>OZ004694.1:16278591-17528591 GCA_963924545.1 Pogonocherus hispidulus | reverse complement strand
TTTACTTTAAAATAAACTGAAAGATAGATAGATGTGACCAAAGTGATGTGTTTTTAAAATGAATAAAATTTTGTAAGACGGCGGTTACATTGGATGCAAATTCGTATGAATTCGTAAGAAATCTATTCGTACGAATGCGTAATTAAAATTGGTTACATTAGATGCGTACTGACAGTGCAATTTAGTATTCAGTAGTAGGTAGTTCAGTAGTGCATACTCTCCATAATGTGTAAAATCTATTTTCGACCCTTCCACTCCGCACGAATACTGACGAAAAAAACAAAATAGTTTGGTCGGATCAGAACATCGTCCGAATTCGTACGAAATCGTAACAAAAGTTCTTATGCACTGTAACCTCCAACATAAAGAAGCATCTACTTGATTACTTCAGACGAGTCCGTACGAATTTGTACCAATTCGTAAGAATAAAATTCGTACGAATCCGCATCCAATGTAACCGCCGCCTTACACTAGTTTTGAAGAATTGCGCTACTTGATTACTAGGTATTAGAAACATGAAATTTATAAAAAATTTGCACATACCTTGTTACAAAAGCTGTTCGAAAAACGGTGTTGGAAGTGATTTCGTTGAATTGCGTGCGGATTTTCGAGTGCCCAAACGTGTGTATTGTGAATGTTGTGTATTCCATTTCGAGTAAACAAAGCTTCATCTGTAACTAGTACATCAGCAGTAAATTGGGGATTTTCAGCATTTTGCGGCAACAACCACTCACAAAATTTAACTCATAATTAATAATCCACTGGTAACAGTCCATTAACTCGCCATTACTGTACACATAAGCCATTTTGAAAATTTTACAGTTTAACACTCCTAAGATAAATAAAACACCCGCGAGAGCGACACACATAGACTGACGACTCATCGTCGGTTTTAACCAGGCGCCCCAGACAAAAACGTGTTTACTTTTTTTATCACATTCTTAGGAATGTGGTAGAAAAGTATCAGATGTGTTGAAGTACAGTTACCCAGCTACGTAGTCCTTTATAATGGTATAACTTTAAACATTGTTTACGGGAAATCCTAAGCCTTTTATTATAAATTTTTTTGGTGATATCGATTTCTTATTTAAGGATGCACATATCCTCAAAGTTTTAGAGATAAATTTGGGGCACATTGTACATCTAATCACATAACCTTGTAACTAGAACTTAATGGCGTTGTCATGTCACCCACCAGCCCACCACCCACGACTATTAATAATTTATCATGACAAAACTACATTTCGTTATAATATCCGTTTCGCTAATATTCATTCATTAATATTCATTCACTAGCAGCTGTATTGAGATTCATTTTTAAGGGCCAGTCCGTCTCTGGCCTACCTACCTTGTTAATTCCCAATAGATCCAACCGCCATATCCCGCACCCCACCCAAGCCATGTATTACATTTTATCCTGGCAAATTTGCAAGAAAATAGACGTAATTAATTCGACGAGATGTAAGTAGAAGCACGACTTTACCTGCCGGTGTCTGACCTGCTCGAAGTATTGTACGTGATTTTGCACTGATAGCACCAAATTGATACTATGTCAGGCCAATTACGGTGTACTTCAGTGCCTCTATAGTCCGGTATAAGCTGCAAATACATTTCATTAGTGTACTCACTGTACTACTACTTATTACAGGTCGAATCATTATGGTTCATTATTGATTCTTTTAAAGTAGATTGGATTCGTATGAAACGCTCAACAACAATTGACAGGAAACAATATTAGGAATCGCCCTGTTTTGACAACAAAGATTCTTCTCGGGAATATGTGACCCTAAACTTCGACAAAATCTGCTATTCGCAAAAAAACGAAGGGTGTTCCATCTTTAAATAGCGAGTATGAAATTCAAATCTTAGACTATTTCATCCGACCATAGAATTGGAATCTTACTGGCCAACTAAATTCCAATTAAATTGAAAAATACTATTCCAATTAGCCAGTAAAAGTAAATCTAATTCGATAGCTTCATCGAAAAGAATTGGGCAATTTCATTGGAAGCCAGTTGGATATAATTTGATTAGAAATCAATTGGATAATCTGTCTGGAGTCTGGAACAAATTGGAGTCTAGCTGAGAGATCCTATTGGGAAGTTTAATTAAGACATTTAGTGTTATTAGAATTCTAATAAAATTGTCCAATATTCGAATTTGATAATCTAATTCCTACATTTCTATGTTTCAGCTTGTTTTTAAGATTTTTCATTATTTTCGACTCTATACATTTTTTTAATTTTACATGTTCTGACAACATATTTCTACTTGATTTTTAACTTTCTGAATTTTGCTTTGCCGCATAGCTCGAAATGGGGACATTTAAACGAATACTAAAGGGTTACAAAGATTGACGTTTCGAAAAATGTTTCACACTGCATGTTTTATGTTTTAAAAACAAATTATTCATTTCCTCCAACTGAGAGAGAAATAAGAATGAGATCTCTTTAAATAGAGTGAAATTTGTCCAAATCAAAGTAATTTATTGCATAGTTGTTTCTTCTAATACTCGTATAGCCTAAAAATATACTTGCTGATGGCGCCATCAATAACAAAATTGCAATATTTGTAAGCGGCAAAACCTTTACAGTCTAATCCTCCATCTTTTCAGACGATTAATGCGCCTTATTGCGCCCTCTGGTAAACATCTTCCACCTAAGAGGACGCTATAGATTTAATACAGCAAGAGCTACGTCTGGTGGTCATCATCATACTCGAATACTCCGCAGTATCTAGCTGGTTAGCCGTCATTAGTATACGGAAGAAGGATAATGACACTACAGTCAAATAAAACTCTTATACAGAATGAAAAGTGGTATTAGATGTTATCAAGAAGAGTTAAAAAATGGACAATATATGAAACAGCACTCAACTCAGCTGGAATTTTATATTTTATGGAACATATTTCCGCCTATCTACTGTGTGGTCGCCGCAGCTGAGTCTGTTAGGCGCTGTATGATAACTTGTGACTAACAGAATGGTATATTGCGCGCGAGTTCGAATCCCGCCAGGGGAGAAATGGCACATCCCCAAGGAATGGCTGTGTGTCTGCGTTTTTAACATTGAAAATGTTTATAAGAACGCGAAGGTTCTTATATGGCTATGTTTCGATGAAAAGTGTAACGCGATGAGCATGTCACACCGACATGGTTAGATAGTGGGGGACCGAGTAGAGCGGGCGGCATGGGCGCATAGTTTGGCATTTGTATTCGTATATTGCAAATTGCAAGTCTGAGAATCTGAACTCTCATATTATGAATTTGATATACAAGGTGGCAAAGTCTGTAAGTCGCAAATAGTAAGTTCTCAAATTAGAAGGTAACTTTTGCGAGCTTTCTCTAGTTCCAAATTTCCTTAATTCATTTTCAATGCACTCCGATGGTTGCAAGAATTGCGAAATCTGTGAATTTTTGCATGTGTATCCTCCCTCTACACAAGCCTGAGACTTTCAGAAAAGAGGTTGTCCATTTTAGTGGTGTGGTTGTTCTTTCTTTATATATATCCAGGTTGTATCAATCTAATGGAGAAATGACAGAAAAGTAAATATATCCTGTACAAACCAAGACGTCAAATCATGTTACGTTAAGAGAAAACATTTAATAGCAAGAACTAATAAATACTTTCAAAATATGTTCAAGGACAGGTACTAAAGAAACAGTTTTTATTAAAAATTAGCAAAACGCTGATTATTTGCCAACAGTGATTGTCGGTCGATTTCAAAGAAATTAACAACCCGGTTCTAATTCAACATAACACAGATGCATACAGAGTTGTACGTAATACTTTAATTTGCAATGGTTTATTCCTCGACTGAGAATTCTGGTTGAGAGATTTGCTAGTTCTAATCAGCATATTAGCAGGCTACTAATATAATTATAAGCTAATCGACAGGACAGGAAATTGATGTATCAAAAGAATAATTAACCAGTTTTTATCTAGCAGCATTATGTTATTCTGTAGGTAATTATTATTATATAAAATATGCCAGATATTCGACAGATTATCGTATGCAATAAAATATATATACATTGCATAAAAGATAATGATTACATAATCTATATAAGAGTAAAAATATTCTTACATTTGGTATTTATATATTGATGTAGATTACACAGTATTGATTGTTATTCTAAGTATATGGGCCTGGCCTTAACTATAATTGTTACTCATTTTTATACAATGCGAAAATCTGGGATATGAATAACAACACTGGTTATCTATAGATACTACAGGAGGATGTAAATTGTTTAAAACATGTGACATTGCAACAGGCAGTGGTGTCTTTAGTTGAATTAATAAGTATCCGCATAAAATAAATTAGTGTCCCGTGTATTGAAGCTGGTATTCGAAAATTAAATGATTTTAATAGACTCAACCTTATTATTCATTATACTGAATCCAAATTGTTTGACCATTTGCAATCGTCTCTCCTTAAGAGCCTAAAAGTTTTAAATATTTAAGTTTAAACAGAACAAAATTTATAATTTTTGTTGAACTTCTTCAATCCTGCCCTATCAACAAAGCCCTATTTGTAGCGATGATACCTATACAGATAAAGATATCTTGTAGAAATACTGCCGATTTTTCAAAAGCAAAAAATCCCCCAGACAAAAATGTTCTTTTATCGGATTATATTAACCTCGTAGCTGGATAAAAAATTTTAATGACACTTTTGAGGGAATCTAAGGTATTTGTGATGATTGATGATATGAAACCTACCATAGATGTGTATTTAATTGGAGAATTTACTAAACATAATAAAAATAGAATATTATTTATTAGTTATAATCGTAGATATTTTTAGAGAACTAAAGAATAAAATTATTAATTACAATTCTTAGAACAGTCCATCTATTTGATAATACTGTTGTATTGAAGATGTACTACCATGGCCAGTGATTCTTATCAGGTCTTCGTGCCAGACGAGACCATTGGGTGTATTTTCCTTGTAGGTTTTAATTATTCTTCATGGGTTGGGGTTTTTGAACTAGTTTTGCGTTTAGAGGAATCTTTTTTGACAACTTTTCGTGTACTGCATCTTGCATCCCCCGCTGTTTTGAACTCTGTGAGTGAAAGGGACCAATTTTTCTCATAATCATTATAACACTGACGCAGTTTTCCACATAACACCAAAACGCTATACTGCACTCGACGCGTGACTCGCCAACCAAGGTGGCATCATCTGGAGATAATTAAACCTCAGTTTTAATCATCTCCAGATGATGCCATCTTGGTTAGTCAAACGCGGGTCGAGTGCAGTAAGTATAGTGTTTTGGTGTTATATGGAAAACTGCGTCAGTGTTATTTATTCACACCAAAGGTTCCAACCCCTTTCAAGGTAATCATTATATTATTTTTCTCAAATAATTTTATCCATGCAATTCTATATGGTTTTTACGGCTCTTTGAACTGAGTTTTTCAGAACACATAATTTCTTTGGAATTGTTTATATTGAATGTCGTTTTCAACCTCTTTAATCTCTCCAATGTATCCATATTTATTTTACTAAATATACGTAGCTAGAAAATAAATCACCCCGTTTTACTATATTTAAGAATGACGTTATCCACTTCTATGATGTATCAACAAAACGTACGTCGACTAAATGAATGTTTTTATTAAAATTTATTATTAATTTCGATGACTCCGGTGAAACATGTTCGTTTGCATAAAAATCACCTAAAACCCAACATCGCCCGAATTTAATTTATTGCCCGGGCATTTTAATTGATCGGTTAGGATGGCAGCCACCCAGACGTCGAGCTCGACAAGCCTTTAACCCAAACACTTCGTCTCCGAGCGAAAACAATAAAAAAGCATTTATATTCCTTGTAATGTAGGTATCTTATTCATTTCCAGCGCCTAATATCTCTGAAAGACCATCAGTGTGTCATGTTATACGTCGGATTCTCCCCTGAAACTGACTTCACGTCATCCCTGCCCAACACCTTCTGAACACCTCGCCCAGAATGTGGACAACATGACGCGCAGACACTTCCGTGTGGGAGCTTTTACAGATTACATCAGGTAACTTTGTTGAACACAAATTTGTCGAGAATTTTTAGGTGTTTTATTCCTGTGACTTGTGCCTGGCGGGGGGCTATTGTGGGGAATATTTACACCCTGCTTACCCTAATAAATTATGTAGTGATGTTATCTTGTAGATTTAGCCGTATATAACGCTTCAGTTTTAGTTTATGTACTCCAACGACCCACTGGATGGTTACGTGAGGGCGTGCTAGTCAGAAAAATAGGAATGGAACTATTAAATGAGTGGTGGTTTTTGTTTTATTTGACAAGTATAATTATTTTATTTATTTGTTTAAGGTGTGCAGATTATCCTATTTCTGATAGCACGTTCTCGAGACTGATTTTCAGTAATAATTGGTGCCTAATAGTAGTAATATATTATTATAAAAACTAGATAGGTATAAATTTACTAGGCGTGTGCTAGGTACTTAAAATACTCTGTTAAAGTATATATCTTTGAATTGTCACTTTGTCGTTTTATCTTCATATTTACTTCATTACTTAGTCTGAGGTAAAAAATGTTCTACGAAAAATACAATAGTAGGTATTAAGAATAATAATAATATTATTCTACCATTCTCTACTAGTCTCTTCTAATATCTCTATCCGTCAATCATATATGTATATCATACAAGTATTAGCTCGGAAATTGGAGATACTTGTGTGTGAGAGGGGCGGCATGTTTTTATTCTTAGGTACGACTTACGTTAAGGGACAGTCAAACATTAGAGACTTAAAGCAAAGACACAAAAGTATACGTTACGCTTTGACGTAAACGCAAAAATCATGCAACGTTATTGAATTAAAAAACAGTCTTAAAGCACCCTTCAAGACGTAGACGTAAACGTCCGTAGAGATATTTTTTCCTGTTACTTGCATCATATTAATTTGTATCAAATTCCATCTTCCTGGATCTTCATAGAGGTTGTGACCTACGACTTCTCTCGCAAGATGTAAATTGCCCTCTGTAGTAAAACGAATAATTTTTTGTGAATCCATCACAATTACCGTAATACCAATACCCAATGTGGAAAGGTAAACAGTAAACATTTAAAATCTATTAAAAATGTTGTAAACTGTAACACCCCGACAAAAATCAAAAAAAGATATATGTTGTATGAAAAACTAACCAAAACGCAACAGAAAATCGAAAATTATATTTGACAACACCATTCGTGACTAATAATAATAATAATAATAATAATAATAATTTTATTTGTCCAACAGTGTAAACACCAATTACAGAACAAAGTATAATATAAAAGAACATGAAAAGATCAAAAGTGAAAAAAAATACGTGTATGCAAACCTACAGTGTGACTTAAACCACAACAAAAAAAAAACATGTATATACAAGTAAGTGCTCAAATTCGATTTAATTAAAGTATCAAAATTTAAAGTTGACTAACGCTTCTAAAAACATTATGTAAACTTTTTACATTACAGTTAAAGACATCACAGGAGTTACAAATGCCATTATAGCTACGTGTCATAACGCTAATGGGAGACTTTAATCCAAGATTAGTGTCGACAGCAGAACAATAAAATGTTAGTGGAGCACGACTGGCTGATCTAACTGCTAGAAAATTTAACTGGCTTAATATATCAGGACAGTCGATATGGTTATGCAAGAGTGCGTGTAAAAATTTCAGACTGTGGAAGTATCTTCTAAATTGTAGTGAGTCAAAATTAAAACGAGTTAACAAAAGTTTATAGTCGCAGCCTCTTGCAGGATATCTTCTGTCTGAACGAAACGTGAGGAATTTTAAAAACCTTTTTTGAACCGACTCGATGAGATTGATATGAACATTATACATAGGATTCCAAACAAGTGAACAATACTCTAACTTGGAGCGGACATATGCATAAAATAACCTGAACAGTACATCATTACCGAGGAAATCACGACCTTGCCTTATCACAAAACCTAACATCCTAAGAGAAGAAGAAACTATACGTTGTATGTGCTCCGAAAATGTTAACCTATCGTCAAAGTAAACACCCAAATCCTTGATGGACTTTGCACGTATCAAGAAGTCTGAGTTAATTTCATAGTTGAAAAGTATAGGATTCAATTTACGTGTAAAAGAAATTACTTTACACTTCGACATATTTAAATGTAAGTTATTCAGATCACACCATCTCGCAACCGCATTCAAATCATTTTGAAGAAAAGCACAATCATCTATACTCGATATAGAAAAATACAGTTTTAAGTCGTCCGCATAGATTAACTGATTGCAATTGAGAAGAGTAGTAATGTCGTTAATAAAAATAGAGATTAGTAGAGGACCCAAATTAGAGCCCTGAGGTACTCCAGAAGTAATAAGGTAGTGACTCGAGTTGTATCCACTATATGTGACATAATGGAAACGACATGATAAATAAGACGAAAAGAGCTTTAGTAAGTTATCGCAAAATACGTAATTCTTAAGTTTATGCAAAAGTATGTTATGATCAATCCTATCGAAGGCCTAATCGTAAGAACTAATCGTATATTTTCGACGTCGACCTCGGCTCAATACGACTGCGTTCACTAGATACGTACGGGCCCGTAAGTATACGTCAAACGTAAACGTAAACGTACACAAAATTACCACTGCGCATGAGTACGTGTCAATTTCTGCGTTTACGTATACGTTCATGGCACTGCTTTAAGTCTCTATAAACCGATATTAATCTATTAATCTCTCAAATTAACCCCAATCTCATATTTTCCCATCCTAGGCACGCACGCCATGAAAGGTTGCCAACCCACCCGTGTGGACAGTTCTTAATATACAGGGTGGCCCACGAATAACGAAACAAGCGAATTTTCGGACACTTACCAACTTTTTCTTGCAAATCGCTCGGACACGTCAATCGAGGTACCAAGTTTTCGAGGGGTAAATATTTTTTGCATATTTTCAATGTCGTAGCTTTACCCCCTAAGCGAGGGTGAGGTTCACCCTTGAAATTTTATATGGGAAGGGGGGTAGAGACAAACCTTATTTTAAAGCTTGAAAAGAGACCTTTACAATGCTGCATAGTTCTTAAAGTTTGAGTCACTAGTTCTTGAGAAATTTAATTTTTTATTTTTTATTTTTTGTTTTCATTTTTTCAAAATAATTGGAAATATTTCGAATTTCTTTTTCTTTAGATTGTAATATTGTTTATTAATTATTCTCTTTTGAAAATAATTATAGTCCTGGTCAGTAAAAAAATAAATTAATTACAATTCTTATACTACATAGGCCCTACGAACAACTAGAAACGAAAATTTACGTATTAATATTTTTAGTACGAGTATTAATTTAACAAATGCTAAAAATTACCACCTCTTGCTTCCATACAGTGAAGCAAGAGGTTTTGTTCGAAGCGTTCCCGAAAATTACTTAGCATTTCTGGTGTGATTTGATGTCAGCCTTTTTTGCCAGTACGGACAATTGTTATTTTACGATATTAGAAATTTATACATCGAATTTCTTGACGATCATGTTTATTACTACATTAATATTTAAAAAGGAATACTTATTAAACAATATTACAATCTAAAGAAAAAGACATTTTCCAATTATTTTGCAAAAATGAAAACAAAAATTCAAAATAAAAAATTAAATTCCTTAAGGACTAGGGACTCAAATTCAAAAAAGTATGCAGCATTATAAAGGTCTTTTTTCAAGCTTTAAAATGAGGTTTAACTCGACCCCCTTTCCTATTTAAAATTTTAAGGGTGAACCTCACCCTCGCTTAGGGGGTAAAACTAGGACATTAAAAATATACGCAAAATATTTCCCCCTCGAAAAACTTAATTGATGTGTTCGAGCGATTTGCAAGTAAAAGTTGGTAAATATCCGAAAATTCGCTTGTTTCGTTATTCGTGGGCCACCTTGTATGAGTAGACAATTTAATAAAACTTGTCTGGACTCTGAGGAAATGGGAATTTGTATGTCATTTGAGCTGATCTTTCTAGAAGGTGATGCAACGAACTCCTTGACTAACTTTTCCGAAGACATCTCCCCTCCCCTTATGTAAGTTAAAATAAAACTCTTTTGATTTTTTTATAACGGTGTTTTCTTGTTTCAGAGTACCTATACAAAAAACTGCTGTCAAAATGAAAAGTCAGTATAAAGACAAACAGCCTGTTTGATACACCAATCCAGTTGATAAGAACGAAACCTCGAAGTGGATAAAGGAATAAATTATTATTATTATTATTATTATTAAACTAAAGAGAAGAGCAGAGGTCGAAACCTATTATGCTCCTAAAAATAAACAATAGATTGACAAGAATGGCAATAGTAAATTGTTACAGTACAGCTAATCCTTATAGGTAACAGTATATGTACATATTTATAAGTAAAAGTAATTAAATAAAAATTACAAAGTACGACTTAAATAATATAACTGTATAAAAAGATACAAACAAGAATATATGTTCTGTGAAGTTAATTTGCAGACACAATACAGGATACCCAACTAAATGTCTTGTCTTTACATCAAAGCATTTCACCATTTTTAAATAAGTCATATTTATTTTTGAACGAGTTTACACTCACTGAAGTCACCACATCACTGGGTAACCGATTCCAGTTGTTAAAAATTCGGTTGGAATAGAAGTTCTGTCTTATCGTTGTCCTGAAATTTTCTTTTTTGAGTTTAAGTGAGTGGCCACGGAGTCGGTCGTCTGTGTTTAATTCTAATAGCTCTCTGATGTCTTGCGTAAAGTGATCATGTAGCAACCTATATGTGAAAATCATGTCACCTCTATTTCTTCGTTCTGATAGAAGTGGGAGGTTTAGAGCTTGAAGCCGATCTTGATAGGATTGATTCCTCAGACACTGGACTTGCCTAGTAGACTTCCGTTGAACGTTTTCCAAGAGTTTTATATCTTTTATTAAGTGCGGTGTCCATATTATATTAGCATATTCGAGAATTGGCCGGATATATGTTTTGAATAAAAGAGAAAATAATCTAGGGTTAGGGTTTTGAAAAGTTTTAAACAATAAGTAGGACCTCTGGTTGGCTTTTTTTGCGACATTAGTAATGTGAGTGGACCAGGATAGGTTTGAGGTTATCGTTACTCCTAAGTCTACATGTTCATTAACGGACTTGATATGGATGTCATTGAGCACATAATAGTGGAAGGGGTTATTGTTACCGATATGAAGGACCGTACATTTTGAAGGATTTAACGGTATCAGCCATGTATTACACCAATTTTCAATATCTTTAAGATTGTTCTGAATCAGATTGTGCTGTTCTAACGGGTTACTGTATAATTTGGTATCGTCTGCATAAAAAGTGTGGGGGACGGTAATAAGTGGATCGAGATCTGCAGTATATAAAAGGAATAGAATAGGACCCAAAACTGATCCTTGGGGTACACCTGAAGACACCTTTCGGAAAGCAGAGTAGTCGGTTCCAACACGAACTGAAAAAAGCCTATTTGTTAGATAACTGGCTATCCATGACTTTAGCTGACCTCTGATACCCAGGTGCTCTAGCTTTAGAAGTAGCCGGTGTTTGGGTACCTTATCGAACGCCTTTGAGAAATCCAAGTAAATCACGTCAATTGGATCTCCTTGATCTAAACAACGAGACCAATAGTTAAAACTTGCCAACAGATTTGTGGAAGTAGATCTAACCGGGATGAAACCATGCTGTGATAGCGGTAAGATATTATAAGATATCGAAAATTGCATTATATGATGTACTATAATTCTTTCTAAAACCTTAAGACAAATAGACATTAGACTAATCTGTCTATAGTTTTTGGGGTCTGTTTTATCTCCACTCTTAAATATGGCTCCACTCTTAAATGAAAATCAATTAACAAAAATTAACATTTACATTTAATTAATAAATACTGTCATCCATTATTTTTACCTCCAAAATATCAGAACATGTTAAATCTTCTTCCATTCCCAACATTTCCATTGTAAAAAAATAGAAAGAACGCCGACCAAATTAAGATTTATACAACAAATATGACAATAAATATAAATATTTGAGAAATTTTTTTCGTTTTTTGATTTTTTATACTTTTTCAGTTAGGTATTTGCTTATGCCCAAATTTCTTAGGTGCTTTTCGAATGACTTTTCTCATTCAAAAACTCTAATATCCAGCACCAAAGTTTAACTTCGCGGTTTAACTACATAAATAACTATTTTCGAAAAATAATCTATGAAGAAAGTTACTCATCATAAAAAAATAGCTTAAAGAAGAGTTCTAGAATTGGCCATATCCGATTTCAGCTGCTGAATCATCTCATACATAGCCGTAACTACCGTATGTGTAGTCTGCAGCAGTAAGTAGGTACTCATATTAATTATTAAAAATACCAACACCTTCTCAGCCCGTAGACAAATTAAACCGATGTTAATTGCCGCCACATCACAAGAACCACGTTCGCAAACAGCCCTCGTCGTTAAAACAATGCCCGGATTTGTTTTAAGTGTGGTCAAACAGAGGAGCCGTCGGATAAAAACGAGATACATTTATTCCCTTAACGAGAGTCGTTTGTCTTGTCCGAACGTCGAGAGAGGCTCGGTGGTCCAACAGGTGAGCAGAAGGGCATAAGTCACCGATGTCGGATAGGCAGTGCAGCTTTTCATATTTTCAGTAAGGTGTAACGTACATTTTAATGTCGTTTCATGAGGTTGACTATTATGCACCCCGTAAAACACCCAACCTAATTGTTGCGGCTTAAGTTCTCGATTTTTGAAATAACGCGCTGGAAAGTGCTGATTGGCTATAAACGGTAGCCCCTCCAAAATCCAACCGACTATCGGGTGTAATTAGGATAGACAGATAGACAGTTCCCGTCTTCGAAAGTAGGCAGATGCAGATGTGAGTTATTTTACCTTTTGATAAATATGATATATAATTTATTCACTTTCATTATTGTTTGAGATCATTATTAGTACAGAAATACGATCATAGCGAATTGTGGTTATTATTAAATAATTATATTTCATATATAATCAGGATTTACCTGGATTTTAGGTAAATTATTTAGGCGTGGTTCGTGAGATTTTTTTTGTAATACGATTCGGAAAAATAGAATATAGTTTCAATATTAGTTTATGAATTTGTGAAGCTGTGCTCTAATCAGGAGATTATAGAAAACATTGTTTTTTAAAAACCAATAAATTTGAGTTTTCTTGCCTCCATTTTGTCTGAATCGGATTGCACCACGTGTTGTGCCCTTTGGGAATTAAGTACATTTATCTTATCTTTATCTTATCTTCTCTTATCTTAGCGTTATCATATATTGTATGTAAGCTATAGAAAATTGCTAATATCGTACTTTCTGCACTACATTAATTAATTTGTTTCTTTGTAATTATCTACATTTGTTTAGAGGTAGTGTGGTATTGCTTGCCTACCTGAGTAGATATTTGATTTTAATAACTCACATGCACGCCGATTAGAAGACTGGAACAGTTCCTAATATTTGTAAATTCATTGATTATTGTTCTTTGGTAACAAATTTGAACAATTAATCAATACGAATTTTTACAACTTGTCACTCAGTATTTGAAATATTAATGAAATAATTTTTCTCTTTTACCTAATTAGAGTGGTAATATTTCCTTGTTTAACCGGATATGAAATCGTTGTTTTTGGAATTTTGGGTCAGATAATAGAGGGTTTTTTATTTAATTTATTTTTGTTCCTTCTGAACTATAGTAAGTTTAAATATTAAAGATTAGAGTTTTTTAAGAATAATTGTCGAGTGACTGAACTGTAATCAGTTCATTTGAATGCAAATTTTTGGATAATTTTATTTGCTTCATTCTGGGTAGGGTCACTAAAGGTTGACACCTTCCAGGTTTTGTTTTCATTTGTTTATAATTTTCCTTGTGATAATTCACAGAGTAGTTGACAACAACCATATTTTATGGTACATTCCCTTCAGGAATTTATTTATAATTTTTAATCTTGGCTACACTAGCCGTCAACGTTCATCTATATATTTGTAAATTTTGGGGCACTCTTAACACAAACAATTCTTTGTATGTACTCTTCTGAGACGAGGCTGCTGTAACCTGACTGCAAGATCCATAACCTGCTAAAGAACCCTGTACGCTGATCATCTACAAATCCATAGATAAGAGGATTGGACTTAGCCAGTACGTGACCATCATCTGGACTAGAGCTCTAGCTTCCCCACTTTGCCACGGCAAGTCCACCTGGATCCAATCATCAGCACAGGTTAAGGGTGAGAGTACTGACATCATAGAAGGAACGAGATTGTAAGAGTGTCACCGAACCTCATAAATTTTGTAAAGTTAGCCAATTTTAAAATTTCATTTGTCATTTTTTTTTCCATTTTTTAGTCAATATTACATCATTTTTGAATTATTGTTAAATAGTAACTTTAATATTCCATTGTAATTTCAAGTCAATTTGCTTATTTGATTATAGTGTATTCAACTAACTTTTATATAGTTTTCTTTTATCTTATATCTAAAAATTATCCTGGTGCCCAAATAAATAATTGTCAACATTCAAAGCAGCCCTACGAATACTACGCCCTAGTGTCATAAATCTCCCTGAGCTACCGGAGCTAATGTCAATGAACTTAAGCTAGTGGAATTGCACATCCCTAGCTTAGCTGAGTTTATTGTGACAAAGGATACGATGGGTCCATTCTTCTAATAGAGAAATCTGCAAAAAATTATTACGTTAGAAATGTAAGATTGTCTTTATGTCTTTATGTGGACCATTGTGTGCCTATTAATGCTTAGTAGCACCAAAAACAATCCGTTCGCAGTTTTATGACATTTCAGTACTTTCTGACATGTAGATAGGTGTAATGGTAAGTCCTCACGAGCGTATTTGCGGCGGCGTAATTTACGTCATTTTCTACGGAACATCCCACCGAGCCAACGAAAGGACTCCGCTTCGTACGACGACTGCGTAGTGTAGAGTCTGGCGTAAACCATAACCTCAAATTTTAATATTTTTTAAATCGTAAAAGTTTATTACTTTATGACTTACCTAATATTTAAAATTCAAAATGAAATCTAAAATTATGTTATAGTCATCATGAAGTTACATCATAGTTTACAGCATATCTGTAAAGCACAAGAAGTGCCCATTAGGTTTTAGAAAGCAGTCAATGAATCGATTAAAAGAATTGTACGAATTTTATTTAAAACCTTTAAAAAAATGAGGAAGAAGAAGGAAGAATTTGGGTGTGGGATATATTTCTCGAAGGTCAGAGACTTTTACAAAGCGCTAGCAATAATAACTTAAAAGATAAAATGCGAAAAAGTGATAGAAAAATATTATAATTTTATGGGTATGGATCCATTTGATCCAATGCAGACATTTGATATACTATTAGGGCTTGTTGGACCAAAAATTGTAAAATAATACTTCCTGAGACAATGACAGAGTCCAAAAATTCGCCTGGAACTAATAATATTATATTTTATATATTAATATAACATATTCATTCCCCATTCAAAATTTTGAAATTATATGACTCTAAAAGGGCCCTTTAGGTTAGGGCATGGAAAATAATTTTTTGTGAAGAAGTCTTTGAATATATTTTTCGCCTGCACACAACTTAGATATTCACATATATTATAATTTGTTTTCTTATTTTCTTAGAGGCAACAACAAACCGATACAGATATAACCTCAAATTTTGTATTATTTACGATTTTACGTAGTGAAAACGGCAGAAAGTTACGTCAAAAGTTGAGCAGAATTTAACTTTTGGCACATTGTCATAAACAATATGGCGACCCCCAATCAATTGTATGATGGGGATTGTGGTTTAATCCATTTTTGGCCCATGGACGTTAAATGGACATCAATCGGACGTCCATTGGATGACATACGCTGTTAGGGTAACTTTTTTGACTACTGAATGGAAAAATTAAATTTTTCCACACTATTGAGGAAAAGTAAATCAATAAAATGCCGAGAACTTTATTTATTATAAATAATTACAGTAAATTTTTGACAATTTGTAAGTACAACTTTACGAGACATGCATTAGAATGTATTAGAATTATAGAGCTATTTATCTTAACCACTTTTTTTGGCCCAACATATTGTAAGATACTTGAAGTTTATTTTTTATTAAATTCTCAATATATCATTCCGCAACGTTAGATGTTTTCTATCTAGCATGTCTTTTGAAGGTAAAAATGTCGCTCCTGAAGCAGCAAATAATGTAGCAGAAGAACGTCTGAAACAATGTCGAGCATAACTCGACAGACCTGGTAATTTCAGATATATTTTTTTTTAGGGTATAGCCCAAACGCTATTTATGCTTCTATTTCTATGCACAAGAAAAAAATTGTATTTTCAATAGATAGCAATAGGACGAGGTAGAAGTACTACACGTTGATTTTTGTGTTAGGAATTTCGATAAACATAAGCGATCCCATATCTTTAATGTGCCTAAATTTAAGAAAAATCAGTTCTTCTAGTCGACATGCACCACTGATCCCAACAATTAACACTACCCGAAACAACAAAAATAAATTAATTTCTGCAAAATTTGAGATTTTAGAGTTATCTTCATCAAGTAAGATCCATCATCTATTTATTTTAAGTGTCTTTCTACATCTGGTTTTGTTAAACACTGGATATTTTAGGTTAATGTCCTGTTGAGTGTCTTTTATAAAATCTATTAACTAACAAATTTTTTTTATTGCAATCTTCTATGAATTACCAAGCTCGACCTGCAGACTAATTTGTTAATTTTCCCTTATCATATTATATGATACGTTACGATATATCGTAAATAACTATTATATAATTAAGAACCATGGTAGCAAAAATGGGGATGCTGAGATGCCTGAATGCTATCGGAGATGTACCTTTCCTTACTGTTTTCTTATTTTCAGAAATTGGTATACAGTTTATATCTGTTCCTAAGAGAATCTGGTCGAACGTAGATGGCCGTGTACACTCACCCCATCAACAGAACAAGATACAGAATTATATCAGTCCCAGTACGTATAATTGCTTGTCACTACCAGCCCTGCCCTTGTTTATGACCTCTCATTTGCATAACGCTCGTTCCGCCGACTTAAGACGACGATCACTAAAATTAAATGCAAACTGGCTTTGTTTATTGGCCACCATGTCAATATTTGTATGGGTTTTATGACCTCACAAATAAGTGTTGGAACCAAGACGAATGCAGATTGGAAGGCGCTGAAAAGATCGTTAACGATTCTATATATGTGGTGTGATGAGTTACGATGGTCAGTTGAAGGTATTTTTCTTATTAGCTGGTGTAGAACACATCATTATTTTATATACATAGGGTTTTTTTATACCTAAAGAGGCACACGTTAGGGCATTGAATGATGGTGGTCATGAATTCTCAACCGTTGAAATAGTGGTGACTGTCCAATATATTTCTAATAGCAAGAATTTGTTAATGATCGAATTATTTTTGGTAATCCTTTTTACAGGAATATGGGTGCAGAAATCAAGGAACAGGAAGAAGAAAAACAATTGGAGATTTAAAAATTCAATTCGTTTCCATGTTTTTATGACCAAGAATGAGATTTGATAATATTTGGAGAATATTTTTGCTAAATCCGTCTTCACTGCAATTACCTAACACTACGACAAAAGTAGTAGATTTTTTAAGTTTGATGAAGAAAGGTGCAATAGATACTTGTATCCAAAATAACAAATACATGGTTGGAGACAACACCTCATAGGATGATTGTCAAAAATCAAACCTTATCGAAAGTTAACTTATCAACTCTGAATAGATGGAGCTTCAACTGATTTCACAAACGATCCCTTGATATACCAATAAATAGGAGTAATATTTGATCAGTGATGAGAGAGTATTTGTAGCTTTCGAAAAAGGAATGGTTACAACTGAAGACGTGTACAATTGTGTGACGTGACTACAGCAACGTCTAACACATATGTGTAGAAATATCCCTGCAGAAATTTTAGGAAATATCAGGCAAGAATTTCAAAGTAGACTTTTTATGTGCCAAGAAGTCAATGGACAACACTTTGAACAACTTTTTAATTCTTTTATTTTTAGTTTTAATAAATATTTGTTCATAATTTGTTGTAATAAAATATTAATTAACATGGATCAGATTAGAAACAGAAACGCTTGTAACAAGAGAACGGCTAACTCGATTGTCATTTTTCAAAAACGAAAAAGTAGAGAATTGAATTATCTTTTAAACGAGGTGCAACACGGCACACTTTGCCATTTAAAAAAATTGAGTTGACAGCGCCCGTGGCGCCATCTTTGAATTTGAAGAATCGAATTTATCGTCAGAATGAACTTCAGTTTACATGATTCACCCTGTATTTTGTTAAAACTCTCTATCTCGATTCGTTCAAAAGTTAGCAGGGGGGGGTTACTTTATGGACAGACTGTATATCTATTGCCCTGCTACTGTATTCCAAGTTTACATTGAGCAAAGACATATAAAGGATAACTTCTGGAAGGTATCAGCTAACCAAGTTGGTCTACATTGTACACATTGGACATGTAATGTTGAATTAGTCGTTGTAAAAGATTCAATGTAGAACTGCTGAGTTAATATTGTATATAAAATTTTAATCTGCCAATTATCTGGAGCCCTAGTTGCAACCCTCATGTGGTAGGTAATTTACTATAACTGCGAGTATCTCTTGTAAGCATAAAAAGGTAAATTATTTATTAAAGAGTCCAAATCATCATCAAATTTTTAATAGCAAGCAATTTCGATTCGAGCGTTTTCCTTCTGATTTCCGCAGTGGAGGAACGTCTACTTTCACAGATGATTACACTAATAATTTATGATCCGCGCCCTTCCGATTCTATTACGATAATTTAACACCTGTACGTAACCATGAGGGAAACTCAGCCCTATCGAAGGGAATTTAAGGAGACTTAATAGTCCTTATCGTAAAAGCACGCGCCAGCGCTTCATTACATCGTTATGCTGTTTAATTTTGGTCGCACTACGGGGATGTACCAAGACTTCTTGTGGTCTATCGTCTGGCAAATTGACCAGCTGTCATGTGATGGGTACCTATAACGAGGGAAATCCATCAAGGCACCATATGCCTTGTAAATGTAACAATGTATAAAGGAGTTATTTAGGTAATGCTAATTACGATTCTAAAGTCGGTGTTGGTACAGCTCCTTTATAAATACTAGTAATTGAATTTTTGTGCACACTACCTGGTTTGTTCTTATACCTAATAATAGGAAAGGCTATCAAATCCCTTAAAGAACTAAAGAGTAACTTTAAAATTTTCTTAAAATTCAAACTCAAATTTTGCAAAACTATTTGCAAAAAGTGCTTATTTTTCTTGATGCAGTATTCCAATTCTGACATGAAGTAATAATTTTTTAAACTGACTTGAATGTCAAAACGGTCTACTTTTCGAGATAGTATGAAAAATTTGTTACGAAGTTACGAAGTTATGAAGTTACGAAAAGTAAAATTGTTCATAACTAGTGTCATAAAGTTTGTTATATCACTAGTTACAAAATAAATCAAGAAAATAGAAGAAGAAACTTGAAAAATAATGTTTTTATCAACACAGAAATCATATGTTGATTATTATTTAGTTATAAATTACTAATTATAGATTACAACACTGTTTTGGAAGTTACTTAAATTATTTCCAGAAGCCGTATTGCTTGTGGAACTTGCTATAATATTTTGTGAGCCACTGCTTATTTTTCCGAGAATATTGTTGAAAAGTATTCGTCTTCAATTAAATATTCTACACATTCTACTGCTACAGAAGTTGACTTCCAACCGCCATGTTGCCCCGGACTCTGCAAGTAAAGTCACTGAGGATCTTCTGAAGCAGGAAGCAGTGCCCAGTGAAAAGCACAGGAATCAGTAAACCGAGCAATCAGTTTTGATATCCCACCAATAGGATTAATTCCTACTGGTTGTGTAGCACATTTACTCAGGCCATTGCTTTTACATACTTGACAACACGGTAACTGATTTTGACCTATATCTCATGACCACGGATTTGGTGAAGAAATTTACATATGGACTAAAATCCATTCTTAAATATAGTGTGTTTCCAGACTCATGGAAACTTTCTAGAATATGTCCTGTTCACAAAAAAGATTCCAAAAATAATATAACCAACTATAAGCCTATTGCAATTATAAGTAATTTTTCAAAAAATTTAGAGATAGTCATTCACAATTATTTATACTCTCACGTGGAGAGATATATCTGTGAGCATCAACATGGTTTCGTGAAGGGGCGGTCGACTACAACCAACCTCGTCAACAAAGTGCAGTATATATCTGAAGTGCTCGATAGAGGTAGTCAAGTAGACGTAATATACACCGATTTTTTCTAAGGCTTTTGATCGGCTTAACCATGATCTCTTAATTAAGAAGATGTATTTAACGGGTGTATCTGATTCTCTCTTGACTTTGTTTCGTTCTTATTTTACAAATAGATTCCAATTCGTTCAGTACCGGGGCTTTCAATCAAGTAATTTTTCGCAATTGTCAGGTGTTCCACAGGGATCGATTCTGGGACCTTTATTTTTCATTATATTTATCAATGATTTGACTGATTTGTTCGATGTTAATTATTTAATGTATGCTGATGATCTTAAGTTATTTATTGAGATAAACACGGCATCTGATTACTCTAAATTACAGAATAACTTATCTGTATTAGATCGTTGGTGTGAAGATAATTACTTACCGTTGAACATCAGTAAATGTAATATCATGTCTTATAGTCGTCGGAAAAATGTTCAACGTCTTGATTACATTATGCACAACACTATTTTAAATAGAGTCACGCAATTCAAAGATCTAGGTGTTACATTTTGTGATAATTTATCATTTGACACACATATTCAGTCAGTAACTGAATCTGCATTTAAAAGTCTGGGTTTTGTCTTGCGCAATTCTAAGGGTTTTCGAAATGTAGCCACATTTAATACGCTCTTTAATTGTTTTGTTCGCAGCAAGCTGGAATACGCCTCCATTGTTTGGAGTCCAATTTATGACATTCATATCACACAAGTAGAAAAGGTGCAGCGGAGATACTTAAAGACATTACATTTCATCAACTTTGGCACCTATCCGGTTCGTGGTATTCCGCAAGACATTTTGTTATCCACATTCAACTTAATTAGCTTACAACGTCGGCGCATTATGTACTCCCTAATCTTTTTGCATAAAATTATCAATAATTCTCTGAATGCACCTTCTCTGCTGTCTCGAATTTTATATCGTGTTCCTCGACTCAATTCTAGATCTAATTCAGTGCTACAATTGCCAAGACTCCGTACAAACATTCTCATAGCCTCCCCTCTTTATCAAATTACTGTTAACTATCAAATGTATGAAGATCGACTTGATATATTTTTTCATTCAACTGAATATATTAAAAATTTATTTGCATAGTCGTCTGTATATTGTATTGATGATATATCTTTGTATTTCTTATTTGTTGTTTTTCTATTTTTACTCATGTTGTCTATTTTCTGATTTTATATTATGTATTTTTAATGTTGTTTTTGAAACCTTGTTCTGTAACTGGGATTCATCCCGTTAGACATTATACTCTAAAATAAATAAATAAATAAATAAATAAATAAATAAATAAATAAATAAATAAATAAATAAATAAATAAATAAATAAATAAATAAATAAATAAATAAATAAATAAATAAATAAATAAATAAATAAATAAATAAAATCGCAAAAGTCAGGTACTTTAAAAACCTTCACACATATTTCCACGCATTATATATTTATTATTCATTTATTTGTGTAGATGTCATGCCAGAAATAAGATTAAAAAATAGATTTCTTCATTACATTATTTTTACTAGCATTAAGATAAGTATATCTTCGACCTGTATAATATCTAAGAATTCCTTTTCTGTCAGTGTAACTCGGTTGACAGAGCCAATTCACACCCGCTGGGAATCCGTCGCGATCGGTCGAGTCAGGCATTATACTCTTGTTAAATATGTAACAAAGAAAGCTTTTCTTGAAATTTATTAGATATTTGCCTTTCCTCTTACTGCCGTCCCGTTAACGAGGTGTCAGAGGCAGTTTTTCTCATTATGCGTGTCAATATTTTCCGAAAAGGCACAACGTGTTTACAGATAAAACAGAGGCACCCTTTACCGTATTACTAGAGTATTTGGAACTCCCACCGATCTTCGGAGGTGTACGCTTTTTCGAGCTTGATTTATGCCCCTATAATTGGTTCAGTTAGAGTTTGGGGACAGGTGTAGACTTTGTTTGCCTTGTTTTGAAACAGAATCCCAGTATTATGTTACACTTGCGGAACGCAGAGTTGCTTCTATAGCGAGGTAGAAGCGATGATGTCCTTTTATCTCGCAAAAGCTCTTGGCAGCAAAGAATGTGCTTCTGTGGCAGAGATAATTTGTCCTACATGAAAATAATAACTTCAGATATAGCAGTAACATCAAAACGAAATAAGAGGGCCGAAATAAATTTAATGTCTCGTTTTACACAGTATAGAGTGCCTTCTAAAGAGATAATCGGTAAAAAAAAACGTTTAATTACCAATTACCAAAGAAAAATTAAATTTAACACCTTACATCTTTTTGTTTATCAACAACTACATTTAGGTGTGATTAGATAAATATTTTTATTCTTCGTATTCAGAATTAAGTGTAATTATTTGATTGTTTCATACTCAGAATTATTCATGAAGGTACAGGATATTTGCGTATATTTTGACCCCTATCTACAGGGGTTATTAAGAAAGTTAGAAACAAAATTTTAATACAAAAGTTGTTTGTTTTTTCACGCATTATCTTTTAGCTAAGTCGAAAAAAAAATTGCATGTCGTAAACTTGGGAAAATCAATTGAACATAGGTAATATTTTTAAATGGGACGCACTGTATAATTTGACACGCCTGGGGAAACATTTTTTTCTGATTTCAAAAATATATATTTTGTTGACATTTGCACTGACAGTTTTCGAAATATTCGACAACGAGTACCATAAAAAAATACAAAAAATACAAAGAACTAGAAATATTTAACACTAGAAACCAACAGTAATAAAAAATATTTAACGATTTTCGATGTAACCTCCTTAGTTATTTAAACATTTTCTAATATTTTCATTTTTTAATATTTTTTTTATAATTTATTGTAAACATTAAATATTAAATATTTCGAAAACTGTCAGTGCAAGTGTCAACAAAATATATATTTTTGAAATCAGAGAAAAATGTTTTTCACAAGCGTCTAACATTATACAGGGTGTCCCATTTAAAAATATTATGTTCAATTGGTTTCCTCAAATTTCCAACATGCAATTTTTTTTCGACCTAGCCAAAAGATACTACGTGAAAAACCAAACAACTTTTGTATTTAAACTTTTTTTGTAACTTTCTTAATAACCCCTGTAGGTAGGGGTCAAAATATACGCGAATACCCTGTACATACCTTTATGAGTCATTCTGAATTTGAAACAGTCAAATAATAATATTGATAATTCATTTGACGTTTTGGTAATCAGTTTTAAACGCGATAAACTGATCTTCACAGAACTAAGATGAATGAAATTGAGCAAACCACTGAAAAAGGGAAAAATTGCCGCCTGCTGCCGGAAAACTCAACAGCTTTATACGAGAAAACTTTCAATATCATTCTGAAAAAAGTTTCCTGGCTTACTTCTGGTATTTGTCGAAGGAAAGTAAGTCCTCATCGCTATGGTCCTAGGTATTACTCGATGCTTAAAGCCACCATTAAGGCCAACCATAACGTAGATATTATTTAATTTTTGACATTTCATTATAACTCGCTGGGTCATATAGTAAGGTCTGTGGGTTATAAAAAGACGTTTACGTCAAAGAAATTTGGTTACAATTATCATATTATAATGTTATAGTGCATAAAATTTATTATACCATATATGGAAGTAACATATAACTACTATGCCAAAATTATAGAGAATAACTCACAAATAGTATCAGCGCGCTTTTACTATTCACCGTATAAAAATAATGAATTATTATGAATAAAAACCATATTATGAATAAAAGATTTAATATGCCCCTCGCTACGCATGGTGACCTGGACTATAAATTGTTCCACTCGAACAAATAATTTGTGGTAAATATAATTCCACTTGTGTTTAATAGTGGAATAAAATGAGGATCACGACAACATAATATGAAGTAACTTCATTGACAGGTCAGTTGTTCCATTGTTTTTTAAATGGAAGCAAGAGCGGGAACTACTGAACTATAGTATTCGTAAAATACCGAAATATCTAATCTAAAGAAAAAAATTGTAATTTTTATATATATTTTAAAACTCGGCCCCCTCTTACCAGATACGCCTATGGAATCGTGATTCCTGCATACTGCACCCGCCATCTCTATTTAGTCACTCTATAATTTTAGCAGTACAGTATAGATTATGCATATAAAAAGGAAAAACATAAAAATGTATGTGTTACAATTTATATTTATAAAAATATTGGGTACCTACACACTTATTACGAAGGCCCGGAAGACCCACTAAAATTTATTTTTTGAAATGTCGACTTATAACTCTAAATTTTGTTAATATTCAACTTGAAAGTCGAAGTTCAATTAAAGTCAAAGATTAACAAAAGTCCGAATTATCGATTAATTTCGGTTAACAAAAAGTCGAAAATAAATAAATACAATTAAAAAAATCCAAATCGAGATAGATCTATGGCTAATGCTATTTCTCGAATTACAGAAGAGATGACAGTATCAGACGTGATATAGGCTCTCTTTATGAAGGTCTATGCTCACCTTCCTGAAGGAAATAATTATCACCGACCCCAGATCGACATAACATCCCCTAAAACTCGAAATTCTGTTAATATTCCACTTACAAGCCGGAGATTTATTTAATTTCGACTTTGTTGTTAATCTTCGACTGATAAGTCGAAAATTAATTATACTTTCACTTATAAGTCGAAAATTAACAAAATTTCGAGTTGCCGAATCGAAGTCGACATTTCAAAACATTAATTTTAGTAGCCCTTCCACTTCGTCGTATCTTATAGTTAGCAACATATTTAATTCGTTAATTTTAAACTTAACACCAACGTTACCCTACTTTTAACTTGCATAATATCTAAATATGGCCTAATAGAGTTGAAACATCATAAGGCAATACATTTTTTTAACCTAACATAACTTAATTGTAAATCCCAACCGTAAACAAATGAAAAATGTCTTAACATTTCAAAAGAAAGAAGAAACGCCATTAAAATTTTTATTTTACACCAATAGGCTGATTTTGAGTTCAAATTCTACTTTAATAACATTAAACCATCACTTATTCGTACTAAGGATGACCACACTGCATAATCATAAGACAAAACCCGGTAATTTTTCCACCGTCTAGCTTGCAATTGTCATTATCGGTGTCCTAATTAAAAAACAATCCAATAATTTCTTAATATTACACCGGCCGGCTTCTCGACGCGGTGCTAACAGATCAAAAAACAATGTAGGATGTTTGTCTTCATTAGATATTCCATGATATTCTGAAAAATAATTACACCAGTTTACCCAATGCATTAAAACAATCCGTTCCTTGGCGATCAAACAAAACAGACCAAAATGGTCTAATTAAACATTCCTTCGATGTCGGATCCGATGAAGATAATATTTGCTCGATGTAACCACACAGTACTGTTTGCCTTTGGATTATTGTGGAAGCGATTACATCATCGGAAAACATGTTTGGTGATATTTGGTAAATGTGGCAGTAGATGTAAAGACAGTAATTCAAATAAAATGTAATGCAGTTCAAATCTAATCGAATTTTATTGCTGGAAAGAAGAAATCTGTTGACTGGACAAAATTGCAGTTTTCTATTATAAATAATAGAAAACAGTTGGTAGGTATGCATAGAATCCTATAGAAATCTACATATTTATACAAGGTGTCCCACGTCGAACTGCAGCGATCCATCTCTCGAAAAGTAGCCGTTGGAAAATTTTGAAAATTTGGTACTATACTAATGTCGATGGGGGCAATTCGGTAAATATTTTCAAAATGGTGGCACTTCCAGTTAGAACGGAAGTAGATATCAACTTGCTTATTTTAAATAGTACACCCTATATATTAATTCATTTCTGGATTCTACGTCAAATTCTAAACACATTCTATGTAAAATATCCTATACCTAAGTCTTACTGTTTTTAACATATTTCAAATTTTATGTAAAAATTCACAAATTTCGCAATTCTTGCAACCATCGGAGTGTATTGAAAATGAATTAAGGATATTTGGAACTATAGAAAGCTTGCAAAAGTTACCTTCTAATTTGAGAACTTGCCATTTGCGACTTACAGTCTTTGCCACCTTGTATATCACATTCACATGAGAGCTCAGATTCTCAAACTTACAATTTGCAATATACGAATACGAATGCCAAACTATGCGCCCACACCGCCCGCTCTACTCGATCCCCCACTACCTAACCATGTCGGTGTGACATGCTCATCGCGTTACACTTTTCATCGAAACATCCCTATATACGAGAACCCTCGCTATCCTATAAACATTTTCAATGCTAAAATTACGTTTACAGACCGATGCAACACCTTTTATATGATTTATAAAAACAGTACATATTGTGTTGTATGTTTTGATCACTGTATCTATTGAGCCAATTCAATACAATTCTAAAAACATTAAATACATTTACGGTTGTTAATGTTAAATACGGTCCTGTTGTCGGGGCGTAAAACTGCGCCAAATGAAACCTCTAAGCTAAGAACAGCAAAAGAGAATGACGGCAGAGCGTGAATTTACTTATTAGTTTTTTCATACTATATCTAGTAATTATAGCTTTGAAACTGGTTTGCTAAGATACAAATCACATTTATAAAATATTTGAAACGGTATTATCTATACCACTGTTACATCTAATTGCATTTTGGAAATTGCATCCTGGATTGTATCCCAGAGTATACAATTGTGCAGCACTGAGACTGAGGTAGAATAGTACATATAATTACAGGTAACTTAGATACCAGCAGCGTTGATATCAAAAGCCACGTGTCTGCTGCCTGGCGGTTACACGTGCAGCCTAATAGGATTGTGGGGTGCGTGACGCATATTCACATGCGTAGATAATGCTTCCTCCACAGGGATTAGATAAGTCGGATTAGGATGGGAAAGGTGGGAAGAATGGGATAATAGACGTTCTGACCTAGCTTGTGTCAGCTTGTACATGTGTAATTGAAATAATTAGAAGAAGCTATTACAACAAAAATAAAACACTTAAGACGAACATTTCACGTATCCGGGACTACCATTCTATTTTTAAAAATATTTTTAGTTTTACTGTGATACCTACTGATATTATAAACAATTGTTTGTTTTAATCAATCATACAATAAGTTTAAAAAAAGTTTTCCGTATCACGTAGAGAAGTTCCTAAGTTTGAAACTCCAAACATATTTTGTAAAATTATGCCGAAAATGCACAAATTATTTACAATACGGACATTTGACGTTTAGATCCACCATTTTTTTATCATCTCTCGCTAGTTATTTATTTGAGAAATTGAATTCACTATTTTAGCGCTTAGCTCAAAAAAGGGGCTCCTTTCATGTAGCCCTTGCAGTGATTTTATAGTTACTATAGCAGCCGTTAAAGCGGATATATACTAAAGCACCAATTCTGCAATTGATTAGAGTTAGCCATGTTGCCACGTTAAACATTATTGGCTTCTAAATCAATCCCGGTGCTTTGTTAATTACGCCGCCATTAGTGGTCGAACTAGCGGTCCAATCAAAAAGTGGCAGGTAGTATTGTCGCCTCTGTCTTTAGTATATAGCCAGTGTAGTAGCCCTCTTTTTAAAAACTGCGAGTAGAGGTAAATGTAAAATAAATATTTGTGTCTTTCTACTTAGTGACCCAAAAAATATGTGTTTTTATATTGCCTTTAATAAACTACGCCTGCATAAATTTTGGAGCAATAAATAGTATGTATTTGAGAAAATGTTGTATGGTATAAAATGTTTATATACATAATCATTGTCTTATGGGGAGACTACTTCAGTATCGTATATTTCATTCTCTTACACCGTATATTACTTAAATCTTTGCATTGGCCATAAAATTGTGACCTTGTCAGACGCCAGACGCAACGTCGGTATTTGAGCCACTGTGTAAATGTCTACATTTTTACAACTACTAGCATCAGCAACGTCTAATTCTAAGTACATAGTACTATTTGCATGTGAACCATACTGCATTAACTCTGTACTGAAGAGGAGCAAGGCTCCGAAACATGGATGTCTGTTGACTGTTAAATTATTCAACCATCGCTAAGGTATTGCTATTTTTTCGAGGGCTATGGCACTAATTTTTTTGTTTAATCGATTTTTTTCTCGGAATGGGCAAGACAACAGCTTTAAAATATTGTTTTAACTTTTCGGAACAAGCCACTAATGTTCAATCGAATAATTTGTTCGTAAATAAATAAACCGGCCGTATCTCTCATTTCTGAACGCACTGCCAAGCAGTCTAATAAAGAATTAAATCCGAATTTAAATTAACGCTTATTTGTTATCCACCGAGGGCTTATTATTTTATGCCTCTTGTAATTTAATTAAAAAATGCTTATAGTACGACCGTGGCATGTAGTGACTACGCTGTGTTTCTCGCCTCAGGGGGTAGCCTGACTAACAACATCTTGTTAGGCACCTTATTTATCACATCCTGATCTCTTTTTAGCACTCGGCCGGTTCCGCAGCCGTCTCCGTCTTTTCTCCTTAAACCACACACTTCGCTAACAAGCAGTTATTTATTTAATTATTTATTTATTCTATAATAGGTGCGTTTGCCCACCTCTCGTCTTATTTATGGTGCCACACGCAGGCAGGTATTCCAATTGAAAATCACTAAGTGATATATTTATTGTGCAACGGCAATATCTATGCTGATTGGACTCGCTCTAAATGGCCTGCATAATGAGAAATGTAGATGAGTTATTCCCCGGCTGCGCGGCTGTACAAATATTCCTGTATACGAATATAATTTGAACATTGAGTAATAAATTCGGTGTGCTCTGAGAACAGGTACTGGGGCCGTCGCGGAAATCACTGGTAGGGAGGTCAGATGAATTGCGCTATTATACAAAGCTGCTTAGACGCCCTGTATTCTCGGAATGGAAGGGGGCTTCAACTGCCACGTAAGGATTCTTTCTATGTAACGGTATCGTTTTTAGTAACTAATAAAATACCTTTCTTAGTTAATTCAAACTAATATTTCTTATCTCATTATGTGTTTTTACCTTCTTGTTACACACCAATCCTGTATTTAAAGTATTATATGTATTCGGTGTATATTGAGTGATTATAATCCCAACTCCATTATACAGTGAGGACATAAAGTCCGTCCCCTCCCCTCTAATTTTTGAACCACTGGGTAGATTGTGATGAAATTTGGAACGATAATATATGACTAAATTCTGCATTTTTTGACACATCAATGACAGCTCTGAATGTCAAAGTGACAGCTGGGCGCGCAATAGGAAATTTTTTTTAAATGGAAATGGGGGTCGAGTGGGGACACATTTTGAAGGTATTTTTATGCTCACAACATCCCCCAAATTTGAGAACATTTGGTTCAGTAATTTCCAAATAAAAACTAGTAATATCGATTTCTGTTATATCATTTTTTTGCGTACATATTACAAATTATTGTAAATTATTCAAAGCAGAACAAAAATTAAAAGTAAACAAATAACAATAAACCATCCCTAGCCTAAAATAACCTAAATTAAAAAATTATGAAATAATTTAAATTAAACCTAAAAAAAAAAAAATTTAGAAGCAGAAACAAATTTAGAAAACACGTGTTACTTCAAAAGATGTTGAAAATGACCTCCAAGAACCTCCTGACAAATAAATGTTCCATGGGTAAGTTCTATTATAAAGATTATGTGGTAAAAAGATTATGTTATAAACTGATTTATTTGGAAATTACTGAACCAAATATTCTCAAATTTGGGGGATGTTTTGAGCATAAAAATAGCTTCAAAATGAGTCCCCACTCGACCCCCATTTCCATTTAAAAAAATTGTCCTATTGCGCGCCCAGCTGTCACTTTGACATTCAGAGCTGTCATTGATATGTCAAAAAATGCAGAATTTAGTCGTATATTATCGTTCCAAATTTCATCACAATCTACCCAGTGGTTCAAAAGTTAGAGGGGGGGGGACGGACTTTATGTCCTCACTGTATGTGTTTGTGCGCCTAAGTCTATCTCAATAAATGGTCTTAGGGTTACATAATCTAAAGTCCAAAACAATATAGTGACGCCATCTCGTGTTACCAACGTGAGCGGATGGACAACGTAAGAGAACGAGAAGGGAGGAGAAAATGAATGGCGAGAAGACGTATTACCGAGCAGTTGGTGCAGAAGTGAGTCTGAATTTTTGATATAGAAAAAAGGTGATGCAACAAAAAATATTACGAGTGTAATACAGCAGCAACCCTGAATTTGATTTTCTATAGTAATTAGGAGAAAAAACGATCGTTTATTACGATTTCATTGTGCTTGGACAGCAACGTATGAAAAACGTTATGTTCTGCAACCCCTGTAGTTGATGTGAGTACCTTATTATCTATCTATTTTGGAAGTGCTTCTTGAACACCTTGCGTATACCGTACCTTATTCTACTAACTTACCTATGCATAGGCCGTGTGTGCGAAAGAATTTAAGGGCCCTTACCGTTACCTCGCGGACTGAAAATATCTAAAACTTACCTTTTTATGTCGAGTTTAGTATAGCCGAATTCTCTCTCCTGTATCTAAATTTGAGAGTACTTGTTAAAATATGTAACTTTATATGTTTCTATGTGTGTTTGCTGTTCGTAAATGTATAGTTGAATATCTCGTTGAATATCATTACATTAAAACTAACTTTGTTCTTGTCAAGTGTTTTTTTGCAATTGTCTTCACTTAGATAGGAACTATACCTTTACTCAATATCATCAAAAAAGATCAATTGATGGCGCCCAAGTTTGGCAGATAATAAATAACCCTGCAGTACTTCACTCTGCTCACCCCTGATAGAGAGTTTCAACAAAGCAGTAAAAGTATATTTTTAGATAATAAAATAATTGAAGAGAAGTAACGTTATACAATTGGCGACCAACGTGTCGTTAATTCTTAGTACATGTTGAACCTTTATCTAAAAATCATAAATAGCGAAAGTTATCGTTATATCTATTCAAAATCAGCATATTTTAGGAATTAATATGTCCGTTAAGGTAAAAACCCTGTCGTAAAAGCTACTAGACGTGGAAAGTATCTGTGGCTTATACCGTAATTGAAATTATGATCTCGCTGGAGTAAATATCTAATCTTCTTTCATTCTGAATCCATCACTTTACATTTAAATTCTATCAGGTTACTGCGTACAATTATGAATAACAGTAAATACTACCAGAAGCAAATGTATGAATAATTTCTTCTCTTAGAATCTCAGAAAAACATATTTCCGCTATTTATTTTAGTACGTTCAACTTAAATCACCAGCGATATAAATTAAATAACAACTGTAATATAATCTCCAAAATCACTACACTTCCTCTAGATTCCATCATCTATCGATATAGATGATTAAGGTACAGGTTGAAAAGTTTAGGTTCAACAGCAGTTCCGTGTGGAACCCTATACCTTTCTGAATTATAGTTATTTATAATATTGAGTATTTTAAAATCTTGTTTTCATTAATTAAAATTTATATAAAGTGAATAATAATAAAGTTGATGAAAAAATCTATTATTTAAAGATACCCTTGAAATTTTACATTCTACGAGACACACTGTATATTTTCGTTCATAATAAAATAAAATCAACCATACCAGTTATATTAGCGATCCTTCAAGATGGATTTTGGTAGCAATAAAACATCATCTACAAAAAATGTACGTCCCTTTTTTTAAATAATTAAGGCGACCTTTTTTATCGCCATGATGCTGACATATGTTCGTTTGGCTCTGTGAAACCATTAAAACTATGCCTGTTTATAAATACGTAATTATAATTATTAATTATGTTTTCCACAGTGTTTTGGTCGCATCTGGCTGTAAACACTTTGTGATATGACCTTATAGACCAACTCTAAAAAGCATTTTAATACATTATTGTTATATGTAGCAATTATAATTATTGCATATAGATCATAAATGCTACAAAAAGTGGAAAAAATGCTAAAAATACAAATATTAACATTTTATTAACCGAGGACTGGGGGGTCTTCATGTAACTGTGTCCCGTGAGAGGCGCTGCCCCATACTTCAAACACTTCTGAGTTGCTACCAGCAACAACTTCAATGTTGTCGTGTATCACTCACAGGAACGTCGTTTTCTGCTTTGCGATATAAAATATGTCGCGAAATATGTCTAAAAAGATATATGTGGTCACCCATGTCCCAAATAGAAACACATGACCTCTAGGGATTGTTTATATACAGGGTTATTCACGCAAAGCGGGTATTAGATGTTTTTAGGGTTCTGTTAACGATAAAAATCTGATTTTTTATGGGGGAGGTTTTCTATTATTTCCGATTCAATGAAAATATTTTCAGGTTTGCATCACTTCCGGTTATACCGAAAGTAGACCACAACTTCGTTATTTCAAACGGAATACCCTGTATATTATTGCAATTTTGAACTCTACGTGATATTCTAAACACATTTCATGTAGGATGTCCTATACCTATCTTCAACTGTTTTTGAAATATTGACAGGTGAATATTGACATTTTGCAACTTTGACACCCTGTAAAATCTAAACGGTTAGAGATCAAGCAAAACGGCTGGCACATTCCTATCTTAACTTTTCAAAAGCTATCGTTTGATACTAATTTCAGATTTTACCAAGAGATTAAATTTAATCGAAATTTTTTTATTTCTGGATAAATCTGAAATTAGTATCAAACGATAGCTTTGAAAAGTTAAGATAGAAATGTGCAAACCGTTTTGCTTGATCTCTAACCGTTTAGATTTTACAGGGTGTCAAAGTTGCAAAATGTCAATATTCACCTGTCAATATTTCAAAAACAGTTGAAGATAGGTATAGGACATCCTTCATGAAATGTGTTTAGAATATCACGTAGAGTTCAAAATTGGAATAATATACAGGGTGTTCCATTTCAAATAACGAAGTTGTGGTCTACTTCCAGTATAACCGGAAGTGATGCAAACCTGAAAATATTTTCATTGAATCGGAAATAATCGAAAATCTCCCCCATAAAAAAAATCAGATTTTTATCGTTAACCTAACCCCAAGAACGTCTAATACCCGCTTTGCGTGAATAACCCTGTATATGACGGAATTGTTTACATGTAGATCTGTCTTAAATGAATTTATAAATAAACATTTATTTGCAGAAATACTTTGAGTGAACCTTAATATAATATATATTTTAGTCTATTAATATTCTTTTCACTCACCTTTTGCGACAACCCTGTGCAAATAAATAAGGTGGCGAAGTTTTTAAATAACCGCCAGTATAGAACATTTTTTTACCGAATAAACTTACCGTGTTCGAAGGTCGTAAACGAACAGCTAAATAATTTCGTAAATGAAATTTTAAATTATATACCTCCGCCCTGAAAAAACTAATGCAAGTAAAGACGAGATTAAAGATGACTATCAGTGGACTTATAATCCAAACTTTAATAAGAAAACAGTCTGGTTTTATTAATAGTCCGAGAAGTTGCTGTAAGTGCTTCCAAACACGGAAAAGAACTATTTGTTATAATATCCGCGGGCTCAGACGCAGAAAAAGAAATTACGGAAAGTAATGTTTCGTGTGGTTCTGCACAGATAAAGATAAGTGTTTTTGTGTTTTTGTAATTAATGATCTAATGGGTGGAAGTTGCGGACAGCTAATTAATTTACAAAATAAAACATACAACTAATAATATCACGAGACCAGTTCTGGACGTGACTTTTTCAATCGTTATGAAGTTTATGTAATACAGGGAGGTCAAAAACTATTTTCGCCAGCCATATCTGACATAAATCAATATAGTTTATAAACAAAAACTGCATATTTTGGAAATTCCGTCGAATTGTATTAGATTTTTAGCTATACTGACTGGGTTAGGTTAGGTTAGGCTGAAAAGTGAGTGGGCCGAAAACCAGACCCTTTACCGCGACCATGTGGTCTATTGTGGCTCACACCTACTTATCTTTCACCCAACAGGTCCAGCCTCTTAATGAAGCTGATCACCTTGTTAGGTGAGAACTTATTCAGATCCTCTATAGCAGAAGTTATCCTTTGTCAAATAATGAGTATCTGATCCTTTCCCCAGCGGGGCAGCTGCATAATATGTGTTCTGCCGTTTCATCATCTTCTAAACACAAGCGACACTCAGCATCTTCTACTAAGCCAAATTTGTACAGATGATATTTTAAATGGCAGTGACCAGTATATGGCCAATATTACCTCCTCCTCCGGTCTTAGGTGTCGGAGACTTTAGCAGCCTCCTCTCCTGATCCGATAGGATCGGGCTTTTATTAGGACTTGGATTAATCTCAATCTCCATGAATTCCCCAGTTGCCTGGGGATCGAGGGTTTGACATCCCTCGTCAGGTGGTTTTTCACTGGTTGGTTTTCCATAAAAGTCCCACCAGTAGCAAGGAATTCAAGTCCACCACAGCAGAGCCACGCATTACGGTAGCAAGGCAAGCATACTCTGGAAGGTTGCCCAGTATTCCAGAAGCCCCGATAGGGATCGACCTTCCTCGTCTAGATCCGCCGTGTTTAGTCGTATGCAGAGACACCTCGAGCAGGATGCTGACGGTCTTGAGGAAAGCTTCCTCATGGGATTATCAACTTCCCAATCAGCTATTCCCTTGGAGTCAGTGGATAGGTGCTAGACTCTTTGACCCCGCTATACTGACTAATAGCAAAGCGATATGCTGGTTGTCGCTCTTTTTTCTACATATCTGAGTAAAGATCAACGTTTGAACGTAAGTAAGGAGTAGAAGTTGGGAGACCGTATCTTCGCTGATTGGCCGCAAACCAAAAGCCAAATTACCTTGTTTCATGCGTCGGACTCCCATACAGTAACAAATACAAAGTCAATCAAATTAATAAGTGTATTAAACATTTCCAGATTTATTTTGTAATGGACCAGTAAGAAATGTCGTATTTGTGAGATGCATTTATTGGACTGGAGTTCCTCTCAGTGTAAAAGACATGTTACCAGTCAAATATATAAAAGAAAGATGCCATATTTAGTCATAAGTAATAAATTTACAAAAAATAATGTTACACACTTAATATAAAAAACACACATAAGCACTCGAAAAATTTTGTATAAAAAATGACATCCTTAAAAAGTAGGACAAGTAAAGGATAAATTTTCAAAATGTTCAAAAGCTTTTGGATATAAAGAGAAACAAATCAAAGGCAACATGGTAACGAAATATGTTAATTTCGTTTAAAATCGAAAACATCTGTCAAACATTCAATGTTCTTTTGCTGTTGAAGTGTACTTAAAAATTGATATTCTGTTATTCCAGTCCAATCTATGTTTTGTCCTCACTTTTGTGTACAATTTAAATAGATGATATCCAGTTCCTACTCCAAAAACAATCAACCCACAAAGAAAGTAGATACAAAAATATATCCCTGCTTCAGCTTCAGCAGAAATGCTTCAGCAATCAGAGATAATCCAAAAGGAAGGATTAGTTTTGGTGTGAATACTCAAAATGTTGAAATGGAAAACTCATTGCTACATCCCAACTGTCCGTGAAAAACAGGAACTAGTAGGTACTCAATATTTCGAAACAGAGTTTGTACTACATATATTAAAGGACTTGAGATTATTTCATCCATATAAAATTGTGAAGATGACTCTGAGAAAGATATTGAAATATTTGATTCGCTCTTTTTAAAGCATAATTTTATTTGCAGATGTACTATCATATTATTATTATCTTAATTTATTCTGGTTATTAAGACTATGTTTATAAAGACAATACCACCAGACATGCCCTACCTGGTTTAAATAAACAAAATAAACCATGAATTATGTATTTCAACAGAAATATTGCACTGCTTCTACTCTCTACTATTTTTCTTTTTTAATATTTTCATTTAGTGTTTTATGCTTTATTTTCAGAAAGCACACATGCATCTTCACGATTTCTAGAACTCATTTAAAACAATAATCTGAAATCAATTCTTCCATCAATCATGCGGTATGTAGATAAACTTCGGGAGGGAATCATAGACGTCCTCGTCACTTTTTTTCTAGGGTTCATATTTCTAGCGAAGAAGAATTTGTGTTGTAGGAGGAAAATTTCTAACGTTTATTGCTTCTTTATAATCAAACTGTCAGTTATTTCCAACGATAACTCTCAAGCATTAAGCTAATATAGAATGGATTCATTTTCATTTTTGTTGGTTTTACTAAACTGCAGACATTTTATGTTTAACGAGAAACGTGTGACATATTATGTTTATTCTAATGATGTTCCTTACATTTTTGCACCCTTAAAATCCACATCTAAGTCAGTATCCAGGTACTAAGTCTTTTCAAGAGGCTGCCGCCATAAAAAACGCTTTCCGGGGCAACCCCCTCCGATAGATCTGGCATTCAGAACTGTCGGGTAAGTGGTGAGTGGTAAGTTGTACAAGGTGAGTTCTACTAACATGCTTGCCGTTCCGATCCTCCTCTACTCCTTTGGAGTAGTGAAATGGACGCCAGAAGAGTTACGACACCTCGACATAGGAACACGCAAAATGATGCATCTCAATAGGACTTTGCATCCTAGGTCGTCCGTTCCACTGTTGTACTTCCCAAGACATCGGGGAGGCCGTGGACTCTTGAGATTGGAGTGTCTGCATAGCAGAATGGTACTGGATGGAGCCTGCAAGGTAATCACGAGTTCGGATCCCATCCTCTGTATGATTCACGACCATGAAAATGCAGGGGTCTGAGCATTTCTACTTAAGGCAGCACGAAGAGCAGCAGATGAATTCGATCTCATCTTCGACGCTGAACAGAAAACCCAAACTCTGTGACCCGTTCAGTTGTAAGCCCAAGTTAAAGCTGTAGAAAAAAATATCAACAATTAGCAATAGAAGTTGGATAAATATTGAAACAGAAACTAGTTCATATCATTTCATTCATTATATCGGTGACGGGTGTCAGTCCATACTCATTCATATATCACGTCATTCAACTTAGCCTGGAAGAAAGTGTATATACCCAGTCACAAAAAGCAGCCATACTTCATACATGCAATATAGTAAGATCGTTTCTAAACCAAAAATAATTTCTCGTTAGACTTGGTATTAACCCATCTACAAGAAAAATAAACCATTTATAAACTGAGAAGTGCATGATGTGCAGAATTTGTACCAAATTTTGTTGGTATATCGAGAGCTGTAAGGTGAGTAAGTGTTCAAATTGTAATTATACAACTTTCTCTATTACTTTTATACTTTTCAGTCACTGTGAACATTTGATGGAAGCTTCCAATGAAGAAAATTTTAGCAACTCACCAAATAGCATAAATATTAAGAATAACTTCAGAGGCACCAGATCTGGTGGATGAAGTGGTCACCCAATGAGCCCTTACAGTATAACTGACACATAGAATGAGAATAACAGTTGACCCTCCGTTCCAGTGTCTGAGACGCCGCTGGCCGTGTAGCTGAACGTGTTAAAGCGTTCCGGACCGGATGTGGTGTCCATAACTCAGGCAGGGCCGGACCCCCGCCGGGTCCGAGGCGGACTTGCGCGAAACAATAAGATTTTATTTGAACATATGTTCAAACACCTCCCACGGAGTCGATTCTCGTTCTCTTGAGGCCGCGCTGATCACCAGCTTATTTATTCCCCTTTCGATCCAAATCACCTCCCCAACATATGTCATACAGGGCGATAACAACTTTGTAATTATCTCAGTGACTGCTGCGAAGGCGAAATACGGGCTGAACGTTGTTTCAACGATGGAATCTGGAGGTGGTTTATTAATTTTATTAATTGGGTTGTTGCCAGTTCAATTAGTTATCGGAGTTATCGGAGGCGCGAAAGAAGTCGATACGTTGTTGAATTGGTCGAGTTTGTACATACGCTGGCACTGAGTGAATATTATACAATTTATTTTAAATGCGAGATTACAATTATTCACAGTACATGCATTGGCAACGTAGCATCCTTAGAAAATGGTGGGAGATAACTAAAAATAGATCGATCTTCGAGAGAAACACTTTCAGCTTTAGTGCCATGTGCATGACATGGCACGTGCATTACATTTAGTGTATGACACTTACATTCATCTTATTCCATATTTTAGGCACAATTCTGTGATTGGGTTCCATAGTATTAGATGATTAATACACCCATACACCCATATCGAAAGGCACGGGTATTGTAGATGCAACCATGGCACTGAAGAGCATCCGGAAACCTGACTGTTCATATGAACTTGCTTTACTTTTTTTCTCTAGTTTCCGAAATATCCTTGACTGAATAATGGAAAATTCTACATCCAAACCGAAGTTCTATCATACCTGCACAGGCATCCATATGGGACAACATTCTGTAACAAATTTACAAATAATAAGATCATGATTTCATGTGAAAGAAGTACAAACAATATTGGATATTGCATCCAATATTGCAATCCATTTTGTATGTGAAATATTTTCCAAGATTCAAACTAATTATTATTTACATTTTTAACATTAATTGTACAACTATTACATGTACTACATCCATGATACTGAGGTTGAATGGTCTCTTACTTTAGAAAATATACTAGTGTAGTGTTATTTAAAATTGAAACTATTATTTTTCGTCTATTGATTCTTATTCAGCATATTCTTCAGTCACAGATCAGAAAAACAAGATATTAAAATATCGCATATTAAAACAAATGTTCCACGAACATTCACAGTGAAAGACTCCAGATACATCAACTTCAAGTCTATTCATGCTTCAAGTAAGGCTTTATTTTTAAAATATCAAAAATGTAAAGGTGACAACCAAGTGGGTTGGAATTAACACCATCGGTTCAGTCCCATCTATAATCGCAAGATACTTTCCTCCACCAAATACCAAATACCACAGCGTTTTAGAGGGACACCTATGATACTCCTCGCTGATCCAGGAGTGGATATGTGTTATTTAAAGCGCCATGGAGAATGGAAATCCTCCAATGTTGCCGACGGTTATATTGAAAGCTCAATTGGAAATAAAATTAAACTATAATAAATGTCAAATTGAGAAAATTCCATCTATATTCACCAGTACTACTACCCCAGCAATTCAACAACCAACACATTAATATCGCCATTGGTTCTTTTCCAAAATTAACAGGTATTTTTGCAATCTTAATGGTAAAGATCCTCTGGCCTTAGTGTGCCCACATTGCTCCACGCGGTACCAGACATTATACGTTGCACATACCAGCGCTGACACGAGATTTTATTATACAACGTGTTGCCGTTTGTACGTATTAATTATCGTGATGGGATACTTAATCTAAGCGCATCTATCTCTTCGCGGGATCGAGTAGGCGGTTGAGGTGGCGGTGTGAATAACAGTCTAGCATCGCACCGGGTCTGAGGAGGGACGGAGAGGTGTTGCGGACGTCGCCTATCAACAATCTATAACAACCCATAATGAGAAGCCGCTACGGAGGATTGATTATGATTAATGGGAATGGCGATGGTAAACTACCATCCTCATGGGAGGATGCGGTTCCACTACTGCATGGGATGTGCAAGAGGAGTGCAACGCATCGCGCACGTACTGGCTCATATACAGGTAGGCTGAGACTGGCTTAAAAAATGTTGGTATCTAAGATCAAAAATAGTTCTGAGATCCTGTATGCTTATCTACCGATCTTTATACATACTTCGAAATAGATTTGATCTTGTAATATTATAAATATAAACCGTAACTGTAATAGTTTTTATTTTTTTTTTCTTTTTAATTATATTTTCATCATCTTGTTAAATTTGAAAATATTAAATAAGTCTCAGCTTTAAATAAAAAAAAATATTTATAGTTACATGGGACAGTTGAAATTATTCGAAATAAATAGAATTTCAATGTCAAAATGGTCGGATTGTAGATCACAAATGGTTTAATAAAATTTTCCTAATTTTCTGTATATCTTTAAACTGCCTAACAAATCTTGGCCCTATGAACACTTGTCGTCTTTTAGTGGTTATTTTATATATTATGTATGGCGGGTAATTGTGTGTAACATTCCATGTGTGTAGGAAGTGGGGGAAATGTAACCTCGAACAGGGTACGCCAGAGAGCGATAATAAAGATTGGGATCAATTAGTAGTAAATAATTCGTTCGTTAATATAAATATGTCAACATTATTTTCCAATAAACGACCACCAGCTTTTATGGTAAATAACTAAGTTTTATCGGAATTCTCAGTTTCTTTTATTTATTTTACTGCTCCACTGAAAAATTATTTGAATTATTTTTCAATAAAATACAAACTCGAATTTTATTTGAGGGCTCGAAATTTTTGTTATTTTAGAACGTAGAATCTGCCATTAAAATTGGCACAATATTTAAATGATATCCTGTAATCTATATATAATATATTATATAGAACTTTTCCCAGTTGGATGTCACTGACCATCAAAATGAAACTGCAAAGAAATAATGACAGCGTCGTCTTGATACCTTGTTTCACTTTGATATTACATAACAATCCTTAAAGCAGCTTAACGATCGATGGATGGATTTAAACCATCTATCCATCATTAAATAACGACATAACGACACTCTCTCCTCGCAAAATTGCAGCTTCAGCCCGATGGATATTAAATTATGTGATAATGTCGATAATTTCCTACATTAATTCAAAATAAAATTTATCAACCGTCCAATAAAACCGGGAATCACCGTATAATCAGCAATGATTATCACCATCGGTCGGCACGCCAATTTACATACACAAAGGACAGGATGCCCCACTCGTTAAAAAGCTATTTTTCAAAACATGGAACTTCATAGGCGATCTCCTACAGAGTGAACTACACTTCATAGATTTAAGACCTCTTTCAGGAATAATATTCGCTTTTCTTGGCAAATATAGAATTATAATAAATTGGCAATCTCAGGATCACTGCTTGGACCGCAAATCTTTCAACTGTTTCTCGACGGCTTGCCGAACTATAACGATGCAGCAGTTTTAACATTGTTGGCATTGACGGCACATCTTATTGTCCTTGGTTTGGTTATTGTAATAGTTTGTCAAAGTGTTATTGTTGTTATTGGAAGATGGCGCGGTTACCAGCAGCACTCAGGCCTTTCGACCTATTGTGCTTGCCGCTAGTCGAGAGCTATTGGAAGAGACCCGTGCTATTCACATAGGCCAACATCCGTCCTAGAGGAAGCTCTCTAATGTCCTGGGGAAGGAGAAATGCTGCATCCAGATGTTTGTGTCTCTTGACCATGAGGCAGGCACAGTGACAGAGGATGTGAATGGAGCCCTCGTCATCGTGTCCGCAAAACCTGCACCTTCTAGTGTCATGCACTAAGGTCAATAGTATTAAGGTACTTGTTGAGATATCCGTGACCTGTTAACAGTCCTGTGACAATCCTTATGCTGTTACGACTTAGGGCAAGTATTGATCGAGTTGCGGTCGATCAAGGCACTTCAATTAAGACCTTGGCTAGTCGCAGCCCAGTCCCGTGCGACCATTCTTCCTCTGATCTCTTTCTGATCCAGTTTTCAATATACTTTGTTACATAATTAGGAAGAAGCCCGAACACTGGAAAGTGTTATTAAGTGTTTTGTTAATTAGTGCATATTCAGTAACCTTAGTATAAATATAGCTATAATAGACGTTTACTTTCGATTCCCGTCATAATAGATTTCAAATTAAAACTTTAATAATTTAACGATACTAATCTAGAAATGATGTTGCACATGAATACTGTACTCTATAATATACTAGTACTGCACTTCATTAAGTTCTTTTTTCACTGAAGAGGAGCAGGAACTCCGAAACGTAGGCCTGTATCCCTGTGTCGTTGTTGCCCAATGTAGGTTCACACTATACGTACCGCCTGCCTTTGGCTCTTAAACGGTCTGATTAATACCAGCCTCGCTCGGTGGTGCAGAACTCTTACCTAAAATATACAATATTACCATAAGAAACTCATAAATCAGTTGTAGGGAGAAGTGTTGGATATCGAGCCAGGTTTATAATCAATTTCTCACATGGACAAATGCCTATTAGCTCTGTTATTACCCACGGGTAATTGCGAGGACGAGCTGTGATTATATCTCATCTGGCCCGCTCGAAAATTGCTGTGTAAAGTGAGTATCATGTGATTATTTTTTTTAGGGAACAAAACGGCTCTAAACGGTTTTTAACATCGGCCAATTTCGTCAGAGCGATCACTCATATCTCATTTCTTGTAATGAGGGGTTTGTGATGTCTCAGTCCGGTTTTTCATAGCTGAGGCTAAAATTTAGACGACACAGTAGCTAAGATGCTGGGTTGTCTACTATTATAGACAAATATTTTATTTGACAAACTTTGCAGATCTACTGCGCAGTATAGTGTCCTTGCAGAGTCCAGCGTTTTTTCGTGATAACAGGGCCGTATTCAGGACGATCGGAACGGATGGCAATAAAACATATATAATATTTTGAAAGTATGAGTACCATCAGTGGTGTGCATACAATATAGGCAAAAAAGCATTGCCTACCCTATAAATTAGATCAAAACGAGACTAGATAATAAAAATAAAAATATTGGGTAAAAAAGTTTAGTTACTAAATTAAAAATCCATCAAACACAAACACAAATAAAAAATATTGCTGAAACACAAAGCAGCGTAATAATAGGTATCCACTTAAAATTATTATTCGACAATAAAAGCATTCCATATGCGATACGGGGTAAGCAAAACGCTCGAGCTATTGCAAATCTTACGGGAACCAAAAGCAGTGTTTTTGTACGAGTAAGACAGAGATGTTAAAAAATATGACACTAAACTAGAAAGAAACGCACGTACCCGGTGGACCGGCAACGTAGAACAGAAGGCACGCACATGTGATCTGATCTTTTGTCTTTCTCTTTGGTCCTGTTCGTCTTATATCGATGAAAAGAGAGGACCGAGTCGGATCGACATCGACAATAGGACAGTAGATATTTGACATTTGTTTAGTTTTAACTAATTTTAAGTTCTAAGCGCTTCGGGGTGAATATCAGTTGACAGTTTCGACTTTTAGATCACGATTCGTTTGTTTCTAATACATCTGAATTCCCTGAAAATATTTTTTATCAATTAAAGGCAAAATACCCTAAGAAATTTGACTTTGATAGGCTAAAGAACGAATTACATTGTTTATATTCTTCGTCTGAATTTTCTGGAATGAATCCTTATGAAATTGTTAGATTTTGTGAAGATAAAAATATGTGTCACGTATTTCCTCAGCTATTAACGTTAGCAAAATTAATTGTATCAATTCCAGCCAGTACCTAGTGCCTCCGCGGAATGATCGTTTTCCGGTTTAAAAAGAATCCACACTTATTTGCGAAATACTCAAGGACAAGAACGTTTAAATAATTTGACTATTATTTCACTGGAAAGTAATCTTTTGCATGAGTTAAAAAAAACAACCAAATTCTATGACGATGTATTAAATGAGTTTTTAAAAAAAGATGGTCGCATTAATCTTATTTACAAATATGTGAAATATTTTTACAAAATTTGCAAATTTTTTTAATGAAATGAAGCAAGATTTTTTTTTGATGGGACAAAAGTGTTGCGCTGTGTGCAAAAAACTGAAAATTCCTTTTTTAAAATAACTGGGAAATCCGTTTTATACTGTTTATGGATATACATATACTGAGTCTACTGAGATGCATTATTTGATGGGTAAGTAATTTTTAGAATTTAATAATTTTTTGCCTACCCTGTCTCAAAGGGCACCGCACGCCACTAAGTACCATCTCCAGATATGGTACGCAAAATACGTTTCTGAGAAATACAAATGGCCTGTGCCAGGGTACAATTTCCCCATAGGCATACTCCGTAACGTAATCGTGAGTCCATTTTGTGCATGGTACACGTCAATCAATTGTTGCATTGTTAAGATTTCGTTTACATTAACAAAAAGAACTCATTGTACTAATTAAACTTTCACAATGGTTGTTTCAAGATAGATGCTCATCCATTCTCATACCCAGAAAACTAACAATCTCTGCACTGCTCTTGAGGACAGAATTTATTAATATTTAATCATAATGATGCACATTCCTTCCATAATTCTAATGATGCCATCCGTTCTGATCGTACTGAATACGACCCTGTGGTCAGGACGAAACGTCGGATTCTAGTCATTGTCATTACGTTTCACTAACCTCTAGGCAAATCAAAAGTTTGTTCATTTCCAAGATAGAGAAAATCAAAACAATTATCCATATGTAATTGTCGATTACTATCACTGAATAAATAATATATGATATTGGAAAAGTTGTTGGGTGTTAAAATCTAATTTATTTCTTCAATAAAAAACAAAAAAGAGCACTTTCAAGCAGACACATGGACAAATATCCTACGTTTCGTCCGGGTTGTCGGTCTTTTTCAGGGTTACCTAATAGCTAATATCAATTTTCTATTTTAATTTTATTGTATGGGTTGGTTTTATTTTGTTTTTCATCTTCTTTATTGCTAAGGATGCAATAATCATTGCATTCTTAGCAATAAAAAGCAATGCATTGAATTGCATTCTTAAACCATAAAATAGAGGAAAACAAAATAAAACCAATCCATACAATAAGATTAAAATAGGAAATTGATATTATAGGTAACCTTGAAAAAGTTCTAAAACTCTGACGGAACGTAGGACTTTGTCTATGTATCTGGCTAAAAGTCCTCTTTTTTGGTTTTTTATTGAAGAAATAAATAAATTATGTTTTATTAATGTTGATTTTCAGCAATATTTCCATACAATTTTAATGTTTTTTTAATTTTTATGTTCTTGTCTCATCTTTGAAGTTTTCTTGTACCCACACCAGCTCAATTAATTAAAAGATGCTAATTTGACAGTTCCTGACGAAGAACAAGCTGTATTAAGCAATTTTTGTAGCGTGGGAAGGTATAATGAATTATTTCATGCGTTTTTTTTAGATAAAGAAATGCAAATGTAGGAATGCGTAAGTAATATTATTTAAATATTTCCTCGTGTAAGAAAACAAAAAAAAATGTGTTTTGTCATGTCAATATATTACTTTTTATTCGCCTACAAACCTACATAATGAAAAATATTTCCTCAGATGCAAATTCACAATGGAGCGCATATACAGGGTGTCGCGGTAATGTATTGTCCAGGCTGTTACTTCCACATAAATATTTCTATTTTTTTAATGTTTGAAAGTGACGCGTTTTCTCATGAATGCACTGATATAGAGTTATCTATCTATCTCTATGAGCAAAAGATATACACTCAATTCTAAAAAAAATGGCGCACCCGATTTTTGGTTAAGTTCAAGGTCCTGAACTTTTATACTAGTCAAGGTGTAACTTTTATACTGGTAAACCGATTAAAAAATTGGTATGTGTGTAGTTTAACTCATTGCCTATCATGTCAAAAGGTAAGAAATTATTTTTTCCCATCAAGCATGGAAAATAATAGGGAAATTCAGCCACATGCTTTTTATAATTTTTTTGAAACACCCTATGCATTACAGGGTGTTTCAAAAAAATATATAATACTTGAATAAAAAATCTATGCGGTCCTGTTGAAATTTGCTGTCCTTAATGAACATTTTTTTTTGTTCATTGTTTTATCTTAAAAATTGACGAAATTACAGCATATTTACTAGAACCGTATTTAGCAAAAGAATCACCTTTACATTATCTTCACTGCAACCCCTGAAGATAATTGAGTAGGCTTTGAAAAGAAACAGTAACATCTCCAAGCAACCATATTTAGTACCTAACAACATTTTGATGAGTGATGGTCGTAGTACACGATACGCTGCTCGTACCTACAGTAAGAATTCCTGAAACAACAGCTCGTAGAGCCATTCGAAAGTACGAAGAAACTGGAACCACTGCTCGAAAAGTGGGTTCTGATCGTGTCCAAAAAACGTCCCGTAGAGATGCTCAAATAATTTGTAAAGGGAAGAGTTCCTATAAATGGTGGGTATATTATTTTATTTATATATTCCTTATCTATGTATTGTTATTTTACAGCAGCAATCAATATAAAAAATAATCCCAAATTCTGTAAAATTCTGCAAATTTGCTAAAATAATGATTTAGGTCACAATGCTGCTTCAATAAGAAACCAAATTATTATCTAATACCTAATATTTTCATATATTATATATTGGATAATATCGTTTTGCATGGTTTCGTTGTTCTATGTAAAATTAACTTCACAGGAATCACCAATTTTGATAAATGTCTAAAACAAGTGAATTGTGAAATAACGGACAAAACTAACAACTTTCCAGGTATTTAACGACACTCTTCTAGTGTCTTAGATAACGAAAGGAAATGCTGCTACATGCAAAGCAACAGGTGAGGCCAATCGCTTCAAAATACCAGTACGTGTATCAACATTTAAATAAATTAAGTAGTTATCGAAACAACGACAAGCTATATAGATGCGACCCAAGATAACCCGTGAAAAGAATGCTGGCCCAAGCCATGGACCAGCAGCACAGGACAGGGTCTAGGTAGATGCACATGAGGTATCCGTAATATACATAACAGTTACATGAAAAAAATAATTTTATCCCAAACTAACAAAGCTTCCTTAACAAAGGTATAACTATAATCCATATATATTAAAACCTGTCGATTCCTTCGCCGAATCGACAAAGTTTCTAAGCTATCTCCTCCGAGGAGCGATCGCGAAGCTATCCACGCGGGCGACCGAAAGTCGCCCCCAACCTTTCTCCTATGCGTAGGGGTATTTTCGTCCCGTTTCCTACGGGTTTTTCCAATTTAAACGCCTTTTCAAAAAACCTCTGCAAAATTTTAGTGGATCGCCGTTCGGCGAGAGAGATACGGCTAGCACCGGCCTTTGTCCTCGCGCCTAACGGCCCTGTCACGCCTGCCGAAATCCCTTCTTTTCGCGGGACTCCCTAGACCCTTTTTCTAATTTTACGGCTTCGAGAACCGCTTCACGCGAAAATTCCGTCCTTTCTACGTATACGTATATTTCGTCTTCGAAACTCTCGACTCGCGTCCGTCTCAACTTCTTTCTCATTTTATCTGCCGATGTGAGATTGCACTAACGAGACAAGCACCTCCCACGAAAACTATCAAATTAATTAAACTTCAGATAGGTTATTTCCTACGAGAAATATTGCTAACGGAATCAATAGTTTGTACTGACCGCCAAACACTTACTCAAGGATTGTTAACTGTTTACAGGATTGCTCGATCCCTATACTACAATGTAATCCATAATTGTGACGTCATCAAAGATCCAAAGATCTCGAACTTGTAGAAATAGGTACACTTTATACTGTTATTACAAACTTTAATAAATAATAATATTAATAATCATTCAAATACGAAAATTCTCTTGCTAATGTGAAATATAACAAACACAAAATAGATATATTTTGACAATTCGATTACATATATCTTCGATGACGTCAGAAAGACGGATGACAAAATTGAGCGATCGAGCAATCCTGTAAACAGTTAACAATCCTTGACACTTACTGACCAAAAACTGACCTACCAAAATACTGAAGCGAAATGCTTTTCCAATTAGAAAATCGGTAGAAAGTATTTTTTCAGGTTGACACGTAGTGTTTACATACTTAAACGTCTCAGGATAAACTTTTGACAACAGACGCGGTAGCGCAATGGGAAAGTCGTAGGATTCTAAACGTGATAATGCTGATTTCGCGAATTCGAGTCACGCTGGAGGCAATTTTTTTTTACTTTTTAATTCCAACTATTTATTAGTATTAATATTTAGTTATTCTGTTTCATTATCCGTAGCTTTTATTCTTTCTGCACGTAAAGTTTAGAATTAATTCGTTCATTAAGGCAATCTGTTAAATTCATCATTTTAGCTTACAAAAGTAAATATCTGCAATATTTTTGGTCCCATTGATAAAATTGATGAAAAAAGTTACTGAAAAATAAATTCTACTTCCAGCACGTAAAAAATGATGATGTTTTACCATCAAGAATAAAGTACACTTACAATTCATCGAAATATTAAGAAAAATCGTTTAGTATAATTACATCATCATTCCAGTTACAAAATTTCTTTAATATGTGTTTTTCCTAGACTCCCGGTAGGGCTAGAAATGGGAACGAAAATCGAGATAGCGATTTTCTCCCATTTCTAGTTATTTTGTAAATCTGCTATTTACAATACCGCTATTTATCAATCCTTATACAGTAAGGATTGATAATAAATCAGACCCATATAAATACCTATAAATCAGACCTATGAAAATACAAGATATATTCTGCATATCCTAGGCGTAACTAGCTATTAATCAAATTGAAACACCACATAAATTAGATACTATCGCCATCTATAATACTGATTTTTTCAGAATAGTATCATGACACCCCAACTTTTTTGTTTTTATCACGATATTAGAAAGAAGGATTATGAAGACACGTACATCTGTTTTTCTTTACCCTAAGTGGTTCTTGGCAACGGTGAAACAGAGGAATTTTAACCACGCTGTTAGCCACACATTATGGAAATATAAATTCACATTTGCCAATAAACTTTTTTACTAGTAGCCCCGCTCCTCTATGGTACTTAAACCGGCCCTGCGGAGGTCGAAGCCGGCCCTGTCCAGCGTGTCTATTCAACGACAGGCCAAAAATTTATCGTGTGTGTGTGGCGGTTATTAATATTATTGCCTGATCAAGCATTAAATTAAGGTCTTTTATTTAACGACGCGTGTGCAGTAAAATTAAAATTCCAGGTAAAAATTCGACAAGAACGGCTGCGAGCATTGGTGGGCGGTCCCGCCTGTATTTTTAATTTGATTATTGATGACAGCTTGCGCTGGAATCGGGGAATGTTCGACGTTAGTCGCCGGTACATGTGCCGGGACAAAGTCGACGAAACCACATTGTTAAAGCAATTATAAATAGAGCATAAACTGAACTGATATATGGATTCACAATATTTATAAGAACGGGCAAATTCTCACAAACTTAGACACAGTCAGTGACATCAGTACCTACAGAAATACATGACAATAGAAATAATTCATATTTTAAAGGTATTCTGAAACTACATTTTATAGGGTCGTTTTTTTTGTTCTGGCCTTACTTCTAATGCTGTATTCGAAAAATAATCGTTCAAATGTTTCATGATAATCGATAGCCGTGCATTTTTCGTAAGAGCACCTATACATGTTGAATATACTTACAAATTCAAAATTGTCAGTCCCCTATCTTCTTCTCCTTCTTCTTACTCCTGCGGGTCGGTTTCTCTATAGCAAGTCCCAAAGCACTGCAGCCACATCTGGGCTTATTGAGCATCCCGCCGATATTCTATTGTATTGGTGATAGCTTTAACTAAGAAAAGAAAAAGGAGAAAGCCAAGATGGTGCAGAAGAGAATGATGATAGTGATACTCAAGAAGCTCGTACTCGTGACTTTTTCAACAAATTTGTTTCTGATGATGACACTCTATTTAAAAACTTTATCGAATGAGCAGAGAAGACATTAAATGTTTGCTAAAAAAAGTATCCCTGAATATAAAGAAATATTACTATTTTAACAACAACAATGTAGTTTTTTCAATATTCCACTCCATATAGCCAGGATATAAGCCACACAGACAAGCTTGTTATTGAAAACTGGACGACATTGTTCGACAAACTGAATCTTATCCAAATATGACGCATGCTTCATGTAGCTTCATGTGACTTGAATTGAAATACTCTATGTCATCATTGCCACATGCCACATATTGCTTAAATGTTGCCTTAGTTTAATTGCGCCTTAACTAGTGAGAATTATTAGCAGTCGAACTACATTATTGTTACTATTTCGGATTGAATCTTGTGAATATTCGTGCATGACATCAATATATTTGAATCAATATAGTAACTGTAAAAACTTGACGAGATCCATTTGAAAGGATTGCTCTTAAAAAGCACATAGCTAGCTAAGCTAAAGCTAACCTAAAGCTAAAGCAGATAGCTTTTAAACTAGCTAAAGAGTTTATAGCTCAATGTGTCCAGAAACCTTTTTATTAGCTTTAAATTAGAATTAAAAATGACGAAAAGTAACTGATATTTTTACGAGAATCTAATGACTTCAACTTAAAATCGTTAACAGACTGAGCTCTGTCCACGTATTTCGAACTTTGGCCGTGTGAATTCAACATTTTCAGCAGCAACAGGAAAAACCCGCTTTTGGAACTTATACTTTGGACGTTTGCTAAAAGTAAACAATTAGGTAAAATACACCTTTTGTGTGTTTCAATTCTGTTCATCCAGAAACAGCATTGGTGTATTTTTGAAAACGTCAATTGTTTCTGAGACGTGGTTTGTCTCAAAAAAGTCAGCATGCCATCATCTAAAAGAACCGCAATCGATTTATATTAATTCAGCAGCAGCGATCTAAAATTAATAAGTTTCAATCTTCAATTAGTTCCATAACTTATGGGGGCAGTTTACGTGCCGCAAGCACGATTATCCCAACGTAAATAATAATCACTGGGAACCAATTAACTCTAATTCTCGTGACAGTAGTTCGTTTGTTATAGAAAACCCGATTCTATTAAAACTTAACTGCTGTTATGTTGCTGTTAAAGCTGATTTTATTACACAGAATATGATTGAATTGCGGAGGCTATCAGGAGTAATTGGTATTAATACAGAAATGTTTTAAGCTACTATGATTCCTTAGTTGGGAAGTGTTATTTTATGTAAATTGGAAATAATATAGATTGCAGATATTAAAGAAATTTATAAATTTAAGTCACTAGAAAAGTAATCAGCTACCTACTATATATTCAGATGGTTAAATTTATCAAATCTATACACTGTATCTATTAAAAGGTGCATTTAGTACTACTAGAACAGAACCTTCTTCGTTATCGTCCGAACCTTCCTCCATAAACCTGTATTCTAGAAGTGACTGTAATATAGATTGGTTGCAATCAAACAACAAGAGGAGTAGTACCTAGTTGCTTGCTTCTTCTTCTTCCTCCTGTGGCTCGGTTTCCTTAAGGCAAATCCCAAGGCACTGCAGCCACAAGAGGTTTCTTGAGATGGCAGTGCCATGTTGGAAGCCCTGTCATACTACTAAGCTGAGGTTTATCATGCCCAGCATCTTTACAGTTCTTTCTAAAAAGGACCTGGGTGCCTTCGCATGACTCAAATAAATAAGTAGGATTGTTTTCCTCAAGTACCAGAGGTCACTGCTTTAATAGCACTTGCAAAAATCATGATAGTAGCAAAAACCAATAGAGGGCACTATTGTATAGAGAATTTATTTCAAAATCCTAATTTAGTTTAGAATAAACTGTAACTTGCATGCGGATAACTGAAATCATCAAAGACTTTTTTCTCAAAGTTATAGTAATTTACATAGTTGTCTGCATCCTAGACCTGTTCAGCATTGAGGAGACCTAATAGTTCGAAACAGCTACCTGTCGTTTGGTTTTGGGATGTTGACTCATGTGGTGAAAGAGCATTCACTTTTGTCTATACATTAAGTATACGTAGAGGGATGACCTCAAGAATGTCCATCTTGTAATAAATAGTATAGTCATAAGATAATTTTTCTGTTAATAATTAAATTCAAATTAATCAAGACTCATCAAGACGAAACAGAATGAGGAAAGAGCAAGTACGTACGTACCTATTATGATGCCGTCTTAAAAATACACGTGATAGAAAATTATAGCTATAACTCATTGTAAATTAGCTCATCATAAATCAAAGTTTCAAGTATATAGGAAATTAAAAATTGAGAGAATAATGTGAGTATAAACAGGGCTATGGTGACTGGATGATATAGAGCTTAATAGCAGCTTCTCAGGTATTTTCAGGTTGATGTTTCTTAAAAAAAGTTGAATGATTTACGAATTAATTATAAATTATTCAATATTTCCGTTCTATTCTCTATGTCAATATTGTTAATAAAGATTTCACCAGGTAAGTAATACTTGATCATTAGTAAAAAATAAACTCCACTTTCTGGACATATTGAAAAATTAATATGCATCAAAAATTATTATTTTCAATTGAAAAACTATTTTTCAAAAATACTCTTAATGTTTAGAGTAATATTTTCCATATTTTTATAGATAATTATGTTAAAATTTATATTAACAAATCAAAATTTGGAGTAGATATGTAGATGAAAGATATTTAGAGATATTAAATAAGATCCATAAAAAATAAACAGCAAAATCTAAATCTATAGAAACCACTACTATTCTACACGGTTAAAATTGTTAAGTCTTCTAAGTTTTTTAGCTATTCTTGATATGTATTATAAGTACACGGTGTCCCACCGGGAAGGACCGCGATCGATATATGGAACAATACGTACAGGGTGATTTTGAAAATTTGGTTATTTACAAAGGTCAGTGGGGTCTACCTTTTTTAAATATTTTCACGTTTTTGGCACTACCGATATAACCGGAAGTCGACACCAACTTGCTTATTTTAAATAGAACACCCTATATATTATATCATTTCTAGATTCTACGCAAAATTCTAAACACATTTCATGTAGGATGTCCTATACCTATCTTCAACTGTTTTTGAAACATTGGCAGGTAATATTGACATTTTGCAACTTGTAAAATCACCCTGTAAACGGTTTGTGATCAAGCAAAACGGTTTGCACATTCCTATCTTAACTTTTCACTAATTTCAGATTTAACCAAGAAATTGAATTTCATCGAAAATTTTTTATTTCTGGCTAAATCTGAAATTAGTGTCAAAAGATAGCTTATGAAAAGTTAAGATAGGAATGTGCAAACGTTTTGCTTGATCTCAAACCGCTTAGATTTTATAGGGTGTCAAAGTTGCAAAATGTCAATATTCACCTGTCAATATTTCAAAAACAGTTGGTGTAGGACATCCTACATGAAATGTGTTTAGAATTATACGTAGAATCCGGAAATGACATAAGATATAGGGTGCTCCATGTAAAATAAACAAGTTGGTAGACTTGGTAAAATAACCAATATTTTAAAAAGGTAGAACCCACTGACCTATGTAACAACCAAATTTTCAATATCATCCTATACGTACCTTTCCATATATTGATCGCGGCCCTCCCCGGTGGGACACCGTGTATAATACATATCAAGAATAGCTAAAAAACTTAGAAGACTTATGTAACAATGGACAACGTATAAAACCAAAAATATTTTGAGATCAATCGAAACCATTAGAAGTGACAACCTGTGTGATGACGATGACTTGAGTTAACCAGTATCGTCAATTCTGTTTGATTGCACTTAATTCATTTTACATTATCACATATTTAAACGCAAGCCCACAGACATAAACCTTCAGCCACTGAAATTCGAAAACATAAATTTGTGTATTCTTTTACTAATTACATATTTTTAGGCGCTGGGATACAGTTAAACATTCCGAAAATACGTGTACAAGACTAAGGGGCGTCCAGATCCATAAATCTAGCCCACTAGCTTGGAGCGCACACATATTGATCAGCCCAAACCCAATAGCGTTGCAGCTCGACGCAAATAGAGATAATATGTACAATATTTCGTATAAGAACAAGTGAAACAAAGCAACATTTTGTCACAAAAGTAGTATATGACACCGTAACATTTTCTATGATACTTGTTTTTAGTTAACCTCCAACTTCAAACTGCTCCAAACCCTCAAAATAAACTTCATCGTGGATACCACAAGTTTTATTAATCATATTATTTCAGGTATATCAGTAGTAAACGTCAATTAAAATGCTCCACATTCTGCCTTGTCTTAGGTGAAACTCAACTGACTTCCTTGGAATCTTCTGCGGCACATTTCTGGTCTTTCTCTATGGTCTAGAACATGGAGAATATATCACTATGATGCACAGAATGAATAGAAGTTTTCGTACGCATCCAATCGTAGATATTGTTATTTATTATTATGCTAATAAAACAAAAATATAAGAATATTGGTACATAGCCGATCTTTCGTGCCAATACGTACATAAATTGAATTATGGAATTAATATTTATTTACCTATCTTGGTTTTACTTAAGTGGGTATATTAATTCCCAAAATAAGCTGAATTGAAGTAGCATCAATCCTTATGCCTACAATTGAACCTTCCCTTTGTCCACATAAAATAAAAATTTTCCTCTACAGGAATGGTTCTCTGCAACAAGGAAAGCACAACAGTCCATGCAGCTGCAGATACAACACATGTTTACACAAATATTTTGATAATAATATCATTAATAGCGTTTCATTACTCACTACTGTTTGATCTATAACTGAAATAACATCAAGAATGTGTGTGTTCATTCCACAACCTACTGAGAATCAGTTTTTGATATCTTGATAAACTTATGCTTTGGACTTGTGATGTAATAGTAGACTAGCTGCTCGCCTATAAGATTCACGCTGCGAACAGTTGCCAGGGACCGGTTTGTTAACAAATTGGAGATTGATTTCGGTGTAATGTTCTAGTGATTTATATTTCACACTTTCCGTCGGAGTGACTGGAGGCGCTCAGCGCCGTGTGTGTGTTCCAAGAAGCCCAGCCGGGCCGACGATGGTCGGTATGCATCAACAGAAACACGCTGTGGCGATGCTATCGATGTACCTATAAGGCTCGATATCGATCCGTAAATGATTATTGTAAATATTGGCGTTGTAAATATGCCAGAGGATTTAATCCGTTCTTGCTTCTGCTGGGTTTGGATGCCGCATAAATCTAGAGGCTTCGGATGCGAGTTTGTTTAATTTCTCGACCGGGAAATTACGACCATCCAGGGCCTTATGTCGGCTTAGGGCAGTCTTGCTCATTAAATACTGGCTTATGCGAGGACAGAAACGGTTATTGCCTTTAAGAGATTATTCTTATTAAATATATGGAGTATACAGATAACCCAGACATATAAATGGCATTGATCTAATATAAGATGCAGAAATTAATAAAACAATAAGAAGGAAATCTTTGAAAATGATAAATGATAAAGAAATCAAAAAGGATTGTTAATAAACCAAAAAATATTTGGAAGAGGAACAGTATTGTATACAAATACTGTTGCACAGTAAATAGAACTAAGGCATGTATTAAAAGTATAGAAAATAGTACATAATCATGATTCAATAACATTAACGAAGAACTAGAAATAAATCCGACACAAAAATTAGGGATAAATGAAAGAATAGGAGTATGGAGGAGGAGGCTGTGAACGATAAGAGGATAGAGGCAAGCAATAACCGAAGAGAAGAGGATGGACAGCGTATTGGTACAAATAAACTAGAAAATTATATGCAGGGGAAAACAATATAAATGAAAAAATATTAAAAGGATCAAATGTCGAAGCTACTAGAAATCGCTCCAAAAAAAGTCACAGCACATATACAGCAGATGGACTTAGGTCTTTTAATATGAACATATATGAAAGTCTAGTATAAACTAGTTATATATATAGATAGTATAGACTAGACTTAGTACTGATAATTATCAATAAGGAGTAATGTTTGACTTCATAGATTACTAAATTCGTGAGTGTTTTCTTTAATGACTTGAGTATTGCTTCTAATGGCAATAGAAGCGGAGATACTCAAAAATTTGTAGACTGACTGACAAGCAGCAAATTACGTTTCCAACAATACTTTACTTGATAAATCCTGAAAAAAGTATGAAATTCTCTACAAAATTTACATGGGTTGGAGAAATGATAGCCAGATAAACACGTTCTCGGGAAACGTTATTTTAGCATATATTGGAAAGATATCAACAATCTGAAGCTGTCCAGTGTTTGGAGTATGATTCCATGTTACTCTATGAAGCATAATGTGGATATTTCGAAAAATGCGAAGCTCAAAGCGTTTTTAAAGCGAAAATCGAAAGTGTATAAAATCAAAGAACTAAAGTATTATCACAATAAACTCATTTATTTTTACACTACCTAATTATTAATTTAGCATTCTCCATCTGGAAATATATTTTTTTCATTGTAGGTGGTCTTAATTTTTGCGATTACCGGCGCCTGTCATTTACATCAGTTAAGAGATTTAAAAAAATTAATGTTGAATTTGGAAAAAAGGTTATTGTGTCTATCTAATACAAAAACCCATACACCATGTTCTTTCACAATTGCTGCTAATTGCAACAACACATGTAAGAATTATAAGTATTAACCTTCATCCACCATAAATAAATAGTACAATTGATCCTTTCTCAATTATGCAATTGGCTGAGGCACAAGACAAGTAATATGAATCAATAGATTTACATATATCGCAAAGCAAATGGCAGCATTTTTTAAATTGCCGGATCTTTGATTATATACGCTCCAATCATTTGGAAGGTCTTCTACCACTATTCTTGCAAATACTGGAGGTAATCTTTCAGAATTAAAACAACATGGGGGGTGGAAATAAGTGCGATATCAGAACAATCCATTGAAGGCTCAATAAATAATAAAATAAAAGGAAGATAGAAAATATTATTTTTTTAAACAACAATTAGTTCAGAAAATTATGCATTTAATGCTGCTAAAAAGACTTCATCTGTTATTGCAAAATATAAAATGTTTAAAGCAAGTGCAGCAAACAAGTAAGAACTCTAAAATGATCCGCATTGAAATGTATATAATGGATGTTTATTTAATTGTTTACTGTGATAACTTGATTGTTCATAACAATCATACTGTCTTGAGGAATATTGTTATTTAACTTATTTACGAACCGATCTTCAAATAACTTCGTTGTAGTATCTTCATAGTAATCCAAACAGGAGTCCTTTAGAGATGATACTAGATAAGTTGTTGGCTGTTATAGTTGAATTTATTTCTTCAATAAAAAAACCAAAAGAAAATCTTTTTATTTTTTTTTTATTATTGGAGGACTTTCAGCTCATTTTTTTTTATATTACATTGATACCTTCTGACGTTTCGTCCGAGTTTTCGGACTTCTTCATAGGTTACTTAAATAGGTACTGAAAATAATGTTTTTACATGAATAATTAAATTAGATTAGTGACAGAATATTTATCCAAAGGAGTGTTTTCTTACCTACTAGAATCTTTCTATTTTAACTACCTACTACATTATGGTTTTATTTTATTTTTATATGTAAATTTGCTCCATGATTTGAGCAGTGATCTGACTGTTTTAGGTGTCGCCGTCGATGTGTTTCTTTTTGAAAGCAGGTACCTAATTAAGTCAAGTGCGTATGTTAGTGGTTCAGATAGCCTAATATTGATGGTCCGAACGACAGAGTTATTATAAACATTTTCACGACTCGAGAGTGCTATTGAGAAGAGGTTTCGCAGTTTGTTCATCTACTGGGTGTTTGAAAAGTAATTTACTATTGTATGAGATTGCGATATATGCTACTCAGATTCTCTATATCTGTTTGATAATTAACTGTCTTTTTGTTGTTTTGTATTTCTGCCATTTCCAAAAACATACGTTTTTTGGTATTTCTTTCTTTATGTAGTATAGTTGTATTCGGAAAATTAAAGTTGTGTAATTTATTTACGGCGTGTTCAGTTAATGCCGTGCTACATGAATTAGGCGTTGCTATGGAATTTCTAATTGATAACTTATGTTGATTTATACGTTTGTTTAAATACTGTTGGGTTTGTCCTATGTAGCATCTATCGCAATCTGAGCAGTCTACTTTATAAATAACATGAGTTTGATTTAATTTATCTACTGGATCTTTCAGTTTTGAATATAGTTTGTTTTTTATGCTATTGTCATTTCTGTGTGCTAATTGTATATTATATTTACCTAATTCTTTCTGAACTTTTTCTGATACTTGTGGTATATATGGGGCCGATATGTATATTTTGTCTTTATTTGGATTGCTTAGATTTCTGTTCTGGTTTGTGTTGTTGAATATGGGTCCTAAACAGTTAGGTTGTAAATCTATGTCAGCCTGATTTTGATGGGTTTTGTTGTTTATTATATGTATTCTCTTTTGCATGTACTTGTTTATGAATGGTAGCGGGTAGAAATTACTTAAAAGAATGTTTTTAATTTTGATTATGTTTTCTTTGTGAAACTGTTTATCTGATAGTAACAAGGCCCTGTCTACAAGGCTGCTTATAACACTAATTTTGTACTTATTACTAGTTTTAGATAGAAAATTGGTATACCGTCCCGAATTGATGCTTTTTTTGATACCAATTGGTTTTAAAACTTCTTAGACCTGACTCTAATTAGAGCTGGCGGTACAATTAAAACCAATTGGTATCAAAAAAGCATCAATTCGGGACGGTATACCAATTTTCTATCTAAAACTAGTAATAAGTACAAAATTAGTGTTATAAGCAGCCTTGTAGACAGGGCCTTGTTACTATCAGATAAACAGTTTCACAAAGAAAACATAATCAAAATTAAAAACATTCTTTTAAGTAATTTCTACCCGCTACCATTCATAAACAAGTACATGCAAAAGAGAATACATATAATAAACAACAAAACCCATCAAAATCAGGCTGACATAGATTTACAACCTAACTGTTTAGGACCCATATTCAACAACACAAACCAGAACAGAAATCTAAGCAATCCAAATAAAGACAAAATATACATATCGGCCCCATATATACCACAAGTATCAGAAAAAGTTCAGAAAGAATTAGGTAAATATAATATACAATTAGCACACAGAAATGACAATAGCATAAAAAACAAACTATATTCAAAACTGAAAGATCCAGTAGATAAATTAAATCAAACTCATGTTATTTATAAAGTAGACTGCTCAGATTGCGATAGATGCTACATAGGACAAACCCAACAGTATTTAAACAAACGTATAAATCAACATAAGTTATCAATTAGAAATTCCATAGCAACGCCTAATTCATGTAGCACGGCATTAACTGAACACGCCGTAAATAAATTACACAACTTTAATTTTCCGAATACAACTATACTACATAAAGAAAGAAATACCAAAAAACGTATGTTTTTGGAAATGGCAGAAATACAAAACAACAAAAAGACAGTTAATTATCAAACAGATATAGAGAATCTGAGTAGCATATATCGCAATCTCATACAATAGTAAATTACTTTTCAAACACCCAGTAGATGAACAAACTGCGAAACCTCTTCTCAATAGCACTCTCGAGTCGTGAAAATGTTTATAATAACTCTGTCGTTCGGACCATCAATATTAGGCTATCTGAACCACTAACATACGCACTTGACTTAATTAGGTACCTGCTTTCAAAAAGAAACACATCGACGGCGACACCTAAAACAGTCAGATCACTGCTCAAATCATGGAGCAAATTTACATATAAAAATAAAATAAAACCATAATGTAGTAGGTAGTTAAAATAGAAAGATTCTAGTAGGTAAGAAAACACTCCTTTGGATAAATATTCTGTCACTAATCTAATTTAATTATTCATGTAAAAACATTATTTTCAGTACCTATTTAAGTAACCTATGAAGAAGTCCGAAAACTCGGACGAAACGTCAGAAGGTATCAATGTAATATAAAAAAAAATGAGCTGAAAGTCCTCCAATAATAAAAAAAAAATAAAAAGATTTTCTTTTGGTTTTTTTATTGAAGAAATAAAGGAGTCCTTTATATTTCTAGCAGCCAATAAAAGTAGACTAACCACTCAACCATCTTCATAACCAGCATATTTTATTGTTAATCTTTTTCCTCTGATGGTGCTTTTGTTTTACACTGATTACTAAAGTCAACCCAATCTTTCGATGGAGTATCATGTGTATCGAACCATGTTTCTTCTATGGATATAATAGGTCTGTTCTAACTTCTACACTGCCGATTTTTGTCAAATATTCAAGTCGCCATTCTTTAAGTCGTTTCGACTCCATGTTGAATTCCCTTTTATCATTTTTCTTGTTAATTTAAAGCTGATACGTTAAAGACACTTTCACAATGTTGTTCTTCCACAGTTAATTTCCGTGTCATCTGCTTCAAGTCGTCTCCATGTTGGTACCGTTTGCTCTTCATCATCATCTTTAAAATTCAAGTCTTCATCGCTCCCATCTAATTTTTGGCAAGTCCAAAGCGTTTCTTGTTTTCCTTTCGGTAATGAGGCTATTTACAATTTGCCATACTGTTTTCACGGGAATTTTCATTAATGTAGCTGTTTCTTCAACACTTTTCATTTTACCGAGCATTGTTGTGTACAATTTTTTACATAATCTCTCTATCTAAAAATAACTGCATCTACTTTGATTTTCCCACTGCGTAACTGTATCCTCTTCGGCGGTTCTTGACTTGATTCACCACTCCACGGATGTCACATATTTTAATAATAAAAACTTTCACAGGCACCTACGAATGAAATGACTCAACTTCATTAGAATCCCTACTCATTTAACTCTAACACTATAAACTCATTTGCTGTATATTTGCTTGATAATTGAATTTTATGAAAAGCGGCAACTGGAGGCTGGTAAAATTCTCTTCAATCATTAAATCAGTCTCTTATGTCTATAGCATACTTTACTGTTTTACCACCCTGTACATCCGATACGGTCCAGGCTCCAGAACAGCATATGACGTCAATAACCGCTGACAGCCCACTCCGTCTCATTCAATTATCGCATCTTAAAGTACCTCGAGGTTTCGGTGGTGTGCTGCATGGCCCCCGAGGGGCAATATCGAACGTATTAGGGCCGATGCTCTCCCCCGGGAACAACGCCTGTTGCTGTTTTCGCCTCCCTGCGCCGCCTCCATCGCATTCCACTTCATTATCGACGCATATATATATTCACAATATCGCTTCGACTTAACGCAGTAATCCAACACCGCGTAATTCGGTTTGCATATTTCTACAAACAAATACTGGGATCGGATTTCAATTTGGAAAGGAAGGAATTATTTTATTTGTTGTGTACAGCTCCGCTGTCGGCACTATCAGGTTGCCTAGATGTTTTTTCACAGTGGGGATGTGACAAAACTAGTGGACTATCTTGATCTAATACTCTTGGATCTGATTACGTTTTTGTGCTGTAACTGTTTGTATTTAAGAGGCGGTAACTAGTTCCAACACTAATCTGTCTTCATCTTCAAGTCCAAACCATTGAAGGTGGAAATTATTCTAAAGTTAACCCACCTCCTTTTTCCTTAAAACAATGAAAACAATTCTAGACTTGAACTCAAAGAGGATATAATAGTCTATAGCTATACACATAAACTAGAAAATCTGTAGCCCAAATCTAAAGAAAGACGAAGCGATGTAAACAAGCACAGCGACGGTGGTGGGCAAAGTACGGTCGGCCCAGGCCACGCCTTTGTCTTCTGTTCCCTCCGGCGGGCGCGATGGCCAGCGGATAGCTTTTACAACCACAGCTTGACCGACATTCGCTATCGCTCTCGCACTGAGAAGAGAAGTCAGAGTTGGACGTATAAAATTTGTAGTTATCGTAAATGCGCGATAACAGTGCCGTATTAAAAACTCTTGAAACATTTTATAAATAACTTTTGAAATAGACATGAATAAAACGGTAATTATGTACATATTATGTTTATTACACATTCATTATTCACAAAAATAAAAATAGACAATATACTTTACAATGAGGTCCATGTAATAAATAATAATAAAAAATCTTTATTGTGTTCTTAACGAAAAAAGAAAGAAACACAAACGGTAAGAATTCGGCATTGTCGTTCTTCCATTCCGCCGATATAAATTTTCAAAATTGAAGCTTGGCTTGGCTTTTATGAATTGTGTCCAATTTGTCCAAAAGGTCTTTCCTATTGGCTTTCATTAGCCATATCCTTGCCCTTAAAAAAAAATAATATTTTTAAAATCTAGTTAAAATTATTTTTAAACACACCGCAAAACATTAGCAAAAAATTTACACTCGACTACTTGCGCAGTACTGTTCTATAATTTTGTTTTTCCTAAAGTTAAAATATAACAGCAAGCTGGCCAACTTTTAAACGAAATTCATTAAATCTTAAATTGAGTGATTGTTGATTGTATAAACCATATGATTGGCTGTCTATGAATGAATTTCCTAAATTAAGTTAACTTAGATACTAAATTACATTTATGTATAACGCATTTTTATCTACTTACCGATCGGGTTGTTTAGGAAAGGTAAAAAAGCTCTTATTACAATTATAGCTTTTATTATTGCAGTTTTTAGTTGCACATACGTTTCCTGTTTTTCTATCACTTATTATCACTAATGAAAAAAGGAACGCTATAGAAAACAAAACAATAAAAAAGCAGAATAAATAAACACAAAACATTACACTCAAAATAAATCACTAGTACACTACGTCGCTGGCTTAATCGATAATCAACACGAAGTGATTTTCCTATTTCGGTTCGAAACGCTCGCCACTGTGCTGTTCTCTTCTCAAAGGCGGGGCTAAGAAGCGGCGCGCGTGGATCGGCGCAAACCGTTCCTGTCAAGAGAGCGAGCGTACCCTTGCACTTAGCTGGGCGGTGACTCTACGTCTACCACAACATGCATGCCTTTCACACATTCGCTGAGGACTCTCTGTTTATCACATTGTTACCTACATCGCTTCGTTCCTCTTTAGATTTCGGCTAAATATTTTTTAGTTAATCTGTATATAATACACCTAGTCTATGTATATTACAGTCAAAATTATATTGCAATGGTATTTTTAATCTTAACAATAAGAAGCAAACATGAAAGGTTATACTAAGAACTGGTGCCTAGAAGAACGACTAGATCTCAATCCAATCAAAACCGTTCTTAAGCCATTAAGAACGGAATTTAATAGCTTCCAAAGTGAATACCTCTTTCCAGTAAGGTGAAACATCGAAGTGGCCTTTTGAACAAGCACCAGTCTTTTTGATAATACTGAACTGAAAACTGAGAACTGAAAACCAAAATGATGGATTGGTCATATGCAGGGTGTCCCGAAACTAGTGTGCAATATTTTGCACACATTGCTCTTATGACACACTTTTTGGGGCATGTCTCCTTTATTATCAGAGATACACATATAAAACCTTATATGACCGTATTCGTAAAAAAGAGTTCTTTTCAAATATGTAAAACAGTACCTACTGGGTGTTCCATATAAAATATTAAAGTTTATTTCGACGTAACTTCATTGAGTCGCCCAGTAAAAAATTTTAATATATGTAAAACAAGTGCAAAAATAAAAGAAAATCGACGTGTCCGAGTGATTTTTCAAAAACTTCACCGTTTTTGAAATGATGAATTTAAGCAGGACTTTATGTACTCACTGTATTTAATAAATAGAACCAAAAGTTGAATAGTATTTTCATCCGAATACGACTCCTACAAAAATGAAACATGTTTGTACTGTACGCCAAGACAAAATACACAGTATATTCAAATTTACCGCCAATAAAGACAAAGCGCAGAGAACCATCATGAGGTTATGTAACTTCTAGAGATTGTCCACGCCCTCCATTGCCATCTGGAAGTTGCGCAAAATTATCACAGGTGAAATAAGCCAGCCTCCTTATGAATGAATTTAGTCAAAAATTCAGAACACAACGCGCTGAAAAACGGACCTATTAATCAACGGTGTCAATGTATTCACACGTCAGAACGACCTGGGCAGTGAAAGAGGCATTTTTCACTCGCTCTTACCGGCGGTGACCCCTCTTTAACATGTTTAATAAATGTGGGCCCGTCGAAAGGCAAGATAACTGGGTATGATGGATGGTGATGGTCTGCTGTATTTACATAATATTCTATTTATGTGTTTTGAATTAAATGGCATATATCTTTTCAGATTATTATTTCTGTCGTTTTCTAGTTTTATATGATGTTACATTATAGGCCGACTCTTTGTAAAATATTGTCTTTTTAGGATGTAGACGTATCCTGGCACGAGTGCTTTTTGGCGCCTTGAAGTCGTTATTATAATATATGCTGTCGCATACATCCTTGGAAGTAGCGTTTTAATGTTTATGTTCTATACCATTGTAAATAATATACAGTCTGTCCATAAAGTAACCCCCCCCCGCTAACTTTTGAACGAATCGAGTTAGAGAGTTCTAACAAAATACAGGGTGAATCGCGTAAAATAAAGTTGATTCTGACGATAAATTCGATTTTTCAAATTCAAAGAAGGCGCCACGGGCGCTGTCAGCTCAATTTTTTTAAATGGTAAAGTGTGCCGTGTTGCACCTCATTTAAAAGATAATTCAATTCTCTACTTTCTCGTTTTTTTAAAATGACAATCGAGTTAGCCGTTCTCTAGTTACAAGCGTTTCTGTTTCTAATCTGATCCATGAATAAAATGTTAATTAATATTTTAATACAACAAATTTTGAACAAATATTTGTTAAAACAAAAAATAAAAGAATAAATAAGTTATTCAAATTGTTGTCCATTGATTTCTTGGCACATAAAAAGTCTACTTTGAAATTCTGGCCTGATATTTCCTAAAATTTCCGCAGGGATATTTCTACACATACGTGTTAGACGTTGCTGTAGTTCGTCGATATTTACTGGAGGAGTTCTGTAGACTTTTGACTTCAAATATCCCCATAAGAAAAAATCAAGAGGAGTTAAGTCCGGGGAACGAGCCGACCATTCTATCGGGCCCCTTCTACTAATCCATCTTCCCGGGAAATGGTTATTTAAAAAATCGGTAACAGGTCCATAGAAATGAGGAGCCCCCCCCCCCATCTTGTTGAAATACAATACTTTGAATGTTATTGTTTGCTATTCTTTCTATCTTTGGAAAAATTTCCACCCGCATGATTCTTAAGTTCCGCTCTCCTCTTAAATTTTCTCTTAAATCTATCAAATCTATCAAATCGAATAACTTAAAAAATTAAGAAAAAAACCTGTAGACACTTTCAAACACTCTTAAATTAAATGCTAAACTACTTTCTAGAACCTTATTGACGTTTCAGTGACAGTGGCAAGCAAGGCAAGGAGACTTGATAAAAGCAAAATTTTTAAATATCGTTAATACAAACGCTTGTAACTAGAGAACGGATAACTCGATTGTCATTTTTCAAAAACGAAATGTAGAGAATTGAATTACCTTTTAAATAAGGTGCAACATGGCACACTTTGCCATTTAAAAAAATTGAGCGAGTTGACAGCGCCCGTGGCGCCATCTTTGAATTTGAAGAATTGAATTTATCGTCAGAATCAACTTCAGTTTACATGATTCACCCTGTATTTTGTTAAAACTCTCTAACTCGATTCATTCAAAAGTTAGCATGGAGGGGTTACTTTATGGACAGACTGTATACAACAAATCTGTAAACTGATCTAAAAACTTCAAAAACAAGGAAACAATTATTAACAAGGAAACAATTAATTACAAGGAAACAATTAATTACAAGGAAAGTGTGTATTTTTCTTAAATTGTATGTATAGCGTATCCAAAATAAGATCTTCTATTCCCTTATCTTAGAAAGAATTAAATACAACAGTTTTTTTTTTTTTTTTGTTTTCCTTAAATATTTAATTTCTATTACTGTCTTGTATACATACTATTCAATTTTCTAAAGCAGGCATCCACTTTTTACATAAAAAGGGACACCTTGTAACTAATTGAACTCTCCTTAAAAATTCTAGGTCGACATTGTTTGAAAAACGTTTGTATTTAATTTTTCTCTACCTCTCGTACTTTCTGAGATAATGGATCTTATTTTGAACGCCCTCACATGATTTCAAAAGTACGTTGAGCCACACAAACCTTTTTTTCATACTTTAATGGTATATGTTCTTTAAATCTGGTTAATACTAAACTCCATATCTGTCCCAAGTGTCTGTGTACACCATTCCGTAAATTCCCGATCATTCTCTTATTGTAGTCTTCTAGTCCCCTAAAACTTTTCTCAAATAAAATTTTGCATTTCAGATATCCTGTAAGGCTTGAAATAAGAAACTATAACGTATTTGTTAAAACCCGTTTTCTACGAGCTGTCAATGGAAATCTCATATGCAAGCCAGGATGAACGATGACGTCCGTGCATTATATCATATCCATAAAACATTGATAGTATCCTAAATTGCAGTTAATAGAATAGCGCGGATGCTATAACTCACCCAGAAACATTAACTGGCCGTGGCAATGCGCCTATTAATCCTGTGAAATGTCTTCTAATTGTACAACGCTGGACTGTAAAAGTACCAACGGTTAGATAAATCAGACCAGGGTGATTACAAGATTAACAGCTGAAATTAAACACATGTCTTACAAGGATGGCAGCGTTAATGTCGGACCGATTAGAATTTCAATTTCTCGAATAATTTACGTCGTTATCTTTCACATTGTTGCCCTCGTCAGTTTTCAATTAGCTGGCCTCGTTATCTCTGAAGTCATTAGTTAAATCCATCGATCTCCACGTTTCCTGCCCGTACTTGTTACTACTATAAATAACGATTTTATTATTAATGAGTTGGTATCCTTTATTCCTACGTTTCTTTTGTTGATTGGCTTTGTTTTATATTGTGGGGAGTTGAGTCAGTTAACTGCCCTCGAAGGTGGTTATAAATTTGATAAACTTTCACAGTATTATATACCGGGTGTCCTCAGCCTCGTATCTCGGCAACGGAAAGACATATTTTGATTATGAAAAAAACATATGATAGAGCTCATCTATGGCTTTGTTACGGAGTTCAACTTGATTTTTTTCAGAGCAAATTGGAGATGGCGCTGAAGTCGAAAGAAATTTTTCGTTGGCAGGAACTTTGCAAGAAGGTTTTTCCGACACTTTGTTAAATTCTAAACAATTTTTATTAAATGACTATTTTTCAAAAACTTAATAGTTTCAAAGATATCGGGCTTTTCATTTGTTGAGACCCAAACTCAACCGTATGTTAGTTTCGAATTATTACCGTATACAATGAAACAATAATTATCCAAGTCAATTTAAGAGCTCTTTTTAAAAAATAGTGAAATAATATGTATTTCTATAAAATATGACAAAAGTTTTTTAAATACCTAATTCATTTTGTATAATAAGTAATTCATAATTATTTGTAAGTTTGTCCTAAAATAAATCCTGAATGTATAACGAAACTTCATCACAGTAGGTTTTGATTAGAAGGAAACAAAATTAAATACATATTATTTCACTATTCCTTAAAAAGAGCTATTAAATATCCATTTCAAGTCAATGATTTTTATAGTAGTCTAGTGAGTAGTCTATATGAGATGGGTATTACGTGTGCCAAAGAAGAAGTTGGGACGATAAATCATTTTCCCATTATTAATACCCATTTCAAGTCGTTCGTTTTTATACTGAGAAGTTTATATGAGATGGGAACTACCTACGTGTACCAAAGGAGAAGTTTATACTGAATAGTCTATATGAGATGGGGACTATGTGTACCGAAGGAGATGTTGGGACGCTCAATAATTTTCGAGAAAATTGAGATTGCATGGAAAATTGAGATTGCATGTTGTGGGTGCTATCTGTTTTTCACCTCCTGGGACCCATTTCAAGTCAATGATTTTTATACTGAGTAGTCTATATGAGATGGGTATTACGTGTACCTAAGGAGAAGTTAGGACGCTCAATAAGTTTCGAGAAAATTGAGATTACATGGAAATTTGAGATTGCATGTTTTGGGTGCTCTCTGTATTTCACCCCCTGGGACCCATTTCAAGTCAATGATTTTTATACCGAGCAGTCTCTATGAGATGGGTATTACGTGTACCAAAGGACAAGTTGGGACGCTCAATAATTTTCGAGAATATTGAGATTGCATGGAAAATTGAGATTGCATGTTTTGGGTGCTATCTGTATTTCACCCCTTGGGACCCATTTCAAGTCAATGATTTTTATACCGAGCAGTCTCTATGAGATGGGTATTACGTGTACCAAAGGAGAAGTTGGGACGCTCAATAATTTCGAGAAAATTGAGATTGCATGGAAAATTGAGATTGCATGGAAAATTCAGATTGCATGTTTTGGGTGCTATCTGTATTTCACCCCCTGGGACCTATTTCAAGTCAATGATTTTTATACTGACTAGTCTATATGAGATGGGGTGTACCAAAGGAGAAGTTGGGACGCTCAATAAGTTTCGAGAAAATTGAGATTGCATGGAAATTTGAGATTCCATGTTTTGGGTGCTATCTGTATTTCACCCCCTGGGACCCATTTCAAGTCAATAATATTTATACTGAGTAGTCTATATGAGATGGGTATTACGTGTACCAAAGGACAAGTTGGGACGCCCAATAATTTTCGAGAAAGTTGAGATTGTTTGATGTGGGTGCTACCTGTTTTTCGCCCCCTGGGACCCATTTCAAGTCATTCATTTTTATACTGAGTAGTTTGTATGAGCTGTGTATTACTTGAACCAAAGGAGGGACGCTTAATAGTTTTCGAGAAAATTGAGATTGTTTGTTTTGTGTGCTATCTGTTTTTCACTCCCTGGGACCCATTTCAAGTCAATGACCTTTATACTGAGTAGTCTATATGAGATGGGTATTACGTGTACCTAAGTAGAAGTTGGACGCCCAATAATTTTCGAGAAAATTGAGATTGTTTGATTTGGGTGTTACCTGTTTTTCATCCACTGGAACCCATTTCAAGGCGTTCATTTTCATACTGAGAAAATCTATGTGAGATGGGGATTACGTGTACCAAAGGAGAAGTTGGATAATTGTTTCATTGTATAAGGTAATAATTCGAGATTCTAAAATATGCTTGAGTTTGGGCCTCACCAAATGAAGAGCCCGATATCTCTGAAACTATTAAGTTTTTGAAAAATAGGCATTTGACAAAAATTGCTTAGAATTAAACAAAGAGTCATATGAACCTTGTTGCAAAGTTCCTGCCAACGAAAAATTTCTTTCGACTTCAGCGCCATCTCCAATTTGCTCTGAAAAAAATTAAGTTAAACTCCGTGACGAAGCCTTAGATGAGCTCTATCATCTGTTTTTTTCAAAATCAAAATATACCTTTCCGTTGCCGAGATACGAGGCTGAGGACTTTTATGTGGAACACCCATATACCGGAGTATAACCAATGAACTTCGGAGTAATAGTAGATTGTTTAATATGGAATAAAAGTCATATTTTTTGTGTTGAAAATGACGGCAAGAATAGCATAGAGACAAAAGTCAGTTTAACTCTAAAGGAGACATGTTATTTTGCTTCAATCGTCGAATATGAATTAAAAAATATTATATATTCATTTTGACCATAAATGAAGAGTATTAATATCTCAAATTACCCCTTTATTGAAGTAAGAGATCTTGTTTAATCCTGATTATTGTATATAATATGACTGGCGTTAGTGACGTTACTATGACTGGATGTTACATAAGAAAAAAAGTTCCGATGAACTTCTTTTCATCTCAATGAGTAGAACATCGTAAGTGTAAGTATTTATCATTGAATGTTGTGTTGAATATGCACAACATAGGGTCCTAACCAGTAGACGATCACGGCATGTGATCGTATTTTTGTGAGTAGGTATACTCGTATATACTTTCTTCCAGGCTAAGTTGAGTGAGGTGATTTGTGAATTTGTACCTATATTGTGATACTTGTCACCAACATGAGTGGCTGATGTGAAGTTTGTTTCCATATTCCTTCAACTTCTATTGATATAGTTGATATTTTTCTTTCGTTTCTGTATTTTTTTTTTTACTATGTTTTGGTCTTATAGTATAGTATTTCCACGTGGATGAGGCAGGTAAACCTTTTTATTTTATCTAGAAGTATTTTATCTGGTATTTTATCTGTTATTGTTATTGTTATGGGTTGCTGTTTTATCAGTTGCATGGTTATAGGACCCAGTATAATTTATATTTGTTTTCTATTATTGTTGGTGGTGAATATTGGCAGTATGTTTGAGGCTCCGATTGCAAATTATATAGCAGGGCTGGTGCATAATTTTTGCCACTGTATTTTGTCTATTTGCATTGTTATAATAATAATTATTATTGTTATTATTATTATTATTATTATTACTATTATGACTATTACTATTACTTTTTTTTTCTCGGTGTCGACTGTTAAAGTCAGTGGTAGATAGTTTGAATGTTCTTTCTATGTCTAGAAACTATATCTTTTGGTAGATACCAGTATTTTTCAAAAATATTATTAATTTCTTTCCCTTTGAATATCCCTTAGGATATTCACCAAGTTGTCCTTTAAGCCTATTCTATCTCTTGCTGCCTTGTATAGCAACTTGTTGCTATACAAGGCAGTTTACAACGATGTATTCGACTGTTAGATCTTCTGTGGAGATTGTAGGTACCTATGTCTTATTCTTAGTTTTGTGACAACTACTTGGTCTCTCCTTGAGACTTTACCAAGGCATTTCCACGTGTTTTACTATTACTATATTTTTTCTTCTTCTTTTTGTTCGTAGAACACGCCCACCTGTTTGTGACGTACGATGTTGTAATACCCTGTATATACAGAAATTTAAAACAGACTTTGGCTTTGGGTGTGACACTTACTAAAATTCACAGAATTCTATAATTTAAGCAATCCCTCTGGTTAAAGGCGTACATCGATCTGAATACAAAATTACTTGCCGAGTTCAGAAATGATTTTGAAAAGAATCTGTCTAAATTATTAATAAACATAATATTTGGCAAGACTATGGAAAATATCCGAAAGCATATAGGATAATTGAATTTTAGTGAGCACAAATTTCTATAGTCATGATATTATTGATGATAATCCAGTGGCAACAGAGGTAAATAAATATGAAATTTATTTCAATAAACAGTTATATGATAATGTATGAAAATATTTATTTGTGGCATTTTATTTGGGTATTATGCCACCACTGAAAAATACAAAAAATTAATAATCAACCTCTGCGCCGACGGATCAGTTAAAGGTTGGTTTTTTGAAGAATATTTTTGCCTAATCAAGAAATCTCAGAGTAAAACGCCGATTAACAATATATAGCCATTACACATATCACTTAAAAACGTTTACTTTTCGAAAACTTATCCGTTTTCGTTATAAAAAGTTTAAGTATGATGACTGACATAGGATAGGTACAATGGGAGTCAGTTAAAATTTTAGATAAAGAACAGAACAATATAAAAAGAAAACTTAAAGAATTCGCGACAGTTTTGTTAAATGGAGACAAATGTGTATCCAATGGAGGCACGATGGCAATTTGTGTGCCATCTATTGCCCCTATTGTATGAGGAAAACCTAGTTTTTTCCATAAATCTGAAAAAAATGGATATCTTATTGCAGTGTCAAGATGTAGTACTATGCTTAATTTTCGAAAACATAAGTATGACGTACCCCTGCTTTAAGTCTAATTTCTTTATTGCTTGTTGGAAATTTTACATATCTAGGAAGAAGATTTATTGCAAATATATGGCTTATTTTATTTATAAGTATGGAGATCATTGGTTGACTTGGTAACCTAAATTGGTATGTTGTCCAACACATGTTTAGTAACTACCATGTGCATAAAAGGTTAAAAATAGTTCTGCCTGTCGTAACAAATATGTGTATCTACATTTACTTATAAATGAAAAAGCCACTGAACCTGGTGGGAAAAGGAACCTGGTGAATTCTCCGTGCTTGATCCACAAAATCCATTAATTCGTTAATTACATATTGAAGCAATTGTTTACTAAGTCTGAAAAGCTTAATAAATCTTTCATTGGGGATTTCAAAAGGATTACTAACATCCCTTATATACCACCTGTATTCTACATACCTACATATGTATACCTACATTTGTATAATTTAGAAATCAAAATACCATTATTGTTTATTACTGATTTTGGACCAGAAAATTCAAGTGAAAATTGATACCAATTGGATCCATTTTATTTCCTAAAAACTAGAAAACCGTTTAAATCATCTCTTGTTGTTGCCTTAACAACCACTAAAATTTGCTCGTTATGGTAACAAATTTTCTGTACAAGAAATTGTTAAATTGACAAAGATGTAATTGCTGTAAAATGTGAAACAGAATACAAATTTTCTTAAGAATTACTTTATAACAATAAATGTTTTAAAACATGTAACCATATTTTGCTGTAAGAAAACAGAATCGACCCGAGTGTGTATGAGGAAATTTTAAAAGAAAATATTCATAAACTTGATACAAGCATGATAATTAGATGGCAGATAACCAGCATATGATGAGTGAATAAAAAAGTACGTGGACTAATGAAAGACGAATGTTCAAGTGCTATAATGACCCATTTCGTAGGATTTCGGCAAAAATATACAGGGTGTTAGTTAAACATGCGGCAGGTTATTCCTTGGACATATATCTAAATATCTAAGGATATTTTATCCTTAGAATGATTTTTGAGAAAGCGCTTTGTTGCGAAGATATAGGGCGAAAAAAATTTTCAACAAATCCAATTTTGGTATTTTTCACATTATTAATGTAGGTGAAATAAAAGTATGGCGTTCTACACTGGACGTGTATCAAGTAAAAGACATATAAGAAAAAGGAGTTGTTTTTTCTTACCAACATCCCATGATACTTCGGAGTGATTATTTTGTATGTTTTTGTATGTTGTGTTTTTGTAGTTTGTATGTGTCGCATTTGTTAAGATTGATTGACGTTTGGCTAGTTGACGTGTAAACGGTTGTTAGTGAAGTCCTCTATCATGGCTCGCTATACGAATGCCGAGATGGCTGACATGCATTTTATTTATGGACTTGCTGATGGCAATGCATTAGAAAAAACCCGATAGAAAAATCTTTCAATGTATTCATCAACGTCTTCCAGAAATGGGAACATTGAAGCGAAGTGGAGGACCAGGAAGGCCAAGGACTATAAGAACGGTAGACGTAGAACAGAATGTGCTCTACGCGAAGAATTGCAAATACTTTGAACGTAAGTAATTGGACTGTTTGGAAAATTCTGAGAGATAATTTGTTGTAGCCATACCACATTCAACGCGTTCAGACACTTCTTCCTGCGGATTTTGCTCCGCGTATTCTGGGCGGGGCCATCTAAAGTCATTAGTTTATACTAGGCCAGTGGACAATTTAAGAGATCAGATAATTACCGGGTGTAACTCAATAAGAAACGACCCTGGTGTTTTTGAAAGAGTTCGAGTCTATGAAGAGAAGATTGGATGGTTGCATCCGAGCGGAGGTAGCCATTTTGAACAATTCTTGTAGGTTCAGAAATGTTACATGTAATTTTTCGTGATAAATTGTTATTTGTTGAAAATTTTTTTCGCCCTATATCTTCGCAACAAAGCGTTTTTCAAAAATCATCAAAGGATAAAATATCCTTAGAATAGTCCAAGGAATAACCTCTTGAATTTTTGCCGCATGTTTAACTAACACCCTGTATAGTATATATACTGCTCAAAAATATAATGATGTTTATGACGATATACAATTTGCTTTTAAAAGTTTGTACACTCTTTTAACGCTCTGTATATTCATTAAAATTGCAACGTTCTGTTTACCTTATAGAAAAATAAATCTTATCTGAAGACAAACATTTATTAACGACTCGGAATTAAATCGGAGAAATTGTTATTAATCTTTGTCGAAACTTTTAGCGTGAACATATAAACTAGACGTTTCATTAATCTTCTTCTAACCTTCTTTGAATACGCTTAGTAGGCAATGTCAGAAGAGTAGGATTAAAATTAAATAATATTTATTTTCCTAGTTACTTTCAATAGCTTTAACAAGGTTTAAGAGATACGTGTGGGTGACATTCGAGGGTCAGAGGTGGTAAAATGGAAGCACTATTAGGTAATTATATGCCCGATAATGTACCGCGAAGACATTCAATCCAAATTAAATGTCAAAAATGTTGTAATTGTGTAGCGATAAAGCAAATATGTTTTCTAATTCTAATTCACCTTGAAAAGGACGAATAATGTCAGGAAAAGATGACAACATAATAAAATTTTTAGATTGCGTCGTAACAAAGTCCAGGAATTTTTACTATATTCCATCGTCTGCGTTACTCCTCTTCAATCCAAATACTTGATCGGCACTTACGCAAGACGTATTGTTGAGAGATTTGGCATTCATATATAAAGAAATGAATATTCGCGAATTATTTGTGCTTAAGGATGAAAACAATATGTGCATAATTAACAAGCTAGCTAGCGCAATAAAAAAAAGTAATAAAGTAAATGAGGAAGCATATCCAAAAATATGTGTAATTAAAAATGTTCAACGCATTACAGACGCAGAAACAAAACAAGTAATTCTAAACGACTTCCATCTTCTCCCCACAAGCGGACATACAGGAGTGAATAGGATGGCAAATAACATTAAGAAATATTATTTTTGGCCAGGAATTCACAAAGATGTTAATAATTTCGTAAAGAAATGTGACGACTGTCAAAGAAATAAACATTGTAAAAATATTCGTGAACCAATGGTAATTACATCAACAGCCACATCTGCTTCTCAAAAAATATTTTTAGACATCGCTGGTCCTTTAGAAAAAGATCATAATAATAATAATAACTCATATATTTTAACACTTCAATATGAACTTACAAAATTTGTAGAAGCTTATCCCTTAACATCGAAAGATGCGAACAGTGTAGCTAGGAGTTTCGTTGAAAATTTTATTCTGCGATACGGAGTTGTAAATGAAATTGCTACGGATAGAGGTTCTGAATTCATTTCTGAAACAATCACTGCAGTTTGTAAGCTTTTGCAAATACGAAAAATACATTCAACAGCATATCACCATGAGAGTATCGATTCTTTGGAAAATTCTCATAAAGTTTTAGGTGGTTATTTGAGAACGCAAACTCAAAATCATGGTACTAATTGGAGTACATGGTTACCTTTTTGGTGTTTTGCTTATGATACAACGGTACATACGGAAACTAAATACACACCATTTGAATTAGTTTTTGGAAAAATATGTAACTTGTCGAATCACATAAGTACTTCAGTAGATCCGTTATATAATTTTGATAGTTGTTATCCGATAGAACTCAAATATAGATTGCAAGTAGCTCAAAAAGATGCAAGAAGTAATTTAATATTAAGTAAAGTTAAACGTAAGAATAATTATAATAAAAATGTAAATTGCATTAATTATAAGAAAGGTTCTAAACTGACTTCATTATTTGATGGACCATATGAAGTCAGTAATCAAAGAAGAGTAACCTAATGTTGTAATAATCAAAGACAATAAAGAAAGTGTAGTGCATAAGAACAGACTAAACCGTATTTTAAGTAATAAAAATATAAAAGTGATTAAATTCTATTAGTATCAGTAATGGTTTTGGGAAAGATGTAGTATAGTAAAGCGTATGAGGTTAATAGGAAAAGTTTACTTCAATAATTGGCATTCTATAACACAAAAGTAGTTGCCAATTATGGAACAAACTTTTGGGGGAGATGTAGTATAGTGTAAGAGTAGCTTTAGCATTTCAATACAATTATAGTTATTAGTTATTAAACTAGATATAAAACAATACATACGAAATGTAAACATTTCAGTATGATGTAAGTAGGTTAGTAAGGAATGGAAACACTGTAAATATAGAAGTAATTGTAACTAGGAAGGATTAGAATAGATGACTTCCAGTGAAGACGTGGTTTTACTTTACCTATCCCCACTAGGGACTGTATAACCAACCCTAAACCATAAGTATATTACAACCTGCAATCTACAATGACTTTTTATTAGACGTAATTAGTACCAAAGTCTTTAGCAATTCGAACACTATACATATATCGTATCGTATCGTATCGTACATAATAATATATTCTGTTTAGTTTAAACCACGAAACGTTTGAAAATTACAAAAATAATTTGGAATACGGGCGCCCTATTTCTTGACCCGTTGCATGGGTAACTTTTTTATTAGTAGAGATACAAAAACGCTTAAATGAGCAAATTAGTGCAGTTTCGTATTAGTAATTCTACGGTAAGGCGAAAAATTATATACGGGGGAAGGTTGAAAAGTTATTGACAAAAAACGAAAAATCCAACTTTTCTATTATCCCTCGTAGCTCGTTCATTTGAAGAGATAGAGAAAAATGCTTCACATGTTTTTTGCAGTATTTTTCATGTAAAATGACATGCACTTGCTACTTTTTATATATCTCTTAAAATGGTTGAGAATCACAGTAAAATATATTTTTTTTAAATGTAATGGATAGGTGGCTGTGGCATTAACCGAAAGTCCCCTTTTTTCTCTTTCAGATGATATAACATAGTCCATATTTTATCCTTACAAAAGTAATAATAATCGTTGTTTTTAAAGAAAGTTTATTGTCACATCAAGAATGCTATGGAAATAAAACAAAAAATAAGATTCCTGATATTTTTAAAAACGTCTAGTTGGCATTTAATTATTGACAGATCATAAGTGACATTTTTAGTTTTTGTTAAGTAGTTTATTGTTTATTATTAATACTGCATACAAAATAATAGTGTTGCAAATATGTACACCAACGAAGAGAAAAATGATATGCTATTTTGTTATTATAACCAAAATCGAGATGCACAAGCTGCAGCGAATCTTTATTTTGAAACTTACATGGAACGAAGACAACCCCATCATAGAATATTTAGACAGCTGGAAAATAATATACGACTATACGGTTCTTTTTCAAAGCCTAAGGATGAAAGAAACTTCAATGAAGACACTGAAATAAATGTTTTGGCTTATGTAAATTTTAAACCTGATTCTTCAACTGCAGTAATTGCACATCACTGCAACACTTCCAACGAAACTGTAAGAGCTATTTTAAAAGGTAACAATTTAAAGCCTTATCATTATTCCATATGCAATACTTTATATCCAGCTGATAATCAAAGAAGGATGACATTTTGTCGATGGTACATTTCAAAATGCGAAGAGGATCTAGACTTCTGGAAAAAGATTTTATTCAGTGATGAAAGTAGATTTACCAACAATGGTATTTTTAACCGCCATAATAACATAATGTGGTGCCGAGAAAATCCACATCTTGTTTCTGAAAGAAGAAATCAACGTCAATTTGGGATAAATGTGTGGTGTGGAATTTTTTGTGGCAAAATTATTGGCCCATATTTTTACGAAGATAATTTGAATGCGAATAATTACCTTCATTTTCTAAGGAATACTCTAACAGAGGAATATTTAAATGAATTACCACTTCATATTTTTAGAAATCTTAAATACTTCCAACACGATGGAGCACCTGCGCATAATTCCCGCGAGGTAAAACAATATTTACATGAACAGTTTGATAATGTTATAGGAAATAGAATGGATATCGACTGGCCAGCGCGAACACCTGATTTGACCCCCTTAGATTTCTTTCTTTGGGGGTTATTGAAAGATAAAGTTTATGTGACAGCTCCTCTAGATATAGAGGATCTAAAAGTCAGGATTCGATCTAAAAGTCAGGATTCAAGATGCAATTAGAAGCATACATGGACATACAATAAATAATGTTTTAAGAAGTATCCAGAAACGTTGCTTACTATGTATCCAACAGGATGGTGGTCATTTCCAACATTTACTTCAATATAATTAATTAATTAATAATTTCTGTTCTCAAAACATTCTTTTGTTCCATAATCCATAGCATTCTTGATGTGACAATAAACTTTCTTTAAAAACAACGATTATTATTACTTTTGTAAGGATAAAATATGGACTATGTTATATCATCTGAAAGAGAAAAAAGGGGACTTTCGGTTAATGTCACAGCCACCTATCCATTACATTTAAAAAAAATATATTTTACTGTGATTCTCAACCATTTTAAGAGATATATAAAAAGTAGCAAGTGCATGTCATTTTACATGAAAAATACTGCAAAAAACATGTGAAGCATTTTTCTCTATCTCTTCAAATGAACGAGCTACGAGGGATAATAGAAAAGTTGGATTTTTCGTTTTTTGTCAATAACTTTTCAACCTTCCCCCGTATATAATTTTTCGCCTTACCGTAGAATTACTAATACGAAACTGCACTAATTTGCTCATTTAAGCGTTTTTGTATCTCTACTAATAAAAAAGTTACCCATGCAACGGGTCAAGAAATAGGGCGCCCTGTATACGATACTGTTCGTTACAATATTTATTCGTAAATATTCAACCGAAAACAATAAACTCAGAGAGGAATTAATTGTTTGTAGATGTTCGATTTTTTAATGAAAAATATTTTTTTAAATTTAACTAATTTTCTATACATACCTATAACTATCTAACCTATAATTGAAACTTTTTTTAATTAATCGCCTACTAAGCTTCTCCCTAAATAAAGAGGGTTTTGAAAAAGGAAAAGCATTGATTAGGGATAAAGCTGCGAGTAATAGATATTCTGTAAGTTTAATTGATACAATAATTAGGAAACGTAAATTTAAAGAGACACTTCGAAATTCCTTGACTTTTTTCAAAATGAAAGAGAAAATACAAAATTCATACCTATTCCATACGATCCTCGTTTCACCCGTAGTTTTGGTAAGGTTTTTAAAGATATAGATATGTCAGTGGTTTATTCATCCGAAAATAAACGACAATAACTTTTAGGCAATCCAAAAAACAAAATAGGAATTAAGGAAAAGTCGGGGATTTACGAAATTAGCTGTAAAGACTGCAATGAAAAGTATATTGGACAAACTAGAAGGTCAATTCACACTAGATTCAAGGTATATATGGCTCATCTCAAATATGGTAGAACAGATAAGTCTAGTGTCGCCCAGCATGCGTTTGAGAACAACCATAAGATAGATAGTAGCAATTCAAGACTAATTAGGAATGTAACAAATTCCAGACAGCTGGATACACTTGAGAGTTTGGAAATTCCAGAGTGTAAAAATAGCATGAATTGTGACAGAGTTACTATTAATAGTTTAGGTGTTAATAGGACATAGTGTTAGCACAGTTTTAATAATCTCCAGGTGATGCCAGCTTGACTGATGAAACGCGCGATTATAAGTAGAAATTATCCAAATACCTATTATGTTTCGATGATGTTCTAATTGTCCCTGTTACTTACATAGGTAGGTATACTTTATTATTTAAAAAAATATCTCATAGTTTTTGTATCATATTATATAACATTATTTTTGTTTTCCTGTTTTTCTTAAACAGGATTTTCTGCTGATCCATTCAAAAAACATTGTAATGAAAACAAGCTTGTAAAACCTAAACATTTTTGCTTCGCTCTCACTCTGATTAAGTATATTATGTCAAGCCATCAAACTTAACCTTTACAGGACTTTATTAATTTATTATATGAGGAAGCGGGCTAGAAAAGCATTCTTAATAGGCCGCTGTCACCGGTTTGATAAATTAACGACCTTAACAGGTTCAGGCTGAGCCCTTCACACTTGTTTTAAAGCATGGGGTCCCATGTGGCTCTAAATCTCGTGGGTACTTAATTACAGTGTTTTAAAGGATAGATGCTATGTGACAGGTCCGTGCTAAAAAACGCTTAAATTCGTTGAAAGAACCAGTATATAGTGAGGTGCACGTAAAACTGACACCCCCCTTATTTATTTATTGTTTTAAAAACCAGGCCCATGTGATTTTTCCTGCAAAATTGAATTCCGATTACTTTAAAAATGTATGGGGGATAACACCCTGTATGCTTTGCTTATTTTTTCTAAATCGAACGACATATAACTCTTTGGGGTTATCCTCAATAGGTTTTTCAACATTTGACGGGATAATAATAATAATGTTTATTTATACATAAGCACCGATAACAAAGAAAAAAGTAACAATATATGCATATGCATATACACATACAAATAAACAATTATTCACTGAAGCTCTAGCATAAAGCTATTGCTTGTATGTGAATGAGGAAAACTTTATCTAATTTAACAATTATTTTTTAAAACTAAATAGTAATTTACAAGTGACTGGGCTGAGTGTTCCATATATAAGGATAAATAGAGGAAAAGAATATATAAATTAGTAAGTATAAGAAAATATATATGAATTGAGTATTTTATATACTTACTTTATTCTAGACACTTCGATCAATAAATTTATGAAAAATATTTATTCCACAATTCATAATCCAATTTTTTATGTTTTTTATAACTTTCTATGTTTCTTATATTTTTCAGATTTTCAGGTATTTTTTCAAAAAGTCTTGGGCCTAAATAATCAGAGCTACGCTGCCCGATAGTTTTGTGACATCTTGGTCTGAAGACACGACTTGCCTTGTCCCTAGTATGGTAAGTATGAGACACGTATTCAAATGATATGACATTTTTCTTTATATTATTTAATAAGCTAAAACAGAAGAGTTGCCTTGTATCAAATACGTTTGCTTCTACAAATAATGCATCGCTCGAATAATTGATTGGTCTATCTAAAATGATTTTTAATGTCCATTTCTGAACTACATCCAATTTATGTAGGTGCATGTCATTTACACCTCCCCATCCAATAATGCCATACATAATTTGTGATTGTGCAAATGCAAAATATAGTGTTTTTAAGTGTTTAACATCGAGAAAATCTTTTAAGAATTTAAATAAAGAAAGTGTACCTCTAAGCTTTTTAACAACGTTATTGATTTGTAGGTCCCATTTCAGATGCTTGTCTATGATTATTCCCAAATATTTAACTGATTTCGCTTCAGGAATACATAACTTTTGACTAATCTTGAGAGGCCCCATATCTGGCAAGTTATTGGCATAGGAAGTTAAAGGCATATACTGCGTTCTATCTATATTAAGGGTAAGAGTATTATATCGGAACCATTCCTCTATAATTTGAAAATCCTTTTCAGCCTTTATTTTCCGATTATCCCATGATTTGCTTTGATACAAAATTACCGTATCATCAGCAAAGCTTAGAATTTTACCATCGATATTAAGGTATACTAGACTATTCATGTATAATGTAAACAAAAGTGGTCCAAGGACTGTCCCCTGGGGAACACCATAAAGAACATTCCCTGGATCACTACGAATACCATAAATTTCAACACTCTACTGACGCTGCGATAAATAGCTTTTTATGATATCCTTCATTTTCTCCCTTAAACCATAATTTTCTATTGTTTTAAGCATCTTTTCATGGCACACAGTATCAAACGCTTTAAAAAGATCAACGAAGATGCAAAAAGCAGGTATTTTTCTATATATTTTTTCATAAATAAATGATGTTAACTTGTAAATAGCATCTTCCGTTGATCTTCCCTCTCGAAATCCATATTGGTGATCCGATATAACAGAGTGTTTATTTAAGAAACTAACGATACGTGACTTTAATATTTTTTCCATTATTTTCGCGATAATGGAAATTAGGGAAACCGGTCTAAAATTTACTATTTCTGTCTTGTCCCACTTTTATAAAGAGGTTTTATTATGCCAAATTTAAAAACTTTTGGGAACCAAGACTTATCAATGCATGTATTAATTACATAAGTTAGTGGTTTTTTTATTTCGTTTGATATATACTTCAATGTTTCTGACGTTATGTTATCATGACCTGGAGATTTTTTTAGTTTTAATTCACCTATTACTTCATTTTCAATTGTAGGGAAAACATACATGGTATTTCCGATAATTCTATCCACCTCCTTAAAGATTTTAGGTCGTATTATGTCGTTCGCTAGTTTTTGTCCCAATGTACTATAATGTTCATTAAAACTATTTGATATATCATAATTATCAATAATTATTGATATTGATGATAATTAGACCCTAATTAAATGATCCCAATTTATTAATAATTAGGGATATTTTTGTATATTATAGTTATCAAAGACAGAATATCAGAACTAGAGTTCGGAGCGCAGGTGGTTCTTTCTACGGTTGTTTGAGACACCCCGTATATTCCCTCGCGCTCCCATTAACAACCGCAACAAATTAAAAACATTTTTCTCGGACGCGATCGCTCTCAAAATTATCTGATTATTATTTCTGGAAGGAGCGGAGGTCTGGAGCAAATATCCGACGTCAAGTTGTCAAGTCGGGGCAGAGCAGGAAGCGCACGTCACACCGACAACGCCTCTTCTTTGTGCTAAGAAAACATTTTTCTACAAATGTGACAGTTCTGCCCTCTTGAGGAGCGGTACGTGAAAGACAAACATTCGATTCAGCAGCGCCTGACGAGATCCAGAGGCAGGACATTGACGCAGCACAGGCAATATCAGTTAAAATCTTTCATTAAGAAGCTAATTGTGTCCTTAGTCAAAGTTTACATGTAAACTTTGGTAAAACCATAATCCGCTTGATCATGATCGCTATCCAGTTGGTTGTGTAATACGCTGTTAGCGAGATTTAGCCGATAATGATAAAAGTATCTACGTTGGAGAAACGATGGATCTAGAACAAAGTTATTTTAGGTTTTTTATACCTGATATTTTGTTTACTTGTATATAAATTTCTTCAGAGCATTTCTTCCAGCATTTTAGACCTAGCTCTTACTAATTACGAACAAAAAAGACGCTTCGCTTGTTGTACATTCAAAACTTCAAAGCCTACTTTATAAATAATAATAATAACATCTACCCCTCATTCTCATCACAAGGATTATCCCGAAAGACTGAGACTTGTGTGGGGGAGGGGGACGTTGGACGTTAGAGACAAGTCAAACATCAACTAATTTTAAACTCTCATCAAGTTGACATTCTTCCCATCCTAGGCCATCCCCCGGATGGTTGCCAAGCCATCCCTGCGAATAAGCCTTGATGTACGAGTAAACAATTTAATTAAAAATTGTTTGGTGGAATGAGAATTAGAACCCACGACCTCTGGGTCGAGCGATCGAGACGCTAAGCCCTGAGCCACCGGCTCGCCTATAGATATTAAAAATATTAACATCTTGTTGAATCATAGGTAGTCACTTAAAGTGCCATAACTTCAAAACCAGTTGTGTTAGCGGAATGATTCAAAAGGATTATTAAAGGTAACAAATGAGTCTACAAAATGAGCATATAACCATTTTTCATAATTTCTCGAATTAAGCCATGGCCGCCTTTAAGTTTTTTCAAAAACATAACAAAGTGTTTTAGTTTGTATTTCTAAAAATAAGTAAGCTACAAGAATTTTGACATTAGTCTCGAATTGTTGAGACCTAAATAACAAAAAAGCATCATCTATCTGATACTTATGCGTTAAAAGATCTGCGACATCAAATTTGACACAAATTTTCCATGGATCACTTCATATTATGTTCATCAGTTTAATAAAATAGTTAAAATGAATTAATATAATTTCTATTTTGAAGCCAAAAATATCACCAGCCAAAACTATTCAATAACTATTATAAAAATTATTTACATAATTTGAGCTCAAAATTTACTAAAATTATGGCATACATTGTTGGAATTCCTTGGAAAAAATCCTCCCTAATTTTGATTTTTCTGCATTTCATCTTTACGGAAACACGTACAAGTTATCTAAACAAAATTTACACACTCATATTTTCCCTGGTAGCAACAAAGCATCACGCATTAAAACAGCTGCCTGTAGTAAAGGAAACCCGATACTTTTAAAAGGTGCTCCCCATCTCTCTCTGGCCCTTGCAGCCCTTTCGCTCTTCTCTCATGCCAGAAAAACAAACACATTAAAATGAACAACGTCGAACATTGACAATGCCTATAAATAGGCTCCGCACTTCTATGTGGATTGCAGAGCGCTATCAGCCCAGCATCTTTGCTAGGATCCTCCCCTACTCTATTTGAACTGGGGTTGAATGGGGCTCCAACGAGAAGGATGGCGAGGACGCTGTAATAGCCCTTATTATATGATGGACAAGATGAGATAAGGGACATTTTGCGATTTCGGAAAATAATCAAGAGCTACCAGTTCTGGGTTGTCACTAAAAGAAACGTATCTGTTGGAATATCTTCAATATAATAGCAAATGCGAATATAATAAATTGTTATCGATTACAAAGTTTTCAACAATTTTTTTCACGCGTAAAGAACCTAAACAGAAACTATATTTTATTTTATATTATTTTACTATTATATTTTTAAAAATATGGTATTTTAATAATAAAGAAACTAAATTTCTTGATTTCGCAACATCCTTTGTTAATTAACTTTAATTATTGACAAGAAAATACAGGGTGAAACATGTAAATTGAAAGATGGAGCCATAGGCGCTGTCAAATGAAATTTTGAAAATGATAAGGTGGGACGTGTTAGGACATTTAAAAGGTCTCTATTCTCTGCATACTAGTCTTAGAAAAACGGAAATCTGTCAATCCGTTCTCAAGTTATAAACGTTTCTATGAGTATTGATATAAATAAGTAAATAAAAAGCAGTCAAATAAAGAAAACATTATTTAATAGTAATAACTAAAGATTTTATTCAAAATGAGTACTTCCTGACAGTAGAACAACCTATCAGACATTTCCAGGTGCACGTCGTAAAATGTTTGCCTATCAAATCAAAAAGATTGTCTGGCTCGGTAATGAACACCTTAGATTTAAGGTAATTCCATAGAAAAGATAAAATGGACTCAAATCCAGTGAACGAGCAAGTTACTCAAAAAGTCCTCGACGTCCAACCAATCCGCCTGTTAGGATAAAAATTATCAAGGAAATTCCTGACTTCCTTAATTAATGTGGTGGCGCACCGCATGTCCATGAGTTTCAAGAGCTTAACATAACGTATCAACAGGACGGTGCGCCACGACATTATTTTAGGATTGTCAGGAATTTCCTTGATAACTTTTATCCTAACAGACGGATTTGACGTCGAGGACCTCTTGGGTGGACTGATTGAAAGACTCTTTAAATGATATGCAACACGTCCCACCTCATTTAAAAAATTATATTTTACAGCGTCTTTTACAGCCACTTTAGACGTGCAGTGTATAGTCAATATTGGATAATTTTATTAAGGAGTCGGTTCTGGCAGAATAGCAAATTTTCCTAGACTTTTACAAGGTTTCCAGGAATCCGTTGATCATATTAATCCAAGACCCTGGATTAATATTGTATCGAAATCACATATCAGTGTGATATTGTTTATATAAGACAGACCAAACCTAAAAACAAAAAATACATTTGTGGTATAGAAAACCCAGAGGTGCCTGAAGTCCAGTAGAATTTGTGTAAATTGAAAATAACAAGGGTCCTAATATTATATCTTGTAGGAGGTATAGTAAGTACCATTAGAGAATAATATTATATTATACTATAAGGGACAGAAATGCGTTATTTTGGCAGAGGTGCAATTTGAAGCCCGAGGGCGAAGCCAGAGGGCTACAATGCACCGAGGACAAAATAGCATTTCTCCCGAATGGTATATACTATTTTTTCCACGGTCTCATTAACTTAAAAACACATATTTTGTTATTATGAAGTAAGTAGCACCAAAATTATTGTATTCGGATTTGAGTATTTATTTAGTAGTCGTTGAGTTATTGTCATAACTACAAAATAAACAAACAAAAAGAATTGTCAAATTAAGATGTTAGTTTGGTTTAGTTTACAGTTTGTTTAGTGCACAATGAATAATTGTGAGTCGGAAGAGATTGTGGAGGCTGCAAATATTGCAATAAGCAATTTGTTACCTACGAAGTCAAGATCTTTATACGATATAGCTTACAATCGGTTCAAAACGTGGTGCGCCGAGAAAAATATTCAAGTATACAGCGAGAATGTTTTGTTGGCATACTTCAGTGAAAATGCAAAGAATTACAAGTCTTCCACATTATGGGCGCAATATTCTATGGTTAAGTCATGCTTGATAATTTACGACAACATAGATATAAGCAAATTCCCCAAACTGATCGCATTTTTGAAAAGAACCGGTGACGGATATCAAGCGAAAAAATCGAAAATATTGACAAAGGGTGAAATCGACCGTTTTCTATCAACTGCAGATGACAAAGAATTCTTAATGATTAAGGTAAGATTACTTTTGTTGTTAGGTATTTCAATTATTTAGTATTTTGATTTTGGATTGTATTAATTCTGGGGATTGCCGGAGCTTGTCGAACTGATGAACTAGTCAATTTAACTGTAGATGATATTGAGGATGTAGGCTCATCCTTGATTGTAAAAATTTCAAACACTAAGACAAAGATTCCACGAACCTTTGTGGTTGCCGATGTGGGAAATATGCTTGAATTGTATCGAAAATACCTGTCCCTTCGTTCTCCCCACGTCAAGCATAAGCGCCTTTTTTTGTACTACAAAGCAGGAAAATGTAGTTCGCAGCCAGTTGGCAAGAATACCATCGGAAAAATTTCTAGTGTAGTAGCTTCGTATTTAAAATTACCTGATGCTGCATGTTATACTGGTCACTGCTTACGAAGATCTTCAGCGACATTACTGGCAGATGCTGGTGTGGATATCACGACAATAAAGCGTCATGCTGGTTGGAAATCAACGACAGTCGCTGAGGGTTATGTCGAGAACTCCATTGAAAATAAGACCAAAATTGCTAATCACGTTTTAGTAGGTACCACCACTAGCGCAATCACAAAAACTTTAAATGTAAGCGAAAGTAATATTCCTTCTAATATTAATTTTGAAAATTGTACAAATGTTACATTTAATTTAAATGTCAATAAATAATTTCAATGTTACCTCTTTCTTTGCATGAAAAACGTTCTCCATAATGTAAACTCCCTTGGGAGCATTATACTCCCTTGGGAGCATTATACTCCCTTGGGAATAATCGACTACTTCTGTTTCAATTTTGATGTCATAGAAACTGATTTCTACTCCCGACCGTGGAAAAAATAATTTAATTTAATTGCGACCTTTTAATGTGACGACATTTAAAATAGATCCCTGGAACTACCTGTAGACATTTTCTTTAATGGTCTCAGTGAATAACAGTTGCTTTGCGTCGTCCTAATAAATAAATCTTTAAATATATTGTTATCGGTTAGAATTAGTTGTAGAGAATGCTGTTGAAAACGGTATCATAAAACACCATTCCATTTAAAATAAGTGAGATATTGAGTTTTGAATTTATCACAATTGGTGGCTTAATTTCCAACGTACTGTATAATCTGCAGGTATCGCGCCTGTCTCATATGTTTCGTGACATATTAATATTACTCATATACAATTAGAGCCTTCTATAGTTAATATTATCTGTAATAAATCGAAATGAGTCGAAAACGGTTTTGTTTGAACAAGGCATATTTATAAATTCTAACCTAAAATTTCATATATAATTCTATAAGTGATAAATTAAATAGCATGTATCATTTAAAATAACAAAGTTGACATCTGCTTCCGGTATAACCGGAAGTGTCCATGCTGGTGCCAATATTTTCAGTTATGAGATAATCTCGATTAAACCCTGTATACAAATTTTCAGAATTCAAATGCTTCTAATTTACTTAGATACGTCTAACGGGGGATATTCTCGCCACACCCTGTACAAATCGATTATATCTTATAGTAACATTAAATGCAATGAATTGTAAAATATTGGTTTATTATTATATTACTTATATTTATGACCTTCACAAACAAGAACTCGTAATAAACATATAATTTTAACACCCGGTAACAGCTGATCTAGTTATGAATATAAAAGAGCTGTAAGAACTATTGCTCCTTAATTTATATGAAATAATGAAAGAAATCTCTTCACATCTAGACACTGAGGATTCACAATCCCAGTATCTTAACAAACACTACATTAGACATACATACTTATATGTGAATGCGTTCAAGGACTGAACAGCAAGTCAAAATTACCTGGACACACACTAACAACTCTAAAATAATTCGTTTTTCACTATATCAGGCTTCTCGATTACTGATTCTGGTTGGTTAAGCTTTCCACCAAAATAAGATATATTGTTTCATCTGTATAAACTTGTGTCACATAAGATGGTTTATAACAATAAACTGTTGGTTATTATTACCCATTTTAAATTTTACACAATGGTTTCCAATTCGTTTATTTATATCTCAAATCTATAAACATTCTGCCCCCTATGCTCTTAAACATATAACCCCTGTCCCCCCCCCCCCACTAGGCCCTTTGCAGCAGTATGCAGTGCAAATAATTACCCTGTCAGAACAATGGACCCTTCATGAGTAGCACTGCTCCTCCGATGGCCATTTGGGCAGAGGTTTGCGACCCTGTTCCAGGTACTTATAATTACAGATCGACCTTTTTATCCCCATGATAAGACTTTTTTTATTCATTTGGTTCATTGAGCGTTATAATCGATTTTGTCGGAGAGAATTTAAAACGACCCCCTTTAGCAGGTGACCGGGGAGGACTTGAACGTATTTTGACTTGGGTTTTGAAGGAATTCCATATTCGTGTAAATACAGCCGCCTTATATTGTAGCCTTAAGTTAAATAATCTAAATAAATTACATTCCATTCAAATACTAATGTATTGTATTGTATTGTATTGTATTGTATTGTATTGTATTGTATTGTATTAACGTTTTCCATACTTTGTAACGTGTCAAAAGAAATAAATTCATTATTATTATTATTATTATTATTATTATTATTATTATTATTATTATTATTATTATTATTATTATTATTATTATTATTATTATGATTTTTTTTTCACAGCATAATGCTGGTTTTGACTAACATCTCGTGGGTTCTTTACGGAACAACACGAGCGCCAGTGGCCATTATTCGACGTATAGTACGGCATGTCGAAAGGATTACCGATTTCTGGGACAAAGCAATTAAATTTTGGATGTATTTTAATCCAATTCTCTCCAACGTATGTGGTAAGTATTTATCAACCAGCCCATTACATGAAATTACTATGGGATAGATATCTACTTCCGTTAAGCGGTATATCCTTTTCAGTTCGTCAGCCAGAATTTGATATTTTAATAATTTTTCTGTTCTGGCTCTCGCGATGTTATTATCTAGAGGAACAGTGATATCTAAAATCTGAGCAGTTTTTTCTCGCTTGTTAAAGATGATAATATCCGGGCGATTGTGATGCACTTCGTTGTCCGTGATAACTGCCTGATCCCATAGCACTTTATCGTTTTCAAGTACATTTTGAGGTAAGTACTTGTAATACGGTTTTTTTACAGCTAGTAACCCCCTTATGTTACAGATTTCTTGATGTATGATGCCAGCAACCTTGTTAGATGTTGTATGGATTCCGTAGTGTTGGCACATAATCTACATCTGTCTGTGGGTATTGCCTCTTTCAGCACGTATTTTCTGTAATTTCTAGTTGGTATTACTTGATCTTGTATAGCACTAATAAATCCTTCTGTCTCAGACATAAGGAGGCCATTAGAGAGATAAAGGGTGGACATCTTCCGATCTACGTCATCTTTATTTAAATCTGTAGCATATCTTCCATGCAATGCCTTGGTCTTCCACTCCTCTTCCATCTGCTGTAAGCTTTCACCTCGTTGGTGTGGATTCGGGACAGCAAGTGTCAACGGTGAGTATTTCTCATCTATTCCAACTATTGTCATATGAAGAGGATTGGTGGAAGAAAGGAAATAATTCCGTAGAGACTTTACCTGTTGCTCATGCAGTAATGTGGCTTTATGTAGGCCCTGTCCACCTTGACTCCGCGGTAAGTATAAACGTGCAGTAGATGAGTTAGGGTGATGAGAACGATGTTTAGTCAGCATCACTCTCACTTTTCTATCAACTGCTTCTAGGTCTGTGTGACTCCATTTCAGTAAGCCGAACGTATAACTTAGTACAGGTATTGCCCACATATTAATAGCCGATATTTTTGCTTTAGCATATAGATCTGTTCTTAGGACCCTATTAACTCTATTTAGAAAAGCGGATTCAGTGTTTTTCTTCATTTGTTTGTCATCGATTGTTAATGACTGATGCACTCCTAAGTATCTATACGTTTGCTGCAGTTCAAGTCCCTCTATCTCATAGCCACCTATTAGTTGTATATTTTCAGATTACAAGATTATTATTATTATTATTATTATTATTATTATTATTATTATTATTATTATTATTATTATTATTATTATTATAAAATTAGTGGGTAACTAAATTTGTAAAGTAAAGCTCAAAACCCTAATGTCAAATATATAGCTTCCTTATAGAGAAGATCGCTGGGGTATCTATAACTTTTGTTCATCATTAAGTTAAAGAAATACTTTTAGATAATTTCAACTAGTATATATGTGATCTACATACACCCTCCCATCCTATAATAACCATATTCAAGATTAGATTAGAAGATACTATTAAAAAGGATTTTTTTGTTTAAATGTTTAAATTTAAATAATACTTTTCTCAGTTCAGTAAATCAATAAGGCATGTGTTAGTCTCATCTTAGGTGATTGTATGAAACAATCAACAAAAATGTTCACATCTAGAAATTGGGGATTCACAATCCCAGTATTTTAACAAATACTACATTAGACATACATACTTACATATGAATGCATTCAAAGAGTGAACAACAAGTCAAAATTACTAGCAACTGCAGAACTCTAAGATAATGCGTACTTCATGAACGAATACTTCAAATACTTTATTTTTGTTTCATACTTATATTATTTCAGAAGCATCATTAAGACCATATATATAATACTACTATATGGAGCCTATGTAATCTTTACCATGTTTCTCAAGTGAAGCCAAATTAGAGTAGTCCAGAATCATATCTATTGTCTCTTTCACGGAGAAAATACCAAATACTCATGCGCAGCAAAAAGGCGGGAATTTTGCTCCATATAGGTACTGTAGAATACAATAAATTAACTTTATTTTATATTGTATTTTATCTACATATAACGGTTTTTCAATCTTGTTATTGGGACGTTCCCGTATTTATCAAGTTTACCAAAAGAGTGGATGCAGTTTGTATTTGAAAAGAAAATTTTAAAAATACATACTTCAGGTACCTATCCGACTTCATATGGAATATTTCCTTCGCACAAAAGACAAAACCTCGACTGAGTTTTTCGTTTCGGCATTTTGCGATATCTGTGGAATGAAATTAATGAAAATGAGGTACAGTATAATTCATATACCTATATAATTCACTACATATTTAAATTTACAAAATGTTCTTATATACCTAAACTTGCAGTTGCGACTGTAAAAATACCGTCGAAATAATTTGATGAGCAAATGTCTCTAATCACTAATAAGTCTAATAGGTATATGAACAAAACTAAAACTACAAGTTATACATAAACAAAACACTTCTAAAACTGCCGGCTCTACGAAAAACACAAATTTATTTTCTGTGAAACACAAACATACCTGAAATACAAAAGATAAACTGTGACATAACCACACCACAAAACGCATATATGACAGAACACATACAGGGTGTCCCAGTGTGAGCGAACAAAAATTTACCAGTGTGTAGGCCAGACCAAAATAAGAATAAAATTCTTATAAAAAAAAATTCTTCGCTGCACGCCTAACGAGTTCCAGGGTGTTATTTTGTAAAAAAAAAAACAATTTTCCGAGATAACTTAAAAACTCGTTTCGTAGATTTAGGTAATATTTGGATGACGTGTACATCTATTAAAGGTCATTAAAACTATATGGTGTTTGTTTAACTCTAAACTTTAAAATCATTCCATATATTTTTCTGCATAAAGGAATACAGTCGGTACTTTACACTCAACTTACTCGAAAATGGTTGATGGTCGAAAATAGGATATACAAGAGTTATGAAGACAAAACCATAAGGAAGAGTAGACCTAGGCCACCACAAGTGTCAAAGTTAAACAAACACCATATAGTTATAATGACCTTTAATAGATGTACACTACACTTACCCAAAAATTACCTAAATCTACGAAACGGTTTTTAAGTTGTTACAGTTATTTAAGTTAAGTTATTACGGAAAATTGTTGTTTTTTTACAAAATAACACCCTGTAACTCGTTAGGCGAGCATCAGAGACATTTTTTATAAGAATTTTATTCTTATTTTGGTCTGGCCTACCCACTGGTATATTTTTGTACGCTCATACTGGGACACCCTGTATACGACAAAACAAAAGCCCGGTCTTTCTTTACTTTCGCGCCTCATTGAAATTCTTGGATTGGATTGGACAACACTTTAGGCATGTGCACAGGAACATTTGTCCGTGAAAGAGAACGAAATATATAACTCCATCTCATAAACCGGCTTCAAGAAAAGCTCGAATAGCTCAATATAGTAGTATTATATATATGATTAAGACAAAGTTTTTTAAACGTTGGTAGATCCGCTGCAAGGCTGCAAAAGAGCAAGTAAAATATTTTCTTCTAAAGTTTATAGAGAGGAGATTATTATCAAACCATCTTTTATTTAGCTGAAATCATTTTTAATTTTTATTTTGAGCTGAGCCCAGTTGAATCTTCGTAATAGTCTCATCCGAAACTAATGAACTTGAGTTTCAGTTAGAATTAAATTCTTTTGGTACACACTGAGTAGAGAGCCTGACACCATTTCTTGGGGAACACCACATGATATTATCTGCTGATTGCTTGTAGTATCTTTGAGTTTTACTTGTTGTTTTCTATCTGCGATATATGATTTTAGTAAATCATGCGCTGTTCCTCTCAATCCCATATCACCAAGGTATTCGACGACGTCGAATACCTTGGTGAAATCCAGAAACACACCAATTCCCATACCAAAGATGTACCACATGGTACCGTGTTCCGAAATATGCGTGTTCATCATAATTTAACATTTCAACTTGATCCTTTGTCTTATGAAAACCCTATTATTGACTGATCTGCATTCTCCACTACTGGGAAGATGCACGTCTCATCAATGACGTTACGGCCTTCAAGCTCCTGTCATTATTTTCCTCAAACACAAAACACGACGTTGTCGCGTCCATTGTCCTGCGGTTTTTTCTCGGCTGGAGGAATTCGGTTACCCGATGCCACGGCGGAAATCCGACACCGCCAACTGCGACTGTCCTTCGCACACGCCCAGTGCACTTCCTGTGCGTTTCAGGCGAGTTAGTGAAGTCCTGCCGAGGATCGGGTGTCCGACACCGATACCGGCCAAGTAGACCGCGAAAATTGGAGGTAGAGAGACTGTTTCAGTCAACTGGGGTAGGGCCCTACAGTAATGTAATATGCATGTGCATTATTTGGTGTATTTTATTAACTTTACATTATACGAAATTATCTTAAAAACATGTTACTGTCAAGAGTTTGTCAGTTGTGTTTCCAAATATGAAACAGAAGGTTTCTAGCTGCAGTTGGAAAAACTGTAACAGTTCACAAATCTAATTAAAGGCAGGATTGATTTGCTGGTTGATAATGTCGGTAATAACTTCTTCTGTATGAATGGTTAACCTACGGGCATCCTTTTTATCAGTTACAGAGTTTTGCGAAACACAGATGAAATTTGTATGGCACACTTGAAAATCCTTTGGTACCTATTACTTTGCTAAGTGTGGAAAGTGCTCTTGAAAATTGTCCAAATATAAATCCCTTGTATTCTCAAATTCCGTTAAGTAGCACTCGAATTTCAAATTGTGCTCCAATTGCTACAGTGAAAACCATAATTCAAAAAATTCACAGAAAACTTCTCCGTTCTCAAGTTATAAGTGTTTCTGTGAGTAAAGATATAAATTAATAAAAAGCAGTCAACTCAACAGTAAAGAAAACAATATTTTAATAGGAATAACTAAAAATTTTGTTCAAAATGAGCACCTTGGCCCTCCTGACAGTAGAAGAACTAATCAGACAATTCATGGCGCATGTTGTAAAATGTTTGCCTGAGGATAGATCCACTGGTTGGTGATACTCTACCGCAGATTCAAAAGATTGTCTAGTTGGGTAATGAACATTTTAAATTTAAGGTAACCCCATAGGAGAAAATGTAATGGACTCAACTCCGGTGAACGGGTAGGCCACTTGAGAGGTCCTTGACGTCTAATCCACCTGTTAAGATAAAAGTTATGAAGGAAATTCTTGACTTTCTATTGTAAAATAATGTGATGCCCCCACAGTCCTGTTGATAGTTATGTTAAGCCCTTGAAACTCATGTAAATTATTCTAGATCACATCATAAGACCCTTTTTCTTTGAAGAAAATTTGACGGGACATGTATACCCTGATTTTTAGAAAATAATATTCAGCCTGCGATAGTCGAAATAGGCCAGAAGAATGTCCATATGAATTTCAAGGGCTTAACATAACGTATCAATAGGACGGTGCGCCACCACATTACTTGAGGGAAGTCAGGAATTTCCTTGATAACTTTTATCCTAATAGGAGGCTTGAATGTTGAGTGCGCAAGGCTTTCCATAACCAATTGTAAAAAAGTTATATTTATATTTATTTTGTAAATAATAATAATAATAATAATAATAATAATAATAATAATATCTCTACCCCTCATTCTAATCACAAGGATTAGCCCGAAAGTCTGAGACTTATGTGGGAGAGGGGGCGGCATATTATTATTTCGCGGGCCGCATTTGCGCCTATATAACTATAATTAAATAAACCTATACCTAAATATAACTATAATTTATATAATATAAATTATAAATTTATATTAAAGATATAGTTTATATAATTTATAATAATGATAAGAAATAATTTAAATTGACAATAAATCAATAGTTTCAAATCAAAATTTTTCCCGCACTTAGGAAAAATCGAACTTTTCCTAACTCAAATTAGTTACTAAATGTACATCTTTTCAAAACACTATTAAAACAAATTTTGTAAATAACTCGAGACTAAAATGTGTTTTTTACGAAGCCGTAGAAGGGCCATGTATGAAATTTTTTTAAAATTCAGACTTTAAAGTCTGAATTCAGAATTTAATCTCTGAATTCAGACTTTAATCTCTGAATTTAGACTTTAATCTTTGAATTCAGACTTTAAACCCTTAATTCAGACTTTGAATTCTAAACTATCAACTGTTATGCCTGAACGTACGACTGCAATTAGGTAACGGGATACTATGCCTTAAGAAAGTATCTACAAAATATGGGCGTATATAACGAGAAATTAATCCGTGGACTCTGTAATGAAGGCTCTGAACAAGTAACTTATACCGTCTAATTTTAGGTACAGAACATTCTACATAAACTAAAATTTGAGTTTTGGTGATTTTTCGACTTTGAACTGAAAATTTGAAGACCCTGTATTATACTTTCAGGACATTAATGTAGTTGTTAATATTAAAGTCTGAATTCAGTGTTTAAAGTCTGAATTCAGAGTTCAAAGTCTGAATTCAAAGTTTAAAGTCTGAATTCAGAGTATAAAGTCTGAATTCAGAGTATAAAGTCTGAATTCAGAGTTTAAAGTCTGAAATCTACGAAAGCGAAGAAAAATTTTCAACGTGGCCCTTCTACGCCTTCGTAGTTTTTTACTCTTGTGGTTTATAGTACTCGCCTTCGGCTCGTACTATAAACGCCCCTCTTGTAAAAAAAGTACCATTGTTATATAAATTACTATTATAGACTATATAAATTTAAGAAACAATTATCCCCTGCAATTGCTGGGAAAAGTCGAAAAGTTTTAAAGACAATTTAAACAGTCATATATTTAAGAAACAACTGGATTTGTGGCTGTTCTGAAAAAAAATTTTTTGTTTTAAATGAAAAATGATAGTCGACCTATCGTGCAGCACACCAAGTAAAAATGGTCTCGAGCCGTCACTGAATTATTGCCAATCGCTTAATTTTATAACACTCTAAATTATATTTGTTTTAATAGTATTACGAATAAAATATCAGAGTGCAAATACTTGTTTTCGTTGTTTCAGTGATTTTTTTTTATTTTGTTAATCTGTATCAGTATTAGAATGTTTTATTGTGGCCACACATTTTGTATTCAATGAAACCATAATGAATGAAACATTGTGTAGCTGCGAAAGAACATAACACCTACTTTTACTAGGTGTGGTATACCTACCTGTCATTAAATTATACATACAATAAATGCAGAATGCAGGAATTTTAAAAATATGTAAATAAATGTAGGGTAGCTGTCACAGAATTTAAATAGTACCCGACAGCTTTGAGGGGAGGGAGCACTTGGGCTTGAATTGAAATAATCTCATTACATTTTTAATTTACAGGGTGGGCAAATTTGGAAGTTTTTATAGGGTAACTAGATAATTATAAGAGATGCCAATAAATAGATGGTACATTTTCGATGTCTTTTCTCGATACAAATTCTTTAATCAAAATCAATTTCTTTTGTTTTTTAGTTATCACAATAAGTTCGATTTCTTATCTTTACGATACATGTCAATATCTTGATTATTTGAGCAGTGGCAAAAAAATATTTATTTGTTTTTGAGGGACTTGTCCCTTTTTGTCTTGAGTCGAATCTAGTGGTGTAGGGGGAGGGAGTAACGAACGAATACTTAGTGTGATCGATTAGTTATTTTGCTTATTGTGATCGATTAGTTATTTTGCTTATTCCAATAATTGAATTACCACATATTCGTATATCATTCATCTTCATCTTCACAATAATAAATTGAAAAATGTGCTACGAAAAATACAATATGATTTACTGGTTAGAGATGAGATGAGAACTATTTATTAAAAGTAATTGAGGAGCTAGCGGTGGAAAAGGCTTAAGTACCTACCAAAATTAAATTTTTTAAAATATTGCCACCTAAAGGTTCTATATTACACCTATTAATATATATAGAAAGGGGTTAAATACCAATAAGTATTTGGATTGGTTCAAATATGTAATTATAGATGTTGCGGTAAATGCATTCAAGAGTTTTGGTTGAAAGAGGGAAAGGGGCAAAGTACCAGTGCTACTCGATATAGTGACAAGTGCTGGTTCTTTCATAAAAATCAGTTTTCATTTGCGTTAGAGAACATACTAGTGATTTCTAGATTAATTTGAATATTGTAAAAGTTTATAATTTATTAGTGCTATAGAGCTCGTTTGTGAGAATAATCGAAAACGGGGAAGTGGCAAAGTAGGTACGAGATGAAAATAAAAAAAGAAAAGATTCCAGTAAAAGTTATACGTCATATAAAAAAAATCATAAACCGCGCTAATGTTCCACCAGCAGAAGGAGAGGTTAGCTTTTGTTGATTATTATCGTAAATGAAAGTACTGAAATGTATTTTATTTGTTGTTTTTAGGTATCGAGCAATAGAAGCAAGTTAATGTACTAAAAAACCGCAAAACGATTTTGGACGTCAAACATACAGTTTTGGAAGTACTTCCCCCTGAAAATAAAATATCAGACAACAAAGAAAGGAATCTACAATCTATGACTGATTACATGAGTGTCGAAAATCATTAACAGTTTTACAGACAATTACTGTATTTAGATTGAAATATACATGAGCACGATGGTATCATTATCATAGTTTAAATCTTTTTATGTAGAAATAATGTAATAAAAGTCGTTTGAACTAAAAAATTGTTTCATGCAATTTTGGTACTTACCTTCTTTCTACCGGAAAAGGTCAATTTGATATCGCATCTAAAATACATTTCAATCAATAACTAGAAAGAAGACCACCTAATAAATTTATTTTCAAGAGATTAAAAGAAAATCTCATTCGTTTTTGGGTACTTCAATAACTAAAGGCCAAAAACTTTCAATATTGAAGATGCTGAAGAGACTGTTTATAAATGTAATTAGTCGCTTCATTTTAATTTTACTTCACCTTCAGAAGCGAGAAAATGTTCTCAATATAACTTGGAAAATATTTATTGGTAAAATAGTAAATCATAAACTGACTGTCAGTCGCAATTTATTTAGCCCTAGTAGTAAATAATCGTGACTACCCTAAAAATCTCTCATCTTCGCAAATTTGACCAAGGAATCCGTCTGCATACCTCATCTACCTTGTTTACTAATATTTTCTCTCATTTAATTACACCCTTTGTACTCTTGACGATCCGTAGATAAGTACTTGTTTGGGGGTAGGATTTTACGGCTTACCATCGTTCTTCTAAACATCTTATCTGCAGGTTGTCAACAAGCTCTTGACAACGTGAGAGCAATTCGAAGCGAAGTACCGCCTGCCCGAACACGAGCGGTGCAGAGACCGGTGGTACCGACTGAGATGCGCCGTTGCCAAGTCGCAAGTAATTAGCTGTATCTGGAGAATTTCGGATATTTGTTCATGGTTTAACGAATTCTTTAAATCAAATAGACCTGATTTTTAAATTGGTTTCATTGAAAATTATTCTTAATATTGGTAACATGTGTGATCAATCTAAGAAGACAGGGACTATTGACAGTCAGTGGTGATAAAATAAATATAAGACAAGTGAAGGTGTCTATACGCAGAATAAGGGAAAGACCAGAGACGAATTGAATAGAGCGAATAGAGATAAACATGACCTGATTTTACATAGATATATTTTTCTATAGGTATAAGAAAATTTTATCTGCCTCTGTCCATCCAGAGTGACTATTTCTATTCAACCGTTCCTATTTTAGTTCTACTGAAAGTAAAATCTTACTTCACCTCTGAACCCGTTATTATTCATCTTTTCGTCCCCTTGATATAAGTTGTCGTGGTACCTAGACTTCTATTAGTTATTAACTCTTCTAGTCCTTCTAGTTCATCTTTACCAGAGTCTAACCAATCAGGCATGAAAATGATCACTGTGCGTAGGAGTATATTGTAATGTCTATTAAACCTTGATAATCCTTATCTTTAAAGAACTCTTCGCCATAACTTCTGCTTCAAGGTCTGTGAACTTCTACAGGTTCAAGATCATTATAAGCTTTATCCTTTCCTCATAAAGCCAATCCTTCGACCAGACCAACCAGACCAACAATTTGGTCTGGTTTGGAACAATCTATAAAATATTTCACCAGTTCCATTCCTCTTTGAGTGGTAAGATAAATTCGAACCGAGTTTCTAGTAAATACCAAAACAATGTTCTGCTCTTGACATGCATTTCGCTAAACAAATAAGTGATTGGTCAAAGCTTTAATGTAAAGTTCTATCAGTTGGTACACACCGATGGTTCCAACTCCATATTCCTTTATCTTCAAGGTTTAATGAATTAAACAAAGATTTTATTTGTGCGCATCGCGTGCAATAGTTTACAATACTAAATTTCTCATAATCTTGATGAATCGATACGAATTGATGAAATTGGCGTGATTGTTTATTCATTAAACATGAAAGAACAGTCCTACTAAACCTTTGAATGAAGTAAGTTAAAATTCGAGAAAGTATATAAAATAGTTCTTTTCTTTTTCTTTTTCCAGAGGCAACGCTGGACAACCAGCAGAGATCTCCGTCCCGTCGTCCGAGTCTGGCCCAGTGATTACTCTGCCAATGGCCATTAATTCTGACGGCCTTTGTGGGTCCTTCCATCCCGGTGCACCTTTTCTTTGCCCATTGTTGGGCGATCCAATCCATTTGATGTGCTTTTCAGGTCGTATTAGGGCCTCACGAGCCCGCTTTGTGCAAACGAATTGATTTGCTGCTGTTTTTGGGCCTCGACGAATTGAAATTGGAGACTTATTGTGTATAAATCCGAAATTAAGTTCTAAGTAATTGTTACTGGAGGTATTCTACAATAAGGAGAGGTATAAACGATGCTCTTTTGTTGTCTGATGTTATATTTTTGTGGCATTTTCTGGATGGTCATATTTGTTTGGGCTTTTCTAAAAATATAGACTTCTCGAAATGATTAAAGGCAGTATCATTTAATGGATTTTAGACATGGTCAATGTTCCAAAATGGATTTTTTTAACTTACCTACAAGAAAATAATAAAATTAGTTTATAATAAATATAACACAATATTAGAAGAAAAAACTACTTAAGAACGTAGATAAAATCTGGTTGTTTCTTTAATTGTAACATACATAACGTAGAAAAAACTTGTAGCTAAAATATTGATGACAGAGCAAAACTGATTTCATCAACTTCAGATATTTTTAATAACGAAAAGTGTCCTAAAAGTAAATGATTTCTCAAGAAATTTTATTGAGATAACATTTTAGAAAATTTAAATGCGAAAAGACGTTAATCGTAGACCTTGTTTCTTTTAAATATATAGATGGTTGTTGATTTTTTCAGAGGTAAGGAAAATATCAACACCCATTTATATATTTCGAAGGAATACTGACGGTTGACTAATTTCAATAAATCAATAATAAATAACAGGAAAAATAAGGCTCCCGAGTTGGACCCTTGTGGAACACTTCCAAAACTATTTATTAATATTGAATTATATAAATTATTTATATATGTTATTATTTTTATCCATACTTAATAAGTAACCCCTTCTCCCGGCTTTTTATTTATAGATGTTTAAGATTGAATCTTCCACACTTTAACTATAAAGAAACGCAGTGAAAAATAAATTACTGAATAGTTATAGTTACTACAACAAATTTAGCGTGTTTATTATGATTTGTTACTTAAAACACCATAGCCATGTTTATTTGTATATTTTTGAATAACACATCCCCCTCAACATAAAGCACCTTATATTGAGCCTAAATAAACCCCAAAGTTTTCTAAATATAGTCTTATTTATGTGCACCGGTTGTCACTCACACTTTGTATACGGGGTGATAAAATTTTATGACCCTCAGAATGTCAGCTATTTCTAAATTTGAACATTGAGAAACTGTTGCAGTGAAATATGCCGCGTTTGGTAACCACAACAGTGATATTTAAATGTATAATAGGTGTATCTACGGGGTGTCAATGAACACCTGTTACAAATCTTCACCTCACGATTTACTTTAGGGCATATTTACTGTCAGAGTTGGTTTTACGGTGAAGATATAATAAACAAAATGGGAAAAATTGTCTCGTAAGTATTCTCTGATGATTTTAGATGTGTTTTGGCCATGAATTAGAAACCTGTATAGTGAGTCGTTTAAGTTATGCTGGACGAGTTGAAGTAAATCTTTCATGAAATTAAAAATGACAACCGAAATGTGTTCCTATAGGATTATTTATATTTTGTGTCAGTCGAGAAGATGTAAGTACCTTAAAACAACCAAATTATTGTTTTGAGTATTAGTGTTAAGTTTTTTATAGTTTACTTCTTCTAATCCGACATTAATATATACTAGAGCCACACTGTCGTATTCCACACTTTATTATAACACCTATAACATATTGCCAGAAGGAACCACAAAGCATGTTTCCTTCTGACCAATTTGTCATTTTTACTGAGAGAAACAATTCGATGCTATGAGATATTTCCAAAAGTTTGGTGTATTTCGTTGCACCCCACTGTTTTATTAGACGTAGATATATTTCCATTTATGGGAGGCCCGGGTCGTCTTAATCTTAATGACCGTTGACTAGAATTCAGTGTTTCAGTATAAATTAGCTTTTCCAGTTTAATTGGGGATAAGCACTTGTGACATTTATAAAATCAATTATAAAGTAGTTAATAGTGTAAAGAGTTAAGTTTCAATAAAATCACAACATGTGTATGCCCTATTTATGTATTTGTCTGTAAAATTCAAATAATTTCCTGATTTCTCACCACTGACGGCCGAGAACAAGCGACGAATTCCTTCATGACGTACTATTATTACTGTATGTGGTGTTCTGTATGTATTATTGTAATCCTTAGTAAATGATTGTTGTCATTTATTTGTCATATCTATTATGAATATGAATTACTTGGGGTCGAATAATATTATTTTTAGTACCTCGTGTCCAAGAAGAAATGTCTGAAGAAGAATTTGTTTTAGTATATTTAGTCTTCTTATACTGTGTCCAGTTTAAAAAAAACTGTATTGGAATCTCATGAACCATTAGAGCTCCAGAGTTGGTTAAATTGGTAAAAAGTTGGGCAATTTTAGGCCCACAAAGAATCCAAGGATATATGTCCAAAAATTCCTTCTCTTAAGTAGATGTAGGGTAACAAAAACCAGACTGAGATCCGGTGACCTAGCAAGCCATGTTATTGAGATTCGGTTTTTTGAACATACGCATGTTATACATGGTTGAAAAGCATTTTGTACGGAGTTTTCAAAAATACGAAAGTCAAATTTGGCGCCCATAAGAAAAACAAAAGTTGAGTAAATTCGCGCAAAATCTAGTGGGCCTAAATTTTTAAGAGACTAATTTTGACGTCCTTCCCTACTGTTATCCCTGTCCTGAAAATGTTATGAATGTATCTTTTGCAATAAACGAGCTATAGACGTTTAGACACCATGCAAATTTTTTGTTTTCACCCTGTATCTACTTAAGGGAAGGAATTCTTTCAAATATAACCTTGGATTCTATTTGCGCTTAAAATTTCCCAGCTTTTCCCAATTTAACCAACTCTGAGTTCTAATGGTTTCTGAGATGCCAATACACTTCTTCTTAACACGTTGACTGCCGTAATATTAAAAAAAAATCGATCCCACAGGCCAATTTTTTTTTTTCGTAAAAGGTTTCCTTTGATGTCCTAGAACACTCGTGGGTATTTTGTTTTTCTAAATAAAATGTTTATTATCAATTTTTTGATAATTTTTAATGAGACCCACCTTATGGTCACGTGGCCTGAACACATAAAATTTGACTCAATGGCCGCGTGCACCAAATGTTGAGTCTCACTTTTACACGTCTGAGCCTGCGTGTAGCCAGTTAAGTCTTGTCCAATTGAGTCGAAGAAAGCATTCATATTGGGCAATCTTTTTCCTCTGAATGTTTTCTCTTTCTGTTTTGTGCGAGGATCTGAGAACTGTTTACATCTTACCGGATTTTTTTTATTCTGTCTGGATACTTTTAGTTGTGAAGCCTATAAAATTCGCGCCGTTTGAGTAATCACAAGAAAAGTCGTCTTATGAAGAGGAGCAAAAGCGGTTGCGGCTATTGTGGCAGGTAAATATTCTTTTTATTGAAATAATTACGTAGTTACTAGTCACAATAATAATAAATATATATAGCAATATATAGCAATATTTTACACCAAGAAGTAGCCAATGAAAAACTGTCAATCACGAAGTTCAAGCAGGAAATCGTAACCAGTCCCTTAGGGTTTGAGATTGAGCAATATAGACAGAATATAGCTGTGGAAGAAGGCCAACATTCTTTGGAAGATGTTGGTAACAACAACAGACGTCGATGCGTTCTCTGTTATGAACAACTTCAAAAAGAATCTAGACGTGCCCAAGCCCAAAAAAAAACTCCTAGGACAAGATTGGAGTGCACGTCTTGTGAAAAATATTACTGTCTTGGGTCTTTTTTTCAGGTGCATAAATGCACTAAATAATTTTTAAGTATTTGTTATGAATTGTTATGTATTTTGTTTTATTTTTCGAGAATCATTTACTTTTATGTTGTATTTTACACCAATAAATAGTTCCTTTTCAATATATTTTGATTCTATATATTACGTATATTTCAGGCCATGAGAACCCACTTGTGAGTCTCAGATTCAAAAACCAAAAACGCCTGCCGGCACTTACAGCCGTGCTCTTTTACGCCCATATAATTTATACAGGACTGAGACGCTGTTCACGGCTCACGCGGCTATAATGCAGAATTGCGTCTGAGACAACAGTAACAGTCACGCGGCTATTATTGAAAATAACCTGAGACACCACATTTATGTCTCACGGCAGTCAACGTGTTAAACTGGACACAGTGTATACCACTCATAGAATAGATCAGGGGTGGCCAAGCTCCTTGATAGTCCGAGCCATTTTTACTAATATTTATACTATGCCGAGCCATACTATGAAACAAATTTAGTTAACTTATCAAAAATTCCAGATTACAAATTATATCCATCGCAAAAGTGATACAAATTGTTTCCTCCAGAGTACAATGTCAACTGTCCGTTGCAATGAAAGTTTACAAATTCAAAATCGGTTTGGAGTCGGTCGATTTGTTTGTTTGTTTGTCGGTCTGTTTATGTTCGTTCGCGCAGTTTTCGATGAGTCATATCATTCTTAACTTGGACGGAAATGAAATTTGTTACAACGTTGCACTTATGGCCATTTCCACCGCATTGCCTGTTAAGTGTAGTTAACTAAGGGCGTTTAAAACTTTAAGCCTCGTTTAAAATAGTCCGGTTTTCACCGCTCAATTTTTAAGTTTCCTTTGTAAAGTCTACCTAAAAAGCCAATATTCATAATTTTTCGGGTTTTTGCACATGTCGTTAGCTTCATGCTTATTTATTAACCTTAAAAGTGTGACGACTGACGACATTACGACATTTCTAATTCTAAGTCTGCTGCATGGATAATAAAATACTGAAAAAGAATCTGTTGGTTCTGTATCTGTGTTCGGTTCGAGTTGATAGGAGATAGGATTGTGATCGGATTAAAGAATGGAAATAATTCCCAAAAAAAAAAACCCCCGATCGGCAAATTTTAGAAATGAAGAGAAAGTATTACTAAACATAATAAATAGCAAATTATAAAAGTACAGTGGAGAATAAAAAAACCGATAATCTAATTAATTCCCCTTCAGTTGGCATTTTAATAAAATTATTGTGCAGTGCAGTCTTGCAATAGCTTCCGATAACCTCTTTATTATTCTTTAAGCTGAGAATATTGTTACTCCAGCATTATCAGCAATAGCACTGAGGTGACCGACACTAGAGTAAAATCTTAAGCAACCCAATAATTGATTTATTGTCGATATAGAATTATTACTAAAAATTAGAACAACTTTGTTTTTTTTTTTTTTGTAATTTATCACTGATGCTTTTTAACAACTTGCATATCACTTGGAAATTCAAGATCTTCGATTTAGGTCAAAAGGTACAATACCGTTTATTTATAGAGCCGGTATCTTATAAAAAAAGTTAAATTGTCCATTGTATGGAAGTGATTACTTCTCTCGTATATTTTTTGAGAAAACCCATATGCTATTATTTCCAGTATATCTAAATCATCATTATATCATTTTCATCATATTCATAATAGTTCACCTTTTTGTTTATTTTTACAAGTTTCCAGTAGAGATAAAAGCAAATTACTAATTACTGAATTAGGTTAGACGTAACCATAAAGTCCCCTTAATAGAGATAAGCCTAGAATTTCGAGGGCTTATATTTATGAAGCCTTAAGACATTTTAAGTTGGGTTTAGCAAACGGTGGAAGCCAAATTGTATTTTTAAGGTTCCTTAACACGTAAGCGTAGCTTAAAACAAACGATGGAAATGGCCATTAGTCTTTCATATTTTTCGTCAGTAATTTCAAAGACATTTTGAAACACATACGGAACGATAATAATTTTTTAAAATATAAAAGCACAAAAATGAAAAGGGGACTCGGGTACATTTATCGAGAGCCACAAATAATCCTTCAAGAGCCGCATGTGGCTCGCGAGCCGCAGGTTGGCCACCCCTGGTATAGATGATGGTCTGTGGTATAGATATTTTTTTATGCATTTTGCTTCACAAGACGTCGGCACTGAGGTACTAAACAGTAGGTACTTGTAATATTTAATACTTTGTAAGTCTTTATTAAACACTGGATTGATATTAACATATAACCATTTTTCTTTTTTTTTTTTCTCCCAGACCGGTTCATTTGCGGATATATGTTTATTTAATATAAAATGTTTGTTCTATAAATGGATCGGTATGTTTGTAGGACAGCCTGATACCGAATTTAGCAAACTCAGTATTATATCAATAACAAAACCTCTCATTGTCATATAATATAGTAGGTACCTATACAAAAATATTACTGAAGCATTAAGAAGTCTAATACCAGTTATAATATTTTTTCTCAGTGTACTCTCTAATTAACAGAGAACGGGAACAATGAATATGTAACTCACTATAAACAGTTGAAAAAAAACAAATGAATAACAATCTCCACTACAAGATACTTCAACTGAACTATCGGGATCCCATTTATACAGTCGAGAGTGCAGAAGGGCAGACTTGAGGGCACTCTTGAACCCATATCGGTGGTGCTAGTCGGTGTCAAGCTCCGTTGCCGCAAGTAGGCTATTATGGCATCGCCTCCTCGTTATTATGAGTCCTCGTGAGGGGTGAGGCCACCCCAGGCAGGGTCGAACTCACGTAATTGTTCTTTTCTATCAAGATACAATACTGGGCTTTGTTCTTGAGGACATGGGAACGAGGTGAGGTGTCAGTCAAAGGAAGCAGTGTCATGCGACAGTTAATAATCTTGACTGCGGAAGTCGTTAATAAATACTTCATATTTTTTGCGAGGATGGTCATGTTGACTAATTTTATATAAACGTTAATCGAGTCGGTAACTCAGGGTTGAAGTACATTCAACTTAAGACCCGGAGGTAGCTGTTTGTTTCCTCCCAAATGCATCAGTTTGCAATTTCCAACAAAACATTAACTAATGATGTTTTCCAGGTTTTCCTCGTTTCTGTACTGATTTGTTGTTCAAGTTTACCGACCTAAGTCATTCCTGGGAGTTAATGCTGCTACATAATAATAATGTGCCGCCCCTCGCCCACACAAATCTTAACATAAATTGGAATTGAAAAACCAAAATTTGCTTGTATCTTTAGTGGGGAAGAGTACAAATAACATGAACACTTTAGCACTGTTTACGACATATTCCTTTAAACAATGAGGTTAGTTTATTGAATACATTATAGGTAACAAGGAAAATTAAAACTACACTGTGTGATACATAATATTCGAAAAGCTTAGTTTTTTTGGCTAACTATCTACAAATAAATTTTTATAACTGGCTTCATTTTTAATAGCTGTCTGTGATTAAACAAATGATTAATCTGAACATTTCATTGAAAAAAATTTTAATTTCTAGTTGTGAGAATTTACTAATGTCTAAATATAACATCTGTAAAATGTCCCCCATTTGTATCTATGTATATGCATTGTTGCAATCAGCTTTAGTAATTTTGCATAACACACTGTAGTAAACCTTCATCGGGATACTATTGATTTCTTCAGAAATTCTGTCTTTGAGTTACTGAATTGTTTGTGGACGTGTCCCCTAGACTCTTGGTATCAAAATTCCCCACAGAAAGAAGTCTGGAGCTGCTAGATCAGGAGATCGTGAAGGCCAAACGATGTCACCGAACTTCCGAAATAAGGCAACGAAGAAACAGTGTCTGTAAAACATTTAGACTTTGCCTGCTGAAAACATACAATATTTCGCCCCATTCTACGAAGTTTAATATTCAGGAATATTTTACATAATGCTCAGAATGCTGACGCACACTTGACGCGTCAATGTGCAGCTATTTTCTTCGAAGAATTATGGTCTGTTTATTCCAAAAACTGATATTCCACACCATGCCGTCTCCTTTTGATCGAAAAAACTTTTTCATAAAGCTGTTTAAAATTATCTTGTGCTTAGTATCGAAAATTAGTAATCGTTAAAGTGAAAATGAGCCTCGTCTGATATGATAAGCATATTAGGGACTTCTTCGTTGTTATTTAAAACATTCAAGAATCGTTCACAGAAATTTAAACGAGCAACTTCGTCCGCATCCTTGAATTTTTGGACTATCTGTATTTTAAACGGGTGAAATTTTAGGACCTGGTGCAAAATGCGCCGCATACTTCCGTGTGAAATTTGCTATGCAATTGAGTCTCTGACAGCATGTAATGGACCTGTACGAAATGTACGAATGTACCCAAAAGAAATTGTAACACTTACTCCTAGACTTACTCTTTCCTCAATATTTTTTACCCATCGAATAATAATTTTTCTGGTTGGAATAATCCGTGACGAGCTACATTAAATTCCTAGGGGAAACGCCTTCGCGTCGGAACAGCAGACTTTAATAAATAAAATATTTTAATAAAAAATACTTTACTACAAACAATTATCCGTATCACCCAAAATTACCACAATGAATGCTTATACAGTGCTTTCGAAAAGTAACGAATAAATTCAATATTTTAGATATTGAGAAGTTTTCGAAAAAATCCCCTGACACGTCGATTTTGTTATTAAAAAAGGCACTTTTTGACATACGACCCATATTTGTGACGGCATCGTTGTTCGAGATATAACGTCATCGACAATTTTTTTAAATAGCAACCCCCAATTTTGACGACGCCATTTGAAAGAGCGTATCATTCTACATACGCATCATGAAAAATCATGGTTGCCTGACAGTAGCCTTAGCGACCGAGAATGTTTTTATTGCTGTCAGATAAAAACTTGAAATCGTACTTTATTAAATAGTTTTTTCTGTTTTTTAGTTATTTCTTTAGTTCTTATCTTTTGTTTAGCAAAAGCACTGCGTTTGAAGTGTTTATTGAGTAGTAACTTTGTCAGTTTATAAAAAAAAATGGTTAAATTAACTGAACGAGAACGAATTGAAATTCTTTGCATGATCGGATTTGGAGACAGGATGCGCACCCAAAGAGAAGTAGTTGAATTGTTCAATGAAACTCATCCTGATCGACATCCCATTAGCCAAAGCTTGATAAGCAATATTCAGTCTAAATACCGTAACTTTGGACATGTTCGTGATCTTCCTAAATCTGGTCGACCGTCAAAATCAATAGATGATGAGGTTAATGTTTTGTTGGCAATACAAGAAAATCATCACTCAACACTTAACCAATTGGCTTCTGATTTCAATATGGCAGCGTCTACAGTTCACAGAATTATGAAAAAGGCAAAGTATCATCCTTATAAGGTACGCATTGTTCATGAGCTATCTGAAGACGACTTTCATCGGCGAAATCAATTCTGCGAGCAAATACAAGAGCTATGCAATAATGATAATAAATTCGTAAAAAACGTAACTTTTTCTGACGAGGTTCTGACACTCAAAGTCCCCAGAAAGTAAATGTGTGATGCGACATAGTCGACGGAAGAATTCTGGGTCCCTATTTCTTTGACGTCAACCTAACTGGTGCAAGATATTTGGATTTTCTTCGAGACGACCTCATTCCTGCACTAATAACTTTATATCCAGATATAGAGGGACGTGATCTTCCAAGAAATGGCATGTTCTTTCAACAAGATGGTGCACCTCCCCATTATGCAGCATCTGTCCATGTTTATTTAGATGAGCTGTTCCCGAATCGTTGGATAGGGAGAAGGGGGCCGATTGAGTGGCCAGCCAGATCGCCTGATTTGACACCCCTAGATTATTTCTTGTGGGGATACTTAAAAACAAAAGTATACGTTACTAGACCGGTTAATTTAGAAGATTTAAAAGCAAGAATTCGTCACGAGATACATCGTATACCTCCTGAAGTTATAGATAATGTCCAAAAAGAATTTATTAATCGTCTTGGCCACTGTCAGGCAGCCAACGGTGCACAATTAGAACATTTAATTTAGTCGGTTTTTTACATAATCATTATCATTGTCAGTATTGTGAAAATTAAATTTTAAGATCTTCAAACATTATATATTTTCTTGAAATTTTTGTTATGTAACACCATAATTTTTCATGATGCGTATGTAGAATGATACGCTCTTGGCATACGAAATAGCGTGGTCAAAATTGGGGGTTGTTATTTAAAAAAATTGTCGATGACGTCATATCTCGAACAACGATGACGTCACAAATATGGGTCGTATGTCAAAAAGTGTCTTTTTTAAAAACAAAATCGACGTGTCAGGGGATTTTTTCGAAAACTTCTCAATTTCTAAAATAATGAATTTATTCGTTACTTTTCGAAAGCAGTGTATATTATTTTGTGTAATCATAGCCGTCTATTAAAAAGGGTCAATCCTAGTGCCGGACCCTGTATATTAACGATGATATACAGGGTGAGTCAGTTTATACTAGCAGGACTCTGGCATTCGATAGAACACCTGATTTTAAGTTAAGTTTGTCATATAAACATATGTCGGGAATCGCTTCGTTCTTGAGATACAGGGTGACAAAGTTTTGGTTTTTTTTTTTTTAGTGTTTTCCACACAGCTCCTATAGTTTTTAAGATAATTTATTCAAATTTTTACGGTAGATTACCTATGATGGTCCACAAATTTTGACATATGTAAAGGATTTGAAAATGTACAGGGTGATATTTTTTCGGGGGTCAGGCCCCCTTTTATCAACCAGAACTTTTTTGTGGTGCGCCACTGACTGCTCATTTGCCAAAGTTTGGATTTCATGTTCAATTTAGAAACTTTTTCGTCTCTTGCATTTTTATCGTAGTTATAACAGTTGTCGAGTAATTTGAAGAAATCTCTGAAAGAATATGTTATTAAAAAAAATATTTTTATGAAAATTTTCACTAAAAACAATAATTATTGTCAAACGAAAGTTCATTAATCTAAATTATTAAAGGTTACATACAGTACAACTTTTGCCACTAATTATTTATTTTTTATAGCATTTCAGAGACTTAATAATTAAGTAAAATAATTAAGAACTAATAATAAACCAAGGCAAATACAAATAACTTTACAAACAACCCGAAATAATTTTATTTTCAAATTAAAATTTTCAAAATATGATCCATTTTGTTGGATACATAATCGGCATCGCGTTTCAATAGACCTTCTTGCTGAAACTTAAGTGATGAACTCTTATGTCTTCGCAAGCATGCCTTATACGCCCTCTAAGATCGTCAACATCTTGAACAGGGGTGGCATACACTTTTTCTTTAAAAAAGCCCCACAAAAAAAAATCCACTGGTGTTATATCTGGGGAACCTGAGGGCCGTGCGATTGGACCTCCACGTCCAATTCACCTGTCTGGATAATTGTCGTCTAACCAAGCTCTTACATTTTTTCAAAGTGAGCTGGGCAGCAATCCAACAGGAACCAAGCTTGCTGTCTTAAATTTAGAGGGACATCTTCCCACATATTAGGATGCTCGGTTTCTAAAAACTGTAAAAAGTTTTGCGAACTGACCCTTTCTGACAAAAAATATGGTTCAAATAAACGATTTTCAAAAATGCCTACCCATACGTTAAAGCTAAACTCATTTTGGAATTTTCTTGGCCTAATAGCACGTGGATTTTGCTCTACCCAAATATGTTGACTTTTGAAATTTACTATCCCACGTTGGGTGAAGCAAGATTCATCAGTCCATAATACATTGGATAAGAAAGTTCTATTATTTTCTAATGTGTTAAGGATCTAACGTCAAAAATTCACTCTGCGTTGTTTCGCCATGATGTAGACCTTGGTTTATTATTATTTCTTAATTATTTTACTTAGTTATCAAAAGTCTTTAAAATGCTACAAAAAAATAATTAGTGGCAAAAGTTGTACTGTAAGTATGTAACCTCTGACAATTTAGATTAATGAACTTTCGTTTGACAATAATTGTTTTTAGTGAAAGTTTTGATGAAAATTTTTTTTTTAATAAAATATTCTTTCACAGATTTTTTCAAATTACTCGATAACTGTTACAGCTACGATAAAAATGCAAGAGATGAAAAAGTTTCTAAATTGAACATGGAATCCAAATTTTGACAAATCAGCAGTCAGTGGCGCACTACAAAAAAGTTCTGGACGATAAAAGGGGGCCTGACCCTCGAAAAAATATCACCCTGTACGTTTTCAAATCGTTTACATATGTCAAAATTTGTGGACCGTCATAGGTAATCTACCGTAAAAATTTGAATAAATTATCTTAAAAACTATAGGAGCTGTGTGGAAAACATTAAAAAAAAACCAAAGCTTTGACACCCTGTATCTCAAAAACGAAGCGATTCCCGACATATGTTTATATGACAAACTCACTTAAAATAAGGTGTTCCATCGAATGCCAGAGTCCTGCTAGTATAAACTGACTCACCCTGTATAGATGTTCCCTTTTGTCCTGTTGCAATTTTCGCAGAACCCCACCGTTTGGGTAAAATCATCATACATTTCAGTCCTCTCTTCCCCTGTATAAACGATGATACACGAATTAGCGGCTGCTCCACAGGGGTGCCGGCAGTCCCATTCACAAGCCACCGCGGAAGTCAATAACAGTTAAAAGAGAATAGTTTTCAAGTTAAGTTATTATACTAGATGGTGGGCTCGGCTCTTCAAACACAATGCTCTAGTTGTTCGGTCGTTTGTCTCCGAAAATTGGGAAGAGTAGGACAACTGTGACACTCATGTGAATCATGACTTTTATTGTTCGGAACTAACCGTTTCTATTATTGCATGGGCTAGACAAAAACGGCGCAAAAGAATGATGATCCTGGAAACGGGAGGATCTGCTTTTTTTAGGTCGTTTATTCGGTTTTTGACAGTAGGAATATGATATCTTATGGGAAACGTGGAATTCTAACTGCATTATCTGGTGATCATAAAATTTAACGGCTTGCAAAATGACGGTTGTAATCTCATTATCCAATTATGGCTTGCTGTATTTTTTGTATTGTGAAATTGGATTTTTTTAAAGGATTAGCAGGCAGGCAGTTTGTCATTTTTTGGAAGACTTCTATAGTATCAGTAACACGAGATAAAGCATAAATGAATGTTCTAACGGATCTCTGAGTCATATTCTTGTTACTCTTAGAACGAAATATCAATTTATATTGCGTTGCTGCAGACGGTGGTATACAATGTAGGTATACTTGGGTAAAATTTAGCGACGGTTTTAACGACTTTTACTGGAAAATTGCTCAATTTTAAGCTCCTTAATTTAACCATGTTAAACGTTATCCGTTATACTGCGCATGCGCAGTCATACAAAAATTATTTATTACGTTTTTAACCTATAACGTTCTCCTTTATTTGGGTAGCAATAAACGTAATGCTAATAGACAATAAGATCACATTAGTGTTGCCAAAGGATAACGTATTTATATTGATTTCAAGAGAATATGCTCAAAACTATAAAAAATAAATGTAAATATTAAATATTTCGGAAGAATATTTATTTTTGTTTGTACCAGAACCAATTTTTTGTCTAACTTTGCAACGTCGAATTACAGTTATTATTCTGTAATCTGATTTGCGATTGCAGTTAGTTTCTCAAAAACTAAGAGGCCCGTGAAATTATCACCGCTGAATTCCACGTAAAAAAACACTATCACACAGTATTTTTATATTATTTGTATCTTTTATAGTTTTCGAGATATTCGAGTTTAAAAATTTTGGCAATTTTCAGTTTTTCCAAAATATCTCGAAAAGTTGAAAATTAAAATTAAATCTGAAGGAGGCACTGAATTCCTCTTGTAATTCTGTCCAATTTTGCTGATTTAAACAATTCTCTATCTCCACTATCAACAAAGTTAGCCATGTAAGGAGATAGATAATAGGCACCTTGTATATACATGGGGTTTTTATCATTTATACCTTTTAGAATTTTACAATCTAGTTTAGTATATTGCAGGACGGATATTTATACCCTGTTTTGCATTGTAATATTATTCTACAACTCACATCTGACGAAGCTATACAGTATAGACGAAACGATTGTTAAGTTTATATATTTAGGAAATGAATGTATAAATAAAATTTGAAAAAACCATAAAACTTTTTCTTCAGTGTTATACGCACATATAACACTTAGATATTCGGTAGGTATTGTTTTCTTATTAACAACAATGCATATCGCTTACCTTACAAAGTCAGTCCCTCTTTCCGAACAATAAATAACCAAACGATATTATGATCCGCAACAAACACTTCGCTCTTCCAGTTCCCAGATCAGTTAGAACCTTTAAAGAAATGCCGGAAGGGTTAACTGTAACTGTGGCACAATTACCCTACTACTAGGACTAGGACCTGCCAGACAATAGAACTTCTCACGTTTCCTGTCCTGTAGTTTTATCATATTTCATACGTTCCTGGTTGTACAGGGTGTCCCCTGAAGTGGACGCACGAGCTACCTCATAAACATCGTTTCTTTGACTGGAGCCATCTTATCTTATACAAAAATGTTACATTTGACGGTAAGAGCAGTCGAAAACTCGCTTGTAATTAATTCACTTACCTCCTGAAGTAGGAAAATCACGTCAATAGTATTATAAAAAATATGAGTAAGTATTTTTTTACTAGTATACCAAATTTAAACAACTTTCAGATACCATTAACTACAGTGGCGGCTAGTCATAATGGGCACAAGGGCACGTGCCCTATGCGTAAGCACATAAGACTTGTGAATGTTGTGATATTTTTAAACTTTTATAATTATTATAATTTGGTGGATTTTTTATTAATTTTTGGTGCATACATATCCGTCTAGCGTCTAGACCGCTTCACGCTTCACCGTCTGTGTAATCCGTGTGTCCACTGGGCTGGGCACGGCCGCTGTGTGCCTGTTCTTTTTTCTTTTCTATTTGCATGCGCAAGAAAAGGATACACAGCTTCTATTTTTCCAGCGCGTCTTTTCTAATGTGTTCTGTTACGTCATTAAATGGGCGCTCCCCCGTCGACCAGACGGTACAGAGTACTAGAGATGGGAATACCCCATCATATTAATAAACGTACGTGAGAGATTTCAATTTACTGATTTTTTAACTATAGCCAATTTGTTTGAAAAGGAGAAATTTAACAACTATAGAATAGTTTTTCCTCTGGAACATATTAAAACAGTGTGTGCCTTATTTCCAAAGATCAACATTACAAAATTAAAAAATGAGCTGTATATAATGTATTCTAGAGATGATTTCATACAACATAATGGTGCGGTTACTTTATTACAAATGTTAAATAAAAATAATTTACTTACGACGTTTTCGGAATCAGTTGAACTAATAACTATATTGTGCACAATTCCTATGACTACAGTCGAAAGTGAACGCTGCTTCTCAACACTTAAGCGAATAAAGATATTTTTAAGAAACACGATGTCACAAGAAAGGTTATGTGCTCTAGCAATGCTTTCCATCGAGAAAAATTTAGTAAACACTATGACTGATTTTAACGAACAAGTTATCAAACATTTTGCAAATGATAAGTCAAGAAGAATGGAGTTTCATTTTAAAAGTTACTAAGTTTAGTTTTCGATGGACGAGCGGGTGGTTGCAGATTGTAAGGTAAGCACACCGATTTGTTATGGGTTTGGGTTAAGTACTTAAATCGGTTTTATTATTTATTTTTTTTATAAATCTGTGTTTTTTCTGGTCTAGCAGAAAGCAGAAGTTTCGCATGCCATTTTTCTGACATGTATACTTTTTTTGAACCGATTTAAATATTATTTTAAATAATTTTTCCATATTTCTGTCAATCGCATCAAAAAAGGGGATATTTGCCTAACGAAACCTATTTCTTCAAGCAAATATTTTTGCTATACGAATTTCTAATTTTTAATTTTAAGGTGTTTGACCTTGAAAAATTTCCCCTGTGCCCCTATTCCCAAATTTCAACAGCCGCCACTGATTAACTATATGTAAAGCCGTCACTGCCATTTATTCAAGGGCGGATTCAAACTAATGCTCACAATTGAGATTTCAGAAACAGTTAAATATACCTATTTATTTTAAGGAGATGCCAAAAAACAACTACTCCACGGGCAATGTTCCCCGACTGGCATTGCATTACTTCGGCGTCTCCATAGAAGTCGCCACATCATTAATCGAGCCAACTAACCAGACACTGACCGGTTTCGATGCGTGATTACCTAATGGACATCGTTAGTAGTGGTGAGAAACACACCGTAGTGCCCTCTTTAGGTCTTTGCTGCTATCTGTCTGACAATTATTGTCAAATTGACAGACAGATAACGACCTGCTTTTCCGCAGGCGCCTAAGAGGGCACTGCGGTGTGTTTCTCACCACTTCCAGTAAAATATACCGTTACGGTTTTCGAGATGGCAATGCTGAACATCCAATTTGAATCTGCGTATAGATCGCATAGCGAAGTCGGTATATTTTGACCCCAAGAATCCATAGTAACCCCCTGCTACATACATTTGAGGGACATCCTATATAGTGGACTAACAGGAAGTGCGAGCGAAGCTGTCTAAAATACGTACAACCACCCGAAGAATGCCACTGACCCTTTTCTCGTATCTTCGAGGCGTGTATTTATCTGTTATCAAACGTCTGATCGGAGTTTTAATAATGGAAAGGGTTCACACCTTCTGTGCCTTATCTGCAGCCCTCGGGAGACGAATTCTCTGCTGCGTGGAGATATTTTATCAGATCGAGAATAAATCTGGTTGTCATTCGGCAAAAGGTGTGCAGCGTCTGTGAGGAGGTAAGAAAAAGAAACGACTATTAACAGTTAGAGGTACAGCTGGAGAATATTTGCGTCGAACGGTATGTATGTCTTCTTACGCATATTCAGAAGTTATCTGTACCTTCCTAATTTTGAATTACAAGTGGATATTAAAAAATTTGGAAACCCCAGATCATTAGGGAACCGTGCAGTTAAAAGCCACGGCATTAGATGAATCAGAAGATATTTGTCACGTGACAGACTGAGATTGGATATCTACCTGCAAATATTTTTTAATTTTTTTTATTCTTTGGACGTTTTGTTAGTATATATTATATTTTTCTTGATATTTCTTTCGATTCTAAATCCACAGTTCGTTTAAATCATGATCGAATTCTTTAAACTGGTGTTTCTCAAATGGATCCTTAGGAAAATGTTCAAAACAATGATTTTACTAAAATAAATAAAATTGCTTAAAAAAATGAAGGAAGTAAGGGGATGCTATGATTTTGTCGCTTACTCAATCAAGAGGGTAGAAAATATTATAACTAATATGCAGTGTCCAACTGGTGGAAGTATTAAATAGAAGTTGAAAATAATGATAGAAAAACTACTTATTTAGAAATACTTTTCAAACCACAAGCAATTGTTTAAAGGACACCAGTATTTCAGATATAAATACAAAAGTTGTGCTATTTCTCATTACATACAGTGTTATTCAGAACCTATCCATAATAAAATTTGGGGATGTTCAACATACATGTAGAAATGTGGTAGTGCAAAAAAAAAATTTTTGGCGGGTTCTGAAAACTATTTAAAAATTTTTCATTGCACGCCGCTGGATACTGGTCGACTCTAATGGAGTGACCTTGGGACTGACAATGCAAACTGAGAGTATACCGACACCCGGCGCAAAAAAGATTTGCAGATAAACTTAAAGATAGATAGATGTGGCCAAAGTGACGTGTCTTTAAAATGAATAAAATTTTGTTACACTAATTTTGAAGAATTGCGCTACCTGATTACCTACTAGGTATTAGAAACATGAAATTTATAAAAAATTTGCACATACCTTGTTACAAAAGCTGTTCGAAATTTTGTCCATCAGCAGTAAATTGGGGATTTTCGGCATTTTGCTGCAACAACCACTCACAAAACTTAACTCGTAATTGATAATCCGCTGCTAACAGTGCCCCAGGCAGTTTCCTAGCGATCTGACTTATACTTATTCGCGGATTTTCACGGACCAGATTCAACACTTGTTCTTCAGCTGCTAAAATACGTTGTGGTCGTCCCGGGCCACCATCTCGTCCACTCCAACTTCACCATAAATAAGAATCATGTCCATTAACTCAGCATTACTGTACACATGAGCCATTTTGAAAATTTTACAATTTAACACTCCTACGATAAATAAAACACCCGCACTGAGACAGCGACACAGATGGACTGATGACTGCATAGACAATAGAGATATTATCCCCACTCCAACTCGATACGCTCGGTCTTAACGAGGCGTTTGAGGTACAAAAACGTGTTTACTTTTTTAGTACAGTTGCCCATCCCCTTTATAATGGTATAACTTTAAACATTGTTTACGGGAAATCCTAAGACTTTTATTATAATTTTTTTTGGTGATATCGATTTCTTATTTAAGGATGCACGTATCCTCAAAGTTTTAGAGATAAGTTCTGAATAACCCTGTATAACCATATTTTAAGTTAAAGAAGAAAAAATTTTATCATAAAACATAGATATTATTCATTTTAAACTCAATATCTATAGAGGGTACATTTTATTTTAAATTTAAATGTTATTTATTATGGTAATACTTATATTTATGTAATTGTAAAATAAATATATTGTATAGTAAAAGATGTAGAATATTCTACACTCTTTTACAAATATGTAAATTTTTACGTAAATAACTTTTCACATAACTTTGATTTTCATCAATCATCAATTCTGATCGTCCTTAGTACGGCCCTGTTACCGGGAAAAACACATTTATTACATCATTGATCATATATATGGAGTATTTATTTCTTGAAGCAAACTTTAAAAGTATTTTTAATACTACACTTAGATATATATTATTTATTTTGAAGGCGTAATCATAAAACAAGAAAGGCAAATATTACTTGGCATACACTCATGCACACTTTTTTGGTCCAGCTCAAAGCCCAATAAGACTGAGCTCTTTGTGAGAACCGAATTAAAGCAATCACATCAACAAAATTAAAACACCAACACGCGTGTATACCCCGTTAAAAATAAATCCTTTAATGGACCTCAATTGCCGAGTGCTAAGCATGTTAACACGCGTGAGAATGCATTGACATAATGGAGATATAGTTTCCCTAATCTTGTAAACCCCTTGTCGCAGGCACAATAATGACAACTAAAAGGGAGCGAATGGCATTCTTAGTCTTCTGCCACACAATTGTATTGTATGCAGCGGAAGATCCGGGACATCATTGTACACTGGGAGAAGTATACAACAGGGTTTTTCACGCAACCGGTTCGGTAGGCGCTTGAAGAGTTGTAGTGATAGTTTTCTTTCTGAAAATTTTGCAATCTAGATTGTCACTTATAATAATTTTAACCAAAATAATTTCAGGGTCAGTAGTAATGGTGAGAAATACACCGTAGTACCCTTCTTGGGTCTTTGCTGTTTTCCGCAGGCCCCATTACAATGTAATTGTAATCGGGGCACATTTCCCGTGGAGTAGTTGTTGTTGGCATCTCCTTCCAATAATTTCGAGGTTGTTGCACTTCTGGTTATACCGGATATATCTGTCAACTTCCTTGTTTTTAATGGAATCATACATTTTTTTAATCTACTCACTAATTTCAGGGGAGTTTCATCAGAATTCCTTATACCTAAATGTAACCTTTTCCAAGATATTTTGTACTTTATAGAAAAATTTGCTAATTTAATAAAATACAAATTAAAGAGATAATTTTTACAAGCCGACTATTTGAATTATTGCTCTATCCAAGTATAGACAGAAATTTACATAATTACATACAGGATACTCAGACTTTAGTACTAACTTTGGTGAACTTCAAACCCTCAGGAGTGTTTTTATTGAATACCATGTTTAAAGTGGATCATTCCATTACAAATAACCGATGACAGCTACTTCCGATATTACCGGAAGTGCAACGACCTTGAAATTGTGCTTGGTTAAAACATTTATAAGTGATAATCTAGATAGCCAAATTTTTAGGAAGAAAATATCTCCCCAACTCTCTCGTTATGCCTCAAACGTAGAAATAACGAAATAGTTGCGTGAAAAAGTCTCCTATACAGGATGGACACTGTCTATCTCCTTCCACGGGGAAAATTTGGCACAATTTTAGTACCTAGTAATGCTTTTGTGTTTTCAAAGTTGAGATATCTATGCCCTAAACTATTTTTTATTTATTTATTTTAACATTAACTTGCTTTTTTTTAATCGCAATCATAGTTAGCTATGGGCTCATTAAAAAGCTTATTTTTTCTCATTTCAACGATGAGAAGATTTGTATGATCTGTAACGAAAGTTCTAACAATTTCGTTACATTTGGTATTTTCTTTTATTTCCTGTTAACAATCCTGTTACACCACTGTTAACAATCCTGTTAACAATCCTGAAACAATCTTATTAACAATTTTACTATTTTATTTTTATCTAACCAATCACAGCTTTACATTTAAATACTAACGTCAGAGTACAACCAGTGCTTTTAAAACTCGTACACTATACCCCGATTCAGAATTAAGCAAAGTGGAATGACCTCGCCGATCTGGTAAAATGCAGTGAAGCATGGGCGTGCGTATTCTGTTTTACCATTGGGCACATTTCAGTTAATATATACTCGTATACTATTCTATACTACTTCTAGTATATGCAATTCCACTTTTTTAACTAACACAAATAAGTATAAACACTGACACAAAGAATAAATACACTGATAATTTTACCACAAATTTTTACCGTTAAGAAACGCGCGCGAAATAACCCAACATCACGCCACTGTTTCGAGCGCAGTCGCTTGTTGGTTCCCATTGGTTCCTAATTCGACCAATCAACGTCGTTGAGGCTCAGAAAAAAGAAAGGGAAAATGCAAGAATATGTATGTTAAATAAGGATAAACAATTTGTCGTCAACTTTACGGCTTTCATAGTTGTCAGATATTCCGAAATTCCTTGATATTATCACAAGTATAAAGATATATTATGTCTTTATACTTGTGATATTATTAAGTAAAAGCAAATTAAACATTGTGTTTGCTTTAATAAAGTACAATAGAAATAAGGGACGTTAAAGACAAGTAAAAAAATGGGTAAATAAGGTAATTAATACGTTTCCTGTTTTAAATAAGAATACTTTAGAAATAAATGTGACAACACAGATCTACTCTTTTTCCGGTCATTGCACTTTGCTTAATTCTGAATCGGGGTATAGTATACATAATTTGTGAACACACCTAATGACAAGGGTATATAAGCCGTGGATCGACGATCCATGCTTTCTCTTCGCTTTTCCCTTAGATTCATGTTCAATGGATTTGCTTTTGACATAGTGCTCCAAGCTTGATTTTTCGAACAGAGTAAAGGTACTTAACTAGCGATATATTTTATGAATCATTGAATAATTAATGTTTTTTACCTTTCATTGATATTTATAGAATGCCCAGTTGCTGGCAATCCAAATATTCTGTTAGAAATTTAAAAGTGTTCACATGCTTACTATCAATACTATGTGTAATCAATAAAAAATGTGTATAAAATTATAATCGTTCTAGATATCTAATTTCCTTTCTTTGTTCTTGGTTAAGGTACGATCGAGGACGATCTCAAATCAGGATGACCGAATGTTGTACGTGATTCTGTGGGCATGATGGTGAGGACTCTATACACATCCTTTGCTGCTGTGCCTGTCTTATGGTCAAGAAACCCACATCCACATGCTGGGTGCGAGTTTGCTCCTGCCTCTGGACATTAGAGAGCTTCCAGTGGAACTGGTGCTAGCCTATCCACATAGATTTGCTAGATAACTGCCAGTTAAAGGCAGACAATGGTCGAGAGTCCTAAGTGTTGCTTATTATATCACATATACTTATATATTATATATAACACTTCATAGGAATCATACACCAGATCCAGATGCAGATGCATTTACTTTCACTGATAAATTTTCACTAATTATACTGAGCAAATCTTACTAGTTCGTTACGTTTTCTACTTATTATTGTAGCATTATCGCTGACATACTTAGTAACTAAAGTAACTATTATTTATACTCAATCTGTTATACGAATGAATCATTTTTAGAAATTTCCATGTGTAAGTTAGAAATAGTTCAAATGATGAGTCCATTCAGATTAAACGTATTACATGCGGTATAAAAATACCTTTAAGAGTATATAAACTACTGTCGCGACACCCGAATGACATCTGAAAGGGAGCCCAGGGCCCTAGAGTTCTGCCTTGCACACAATCATTGCATTGTGAAGCGAAGGATCGAGCTCTTCATTATAAGGTAAGCATCATTGACATGTTGCTTATTGTGCTTTTATGGGCGGAAAATAGGGGGCCGACAATGTCGGTATTGTTATCAATACTATTATTTATATACAGGTAGATCGGATTTTCATATGTGGATTCTTACACTGAGAGAACTTTGACGTAAGAGACGATATGCTGTATATGGTTAGTCTTCGGCGATGACGATGGAACCAAAGCGTCGTCCTTTCTTCCTCACGACAACAGAAGCTTACTTTTCTTTTGTCATTTTACTATAGAGTTGATTACCTCACTAGTGAAGGATCTACTGTAGTTTCCGCACCAATGCATAATAATTTCAATTAAGTAGCGCACTAGCGTGAGGCAAATGTGTAAAATATTTAATGTACCTATTAGTAGTATCGAGAAATCATAAAATATTTAGGAATTGTCAAATGACTACTTAGGAAAGTTTTTTTATCCAATTAATTCTTTTTATTCAAAGGTAGTTATTAATGATTGCTAATATAGTATTTTTGTATGTAATTCCGAGTTGAACAAAAAATTATACAACATATATCAAAAGAAATTCGTGCCAAAAATTTAAATTCCTTACATGGTTTGCCTCACAAGAATAAATTAAACAACCCGAAGTATATCTCGCGAGCGGTACCTTTGATGTGCTTACCGAGGGATTCGTGACCTCGGTTCCAAAAGGAAGACAATTTTATTGCTTTTCCGTAGAGGTACGAAAAAATGTTTTAGTATTGTTACTCCTTCCGGAGTTCTAAAGATAAATGAGACTTTTATATAACAGTACAAAATCTTTCTTTAACACTTTAAACACAACACAACACTTCTTGTACAATATCTAATTAAATACACTTCGAAAATTACAGTTATTTCACTGAAATATTGCTTCTTCGCTCTTGATCGCTGTCCTATTAAGACTGACTTCTTCGGTGGCACACCGCGACCTTTATATAGGTCAACTAGGCTTCTAGATCCTTGTAGACATTTCCATTGAATACTCACGACTAGTCCACATACCAGAGCAGTTCAATGAATAATCTACAGCCAAGTTATACGAGGGATATTCGATAAGTACCGGTGTTGACGTCCAGGAAATGTGGACAAAAGGGACTATCTCCCTTATTTGGGCCTAGAGTGTTGAGACCTCGCCTTTGGGGTTGTCTCTGGCACCCCCAAAGGCGGTGTTGCAGATTGTGTACAATTTCCCTAGGGCTGGGGAAAAGTAGATTTGGCAACGCCGCACTCGGGCACTGTGTTGGCAATTTTGTAACAGTATTATAAACAGTCACAATTTTTTACATGAAATAAAACAAATACATACTTTCTTACTAAGTTTCTGTTTAATGCATTTAATTGTATAATATGTAGTTTCACTGTACCAAACAGTTTGAGGAAATGTTTTCCACGGGTTTATAAATTTAATGTGTTTAAATATCTGAATAATTATTATATAAATCTTTAAAGTATAAACTAGGTTAATTTTTTTAAAAATTATGTTATATGTAAATGTAAAGTTGTTTTATATTTAATGGCAACATTGTAATATAATATGTAATAAATATAAAGTAATAAATCACAAGAAACGCAATTACTGAGCTTTACTCTACTTTTATTGATTTCATGTTAATATAATCTACCTGCCATCTCTCGGAAAGACAAGAACAGTTTTCCTGGTTTTTAATTGTTGAAATTAAATATGAAACAAATTATTTATCTCAATATATTTATTTTAATTGAGCGTCTAAGAAAATCCAAGTTGTAAAATATACATGCATACCCCACTAAGCACCAAATTCCATTATTAGTTGGACGCGGCATAGTTGTAAAACGTCAACGGCCCAAAACCAGTTCCCTGAGGAACTCTCTTCAACATGCATAGATTAGTATTTACAAATTCAGAATTGAAATAATATTTTAATAAAAATAAATAAAAAAGGAATCTCGGTATACATAGTAGGTACCTCTGCATAAACATAGTAATTTTTATAAAGTATATGAATGGGAAAGATATTAAATTAGTGTAGTATTTTTATCCTATCTAAATTTGCCGAAGATGTTTACATTAATGTCAGCTTGTGATATGTTTATAATGTTTAGGAGCCAAAAGGCCAACTTCTCAATTTTCAATGGGTATAGTGTTACTGTTGTAGCATGTATAAGCCTGTTAGTGACGGTATTGGTTTCAGTAGAGGTAACAAATTATAAGTGTAACTCATACTGATCACACCTTTCCCGATAAAAATACTTTATATTCTTGTAGAGACAATATTTGAATAAGTTTAGTTCATCGTTTATGATTTAGTTCCACATACTAAAATTAAAAATATTGAAAGAAATATAATAAATTCTTAGTTATGGTGGAAAGATGTTTGAACATAATATTTAAAAAAATTGTAGGTTCAGATAGAAGTAGTTTAAATATACCTATAAGTTAGAGAATTACTCAAACTAGGTGCAAGCTAAATAGTAAATTTCTGTCATTATATTTAAAAAATAGTTCTTACCTACAGTAATAGTAATGAAAGCAGTAATAGTTTGCAAATTAATAAATTGAAACGAACAGGTTTCTGTAGGGGATAAGATAAGGCTTGGGAATAAAAGTTCTGTCTATATCCTCCATCCTTCAAGATGATTAACACATTTGAGAGATTCCAGTCAAAAACAATACAAGACCAAATTCGCCTAAATTAGCGCCATCTTGTAGGTAAAGGTGGTACTCATGTGCTGATATATACATTTCTCTCATAAACAACACACATTCCGAATTATTAAGGATCTAAAAATAGTAGCTTTTACCAAAAACGGCCCAAGTTCAAGCAGTTTCATGAAAAAACGACAAAAGTTCACACCTGCAATGGGCATGTGTTGTTGATGACATCAGCCATCGATCATATTTTAGTCACTTATGAAGCGTTGGTGTGTTTTGAAAGAAACAAGTAACGGCTACTAGATTTGAGTTGTTGTCAATATATCGTTTAAATAATAATTTTATTATTGGATACTGTAATTATGAATGTGGATGTAAACAATGTTTAGGGGCCTGAAAAGAAGGAAAAAGTTCCTATTAAAAGCAAAATATTAAAAGATTAAAGGATACATGGAAGGGAATATACAACGTCAAAGGGAAATTCCATACCAGCTCGTGCCCTAAGAAAAGATTGCATGTAAATAAGTAGAAGTAAAAATACACATGTGTTTTGTATTTCCTTACAAAAAAATTCTTCCAGCTTGTTGAACGAAATACCTATTAGATTAGATATATTTACACAATTATATGGAATGGAGGATAAGTATGAACAGGTTAGTCCATTTATGCGCACTAATCCAAATATGTAATAAGTATTCGCCGACGTCTTCCTAGATCTACAAAGGAGCAGAATAAAAAAACTAAATCTACATGTTATAGTTACAAAGTGAAGCACAACGAAAACCAATAAAGTATGTCAAGTTGCCTTTTTAAACATTTATTGTATTACGCCAAGTAGGTAGAATTAGCAGATTACAGACCAGTTTGGTTACGTTGGGGAAGTCACCTCGCGATCTAAGGAGCAAATCACATTACTCACGACATGAGAATCCTGGATATTTCTATCTTCCTGAAGCACTAATAATAAAAGACATTCACGCAATGTTTTAATCCGACTACTAAATTAATATTCTCTTTATAAGTCTTACTGGCGCGCTTTTAAGACTGAGTTTAAGATCAAATTTGAGTTTCCACATTTGGATATATGTCCAACATGGGATAGCGACCTACCAACAAAAATTAAATGATAAGAATCTCACACCATAAAAAAGAAACAGAATTGTCACATATATTTTCCTCAAGGAAACTTATTTTATTCAGCGATGAATTTCCTGGACAAAACAAAAATTATGTCATGCTTCATTTCTTGTACATACTGGTATATCTGTTAAAGTGTTTTGATTATATATTGTACATGTTTGCATTAGTTTGCAATGAGATGACACTCTGTTCTCCCAAATGAGCAGGACTTTGCCATGATTGAAAAAAGAAGAGAAGGATCGGGCGTGTAGAAACTCCTGAAGGCTTGGATACTTTAATTTCGAAATCAAGGGAGAAACCATCACCTTTTGAGTTAGTAAATTTCTTCGATATTAAAAGTGCTACACATGATGTACCTACTTTCTGAAAATGTCAAAGTCAGTTGTACAAATTAAATCTGTACACCAAACTGAAATAAAAGCAAACATTTGTACAATAAGCAGAAGGGTATTGCTATAGCATATTTTAGAGAACTAAGTAGAAACTAGTAGTTAGTCTAGTCTAACTAAGGAACTAGAAAAGTAGAAATATTATCAGAGATAAAGTGAAACTTTCAACGGAAGTAACACTAAAGCCGTCAATACAATGGACCAATAGAAATCAACAATGCAAAAATATGCAATTTGAGGTGTTTGATACAATTTTGAAATTCTTGAAAAACCGAAGTTTTTATGAAGGGTTATCTTCCCCAAATAGTGCCTTATCACCTCCGGGTTAGGCACAGAGGCTAAACTGGGCTAAAATGACAACAGCAGCAGATGTCAGGACAGTGTTTTTGTAACAGATTTGGTTTAATGCTAATAAAATATGTATTCTGTAAGGAAAAAAACGACTGGTGTCGATTATGACTAAAACCCTTCATTTGGTTGTGCTCTCTGAAAGCTGGCCATAAAACCTCTACTTCTGCTGGTCATCCTGCTAAAATCAACCTGGCAATTTTGGATTTTCTCCTCCTATGGCCTACGGAGCTGTTGCTAAAACTCTTCATCAGCTGGGTGTAGACACTGCAATCTCACTGGCTTTATTTTGGTTCGGATATGAAACATCCCAATCCATCCCCATCACATATGATACTGCTTTTGATTGTCTTATGCTTATTTTACACTGACGACGGCATAAGGTGTCTGAAACTACGCAATTTATAAGTAACAAGATTACCGCCAATCGACATAGCTCCTCTTATTCTCCTCTTGAAAATGTAATAAATGAAATGTAAAATAATAATTGATGTATAGGTACATACAAAAAGTTTCCTGAGGACATCTCTTATCTACATACGTAGAAGATTATCCTCAATTTTTTTGTTTAACATTTTTTTTATTAGTTTCACCAGTTAACATTTATGGACCTGTTGGGTACTTACAACTGATTCGTAGTATTCGTAGATTTCAAGTGATATGTGTCCGATAAACATAATTGGTATCATAAAATCAAATATAACTTGATATATGGGATTACTGTCAAGGCCATGGTGATATAAGTACATCGTATAATGATGAACGGATACCTACATGGTGTTAAAACAAATAATAGATCTACTGCTTTTTAAGTATATACCTATATCCTATTTTGTTTTATACTAGATATTCTTGAAACACACAGTATTATGTAAAATACCTCTCATCTATCGCATCTATCAACTCTGATGCTGATATTGCTGATAATAAAATATCTACTCTATATTTCTAGCGAAGTTATTTGTCGGCTATAAGAATAAGTACCTATTCCTTTTCAGTAAGAATAATTTCTTAACTCCGTACCAACTCTTCATCTGCCATCCTCTTGCAGGGCTTTTCTACCAGAACAAACCAAAGAAACCAAATTGGTTAGGAAAACTGTGGACCTGTTTTCATTGTAATTTGTGAATAGGTACACATAGTTTGTTGTTTGACTACCTATAGAAAACCAATTTATCATTAAATCATTAATTTCTTTTGTATAAGCATCTAATAAATGATTGATGAAATAGAAGATTGTTGTTACACTTTAATCAACACATCGGATAATATACCTACTTAATCAAATTCAATAGCATTGAAGTCATTCCTCCCGGAAACACAACTTTAGAAAACTATCAATCAATCCGAAAACTGAAAACTGAAATCTCAAAAATTTATACCTATTGAATTTACAGCTTTCTCTAGAGTATTACAAAACACCAATTAGAAAAAAAAAACTCATGGCTCACAAGCTTTTCTAAAGGTCTAACTTGGATAAGGAAAAAAATTTATTGAAAACATTCCTGATGATGTCACCTAAAGCATTTTTATGTTCCTTACAATTTTTTGACGTTTGTTTTATTACATCATCTTTGCGAATCCAATAAAACCTCCAAGTCGCCTTTCTCGAACCACGCAGGGGGTCCAGCCGGCAGAAATTTATTTCGGAAATGGTCTAATCCCATCTATTACAACGAACTCCGCCCATTTGGACCCCAAAACCAAACATTTCAGGTCTCCATTGCCCATAAGCAAATTACACAAACCGCTTCGTAATAAAGGGTGTAACTTTTATCTCAACACCCAAAAAACCTACCGTCTCATTTTACCTCTTTACCAAGTAGCATATCTACAAGACATTACACCTCCAGTTTAGTATTCCGTATATAACAACAAATTAGCACTTCTCTGCAGTAAACACTTAAAGCATGCTTGGTTGAACGCTGCGCTGCTATTGGCAGTACATTCTAGGCCACGCCTACGCTGCCTTGGTTACCTACATTGGCGGCACCGCCCAGAAATCTAATATAGGAAAGCTGGGAACTGGTTCGGTTTGGACAGTTGTGTTCGAGACTGCGTTGAAGGTGTGTTTTGTGTTCCTTAGAGGCAGAGTGTAGAACATTGAAGACGATATCTACGATCGGGTCGTGAAAGGTACCTTGAGGCAGTTGTGATTTCGATCTGTGTTCTTTCTTGTTGTTTGTCATTGTTGTGGATAATTTGTGTTGGTGAGTGATCTGGATTTTGTTGTTTTTGGTAAGTATGGTTTGTAAATGAACTAGGGAACGTCTGCGGTAGCTGAAATTTTGTAAACTGATTTTGAAAGAGAATGAATAGAAAATCTCTAAACGCGTTGACATTTACCTCAACAACCGTTTTAAATGGTTAGTTGTAGGTACCCACTCGAGTAATAATAATTTTGGTAGTTTCTTGTTTTCTAATTTTTAGAAAAATTAAAGAATTTTTCTCTGTGAATTAGGGAAAGCGGTTTGAAAATTGCCATTTTGTTAATGGGCATTTAAAATTTCCAAGACCTACTTACAGACAGTATCTTCTATACTCAGTATGGTCTTAGTTACTTTCAGCTGCCAGTGCTTTTAGTTATATATCAAAAAAAAAATACTTTTAGAATAAACTAAATAAATAGCTAGATATAAAAAGTAACTTTAAGAAAGTTTTTTATGTGTTATTATGAATTTTCACTTGAAACATGACATGATGCTACATGTTTAAAATACCTATTTTACTTCTCTAGCAAATCTAGATAACGACCAGTTTTCTTATAGATAATAATTTAGCCAGATACCTATTTGTGACAATAGGAATAGGTATCTATACCTAGGTTGGTATATTGTCCGTCGGAAAAAACATACCATCTACTTATATCTAGCTACCCATGTAGGTAGGTACATACCTAGATGCGCTGATCTATTGTAGAACCAATAGCTGGCTAGAAACCTAGATCTCTTTAATACTGGTTGTAGCTGTTGAAAAAACACGTAGGTGTTAACACCAATTATGCCAGTCAATACGATTTTTTGTAGCTATCTATGTGTATCCTTCAACATCATTTTTTATTCAAATCTTCAGTTTTTCAACTGATAAGTATTTGGTACCTCCTTATTAGAAAGGGTCGTGAAGCGGATCGAAGATCCCCACGGCACTTCTCTGTCAAATACCTAGGTGTATTTGATGTTAAGATGTATCGGTAAACCATGGATAATGTAGGCAATTCATTTTTCTGATGTTTTTCGAAACTCCTATTTCCTGCATCTCTAAATTTAGCCGCAAAATACCCATCCGCCGAAAAACAGTCAGCAATTTTTTATTGTCACTTAAAACTGTCACAGTGTAATTTGTATAGTTCAAGAAATATTTACTGGTTTTAAGTTATAAGATAATGAGATAAAACGTTGATATTGAATTGATGCATATTTCTTTATTTTTTTAAATGCTACATAGGGTACATAATGTACATTATTATCCTAGGTAGGTATTTGTTTTTTAAAAATTTTTCTATTTCAACAAGTACTTTTATAAATAACCTAGATAAGTATATGTAGCTACAAATGTTAGAAAGCTTCTTAAATTTTATATTTTCCAAAAATACCTTCTGAAACTAGGGTCACCTAGATAACCTACCTATAGTTGGAATTAAATCACTAATTTTTCCTCTTGTGGTTTTGAGTTATAGAAATACCTATACCTAGCTATTTAGGGTACAAATTTTATCAGGAAAAATGTAAAGGATTAGATACCTTTCTACCCTATTTTGTAGATGTACGGTCAATCTATGTTTTACTTCTTCTCCTCAATTACCGCCGGTGGGGGGGTTAGCCCTTAAATCTCTCTGATTTAGCTCAAGTACTAGGTATGTATAGCCACACATAGCCACCCTAAATTAGGTTTGTACTAAACTAAAATAATAAATACTTTGTACCAAATACTCGTAAAGCTTTAAATCTTAATCATAGATGCCTATCTATAAGCACCTAAAAATAATAGGTATTATAGGTATACCAAGTACGTACCTATAATGATGCCTATAATGGGCATATCATTTAATTTTTTTTAAACTACAGTTAGGTAATGTTTTAAATTTCTTCCGTCGGATAGTGAATAGAAGGGACAGTCGAATAAATACCTATACATTATTTTATTATTGATTTAAATAAATTAAACATAGGTACGTAGTACTTACGTACCTATCTATTCAAAGATAAATACCTATATCTATAGCTTATTTAAAAAAAGATTGTATACCTAATTTTCTTTTCATAAATGTTGTAAAAGTGAAAATTATGTAGGTAGGTTAAAGGTGCATTAGCCGGCAACTGAACGAACCATGGCGGTCGACAATTTTTTCCTGTCTGGAGATTTCCGTTCAGACCGCCGCAGTGCGCCCCGTCGCTGGCCGCTATCGGCTAATGCGCGCAAGCCTTAATTGGTATTTATTATACCTAAGTACCTTTACCTATCTACAATATTTCCGAACGATGCACATTTGTATTCAAACAAAAATCAAATTAACTGCTGAGTTAAATAATAACTTGTCATTTCCAAATGACTAGCACGATGACCAGATTTAGTTGTTCTTTATTTTAACTACTTGTGTGAAATTAGATACCTATCTACCTACTGTTACCAGGAAAATTTAAAATTCATTTTCCGGTTTGGCCGGGTACCCGGTTTGACCTGATCCAAAAAATCACTACCCGTTGCATCTTTTTCTGTAGTTACAAAAATATATATAAAAAAATATGTATAAATAGATGTACCTAGGAAAGAATAGGTTATACCTAGCATAATCCTAAAAATTACTCATTAAAAATACCAGTTAATGTATAACAAGATGCTAACCTACCTAACTATGTTGAAAAATAGGTATTTAAACACATTGATTTGCGCTTTTGCTGCTATGTCGCTATCTGGTCATTCAATTGATAGTGACTATCGTTGCTAATACCTTGCTAATAAATTTACAATTTAACAATTTGGAGAATGTATCACCGTGACATTTATGTGCACGATAGCAATTAAGATAGGGCTATATCCATGTAAATCATAGCGGAAGGATTTTATAGGTACCTCAGCAATAAAAATAACATCACTATCCTATCTCTAAACAAATCTGTCATTGAGCATTGTTTATTTCCTTAATTTCGGAAATAGTTATTCTATTTATAAACATATTTATTTATAAATATTATGAAACATAATTGTGCTACCTATCTAGGTAAGTTAATTTATAGACTACCTATAATGGGCTTATAAATTATAAAATATTATCTATATAACAGTGTTACTGATAACAGTAATTATTACGAATGCAGGTTCATTTCGTTCATATAGATCTAGGTTTTAGGTATATGATTTTCCTCTCTCGATTGTCCTCATCTTAATTCAGGCTGTCTTTTAAACAACCAATAAATCCATCATTTATTTGAGAGACAAATACTTTTTCCTGTAAAACGGTTACATAACAATTTTAAATATGGTATTAAATTTGTAGAAATATACAAGGTTATCATAAAGTGAGGGATATATATCAGCTTATTATGTATTTTTAACAAATTAAGTTAATAACAGGATGTGAAAGAAATTCTATTGCTTAAACAATGGTATTTCTTATGTCCAACAGTGGTTAACCCAAATGTTCGATACTTCGTCAATTTTGATGCTATACAATCACCAACCCTTCCTCCAAATTGTACACAGCATTATTCAGTATTTCTGGTTGAATTGCAGCAATTTGCTCCCTATAATAGTCTTTTAATTCTTCCTGCGTCGTGTTGGTCTAAACAACAATTTTTTTTAATAACTCCACAGCCAGTATCCACTGGGCTAAGATCAGGCGATCTTGGAGGCCATGAATTTATAAAATGTCTGCTTATAACACGATTTTGAACAACATCAGTTAAAGATTCTTTAACTGGTCGGTAAATATGCAGGGGTGCTCCATCCTACATAAAAATCATGTTTCAATTCCTTCGTACTCATTTTGTATCCTTGGAATGGCATAATCTCGTAACATATGCAGGTATCGTTCACCAATAACAGTTGCAGATACGGCTTCTCCATTCTGTATCTCCTCAAATAAATATGGTCCAATGATAAAATTAGATGTGAAATCGCACGAAACGGTGACTTTCTTGTCATGAAGACCTTCCTCGACAATTTCATATGGATTATCTGTTGACCATATTCGACAGTTTTGAGTATTGACTCCACCATTTAGAGAGAAATGGGACTCATCTGTCCATAAAATACAGGATAACCATTCTGGTCCAATCATACCTGATAGAAAAATTTGCATCATTTAATTCAAACAGCAGTTTAAGTTTATAGGGATACATTTTTAGGATTTTGCGTAAAATTTGCCAAACCGTCGTGTATGGCACTTGCAATCGTTTTGATATCGAATTCACACTACTGATTACTAACGGATTAGTGTTGGCTATGTTTTGATTTTCCAGAAGAACTTCTACAACTTGGACATCACTAATCCTTGGTCTTCCTGACCTCGGTAGGTCAGTTACAGACCCTGATCTTTCAAAATTTGCTAATGAAATTACGGTACGCCTTCATTCGACAGGGCCCTGCTCTCAAACCCATTTTCGTACGAAATCTTCGTAATCCAGCAGTGTAATTTCTGCAGCATTCGTAATAACATTGTACTAAACCAAATCATGTTTGTAGATCCATGTTATTAAAGTTTAAATCATTTCAATTTACGTTTACGTGAAGCAACTAGTCCCTTTATTTATTGCTACTAGCTTGGTTTATTAAAATAATATAAGACTTTCAACCAAACCGCTTACTTTATGAAGACCCCATATTTCTTCAAGAATTTTCAACAAAGGAACGCACTCTATAATTTTCGTCATTTGGTCTAGTGGTAAAGTTGGGTGCATTGATTAGAAAATACACATTATAAGCGTTTCCTTTTAAAACATTTGCGAGAGAGCTTTCTTAACGAAAAGGTTATTTTATAAGCGGCAATAATAAAATCTTTATTTAACCTCTTTCTTTACACCAAGGTTGTGTTCCGATATTATCCGCGACCAACCAGGATTTCGGTTAACCGAAATATTGGTAAACCTGAAAAATGTGTAATTAAGGAACTGGCTGGTTAATCAACATGGATGATGAATTGTTTTTATTGGGATTCATTCAACCTTAAATACCTTCATATTCCGTGCTTAACTATTACTCTAGTCTCCAGTCAAAAAATAAATGAAACAGCAGATAATTTGGTATATTATAGTAAGATATAAGTAGTTTATAAGTAGATATAAGTGTAGCTTTCAGTCGACTTGGTCAAGTGGACTACAGAATACAATACAGAAAAGTAGAATTTATAAATATTTATTATAACTCTTAACGCAAGAACACCACCCCATCTGCCTTCACCATTTAAACAAAATATAATTAAAATCGTTGAGAGAATTGATTTTTCTTCTCTCAACGCTAAAACCTAACCTGCTAACTCTTCGGTTGACCAATGCACCGCTCCCAGAGCACGGTCAATATTTTGACGTTTGGTTAACCTTTTTCAGGTGACCACAGTTCCAAAATTAAACAATTTTCAGGAATTTTTATTTAATGGAACGCTTAACCGGGATTTTGGTTAACCAAGTTTAATATCGGAACACAACCCAAATTTTTAACAGGTTTAACAGGTACCTAATCCCTGCATAGATTTTTTTAAGAAATAAGGAAAGCATACCTGTCTGTAGATTATTATTGCTACACAAGTAAAAAGCCTGTAAGGAAACATGCAAACCAAATCATGAGTAATTATAATTAATGATTTCTCAGTTGGGCCAAATAATCGCCAACTCAATGCCAATTAACCTTTATTGGAAAATTGCCAAAAATTACTATTTGTACTGAGAAAAGGATTTAATTAAGATATATAAAATTTCTTATCACTGATTAAATTATTTATTTATATTTGGCGAATTAAAGATCTAATTGATATTAACATGGCGCTTATTTTAATGGCAATATTAAATTTTTAATATCATCTAATAAATTTAATTGCCTAGGAGAAAAATGTTTAATCCGCTGAATTAAATGTTTAGTTTTCCTAAAGGGATTTATGTGACACAATATAGTTTACTATTGAAAAATAAACTTTAGTTTTACAAAATGAGACAAGTAGGTACTTAATAGATTATTACATTAATTTATAGAAAATCTAATTTTATAGGAAATAGGATAAATATAGCATAAATTGTTTCCTTTTGTAAATATAATAATTACTCATATATGATCTGTAATAATTAGAGAAAATGCATATATAAGCTTCACTGAGTTTCAACATCATTTGAATATTCTGTATGCGGTATCTCTTAAATCTTAAATCTCGATACATATACTCGATATCTACAACTAATAAAAAGATATTGAAAAAAAAAACATATTTTGGAAAAAGCCAAAAGTTAACAGTATGTATTTTAAAATCTGTAGCAAAAATGTTGAAATAGTTATTATATTCTGCTTGAAACAAGGAACAATTATTTTATTTTTTAGTATAAAAGATATTAGGTATATAGCATTACTTGTTTTTATAAATTATTTGAGAAGACAACTAGTTGAGTTAGCAAAAAGAAATTGACTAGTTTAATTAACATAAATTAATTGATATTCATCATTGATAATTGATCAGGTATGGGCAACCTTTGCTTAGCTGAGGGCGTAATTTCGGGACTTAATCAGGTCGCGGGCCGTAGGCAAGAAATAAGTAGGTAGTAGTGAATAAAAAAGCCACAGCACACATTTTTTTATTTATTAATTATAATAGCATAATCAGCATAATATAAAAAGCAAATCAATAAAAAAAGATAGAAAAATCAAATGAAAATTAATGAGATACTTGAGTTTGAAGCTGAGAAACAAGATGATCAATATTGGGGTGAATATCAGTAGTACATAGGCGCCAAATGTTTTCTAAATTAACATCTGTAAGCCGAGTACGATGCTTATTTTTATTAATTTTCATGATTGAAAAAAGCTGCTCACATTTATACGTGCTTCCGAATTTGCAAATTATTTTTCATGCGAAAACTCTCAGCTGTGGATACATTTCTTCGGAAAGACATGTTCTGTAAAATTCGCTTAGTTCCACATCATCAAATTTAGACTTCAAATATGAGTCTTCTTGAAGCTCATATTTGAAGTCTAAATTTGCTATCCATATTCGTAAAATCGGATAATCGAGTAGTGAATTGCTCCGACAGTAGTTCCAGTTCTTCAGCATAGCGACCGTATTCAATGTTTTTGTGACTAGATAAAGCAGTTTTTACTTCTCATTTGTGTTTCCCACAAGCGAATTTTGTTTTGAAAAGCTTTAAGATGACTCTTTATCGATTTGAATTGATATCATTATTTGAATTTTCTGAATCTCTCGCGGGCCGGATTGAAGCCGGTGGAGGGCAGGATCCGGCCCAGGGGCCGGGGGTTGCCCATATATGCTATAGATGATGAAACCATCATCACTGAGATTATAAATAACCCATAATTCATATTATTTGCTTATTATTGGATAAAACACTACACAAAAATAATGTACAATTATTATATATTATTGTATACACTACACTATCAGTTCTTTATATTATTATTCACTGAACGGCTAATTACGCTTACTTTACTTGCAAAGAAACACAACACGATACAAAAATGGCTGCGCCAAAACTGCTATAATGGTCACTGTCTGAGAAATTAGAGAAGATAGTGTACACGCAAGCGCGGTTTCAATGAAATATTTAATTTCCCTAACTGATGGAAACTTTGGAAATTAATGAATGCACAAGAAGCATCTGCAGTTCTATGTACAGGGTGAGTCACCTAAGACGCCTCGGTCCATTAGTCAGTTGCTATATTTTTTCTTTTTGGCGCATTACGTACACCACTAAGAGCTATTTTTTAAAATTATTTTGGAACATACAGGGTGATCCAGTGCAGAATGGTGAACTAAACATATATTTTTTAAATGGAACGCCCTATATATTTCAAACGGATTCGATTCGCCTTTCTTTTACCTGCAAAATGACATTTTATTTTTGAAATTCGGATACGGCGTTGCCAAGTTATATTCAAAAAACACATTTTGCAGGGGCGGGCTTAAGAAATCAGCGAGAAGTTATCTTCAGCGATTAAGGAAACATATTTTGCAGGCACTTAGTAATATCTTCGTTTTTAATCGCTACAGTTCTGAAATCTGCATTTTTTTGTACAGAGTGTTTTTCACGGGTGTAGTAATTTATCGATTTTCAAACTGAATTTTTTTAAATGGGGTATAGGTACTTCATGTCTTGTAATGTATCAAATGTTTATTCCTTAGCATAAATGGATACTTAAGTACCTGCCACAGATTTAGCTCTTTATCAAGCTTGAATTATATAAACACTTATAATTAACAATGAATTACATATTAATTATTAGTCTAAAATATTATTCTACTCATATCATTTAAATGAAAGTTAACTTTCTGATAAACTACCTATAAAAGATAAGTTATCCATTTTTACACTTATCTATAGCAATAAATTGAATACCTACTGGATCATATATCAAGAATATTTATCTTATATTATTACTTAATACCTATTTAGTCTGTTATGATGCTGCAGTGAGTGATGCTCTGGTTCTATAATACTCATATTAAGCGAGAAATTAATCAGTAATTCGGTCCCTATCATTATATTTTATCACAATGACTTATATGATTCTTAAACGTGGAATGTCTATATAAAGTTCAATATAGAACACCCAAATTTTAAAATTTAATAGGATTTCGTGTACAGCCACGTAGAATTTAAATACAAGGAAAATATTCTGATATATCGGCACAGAGTCGATCGGAAAATGACATCTAATTGATTGTTGGTATATTTTAAAATAGTGGAAAATTTAACTGAATTCCAGTGGGAACTAGATGTGCCACTGGTGCTCTAGTTGTCGAGAAAATTAACATTTTAAACTGCATTTTTGTCGTTAATAAGACATTTTAAAGGGCCCTAGAAACTACAAACACACATTAGTAGAGATGAATCAAAAGTTAATTCTTTGTAAAATGTCTTGAAATCCCTTCACCCATTTTAAATCCCTCTGGTGACGACTATGCATCCACTGGCAATGAACTGGTTCTGTATACAACTCAAATTATCTGCATAGGAATAAATTGGTATATCTATTTAATAATGATATGGTAGGTAATATCTACATATATGTATACCTACTGAGTACATTTTCTGTTAGATTTTTACACTTACCTACCTAAAAATGAAACTGCCAGATCCAATAATCATTTTTCCAGGAAACAATGTCCAATCTAGGTAAGATTAGTATGTGGAAGAAGACGCGGTTTATTATAAACTTTCAATTTGTAAATTGTTGGCACGATACTTACCAATTCCGTAAAAACTAACTGTGTGCTTGAAATATTTTCTCTTTTTATCGAATTAAGTATTTATTGATATTTTTAACCGATCAATACCCTACAAAAGCTTAGGTGCCCTTAACCTCTACAAGTTTTCCGAATCGATTCTATTTATAGTTCAATAACTTTTACAACACAGCTAAAATATTTTTTGTACTTGTGCCTTGGAAATTTTAATGTCCAAACTTATGTTTATTCATTAAGTTAAATAATGAATTAAAATGTAGATGAATTATTATTATTACAGTGGAATAAGGCAAATATTTTCAAAGCAGGTGAACGACTCCGGTCATAAATCATGTCGCGTTGATAGGTTGCTAATTAAGCACTATGGCAACCATTCAACCACTTGAAGTGACTCTAAACAGCGTTAATATAAGAGGGTGATATCGGGTAGGCAGCCAAGTGTTGAACATATGTTTAAGGAAAACAAAATTTTGCATTTTTCTTTCTGGGGAAGTATTGTTAAGCAATTAATAAGTACTTGTTTATGATAATGAAGATTTGAACAACGCTAATGCAGTATAATAGAATTTAGATGTTTGAATTGTGTATTTGCATGAAGTTTGTAGATGTAGTTAAGTTTGTAATATTTCTCAAGGTTAAGTGATTAAGTAGTAAGGTTAAATGCTCCAGTTCAAATTAATAAAAGATTGGTTGTTAGGGGTTGTAAGGAGACTTTGGAAGGAAATTGGAAGCCCAAATTTGGAAAAGAACGCCTAAATAGCTCTCGTCAGATTTTACCCCTCCGAGTAACTACTCGTCAACAAGAAAACGAGGAAACCTCAGTACACGTACTGTGCCGGTGCGAGTGTACCTGACGACTGAGATTTCAAATACTTCGGGAAGGTAGACCAAGAGCCAACAGCTACATGGAATAGCCTCTATCAAGGCTGTGGAGTGTGGAGTCTAATGCAAAGTACAAAGCTGGACAGACTGTTCTAAATAGGTTGGGACTGCTACAATAGATCTTCTAGGTCGCGGTGGATTAGGCCAGGCGTTGACTCCTATATAAATCTAATCTAATCTAACTACTCGTCAAAAATATAGTCGTCTATATATCGTCTTAATTCATCTGTGCTTGCTTTCCTAAGTAACCAGTCAACAAATTTTGCAAATCAGCGATAATATGCAATCTGGTCTGTGGACCCAAATAACAAAGAAAATGTGAGTCGCAGTAACTTTTTTGGAAAACTTATAAACTTTGGTACCTATACTACCTAAGTAACCAACAAAACGAACAACTTTGGTTGTTTAGTTGTTAAGGTTTGGTTTTTTTTTTTGTTTGGAAAAACAACAGTAATTGTTTTAGTAGATTTCTTTGGGTGGCCCATATTAAGGACGCGTTTGCACTTCCTTGTCGATGGAGCAGTCAAAAGATGAGTTAAATGTATTCAGTGTGAACTTGGGGAACCGAAACAGAGATGTCGCACTGAAAATACAATTAGCCAAATAAATTGTAACATTTTAATCAAAAATCGTACTGGTCGACTGCAATTTAGAGATTTTTATGTAGCACGTCACAAATTGAAGAGCCTTAGATATATGAAACAGTGAATGTGTCTCATTATTAAATTTTTAATTGCCAAAGAATAATTAGGCCAGTTTCCAATACGTTTTTACTGTCCTTAAAATAGCTGTGCCCTGTCCTCCACAGCAACGCGCTAAACACAAAATATCCCTTTATAATTTAGTTACTTTTTGACACCAGTAATAATAATAATAATAATAATAATTTATTTTCCAGTTGACAAAACATTTTGTATAGGAATAGTCACACTTTTACTAATTACTACGTTAAGTACCTACATTATTTATCCTATGTACTCTCATAAAATTCTTCTAGACTATAAAAAACATTGTCTAGAAGGTAACAATTCAATTGTTTTTTAAAAATACTTAAACTTACAGCACTTTTTATTTGCACAGGTAACCTATTAAAAATTTTTAAGCCTAAATAAGTTGGCGAATTAGAAGTAACATTATATTTACAGAACGGCACATAAAAATTATTTTTTTGTCTTGTATTTTTTGAATAGATATTCTTATTTAAAATAAAATCAGTCTTATTCCTATAAACAAAGACACACATTTCATACATAAATACATTTACCAAAGGCATAATTTTCATGTTTTCAAACAAGTTTCGACAGGAAAATCGATCAGATACACCAGCTATACATCTTATAATACGCTTTTGTACCTTAAAAACATCCAATGCCTGAGTGGACCGTCCCCAAAAACAGACCCCATATCTCAGTCTAGAAGACACTTGCGCATGGTAAACCATGATAAGTTGTTCATGTGACAAAACAGTACGTAAGTTTCGTAAAAGGAAACAAATTGAATTCAATTTCGAAATTAACTGTGCACATTGTACCTTCCAGTCGAGACACGCATCCATTGTAATGCCCAAAAACTTTACTTCATTACTAAACGTGAGTACATCTGACCCTTCTAAGGAGATATTTAATGTCGAACAGGTTTTCTGTCGATTATGGAACCTTACAATTTGAGTTTTCTCTGTATTAAAACACAGGGAGTTCGCTTTATACCACTCATTTATGAGTTGTAAAACACCATTACATTTTTGTACTAGTTGTTCATCTATAGGATCAGAAATCAGAGCAGATTGATCATCTGCATACATTACAAAAAATTCTCTGGTAAAAGAGTCCAGTTCATTTGTATAAAACAAAAACAAAATGGGACCTAACACTGAGCCCTGAGGCACTCCCATGTCTATATTTCTACATTCTGATTTAACCACCCATATATTATACTGCTCCTTGTATGTTAAGTTCACATATTGTTTACGGTGACTTAAAAATGATCTTATCCAGTTCAGTGCTACTCCACGTATACCATATGAATCAAGCTTGCTCAAAAGTTTATTATGATTAACACAGTCGAATGCCCTGCTGAGATCACAAAATATCCCAACAGGGCACTCGCCTGCTTCCAAATATTCTAAAAGTTTAAAATAAAATGAGTGCATGGCAGATTGTGTAGATCTATTAGCCCTAAAGCCATGTTGGTTTTTAGTAAATAAATTATGTTTATCTACAAATCTTAATAGTCGATCTAAGTAACAATATTCAAACACTTTAGAAAATGCCGATGATATAGTTACTGGCCTGTAGTTATCCATTTGCAGAGGATCATGTTTTTTATAAATCGGAACAACCTTTCCCACCCTCAACTCCTCTGGAAATCGCCCAGTTAAAAAAGACAAATTAACCAAATAAGTAAGGGGAGCCACAATGAAAACAGCAACTTTTCTTAACAAAGACATGGGAACCCCATCAGGACCGGATGCATTTTTACTTTTTAATTTATTACTCAATAAATTTAGCATTTCTTGACAAACAAAAGGCTCCAAAAAAAGCGAATGATAATTATAAGGAACAGAAAATTGCAAGTTATTAACGATTGTACTCGTACTAGCTGCAGATAGCTCCAGTATCATTTAGCAGTAACTTATTGAAACTATGACGCAATTATGTCCAAAGGAAGAAATCTTCTTTGTTGGTAATTGACTTTTCCATATTTTTTTTCTTAGTTTATGTAATTTAAACAATTTGCTCTGAAGGGACATACTTAGTTCTTATGTAAATTTTCATTGAATTTCATAAAATTTTGTAAAATGTGGTGCATGTTAAATGAACCAGTCGTAGCATGTCATTTTTGGAAAATATTATATTATTATTATTATTATTATTATTATTATACAGCTTCCGAAAAAGAAAAATTATCAACATATTCTTGTATGTGTTTCATTAAGAATGCCGAGACTAATAACAATTTCATTAGTTTTGATTTTAAAAACAATGCTTTTTTGTAAGTCACAAAATAAAACGTTTCATTGGCAGTGATACTGAGCCCATATTTAGATATTCTTCTCTATATATTTTTTGTAAATTATTATTTGTCATTTACGATTCGGAAATGTCTCTATTAATGTCTCCGAAATTACTGAATTACCTAAATGAAGGTAATTCGTAACGTACTTTTCCTTACGTTAGCCGAACAAAAACAAATATATTAGAATATCGTCGATTGACAATAGACTGTAAATCTTAATAAAAAAATACAGAGTAGATAGGGTAGAATATAGCAATGTTTGATCAAATGTTTGGTAAAATGGCAGATTAACTAATTTAATTATTTTAATATTCGATGCCTAAATTTCCCAAATATTATTGTTTATTTTAACCATTGAAGGCAGTGCACTCAAAGTCCCTGAGCTGGTTTTCCTTTACCCAACAAAAAGGCGATTAAAAACCAATAATCACCGGGACCACCGGATAGCACAACAGTGTTAGTTGTTTTCTTTTTACCTACTACCGGTGTTTGGATTTCAGGCAAGACAGGTAAATACGGCTAGAGGTACAATATTTACAACTGTGGAGGCCGGCTTCTTGACTTTGATGTGGCTAAGTATTTCAAATTGCATCTGAAGAGTAAGCCACCCCTTAATGTGGTGCAAATAGGTATACCGAAATTCCTTGCATTGTTGTGGCACGAGGTTTACCTCTTTTTGGTTTTCAGGAGATTGTTTGAAATGAAGAACGGATTCTCTTTTATTTGGTTGTTTCCGTGTTTAATACAAACAAGGGTTGTAAGTAATTTAAACCCAGATTACGAATAGGTATAGGTATACATTGTGTTTATATCAAAATGCAGGAAGTTCATAAAATCCCGCATAAATTCATTATTTTACATTCACATTCCTTAAATTCTGCAATACAGAATTTTTGAAAAATAGCTCGCACACGTCGATTTTTTTTCTTTTTGCACTTGTTTTACATACAATCTGACCATAAAGTAACCCCTCCCCTGCTAACTTTTGAACGAATCGAGTTAGAAATTTTTAACAAAATACAGGGTGAATCATGTAAAATGAAGTTGATTCTGACGATAAATTCAATTCTTCAAATTCAAAGATGACGCCACGGGCGCTATCAACTCAATTTTTTTAAATGGCAAAGTGTACCGTGTTGCACCTCATTTAAAAGGTAATTCAATTCTCTACATTCTCGTTTTTGAAAAATGACAATCGAGTTATCCGTTCTCTAGTTACAAGCGTTTGTATTAACGATATTTAAAAATTTTGCTTTTATCAAATCTCCTTGCCTTTGCTTGCCACTGTCACTGAATCGTCAATAAGGTTCGAGAAAATAGTTTAGCGTTCAATTTAAGAGTGTTTGAAAGTTTCCACACGTTTTTTTCTCATTTTTTTAAGTTATTCGATTTGATAGATTTAAGAGAAAATTTAAGAGGAGAGCTGTAGGTACTTAAGAATGCAGCGGGAGGAAATTTTTCCAAAGATAGAAAGAATAGCAGGCAATAACATTCAAAATATTGTATTTTAACAAGATGGGGCCCCGCCTCATTTCTATGGACCTATTACCGATTTTTTAAATAACCATTTCCCGAGCAGATGGATTAGTAGAAGGGGCCCGATAGAATGGCCGGCTCGTTCCCCGAACTTAAGTCCTCTTGATTTTTTCTTATGGGGATATTTGAAGTCAAAAGTCTACAGAACTCCTCCAGTAAGTATCGACAAACTACAGCAACGTCTCATACCTATGTGTAGAAATATCCCTGCAGGAATTTTAGGAAATATCAGGCAAGAATTTCAAAGTAGACATTTTATGTGCCAAGAAGTCAATGGACAACATTTTGAATAACTTATTAATTCTTTTATTTTTTGTTTTAATAAATATTTGTTCAAAATTTGTTATATTAAAATATTAATTAACATAATGTCTGTAACTTATTTGTGGTGTATTTTGACGATTCATAGTTTGTTTCTTTTGGGATTACACCACCTGTAAAATAACAAAAAGCATAAAACCAGAAGTATACAAATTAATTATTCAAAGTGTAGTAACAAGGCAAACTTCTTAATATTAATTAACATTTTATTCATGGACCAGATTAGAAACAGAAACGCTTGTAACTAGAGAACGGCTAACTCGATTGTCATTTTTAAAAAACGAGAAAGTAGAGAATTGAATTATCTTTTAAATGAGGTGCAACACGGCGCACTTTACCATTTAAAAAAATTGAGTTGACAGCGCCCGTGGCGCCATCAACTGAATTGAATTTGGAGAATCGAATTTATCGTCAGAATCAACTTCATTTTATGTGATTTACCCTGTATTTTGTTAAAACTCTCTAACTCGATTCGTTCAAAAGTTAGCAGGGGAGGGGGTTACTTTATGGACAGACTGTATATTAAATTTTTTACAGGGCGACTCAATGAAGCTACTGTAAAAAATTAATATAGGTAAAACAAGTGTAAAAAGAAAACAAAATCAAAGGGTTCAAGCCATTTACCAAAAACTTTACCATTTTCAAAATAAAGAATGCGGGACTTTATGAACTCACTTAGAATAAAAACGATTCCTGAATGTACCCCCATCAACAAATGCCAGGAAAACACGGAACTCCCTCCGGATTCGATTGCTTGATCCGCATCGACTGGGTTGTCAGTATGACAGGGATGGAGTAATACACCTCTACCAAGTTAGAAAGAGGAGCATATTATATCCAACTCGATGCGGATCGCGGAATCCCGAATACAGCTGTTTTAGCCGTTTTAAATGTTTTACAACCAATAGGAACTCTATAAAGATAATCACGATCACAAAATCTTGATTAAAATATTAAGTAAAACCCAATAATCTGTGGTATTAGCGAGATGTGAACTCCTTAATTTTTAGCTTATAGTTGTCGTAATCGTTATACTGAGCGTGCGCAATGCCAAAGAGTATCGTTTTTGGCACTAAGTACATGTGTTCAGTATAAACGATAACTTAAAAAATAAGGAGATTTTGAACCCCTTAAATTTTAGCTTATAGTTATCGTAATCGTTATACTGAGCATGCGCAGTGTGCAGTGCCAAAAAATAGTTATTTACATTACAAGCTGCGAAAGCTTACTTTTAGGTGCGAGGTGTATTTAAATGGCCGAGGCGAAGCGAAGCGAAGCCGAGGCTATTTGAATATCTCCGAGCACCTGAAAGGGCTTTTGCAGCGTGTAATGTATTAAACTTTTCATTCTCCCCTCGATTTTATATAAAATAGGCGGTGTATTGCCATAAAATTTTCATTCTAAATAAAAATTTGACATTACTTAATAATTTGACGTTTTATTTTTTCGTCGCCCAGGGCGCGAAAGTTGTTCATGCCTAGCAACCGACCTAGCATGTTTTACTTTCGCTTTCGCTCGCCTCTTTAAAATAGAAAATTATACTTTCGTAGGGGGGAGAATGAAAAGGATATTCTTTTTGGCACTGCGCATGCTCAGTATAACGATTACGATAACTATAAGCTAAAATTTAAGTGGTTCAAAATCTCCCTATTAAGATTAGATTGTGTTTGGTTTCCTTCACGATCCCGTAAGGCCTCTCCATAGAATAAATAATATATTTTTACAAAAAAATCACAAATAAATATTTTTGATATAGGTATAGGCCATAAAAATTATAAAAAATATAGAATGCCTTTATGGAGACTGAAAATGGCCATCCTATGGAGAAAACGTAAGTCTATCAACTTTGGTTTTCCGTATCTATAGCTCTGGTCACACTAGCATCTAGCTTCGCATTAGTCGCTGGGTGGGAAATGAAAAAATTAAGTAAATTTACATGTGGCCTAGATTATTTGCAACCACTTGGAATTTTTGTCATAACATTCATCCATTCGCAATTATTTTTAGCTAGTAACATGCTTAATAAATACCAAATGGCCGGTTAAATTACATTAGTATTAATACTAGAATAATCCTTACCAAAATTTTGGATAAATTAAGCTCTTAAAGCCTAGATTTGCACAAAATCGTTTTATTACCCAAAGGCCATTTATCTCACTATAATCTAAAACAAAACAGTTGTTCAGGGAACATAATAAAATGTAAAGTAAGGTAATATTTATCAAAAAACGGTGAGAACAACAAATACATATAACAATTAACACAGGTTAACAGCTGACAAACGTCAAAGGTTCTTAACTTAACACTTAATTGGGATTAAGCACTACCAATACTTACAGGGTTGTATCCTATGCTGTGATGTAAAAATTCCCAGAAAATTCCGTAAAGTTACATTTTCTCGTGTTCCGCATAGAGTGGCCATTTTTTTATGTGTCATCTAATGGATATTGGCATTCTATATTTTTTATAATTTCTATGGTATAGGTTCATTTTAGTAGGTATATTTGGCTCGTTTTTCCACGTAATCTGTCTCGAAAATAATGATGCTTGTGGCTACGCTGGTCGCTCGGCAAACCAAATACGCATCGCAACGAGCTGCTATACATAAACATAAACATAAACTGTCTAGTATTAATAAAGTTATTAAATATTTTCCTGAGTTACTTTGTGAAGATAGCAGTATCTAATCAAATGTAGTGTTTGTGAAACGACTTGTTGGGCTAGAGTCTCTCTGGGTATAAGAGATAGGTATATTGAAAGTCAAATGAATAAAAGAAATCGAGAGTTACAGCTGTCGTACTGGATATTTTTATACTTATAACCTAATTTTTATGTTTCGTGTGTACAATATTCGGATGCATGTGGCCAACAATGAATAATTGCGTAAAAATATACCTACATCGCGTAAAAGAAGATACGGTAGTAATAGCAAAGTCTACATATTAAAATATATGTAGACTTTGGTAATAATACTTCGGCTTATAAGTGAAAAAAACTAGGTAACTGTGGACGAAACTACAGATAGGAAAACTAAGCAACAAGGCATGTTTAAGTGCATATTCTAACAACTGATATACTTAGCAAATATTATAGCCATGCTTACTCACAAGTAAGGGTTGTCCAAAAATAATTCAGATTAAATACAACAGATGGTATTACTTTTCGCACAAAAAAATTTAAATATGCCTACCAATCTCTTCCCTCTCACTCTCAACGTCTCTCAAAATATATTGCGTTTCAAGGGGATGGACCCAGTAAAATTATTTTTCCACAAGCGTATGTAATTCATCGTTTTCCCGCACGCATTTTGGTCTTGTTTCTTTTTTTTTTTTTTGAAAAAAATAATAATGGCGCAAACTGCATATCTGTCTTACCGTTTTCCAGCTACTAGGCGTTTCTCGATTTTTTACAAAACCGAGTGATCCCTTTTTTCGCTTCCCTTTGAAGATAACTCAAATTTTTCATTTTTCAACTTTTTAGACATACATTCGATGGCATAAAAATAAATTTGATTTAATTTTTTGTGTTTTCTTGTTTTGGCCAAAACTTGTGTTTTAGAACACCCTGTAGGATATTTAATTTCTAAAATGGAAAGAGGACTAAAAATGCATTCCAAATATAAAATATAGTTTATAGGTTTATAATTTATAGTTTATATTATTTTTCGGAGAATTTCTGGAAAATATGACAAGCTTTCAATATGACGATATAGGTAGTAGTTGGCTGGCTTAGAAGGCAGGAAAAACAAAAAAAAATCACGTTTTACATTGTTAGAAGTCAGTTTATTTAAATGAAGATAAATATAATTTAATAAAATGTTTTAATCTAAGAAATGAAAATGTTCCACCCTTAGTTCATATTTTGACCGCTACGTTGATAAGGGGTTCCAAACTACCTCTTAAAGGTATCTGTCATGTAGTTTATGTATGTTTCGCCTTTTACAGAAATTCGTCAGTTACCTACTTAATGTTTAATAAAAATACTGCCTTTATTTAGCACGTAAACCAGTAGCTTCGTCGTATATACATATAGACAAAGCAGTAGGCTATCACTTCAACTGTTTGTTTTGATGTTGCATCTAAAGCATGTAATACAAAAATAAACGTAAGTAATTTAAGAACAGCAGGGTGTATCAAATAACGTAACATGATCTTAAATAATTTATAATGCTTCCTAGTGAAGGTGAGGATGTGTTGCTGTTGTAGTGTTTCTAAGAATCTGAGGGTAGTCTAGATGGGAATTTGTGCATGTTCTCGTCTGAGTACAACAATATACGTCAGTGGCTGGTTTTGCCATAGTTTGCAGTTTTGCACAATCCACAAAAAGCGTAACGGAAAAAGTACCTACGCATTAATGTTGTGTTCCGATATTATTCGCGACCAACCAGGATTTCGGTTAACCGAAATATTGGTAAACCTGAAAAATGTGTAATTAAGGAACTGGCTGGTTAATCAACATGGATGATGAATTGTTTTTATTGGGATTCATTCAACCTTAAATACCTTCATATTCCGTGCTTAACTATTACTCTAGTGTTCAGTCAAAAAATAAATGAAACAGCAGATAATTTGGTATATTATAGTAAGATATAAGTAGTTTATAAGTAGATATAAGTGTAGCTTTCAGTGGACTTGGTCAAGTGGACTACAGAATACAATACAGAAAAGTAGAATTTATAAATATTTATTATAACTCTTAACGCAGGAACACCACCCCATCTGCCTTCACCATTTAAACAAAATATAATTAAAATCGTTGAGTGAATTGATTTTTCTTCTATCAACGCTAAAACCTAACCTGCTAACTCTTCGGTTGACCAATGCACCGCTCCCAGAGCACGGTCAATATTTTGACGTTTGGTTAACCTTTTTCAGGTGACCACAGTTCCAAAATTAAACAATTTTCAGGAATTTTTATTTAATGGAACGCTTAACCGGGATTTTGGTTAACCAAGTTTAATATCGGAACACAACCTAAGTATTGAACAATCCTCATTACGTATTATTTCAGGAATAGCTATTTGCCTACTCCTATCTATACAGGTACAACAGATACTTGTTAAGATAACTAAAATATACATTTTACGTTACCAGAATTAATTAAAATTAATAATGTCTCAATTTCCACGAAGCATTAAATAGATTAGTCAAAAAACTAATCTTTGTGACTTTCAATTTTACTGGAAAGAGTGTTCTAATGCTCAGTGTCATTGACGATTAATTGAAAACACACGCCCACATGCAGTATCTTATTGTCCGAAAGACTAGTATATACCTATAAGTATTAACTCAACGTTGGTATTTTGAAACGCTGAATACGAATCTGATTTTCTTCATCAATTCAGGATTTTTTCAATTTAAACAATAACAATAAAAAACATTGATATTGCGGATTTTGTTAATAGATTTGATCCAATTGGCTAGACCCTTAAAAAACAATTTACATTCATGTTTCAATCCATCCAGCAGAAAATACCAGCAAAGGTCCTTGCAATGTCACGGTTTCTATGGTCCTTACAATGTCTTAAGTCGATAAATATATATGAAGAACGCCATAAAATTTCATCATCTCTTTTAGATCTTGATGAAATCGTTCACCATACTCTTCTCTTGAAGATTTTCTGAGAAGTAATCCAAATCAGAATCAATTAAGTTAACCCATCTGTCCTGTCCATGATTTGGGTTCAGTTTTACCTCCATGAATGTAGAAGAGGAGCTGCATTGATCGATACAACATGTTTGTAATCATTTTTCTTACGTATTGAGTCAATTACCTCATGTTGAGTTAAGAATATCCTCGATATCAAGGTATTTCTATAGTTTTTTGAGGTTAGAAAAGATCCTGACGTAATGAAGCAATTATGAGGTGAAATTCATATTCAGCGGTAAACTACATAAGGGTAGATATACTGACCAAATTTCCATAACAAGGGCGTTGACTAAATACACCTTTAGATGTACGTCACGCTTTTCCCAGCGATGTTGGTAGGATATGAAAGAGTGCGTGTCACTCACTCCGGAGTAAGGCAACAAATATTTTCTACTTATTTAAGTCTGTCCTGGAGCAGATTTCGATTAAATTACATGACAGAAATGCCGGCGTTAACAAACCACTTCTTAAATATCTCAGTATTCAAATTTTTTTGTCACATTAAATATGTTATCTTTATTTCCAGGCAACATCTACGATCTTCAACCACTACCCATGCCCAATACTCCACCTAGAACCAAAATGACTTCGAGATAGACAAAGCCACCCACAGAGTGCCGTGACACAGAGGAGACAAAATGCTGTCGACGGCGGCGGCCCAAGGGCTGGGCTATGGGGGCGGCGGCCATCAGCACCACCATCAGCAGCCGGCCATGGCCAGCGCCACGCCCCCCTACAGCCCCCCGCCCCAAGCCAGGCACAGCCCTCTGCCCAGCTTCGGATTCACGCAAGAGCAGGTCGCCTGCGTGTGCGAGGTGAGTGTGACGAGTGGGAGGGGAGAGTGGGGCACATTCCGTGAAGGGTTGGTTTGGGAGTTCTCTAAATATCTATTTTAAATATATACAGTTTGTCCTACCTTCTTAGTCCAAAAACGTCATTAAGTACTATTATATTAGACTATACGTATATTATACGGGTGCCCAATATGTATGGAATAATGTATATAACTTTTTTTAAAACATCCAGTATAAAAAAATTGTTCAGATAAAAGTTTTTTGTGCTTATATGCGCTGTTCTAATTTGGAAAAGACTATGGATACGATTTTTATACACCTTGGATTTTAATTGTCCCCCACAAGAAGAAATCGCAAGGTGTAAAGTCAGGAGACCTCGGTGGCCACTCTATGACTCCTCTGCTGCCAATCCAATTCTGTAGGAAGACTTGATTTAAATCAACTTCAGCTTGCTGAAACCAGATATCCCGAAGTGGTACTCAAAGAGCAGGAATTACTTCACTTTGTAGCAGTTCCAAATACCTGCCTCCAGTCAAGTTGCCATTAATATACCTAAATGGATCGATAATGCAGTTGTCACAGATACCGACCCACACATTTATTTTTTGTGGTCGTTGTGTATGCTGCTCTATCATCCAATGAGGATTCTCGGTGGACCAATAGCGACAGTTGTGTTTATTCACTTTACCATTTAAAAAAACGTAGCCTCATCGGAAAAACAATCTTGTTAAGGACATTCCGATTATTATTAATACGACCTATCATAAGTTCGCAAAATTCATTACGCCTATCATAATCCTCATCGTTTATTTTTTGCAACCAGACAGCTTTGTATGGACGTAGGTACATGTTCTTTTTTTTAGTATAGTAAGTACAGAACCTTTACTTATACCGTGGTTTAACGACAACTGGCGTGTTGAAACATGGGAATTTTTCCAGCAACACATCATTTTCTCATTATTTGTTGCGACATTGCGAGGTTCAAGTTTTGGAACATCCTTTACAGTACCTGTTTACCTAAATCGCTTTAGAGTTTTACATACTACTGATTGGGTGATTGGTTTTCGATTGGGATAGAGCACGAATTCTATCTATAAAAAGTTACAGGCTTCGATTTGTGTTCTTTTGCAATCCCCGTATCCGACTATTATTGAAATTTGAATTATTCCTGTATCTGTTGAATCGACCATTTTTCACACTGAGAGCACTCAACAGTTATAGATTTTTTTCTGGTATGACTTATAATGTCACGTTAACAAATTGACGTTACATGCAAAAGTGTCAAAATTTTCACTAAGCACTCTTCGGCAACGCTCTCGAATTTGGATTTTTGCAATTTTACTGAAATTATAGATTTTTTCAAACATTTTGTAGTACAACAGATTCTACACGTCCATACGCAAAAAAAGTTGATTCCAAATAAGAACAGAAAATAACGTGGTGCCATTTAAAAAAACAAAATTGGTTGCTATGGCAACAAAAGTACCGGCTGGGAAACAAAATTCAAAGTTACCAAAAGATGCAAAAAACTTGACTAAAACTTCTATCTGAAATTTTTTTTTATACTGGGAGTTTTAAAGAAGTTATATACATTATTCCATACATATTGGGGACACTGTATTTACTATACTTATACCTGTTATACCTGATGTTATACTATGATAAATAAACCATAAAACTCAATAAAATTTTAAGTACCTAATACTTAGCACTTTTCCTTTAAGCTCCATAATAAGACGCATTCCTAAATAAAACTACTGTATACGTGTTATTATTGATGCAAGTAGGTTATCATTGTATTGTACATTATACAGATTTAAAAATTTGTAATGAAAATTGAAAACGTAAAGAATGTTTTGAATTTTGATACATCTTATTGGAGGCGCGACGTTTTTCACGTCCTGATAGGTCACGTGTCACGTGGAGTGTTATGGACACTTCACTGAGTTTTATGGTCTACCTACTGATTTAACGACATCGTGATTTAAGGTACCTATAAACATTAAGATATGATTAAAATAAAGTACTTATATATTAGAAAAAATCTAGATTTTGATTCTTAGAACAATCGATAAATAAACATTTGAAAAACTCACAAATCATAAATAAAAGTTCACTTTTACAAGTAAAGGCAAAACTCCTCGCAAGAAAGGTCCATGTTCAATATCATTCACTTTCAGTGCTGGAGTCTGTGTTTAAGAGTCCATTCACTAGGTCGAAATAAGCCCTAAATCGGCGTTCGGCTCGTGTCTAATTATAAAAAAACTATAAAAGATAGCTACTTTTAGTAAAAAAGTATTGAAAGATAAGACTTTAATCTAAGTCCCTATAGTAGTAATTTTTGGTATTTCTTTTTATTTTTAAAATTCCAGGCAAACAATCTTGTACTAAAATAGCGTATTTTCAAAAATTCTTTTCTCTAAAATACATGTATTAAACAAAAATTTGCTACTATAGGGACCTAGTTTATCTTTTGATCTTTCCGGTGATATATAATTTATAACATTAAAAAGAAATTTTGTTGCAATTATAAGACAAATCCGGTACCCTTGCAATGAGGGCTAACTTTATTTCCATGTGCCTTTTTACTTCGGCTTTACGTGCACCTCCGAAATCTTAATAATTCGATAGTTGGAATATATAAGTCTCCACCCATCGGCCACCCATCCTCTCAATCCGACCCAACATTCATGCTTGTCAAATCTACAGAGAATGGACCCTTAATTCGAAACACTTGTTACAGACGGTCTTCATATTATGCCCAATACATATAATTTTAGAACATTTCGCACAACAACATTTTATTTTCACATATTTTTTCCTAGGGCACACTACACATCTACCTTTTCTTTCCAGAGATTTCGGCCTTTAATTTTTTCGCTCGGTAATACCAGAAATGTTCGGAATTTTCGGGCGGAGAGGTGAATTTTCATTCACAAGTTTCATACCGACTTCAGGCAAAAAAAAATTTTTTTAATCAGGATTATTACTAGCAAAATCACCAGTTTATTTATTCCTGCTATATCAAGTAACCCGAAAAAAGGTACCAATGGCCACCGTTTGCATCTCCTTGATGTGGTATGTTCCATACATTTCATCAATAGTATGTACTCCATCTTTAGTTAGATTATACATATTAATAATCTCTGACCGTCTCTTGTCTCCTGTCCTTGCATCTATAGTCGCATCATTATAAATTGTTAAAATAAGTTTTACATTCTTATTCTTTTTCGGTACATACGACTTCCTTGCATTTTTTGAAAGCCAAACAAACTGCTATTATCTTCTCCATTTTTGACGTCGACGAAGTTTACTGGTAGTTCCTTTTTGTTCTTTCGCAGTATTCCAACGAAAGAGAGTTTTTTAGTTAGTAAATATTCAGCTAATGGGATATTACCGAACCAGCTGTCTGCTGTAACATTTCGTCGAGTACGTTCAATGGAACGCACTAAACGTTTAACGAGATCAAACGGGGAATTTGAAATCTCATATGGACCTCGCGGTTGTTTCCGGTATATATTTCCATGCCTAGCATACCATTTCCTTCCGTCGCAAATAGTTTGAATTTTCAGTCCATATTTCGCCGCCAATATCCATTGACCGTGGTCATGACCTGGAATTGGTTTGGGGCCGAGCGGAATTATCGCTCTTTACCCTCTCCATCGCTGTAGTCCTCGACTGCCTCGTAGAGGTGGACCCCATCCTTCACCAACCCCGACCACAAAAAGTGATAGGTGAGGGCGATTCGTGGGGTCTCCTCTGTTCTGGCTCTACCCTGCAGGCTGGGTAGGATCTTCTGGTGCTCTTCTGTCTTGTCGTCTTTCTTCGCCTGCATGTCTAATCCCCCGGGGGTCTGACTCAGGCGGGGGTGGCAAGTGCCTCTCTCGTTTTGGGTGGTTATTTGGGATAGGTCAAGAGTGGCAGTGTAGCCGGGGATCCATCTCTAAAGGAGCCAACTAGCCCTGTAGCTTTATGCAAGGTAAGGGAAGGGTACTCGAAGTGAGCCTGGCTTCAAGGGGATGTCTGAGGGTCGTTTTTTAGTCGCTTCGTAGCCCTCTAAGCTTGTTCTGAAACATAAGAAGATCTTACTCTCATCGTGGGTCCAGCAGTTGAAGTCTTGGCCACTTGTGTGCAGCAGCCACATCGGGTTCATAGCGATTAACGGATCCAAAATTTGGCCGGTTTACTTGGAATGTATTAGCGGCAACTACAGCGTTCCCTAGATAGAACAAGTTGTTCGGCTATAGTTGTGTAAGCAGAAATAGAATAATATCGTTGGTAATTCAACAAAAACCATTCAGATATTTCATTAAGTGAGCCAAACGATCAATAGTCTTTCTTTGGACCCTATCATAAAATACTGTCAAGCACATTTTTACGTATATCGTACACATTACGACTTACATCGTTGAGTTTAGTCAAAGCTTACATATATCCCTTTTTAAGTAACTAAAATTTTACATTTTTTAACTTTTCCTAACACAATATCTAAATATTTTATATAAAGGAAGAAAAATAATTGAACATTGTAAATTTATATTACAAGTTGGGCAAATAAAACAAGGAGTGAGAGGGAGACAAATATATATTCAGTATAGATTACAAACAGCAACCAACTAACTTGTAATTTATATTTCAAAGAAAGAAAACTCTCGTAATTGTTTCAAGTTAATTTATAAATTATCATCAATGGCGCCACTAAAATCAACATATTAACACTGACTTAAAGTTGACCTTGAACAAATCATTATATATTTTGCTTAGATATCCAACAGGACATATACGTGTCCGTGTAATGAAATCTACCTATGTACCAACGGAGAAACATGATTTTTTATGTTAAAATACATAACAATTAAACATAACAAATAAAAAACAATTTTTTCATTGTAAACAATCAGGTTATTTTCGAAAACAAAAGCCATAACAATATAACTTGCATTGCAGCTTTCAAATTTATTCGGCCTTATTTCAAACCTTATTCCACCATATTGTTTTTACCGAACCATTTCTTTGCATCGCATTTGCATTTATTTTTAGAGAATGTTCCTTTTCAGGAGACCTCTGTCATACTGCCATACACAAAAGATTTGTGTTCCAAACTTTTAATTTAGGTATCCTAAGACTTTAAACATTTACTTTAGGTATGTATGTAGGTATATTATGGTTCGTAAAAGCGAGAGAGCCACTGTTAGAGCAGACTATCAAATAGGAGGAATGAAGGACGTGGTTTTTAAGACTAAACCTACACAATTACGATATACCGATTCCACCGCCTTATTTTTTGGAGGAAGGCGATAGTGTTTGGCCAAAATATAGAGAATGACTCATTGGGAGCATAAAGAGCTGCTCGACGGGTGAAGCGGTAAGGGATCGCAATTCCATGGGCGCCTAACATATAGGCGAATTTTAAAAAATACTAAAAAATAACTAAAATATTTCTTTAAACAGATTAAAATAGGTCTTTCATGAATACTAGAAAGTCCAATAGTTCCCGTAGGTACTTGCAAAAACAACCGTGAAACAATGTAATAAATAACCTCACAAATAATCGGCAAACATAATTTGCCTACAAAAAACACGCTTTCTACGCCACTTCCACGAAAACAGGGATGTTGTCGACATGTAGCTTGCGCATACTCCGGTTTTGACCTTGCTGTTTCGATATTAGCCAATCACGTTGCTTATTTTTTAAAATACACCAATCACATTACACCTCATATAGAGTCCATAAAATTATAGTCTAGATCACTGTCCCTAAGGAACAGCACATTAAATTTCTATTCCCAATCATAGGTATATGCTTCAAAATAGAATTAAAAGCAGTTACTGATACCGGGATATGAAAAATTATCTTGGTCAAGGGTGGTTGTGGAATGTAAAACGTGTGTCTTACTTTAAATTTTTTTGAATATGTTTTGTTGTGTCAGAATCTGTCAAGTCATTGTGCTGAAATTTTCTAATCCAGTTTTTGAATCATGCCTCTTACCACACAGCACAAAATTTTCATGATTGAAGCCTATTTTCGAACGGGTGCGCTAGTTAATGTAAATTGGCAATACAGTCAACGTTTGTGTTTGGACAATTTTCGAGAGCACTTCCCAAACGTGGCAATATTACTGGACAATTTTTATGCGTGCCTTACAAATTGTGTTGAAGTGTTTCGCGAAACTGGTTGTGTGACTCATAAAAAAAGTGCTGGTAGACCAAGAGTTCGTACAGAAGAAGTTGTCAATGACGTTCGTCAACGTATGGAAAAGGAGCCTGCAAAACCTTTGAAACGTCTTTCTCAGGAAATTGGACTTTCTTATGGAACATGTCATAAGATTTTAAAGAAAGACTTGAACATGCATCCATATAAGATGCAAGCACATCAAGCTCTTCTGCCCGCAGACCACCCCAGACGCCTTGCTTACTGCCATTGGTTTGTTAATAATTTAATGAATGACGATCTTCTGGACTTAACTTTTTTTTCTGACGAAGCGTGGTTCCACCTTTCGGGATACATCAATTCTCAAAATATGCGAATGTGGAGCAATGATAACCCTCATGTTTTTACTGAATCGCCACTACATGCTCAAAAAATTGGTGTTTGGATGGCAGTTTCTCGCAGAAGAATAATTGGGCCAATTTTTTTCGATTTCACCGTCAACGCAGAAAGGTACAGACACAACTTTTTGGCTGAATTTGTACAACAGTTATACGATGATGAACTTTGGTACGGTTATTTCCAGCATGACGGTGCAACAGCACATACTACACGAGAAAATATTGCTTTCCTCCGCGAGTTTTTTGATGACCGGCTGATAAGTTTGCATACAGAAGTTGAGTTTCCTCCATCACCTTGTTTGACAATTATGGACTATTTTATATTTCCTTACTTAAAAAACAAGATTTTCGCAACTCCGGTAATTAATTTGCAAGAACTGCAACAAAGAATTGTTCAGCAATGTGCAACCATAACGCCAGAAATGCTGCAAAACGCTTTTCACAGCATGAGGAAGCGCGTCAACTTGTGCATCGAATAAAACGGGGGACATTTCCAACAATTACTGTAATTTAGTTTTTCTTGTTACTAAAACCGTTATTTCATAATTTGTAGTTCATTATTGTTTTACAACTGAAATAAATAGGTATGAAATTTGTAGGTTATTGATGATGTCAGTGTGACAGTGACATAATTATTTCAAATTTAAAGTAAGACACACGTTTTACATTCCACAACCACCCTTGACCAAGATAATTTTTGATATCCCGGTACTTCTGATTTGCTGATTCACGGGAATCTACCAATCTGAACAGCACGAAATCATTAGCAGACTAATTATTGCTGACTCAAGAATAATCCCAAGAAAAGCCAGATAACTACCTAAATATAGGTAATGAATTCTCCATGTTAGTGTTTCGCTCTGTAAACCTCCTTAAAGGCTACCCCTAGTCTGGATGTTCACTACATCACCACCTTAATTAATTCAAAATTAACATTCATAACCTTTAATAGGTACCCTACCAAATCCCCCGTCGTTCCTAAACGCTACCGGCCCACCCTTATCTCTGTGCCGTCATCAACCCCAGCCACTGGGGATGAATTCCCGATATCATAAACAATTACCATCGGCTAGGGTGGAAATAGGCATTAACCAATAAAGATAACCAGATAATGCCAGTCAAAATGTCATCATACATAACGGTCTCCTCTCCACGCTTTTGTAATATAAGGGATGTTTTCATAATATTTTTTGAGGGGCGCTTGAATATTAACGACATTATTAAATAATGGAGATGGATAGGATATAGCTTACAGTTTTATTAAATGAAAATTATTTTACCAGAAAATACCGTTACACTAAATAGGTAGATATATACATATTCCTACGATCATTATAATACATCGTAATGGTGAATCACGAGTCTTCCTATGTATTGGTATCTTTATCTTTGTTATTTGAAGAAATTCAAGGTTGGTTAAATTACAGAAAAGTTTAGCAATTACTAACACTAAATAGTGGTCCCGGAAAATTGTTGAAAAAACCAGCGGTTCTCAAAATATTTAGGAAAACTATAAATTTAAAAAAAAATTTAATTCGCTCTACCTCTGTTATTTATAGGAATTTTCAAAAATAAATTTATTACGTACATACATGTATAATTATCTTCGTTTTAATGGAACCAGATTTTTTTCACTTACTAAATTCTGATATATGAATATCATCTTTGGTTTTTCTTTTTGGACACCATATATTAGAATTTGACGTGGTTAGGTAGAGAAAAAATCAATGAATCCGGTGATGTGTCACACTGATATAATTTTTTAATATAATTGAGGTCTATAATTAACTGTTTAATTTTATTAATCAGAACATTGATCAACAATAAACAAAATAACATAAATGAATAAAACAATTAAATACAGTGTAACAAACAAACTAAAATAACTTTAAATTAATTTAAATATTCAAATTGTCTACAATTATAGACAATTGTAGACAGCTGTTGCAGCGGCTGGAGACACCATCAACAACCCTCCTAATTAGCCTCAGTGGCAATGATATAATTTCACGACGAACTGCATTTTCCAATTCCTCTATTGCTTCGTAAACTGTGTTGTAGATATTTTCTTTTAGATACCCCCACAGGAAAAAAAGCGAGAGGTGTGAGGTCAAGCGATCTTGCTGGCCACAAAACTGGACTATTGTTGCCTATCCATCTCCCTGGAAATCTTTCTTTTAGATGTTCTTTTACAACCTAGGTGTTGTGGGCGGGAGTACCATCTTGTTGGAACCATCATATCTTTCTCAGTTATGCTAGAGGTAACTCGTAAAGTGCATCTTCAATGTCGTTTTGAAGAAGTTGTAAATATCTATCTGTTCAAATTACGGTTAAAAATAATTGGATTCGTAAACTGATTGTCAATTGGACTGCGCCACACATTAAAACCGAATTTAATTTGGGACCGAATTTCTCGAAGAAGATGGGGATTTTCCTGATACCATAGTACCTCATTTTGTGCCTATTGAAAATTCCACAATTTGTAAATTTGAACTCATTTGTCCAAAAAAATAATAGAATATGTCAAATACAAAAAAATAGTATGTCAAATGGATAAACAACGCAGCAACAGCCAACTAATATTTTTTGTCTGGTCAGAGTGTGTAAATCAACAGCAAGCATAATGTTAATAAACCTTTTTGTTTACCATATACAGACTGTCCAAAATTCGAGTCTCTACATAGGGATCTCAGTTATTATAAAAGATAGGAAGACGCTCAAATGAAAGTTTTAGAGAATTTTATGCTGATTTCAATTTAAAGCCAAAAATTCTCTTTCCAACGATGTATCATAAGCCTATAAAAGAATTTTTAAAATTTGTGAAATATTGAAAAAATCATTTTTTTACAAGTTTACTTTAGAAGTTGGCTGTGCCATGAAATTTAAATATTTCCCGTTCTGTCACAAGTGTCATACAAAATGACTTATGAATTGCGTTAAATGAAAATATGGGGCTCACAATTTCTCAAATGAAGAAAAGTTTGATATGCTTACACTTTATTTACAAACTCACACTATTGCGAAAGTTGCATCTACTAGATATTTGGAATTGTATCCAGAGGCAGCAACCTTACAAAACATAATTACAGGAGAATTATTGAATTATGGTGCATTTGAGAATAAGAGGAACAACTATGAAAAAGATAACCATGATATTGATATGAATATCTTTAGTTTAATAGTAGTAAGTATTAAAAACAACCAGAACTAAAAAATGAAGCATCCATAATTAAGCATTATTAGGTAAATGCTCAAAGTGACGTCCATTTGCATTACGACACATTTCACAGTTCTTTAAAATCTTTCTCATAACTCTTCCCAATGTGTTTCCGTTTAACAAGTTAAACGCTTCTCTAATTCTAGCTTCTAATTCATTTGTATTAACGGGTGGTTCAAATTCGTAAATTTCATTTTTAATTTGTCGCCACAAACAAAAATCGAGTGGCGTAAGATCTGGGGATCTTGCCGGCCACATAACTGGTCCATTGTTCGCAATAACATTTTACCCAAAACAATGGGTTAAATATGTTCTAACTTCTACAATATTATGTGCCGGACAACCATCCTGCTGAAACCACAATCTTTGAAATTCAGCTGCATTGGGTACAGCCTTCTAATTGCTGGAATTATTTCTTCTCTTAATAGGTTTAGATATCGTTCCCTATTAAGGTTGTAATCGAAAAGAAACGGACCAACCAAACGATTTCCTAAAATAATTATACATTAACATGATACATTAATGACTAGCTTATTTATTCACAATATCATTAATGAAGATAAAAATACCTAAAAGACCACACCAAACGTTAAACCCAAATCTAGACTGCAATCGTCGCTGTTCCATCACATGGGGATTTTGGATACTCCAATGATGTCTGTTATGTTTGTTAAATACCCCACAATTAGTAAAACGGGTCTCGTCGGACCATGTTACCAAATTAGGGAACTCAGAACCTTCTCTGCATTTTTCTATGTGCCACTGGCAAAATTGCAATCTCCTATCATAATCACCTTCGCGAAGACCTTGGACACTAGTAGGCTTGTAAGGATGATATCCATGTTTTTTCAAAATTTGATGAACGGTAGACTTCAGGATGTTACTTTGATGCTGAACAGATCTTACAGATGTTGACGGACTTTCAGTTATTATATTAAGAACGTTTACGTCACGATCATGGTTATCTTTTTCATATTGGTTCCTCTTATTCTCAAATGCACCATAATTCAATAAATTAGTAACAATTCTCCTGTAATATGTTTTATGCGGCTGCTGTCTTTCTGGATATAATTACAAATATCTGGTATATGCAATTTCCGCATTATGGTGAGCTTGTAAATAAAGCGTAAGCATAACAAACTTTTCTTCATTTGACAATTTGTGAACTCTTTCCATATTTTCACTTTATAAAAACACTGGCACGTTAACTCTTTCTAAGCAGTTTTATTTGACACTTGTGACAGAAAACATTTCATGGCACAGCCAACTTCTAAAGTAAACTCGTAAAAAAAATGATTTTTTCAATATTTCACAAATTTTAAAAATTCTTTTATAGGCTTATGATACATCGTTGGAAAGAGAATTTTTGGCTTTAAAATATGATATGAAAATCCAATATGGCGACCATAAGAAATAGCAAAGTTGTGGTTTATAACAGAAAAACAAAGAGTGCCTTGTAATTTTTGTTTATGCCAAAATGTTCGTCTTTAAAAAGTGTACTAATAATGTAAAATTTTTAGAAGTGTCAGATTAACCATTAGCGAGTTATTGGCCAAAAACAAATTCTTCGGTTTTTCGTTTTTTTTCAAATATCTCGAAAAACAATTGACTCACGATAACTTTCAATGCAGATTTGAAATCAGCATAAAATTCTCTAAAACTTTCCCCATTTGAGCGTTTTCCTATCTTTTATAATAACTGAGATCCCTATGTAGAGACTCGAATTTTGGACAGTCTGTATATTAAACAAAAAACATATGAATAACATTTTAAATTTCTCAATTTTAAATTTAAACTGTTCTAAATTCGTGCAGAATCCCCGAACAAAATATCTGCAAAAAGTTTGAACTTGTGAACGACGAACGCCTATTGTCGTGCAGAAACGCAGTCCCTGGGGATGTTGGAGACGAAAACCGTCATATATTCCAGCGCCGCCTTTTACTACTGTTACAATATCACCGACACAGTGTCAGAGTGCGCCGTTGCCAAATCTACTTTTCCCCAGTCCTAAGGAAATTGTGCACAATCTGGCAACACCGCCCCTGGAGGTGCCAGGGACAACCCTCAAGGGCGAAGTCTCAACCCTCTAGGCTTCAAATAAGGGAGATATGCTCTTTTTCCACATTTCCTGGACGTCACCACCAGTATCGAATAACTTTCGTATAACTTGGCTGTCGGTTATTTATTGAACTGCCCTGGTATGTGGATTATTCGCAAGTATTCTATCTAAAAGCCTAGTTCACCTATATAAAAGCCGCGGCGTGTCGACGAGGAAGTTAGTCTTAATCAGGCAGTGATCAAGGGCAAATAAGCAATACTTAAGTGAAATAATAAGTATTTTCGGCGTGTATTTAATTAGATATTGTACAAGAAGTGTTGTGTTATGTTGGAAGTGTTAAATAAGTTAGATTTTTGCTGTTGTATAAAAGTCTCACGTATCTTTAGAACTCCGGAAGGAGTAACAATACAATGACAACCATGAGCCAAAACAAACAATTTATTTTCAAGTTTTGGCTCATACAATAAATTGGAACGTGGGAAACGTTTTTCTTTTTAGTAGCCATTCTTTGGCCCAGATTGAACGTGTTTTTTTTTTATTTTTCACTTGAAAGCTGTGAAGAATTCATCTGATAATCTGTTATCGAAACTACTGGACGAACATGCTCGGCGTACAGACTCGCGGCGATGAAATCAGTCGAACACGCTCGCAGTCGGTGGCCCGCTTAAAACACACTATTTGCGTCATAACTCCAGAACGGCTGTAAAATTAAACTTACGTAAATTTAATGGATAGGTACCATTTAAACCATACTGTAATCCATAATTGCTTTTATCTTTATATCACAAAACAAATTATTATTATTATTATTATTATACCGCAGTTTGGTATAAATAGTGATAAAATTCAATAATTCTAAAATAATACCTATCTTAAATTAACAATGGAACGTAAGAACATTAGTTATGTCAACAGTTTTATGTAGGTATTTCATCTGCCAATTATATCTATATCATATCTAAGTACTCATCGTTTTAAGATTTATTGCACTAAAACTTAGGTACCTATATTTAGTAAAGTAGTGGATAAATTCCATTTCCATTATAAATTATGTTATAAATACCCAATTTTTTAAAAAATGGCTTGGACCCGTCGATTTTCTTTTATGTTTGCCTTTATTTTACATATATTTAATTTTACACAATTTTGAATTAAACTGCAAATATAATCAAAAGTCACAAATTTTAATCCAAAAGAGTCACGCACCTTCACAACAGCACAACACACTACTAACTACTTACTGTATCTACTGCTGCTGAGGGAGACGTAAGGAGGGATGTATTTGATTCTACTCTTTTACTGAGAAGAGACACAATAATAACTATATTAGGTGCCGCCTGTGCTTAGAAGATGATGAAATAGCAGAACACATATTGTGCACCTGCCCCGCTGGGGAAAGGATCAGATACCAAAGGACAACTTCTGCCAGAGGATCTGAACCAGTTCTCACCCAATAAGGTGATCAGTTACATTAAGAAGCTGGACCTGTTGGGTGAAATATAAGTAGGTGTGAGCCACAATAGACTACATGGTCGCGGTGGAGGGTCTGGTTTTCGGCCCACTCACTTTTGAACCTAACCTAACTTAACCTAACCTACTGTATCTACTGCTGCTAAGGGAAACGTAACGAGAGGGGTTTATTTGTTTCTACTCTTTTACTGAGAAGAAACACAATATTAACTATATTAGGTGTAGGTATGAAGAAAAAAAAATATTAGATCATCTTCCACATTATCCTAAAACCAAACTTATCGAGTTCAACAGATGTACAGGAGACAACTAATTACTTACAGCTACTCTAAACGTGTTATACTGTTTTTGTGATCATATACTTACATCCATAATAAGAATTAAAACTGAAACTATTTCCTCTAGAAAACTATACCCACTATATAACAAATTATAGAAGCTTCATTTTGTTTTACCACGAAAATCCCAGAAGAGTTTTTTCTTGTACGTAATATTTGGCACGTAGTTATCTAGCCAGTTAGCTACTCGTATGTGTTTAGCTAATCTATTATTTTTAGGTATTTGTTATCCCAAGGTCGTTAAAGTATTAAATTAATCCTAGAAAAACTGATTCAGGTGAGAAGTAGATTATCCATTATAAATATATACCGATAACGATAATTTTAGACAACAATTTACTGAAAAATTGTCATATCATAACAAAAACTACGTTGTTTGTGTTAAACCAATAATTAACTTGGGGTTTAAGTTGACAGTTTCATTCACCTTCAGGGTTTAAGTTGACAGTTTCATTCACCTTCAATCTAATTATTGCAAGATCTTCCGATTATACTTATCAGAGCACCTACAGTATGTTACTTTTAATGGGTTCAAAACTAGTTTGTATATAGCTTCATCCGGGATACCACAGGAATCGAATTTTGGTCCGGTGCAATTTTTTTGGTTTGTTGATGATCTACAATGGCATCCAATGTGAAAAATTATTTTTCGCAGATGATTTAAAGCTGTACTGTTCGTCGATTTATTGTTGCGACTTCAGGAGCAATTAAAGTATGTTGTGTAATGGTGCACCTCTAACAAGCTGAATTACTTAATCCATATACTATCCATATGCATATATTGAACGTACTATCATATTATCATGAAATTAATTCGCATATGTTGGGTTCTACAGATCTATTAAAGGATCTTGAAATATATTTTGACAGGAAACTAAGCTTTGCTGCTCAAATGGATAATATAGTACCTTCATCAATGAAAGCATTAGATTTCATTCTTAGATAAAGCCGTGATTTTCATGATTTACTACAAAGTTTTAAAGACTATAACTAAATATGAATATTTCTCACTCGTTTGGAGTCCCATGTATGATTGTTATATCAAAAACTCTGTTATCAATCCAATGAAATTTTTTAAAGTTTATTGCATGCCGTATCAACGCCATCTATCTTGGACGCGGCTGTGATCACAATAATTTATTAAATAGATTTAGTCTTAATAGTTTAGACTAGAAATAGGAGAAAATCGCTGTCGCGATTTTCGTTCCCATTTCTAGTCCCATTTCTGGACTCGGGGGTCCAGGCCTGTGGCCTAACAAAAGCATCTAGAGTAATATTATTTTTAAGAAAACACATATTAAAGAAATTTATGTGTATATACAGGGTGTCCACCTAGTGCGCGTAAGTCCAATATCTGGGTTAATAAAAGAGATAACTTAATTTTTTTTTCTACAGGGTTGTCTAATATCCCGAGCTGCACAAAATGAAAATATATTTACATATTCAGGGTGTTCAGTTTTTCCTGGACAGGTACCAACTTCGTTTTTCTAAATGGAAATATATATTTTTTATTGCTTTTTCGAACTAAACCCTTGATTTTAGTAGGACTTTCATCAGCCTTCCCTATACCTAACTCAAACTGTTTTTGAAATATTGACGGGTGAATATTGACATTTTTGCAACTTTGACACCCTGTAAAATCTAAACGGTTTGAGATCAAGCAAAACGGTTTGCACATTCCTATCTTAACTTTTCATAAGCTATCGTTTGGTACTAATTTCAGAATTATCCAAAAATTTAAAATTTTCTGAAAATTTTGAAAATTTTTAATTCCTGGATAAATTTGAAATTAGTACCAAACGATAGCTTATGAAAAGTTAAGATAGGAATGTGCAAACCGTTTTGCTTGATCTCAAACCGTTTAGATTTTACAGGGTGTCAAAGTTGCAAAAATGTCAATATTCACCCGTCAATATTTCAAAAACAGTTTAAGTTAGGTATAGGGAAGGCTGATGAAAGTCCTACTAAAATCAAGGGTTTAGATCGAAAAAGCAATAAAAAATATATATTTCCATTTAGAAAAACGAAGTTGGTACCTGTCCAGGAAAAACTGAACACCCTGAATATGTAAATATATTTTCATTTTGTGCAGCTCGGGATATTAGACAACCCTGTAGAAAAAAAAATTAAGTTATCTCTTTTATTAACCCAGATATTGAACTTACGCGCACTAGGTGGACACCCTGTATATGTATTAAAGAATTTATATTAAAGAGATTTTTCTTAATATTTTGATGAATTGTAAGGGTACTCTATTCTTGATGGTAAAACATCTTAAATTTTTAAGTACTGAAAATAGAATTTATTTTTCAGTAAACATTTTTATCAATTTTATCAATGGGACCAAAAATATTGTAGATATTTACTTTTGTAAGCTGAAATGATGAATTTAACAGACTGCCAAAATGAACGAATTAATTCCAAACTTTATGTGCAGAAAGAATAAAAGCTACGGATAATGAAACAGAATAACTAAACACTAATACTAATAAATAATTGGAATTAAAAAGTAAAAAAAAATGTGCCTCCTGCATGACTCGAACTCGCGAAATCAGCATTATCACGTTTTGAATCCTACAACTTTCCCATTGCGCTACCGCGCCTGTTGTCAAAAAGCTTACCCTGACACGTTTAAGTATGTAAACTGTAGTACGTGTCAACCTGAAAAAATAATTTATACCGATTTTCTAATTGTAAAAGCATTTCGCTTCAATATTTTGGTAATCAGAAGTGTTTGTCAGTCGGTACTATCGATTCCGTTAGCAATATTTCTCGTAGGAAAATAACCTATCTGAAGTTTAATTAATTTGACAGTTTCCGTGGGAGGTGCTTGTCGCGTTAGTGCAATCTCACATCGGCAGATAAAATGAGAAAGAAGTTGAGACGGACACGACTCGAGATTTTCGAAAAGGAAATAGACGTAGAGAGACTCGACGTATGGTCTCGAAAAAAAATCTCAAAGGATTAGATAAAGAATGAAACTTTCGCGTGAAGCGGTTGTCGAAGCCGTAAAATTAGAAAAAGGGTCTAGGGAGTCCGGCGAAAAGTCGGTATTTCGGCAGGCGTGACGGGGCCATTAGGCGCGAGGACAAACGCAGGTGCGAGCCGTATATCTCTCGCCGAACGGCGATCGACGAAAATTTTGCAGAGGTTTTTGGAAAAGGCGTTTAAATTGGGAAAACGCCTATGAAACGGGGCGAAAATACCCCTACGCATTGGAGAAAGGCCGGGGGCGACCTCAGGGGAAGTTAAACCTTGCAACTATTCTATCAGATATTATTATCAATATTATCGTTATTATTATTAGCTCCGATAATATTTTGACCAAGATTGTTTTATATTTCTGTGGTTTTTCCAAAACTAGGTTACTAACTTAATACACTTACACCGGTAATACATTTTGTTTATATGAGGCAATCAAATAAAGTTAAAGCGATTGTTTCTGTGAACAGTACCACAGCCTAGTCAGTATTCCTCGTTGCCGATTTCAATGCGAAGCCCATAAATGATAATGAGCTCGTTTAAATTCCAGTCCTATCGGAATTTGCTCGTTATTGTATGAGTAACGCGATACGAGCTAAAAATTCGAAAAAATCTCATTACGATACGTTAATGTTAATAATTACTGTTCCCTGTTTTATTTCAATAATTTACGTGAGTCAGTAATCAGATAAAAATTAGTAATACATAATCTGTCATGTGTTTTTTTTAATGCCAGTTGTCAATTGAAGCAATTTGATAACGGATACTGCTTGCTGTATCGGCAAAAGAATGCCACTCTGAGTGTTTAATAATTGTGTAATATTGAGAGATAAATGATATACTGAATTTGTTTTTTTATCTGAAATATTTTGGCTAATTTTAATAAGCTGACATATCCTGGATGCGCAATACTGGGTGTTCCAGAAATACCTATTGGCGATTCAAGTTACCGATGAGGACGCTGCAAATTGTAAACAAATATGGAGGCAGACGAGTAAAAATTTTGCATTTCATATCACATCATCTAGCAATTTAGCATTTAACTGCCATAAATATAGTGACTTCATGTGCTAGTTGAGGTGAAATAAAGGATAAGAAGAGTGGTAAAATCAAGTCAAACGTCTCATAAGTGCTTCATTGCTAATTATATGAATTTTTTCGATTGAAACAGGTGCCCTAGTTTTGGTTTACTTACATTTTGGACTAAAATAAATGTGATAAACTGTATGGTGATACCATATTAGTGCTTGTTTTTTGTTAAATAATGTTTAAATTAAAATATATTCTGCTTTTATAAGACTAATAATAGAAAAGCATAGACAAACTGCAACAACGTGGATATGTTGAGTAAATAAACGTGTTCCCTGTTATTAAATTGTTACATGCCTTTTGGAGAAATGAGTGAAAAACAGTTTCTTATACTAGGGCCTACCTATCTTCTATCTTAAACACTTCTTTCTATTGACACATTTTGTGGAATGACACCTATAAACAAGGCAGTTTGTGTTGAGCTGATTTCTTTTAAATGCCATTTTAAAGTGTAAAAATAAAGATGTACAAATACTAACCACGTTGTTTTTAACTTTGTAATACCAAAAACCCCAAGCATCACTAAATTATTACGTTAAACAAACCCAAATACGTGTTATTTAATATTATATCAGCAATAAGCCTCCAAAAATTACCTTTTCGGTAAGTTCAAATATTTTCATGCAGAGGGCGCATTCATTTTTGGAATCGCCAATAGCAAATAAAAGCACAAGATGGGGAGTTATTAATTCTAATGTGAGTGACAATATGATACTTTTTATTCGTTATGAGACACCCTGTACTGTATTTATAATTCTCTTAGTCAAAGGTGGTCATGGATTTTAAAATGAGGCGCAATCGCGGCCTACTGAATGAATATATATACCGCCCCCTCTCCCATAAAAGTCACGGACTTTAGAATTATTCTTTGTTATTATAATGAGGAGTAGATATTTTATTATTATTATTGTTTCTGTACATTATGCACTCCTCAGTTCTTCGCTGGTTTATTTTTCTTGTATACCAAGTCTAACAAAAAATTATTTTTAGTTTGTCGATCTTATTATATTGCGGTATTGAGAAACGATCTTACTATATTGTATGTATGAAGTAGGCTGCTTTTTGTGACTGGGTATATACACTTTCTTCTACACAATATTATAAAATAAACCCCTGGTCCGGGGATCACACGATCGGGTGAAGGAGGAAATGAGATATATGGCCCAGAAGGGAGGGTAAAATAACCGCTGACTAATAGACCCCACAGACCGCAGATCTACCATCTTTTTCTTGAGTAACGCTACACTGATAAGGAATAAGAACTCCGAAACATCAAAGACTGTAGCTGCGTTACTATTTCCTCTTACGAATCCTCTACTAACTATTACTTTTCTCTACTATTTTTGCTAGTGTCTCTATCTTTCAAATTTCGTTTTCATTACATAGTAAAGTAATAAAACAACAGTGAATTGCAACGTGTACATCAATATAGTGAGTGAGTAGCAGTTTTCGTTTTTTTTTATGTTTTTAGAGCAGCACTCTGACTGAAGTATGACAATAAACACAAGCACTAAGCTTGATTCGTATCATTTTCAAATGTTTATGTATTTTTTAAATCAACTGTTTTATATAATCCAAAATTTGAAATTACAATGATTCGAATCGAAAATTACAAAAAATTTGTACATAGAATTTCATTCCAGCTTTCTGCACAGACCCATAAATAATAGAATTTCATTAGGTACGTATAGGTAAACTTAAAATCAAAATTGTCTGTGTCCTGGCTTCGTCGTAATATATTTCCTTCTACAACTTTACAGCCTTGAGTTGGACTAAATCGCCAATCGCCAAGGTACTCCAATATTAAAATTCAGTCGCCAGAAAGGGCCTGAGATAGGCAAAATCGCGATTTATGGCCAAATCTGGCAAGACTACTTTGTGCTGTGAAGGCATTTGGTTACAATTTATAAAGCATGAGAGGAAACTAAAAGAATCTTGCTTCCAGGAAGAGCTGCGAGGAATCTTTAAGCGCAGCAGTACGTGATAATAACACCAATAGACTCGGAAATTTGTTTAATGTTTACGTAACGGGTGGCATTATTGTGGCGTTCGTGTTTGATTTATTGGTTATAGTACTACTCGCGAGACATAACATTCTCACTGGTCCTGCTTCAAAGTGTTATAATAAGAACGGTGATTGTGCGACAGTTTCGCTAGTATTATTATTTTAACTATTTATCATTAGAATTTCATAGTATCACACCAGCATTCACTGTATCATTTCTATGATCTTCATATTGAAGATACATCCAAATCAAAGATTGGCAAACTCCTAAAGTGTATACATTAATGAATGTATTAGCATAGACTAACTGTTAAGACTGCTCCATTAAATAGGCAGAGTTATTAACACCATTTTTTAGTTGAACCGTTTGCTACTAGATGTCAGCGAGATTTAGTTTTCAATCCGAAATTGTCTAAAACATCACAAGCTCAGCACAACGGCACAAAAACTTCCATCGCAAACGCTACATTGTTGCCAATGTTTGAATATGATTCGCGATGCGATATAGCAGTAGGTGTCCTGTTGTGTTCTCGCTGTCGATTGGGGGCTACTTGTCATCTGCGTACCATGTAAATTCATAATAACAATTAATAGAAATTAAATAAATCATATCGCATTCATATAAATGAAGTTATTTAATTATTTACACCCATATTAATAATAATCACAATAACATCAAGTTAACTAATGACAACTAACTGCATTCTTAAATCAATCTAAGTAGTTCATATTAATAATTAAATATTTATAGACAAATAACTAACAGCATGCTAAATAAGAAGTTAATGTGACAACATCTCATTCTATACATAGAGCTAATTTCACTGCAATAAATCTAACCTGCATTTACAAACATTTACGCAAAGTGACAAGACTGACAAGTGTCTTGTGTCAATACTGTTTTGTGTTATTACGCAATCAAGGGCGGATTTAGCTTTTCAACGTGGGGGAGTATATCAAAAAACCACATTTTTAAAAAATGTTGTGAAATTAGAAATTATCTGTGTATTTAGATAGGTACGTTTTTCTTTGGACAAACATGAAATAGCAAATAGAAGTGTTTAATAAAATATCCTTAAGTGAAGTACGCTTATATTTTTTTTACCTAATTACGTTTTTGCTTTTTGCTAATGTAAAATTTTAATTCATGGTAAATCCGCCCTTGATAAGCATTAACTTTGCTTTTATAATAGGGAGATTTTGAACACCTTAAATTTTTACCTTATCTTTATCGCAATTCGCAATCGTTATACTGAGCACGCGCAGTGCCAAAAATGATAATCTTTTTGGAATTGCACATGTTCAGAATAACGATAACGACGTGCTAAAATTTAAGAGGTTCAAAAACTCCCTAATGAATTCGATAAGTAACCATACCATAATAAAATTTTATAATGATTATTGAGGTTACTGACATATAAATACGGAAAATTTCGCATTAAATTATTTAATATTCAGAAAAACGTTCTTGATTTGTTAATTGGGAGGGAAAAGAAAAACTGTTGCCATTTTTGTCAAACTTTTAGGTTAACTTTAACTTATTGTAAAACATACCGAAACTGATAACTAGTGATTTAACATCATTCTAGCGTTAACATGCATTTAAATGACATTATTAATACAGTTTTCACTAATGTCATTCTAATCAGGTCTTAGAACATTCTAAGTTTTATTAGTAATAAGGCTGTTAGTTATTTAATTTGTACTTACTATTTTTTCTTTGGAGAATTTTAGTTTATGATAATGGAAAATAAATTGCACTGCTAAAAATAGTTATTTGTTTAACTAGTACAAAAAATACACGTTTTCGGGACAAGGGAATGGGTTGCCGGACGACGCGTAGCGGAGTCCGGCAATTTTCCGTCCGGAGTCCGGAGTCTCGAAAACGTATTTTTTGTATGAGTTAAACATAATATTTTTTCCAACCGCTTCTAATTAGCACGTCCAGTTTACCGATTCATCGGAGTCATCTGTTTCTATTTTTCTATTTAATTAAACTTCAATATATTATGTAACATGCAATGTTAATGTCAAATTACTTTTCGGTACTGTACAACTGTATACAATAATCTCTTTTTTGTTGAGTTGCTATGGCGATCTCAAACAGTCCCGAAATGGCCCTCTTTTTATACAAAATAATTTAATGGTATAGTGTCTTATTCGTATGGTTCGAAAAAAAAATATTTTTTTAAATATTATAGCCTCTATTTAATTTTCCTAATTTATGCAAAATAAGAATCTATTAGATCAAGAAATCTTAAAATTCTGTTTAAATAACAACACAATTAAAAAGAAATTATCTACCTTAAAGTTTTTATCGTAGTAACAAAAAAATTTATATATGTAAATACAAGTCTCTAAAGAAAAACATAGAAAGGCAGTGTAGGTATATAAAAAGTATGCACTAAATACATCGTATACATGAGTAAACAAAGAAAACGGTTTGTTCCAGTTTGGATACAAAGACGGGGAAAGTTTTGCAATTCTTCGATAGTTCTGAAATCTGTCCAAATGAATACTGTTTTCGAGATTATTCCAAAAAACTAAAATTTCGTTAACACTGACGTAGTTTTCCACATAACACCAAAACACTTTACACTCGACGTTCGTTTCGCTAACCAAATTGACATAATCTGAAGATGATTAAAACTAAATCTAATCATTTCCAGATGATGCCAACTTGGTTGGCAAAACGCGCATCGAATAGTATTTTGTATAGTATAGTATAGTATAGTATAGTATAGTATAGTGTTTTGGTGTTATGTAGAAAACTACGTCAGTGTTATCGTCACACTAAAGGGTCCAACCCCTTTCAAGATAAATTTGCGTTATATCTGACGTTAACTTTAGCAGCAAAGTGAGAAGTAAAAAAAATCCCTACGAACTGTTTAACGCTGTTGAAGAAAATACGCAGAAATGAGACACCTTGTATAATATCCGTATCACTGACGTAGTTTTCCACATAACACCAAAACACTATACTGCACTAGACTAGACGCGCGTTGTCTATATATTGCACTAGACGTGTGTCGAGTGCAATATAGTGTTTTGGGGTTATGTGGAAAACTACGCCAGTGATATATTCACACCAAAGGTTCCAACCCCCTTCAAGATAATATCCGTAGTATAGGTACATTAATAATTTTTCAAATAGCCCTTGAGCATGCTTCATTTTACACTATTTTATTTTTCTGAATCTATCTAACAACCAAGTGATACCTGAATTGTACTGGAAAAGAATAAAAGTAGACGTGTTATATACAGGGTGACCCATTCGTCTGGGATTCCTTTATTTCTCCACTATTATCAACTTTAGAAAAAAATATCTAATACAAAAGTTTTCAGAAATAATAAGGGCTATAATTTAAAATTAGTTACAAATTTACAGGGTGTTCGCATCCTTCCAAACCTATAAAAACTTTCTTATTTTAAATGGAACACCCTGTATATTATTAGCTCATTGGATTCCTCATCGCAAGTGCTTTCAGTCCATATAACATTTGTTATAGCTAAACTTTATCGATTCGAAGATATTTAATATTTTGTGTAAAAAATGACAAATTCAGACTTTGGTGAAAATAATAGTATCTTCCTTAGTTTTTACATTTCGATAATAAATATTGGTATTCGTTTAGTATAAGCCATGGCGAATATTTTGCTGTATATAAATGTTTTATAAATTATACAGGGTGTTAATAATCTGGTAGCAAAATTGGAAAACTGTAAGGGGCAATATCTCGTTTATTTTAAATGGAACACCCTATATATTTTTAATGGATCAGATTCAGAATTGAAAACTCTATCGATCCATATTAGTATGTTATATACCCAAAAATAGTAGTTTTCGAGTTATTTTGAAATTTAAAATATTTTACTCTTTGGTTACAAGTGAACATAAATTATGAGCCTAGACATTAGTCAAACACAAGTTAGTAAGTGTTTAAAGGATAACAAATTTCATCCCTACAAGATTAAGTTACATCAAGCTCTACGTCCAAATTACTTTGAAAAACGACTACAATTTTGCGAACAGATGTTGGAAATAATAAACAATGAAGAAATATTTCTAAATTTTGTAATGTTCAGCGACGAAGCAACGTATCATAAAAATGGAAATGTGAATCGTTGCAATTTTCATTTTTATTGAACAGAACAACCAAATTTTTTGAGAGTTGTCAATAATCAAGGCTAATGGACTATAAATTGCTGGGGAACAATTTTAGGAGAGCACATAATAGGTCCATATTTTTTTGAAAATCCACTTACAGGAGAGACATATTTAGATTTTTTACAAAATTAAGCAGGATGGTGCCCCCGCGCACTATAGCGTTAATGTAAGGAATTTTTTGAACGGACATTTTCCAAATAGATGGATTGGTCGAGGGGGTCCAGTAAATTGGCCTGCGCGTTCTCTAGACCTTACATGTCTGGATTTTTTCTATGGGGTATGTCAAAGATAGAGTATACAGCATGTCTCTGACAGCGGACGATATGAAAGAAAGAATTAGACATTGCTTCCGAAACATTACACCAGATATCCTAAGAAATGTGCAAGTTTCATTTCGAACAAGACTTGAACTGTGCATTCAGCAACAGTTGAACAGTTGTTTGAAATGAAATAAAATAAAATTTAACGAGACTGTTATTGTCTAAGCGTTGAGCAAAATCTCATTTATATTAAAAAAATCAAAAATTTATTTTTATTACATTGTACTGATAACTTTTAAAAATATCATGTTACGTTAGTTATTTATTTGAATAAAAAAAAATATTACAAGAATTAGATCTAAATCATGATTTTAATTATGATTTAAATTCACTTGATAAATTTTGTTTTCTAAGCCATCTAGGCTCATAATTTATGTTTACTTGTAACCAAAGAGTAAAATATTTTAAATTTCAAAATAACTCGAAAACTATTATATTTGGGTATATAACATACTAATATGGATCGATAGAGTTTTCAATTCTGAATCTGATCCATTAAAAATATACAGGGTGTCCCATTTAAAATAAACGAGATATTGGCCCTTACAGTTTTCCAACTTTGCTACGAGATTATTAACACCCTGTATAATTTATAAAACATTTATATACAGCAAAATATTCGCCATGGCTTATACTAAACGAATACCAATATTTATTATCGAAATGTAAAAACTAAAGAAGATACTGTTATTTTCACCAAAGTCTGCATTTGTCATTTTTTACACAAAATATTAAATATCTTCGAAACTATAAAGTTTAACTATAACAAATGTTATATGGACTGAAAGCACTTGCGATGAAGGATATAATGAGCTAATAATATATAGGGTGTTCCATTTAAAATAAGAAAATGTTTATAGGTTTGGAAGGATGTGAACACCCTGTATATCTGTAACTAATTTTAAATTCTAGCCCTTATTATTTCTGAAAACTTTTGTAGTAGATATTTTTTTCTAAAGTTGGTAATAGTGGAGAAATAAAGGAATCTCAGACGAATGGGTCACCCTGTACATAGGTATTGCAATGAAAATCCATGAAAGGCTGACAACTGAAATTTGGTATTAGATCATTTTACATATTCCCCGTCCCGAATAATTAATATTTTCAATATTAATGTATTTATTGTCTAATAAATTAAATTATCTAAGTAGTTTTATAAGTCAGTCTGCCTGAATTAATAATCCATATTGCTTTAAAAGAACTGCCTGTTGGAACTGCCATTGGAAATGAGTAGGCACATTTTCAAATCTTAATTGTTTTTTAATAAACATCTATAGTTTTTAAACTGATAATATCGAGACATTGTTTTTCAATTATTATTATTGCAGCACATAACTGTATACACCCTAACTCAAAACAGAATAATTATATTGCTACTTGTGGAAACGTGACAACATAGGAAAACCAAAAACTTCGTGCGAAAACGAGCGCACCTGCCTCGAAGGGCGCCCTCTCATATTGACTGGTATATACTAAACGATTCTTAGAGTTTGACTGGGTTTTAGATTGTTAATAAATTTTAACACGTGATGGAGCAGTCTTAACAGTTAGTCTATGGTATTAGTATTAAAATAGCTATTCAGTATTTAGCTGGAGTAGAATAAAGATCAGTATTGAATGGAATATATTGTAGAGAAATATTAATTAAAATACCAATTGTGTTCTAGTATTATTTTGTTGCTTACAATATTTATTTAGAAGCGATTGTGTTTACCATGTCAGATGTAGAGATAAAAACAGTGATAAAACAATAATAGACTTTTTTTATTAATTATTTATCATATTTCCTATACATTGAACCTATCTCTAGGTATGTCAGTGATAATAAGAACTACGATATCGATTAAATTGGAACAATTGTAAGAAAGGTCAAAGTGTTTTCGGTTCCGCTTTTAAATATCTTGTATTTGTTTTGTTTCTTATCTTGTATTTGTTTTGTTTCTGAGATATTGGCAAAATACTGATTTTCGACCCATATCTTAGGACTGTCTTGAAAACTGTTTAGTATGTTAATTGTTATTGGACAAAAATAAATGCGCCATCTGCATGAAAACATTTGAACTTATTAAAAAGATAATTTTAGAGGCGGATTGCTGATAAATAACACGCATTTGTGTTTGATAATAATTTTTTTAATAGTGTTTTGAAAAGTTGTATATTTAGTAACTAATTTGAGTTCGGAAAAGTTCGATTTTTCCTAACTAGTGTGGGAAAAAAATTTCCCCACGCAACAAATACATCCTAATTCTTGAACTAACTGTCAATTTAAATCATTTCTTATTATTATTATAAATTTTAACTATAACTTTTTTACAATTGGTTATGGAAAGCCCTGCGCATGTATTTGGTGAAGTAGAGGTCGAGTTTGTATTTATATAGATCTATCTCTCTTTGACCCAACAGTTTATATCGATCTAGCTTTATTAAGTCGCTCTGTAAAGAATTTAATATATGTAAAATAAGTCTAAAAACAAAACAAAATCGACGGGTCCGAGCGATTTTTCAAAAACTTTACCATTTTCAAAATAATGGATTTATTCGGGACTTTATGGACTCCCTGTATATTCTCCCATGTCTTTTAATGTTCAAACTGGAGAAATATTAGTACGGCATGGAGAGAAATTTGAAAATTACACTTTACACCTTCATCAAGTAGGTTTTATTATCTGCTTCTCAAATTCTCAACTTCTGATTTTCTAAAAACACTAGACTTGGATCTGTATCCTACCGATTTACATTTAAGGAAAGCAATTAAAGTTGGAAATTTGTTTATGTTAATATTCTTTTTCACTGTTGTTCTTATCATTGAGTGAAGACTCCACGGCGTGTAACTCTGGTATACTCTGGATTTTTGTTCAAAATAGACTAGTAGAACTGCCTCAGTGATAACAGTTACTCCCTTTTGATGAGTTCAATTTTCAAATAAGCGATACGCTTTTCATATTTATCAAATGTTTCAACCTAAAACGCCCTGTATAAAGGTACGTTCAGTACGGAGCTTGGATGATAGATCATAGACTGGATGATAGAGTAACTTTTACCAGCGCTGATAAAATGTCCAATGTATTTCAATGGAGCCGTTCAGTACGGAGATGTGATACTAGCAGGGAATACATGATACACGAGTGGTTTATACTCGATTATATTTTGCGGAATAGTCAGTTCAATTCTTCTGCGAGCTGAAGTAGGGAGTATGGATGCCGAAATATTAATTAGAGTAGGGAAGTGTTTATTAGAGAATCGTTGTGGATCAGGCCCACTCTGATCACCACAATAGATTTATTTTGGAGAAACAGTGGGAAGAAATGGGAAAAAATATGAATGCTACAAGTAAAAGTAATATTTTATTTTTAAATAAAATACAATTTATTATATATTGTGAAAGAGATGTGTGTAGGTCTCGAATAACAAACAAATGAATCCAATATTGAGTATATTAACGTAAAATACATTAGAGACTTTAGCAAAAGTAAAATACTTAGTATTAGGGAAATCGGGCGTTCACTTCAACTAGTGGTTCCCGTTCATCGGATCTATGATGAGTTGTTATAGTATTCATTTTAATTTATTTTTATCATTTTAACAATATTGTAAGCGATTTCTACAAACATAACTTTTAAATGTATCTAACAAATTTTGCTGTATCTGAAATATGCGTAAAACCCCTGGGAATATTTGCGTAGTTGAGGATATAAATGGTGAATTTCTCCCAGTAGGTGCCTTTCCCTGTTTATGGGATGCACATGATACTTTCTTAATTTTTATTTCCTTTTGGTGAAAATGTAATATTTCGTTCTTGCCGAACAAAAGTAACCTTCTTTACTAGACATTTTGAAGTATACTAGCTGTTAAAAGCGTTTATGCACATCTCCGTTGTGAACGCCTATCAGCGCTTATATTTTTCACTATTATTCTATCATCATTCATCTATCATCTATGATCTATCATCCAAGCTCCGTACTGAACGTACCTTAAGAAATCTAGGTTCTGACAATGGTTCTTATGATTTTCCATAATTTTAAATTAACAGAAATACCTTAGGAAATCCCTGCTTAAAATTGTTTAATGATAACATCAATCATCAATGATGAGTATAAGATTTTAAGATTAAATAAGATCGGTATAAAATTTAGGTAGGCCTGTTCTAACGAAATAATTGTATATAATAATAATATGAATAAGTCAAACGGTGTCGAAGATAAACGGGACACTTTGAATATCTGAAAATAGTTTTGGATTGTAATTAAAAAGAAAGGCAACTTATTTTTTGAATAGTTGTGTCTATCCATGTTGTTCCATGTTCCGATTTATTTTTTTGAAGGTATTTATTGTTCCATATTAATGAAATTCTCATACCAAATTTTCTAATAAAATTTGACGTACACGTTATTTGAATCAATAAAATTGATCAAATAAGAAGGAGTTTCGCGTCGTGCACAAAACTTTTTTAAATAATTTTGTTCCCATTCGGCCATCTCTTATTTCCAACTAACAAGTGCCGGAGGAAACCATATAGGGGCCGTAAGAAGCGGAAGTCGTGCTTATATACAAGATTATTTCAATGGCTTTCGAAGGGGTGGTCCTATCCTCTTGAGGAAGCATCATGAAGGTACCATCTTACATAATATATGGAGGTAGACAGTTTTTATATGCATTAGGATCGCACTTTTATTATACCTCATGATATCAATATGTCATGGATGTAGACTCTGAAATCTCATGAGTCATTAATTTTTAGCGTGCAGTCGTCTGCCATGAAGTAGAATATTATAGAATAACTTATTAATCCAAACTACTATAAACTACAACGTATTGGGCATGCACTGTGACTGCGTATGTACAGGCTGTTACAAATGATTATGAAAATTTGCCCCCATTTAAGCTCCTTCGTATCACTTACAGTTTCCGAGATCCCAATGATGAGAAGCGAATTTGTAACAGTCGATATAAAAATAGGAGAGCGGAAAAGTTGTAAAAAAATGTAATCCTTGTAAAATTGAGCACCCAATTGAGTTTTGGAGTGTTTATTGAAATATGGATAGATGAATCTATAGGAGGGGGAGGCCGCCCCGATCACCCGACTGACGCCCGCTCGATTTTTTACCTTATAGTTAGGTACATTAAATCTAAAGTGTATCTTACAAAACCCGACAATGTAGATGAGCTACGAACGCGAGTCTCATATGAATGTCATCAAATAACGCCACTGTTTTTACATTAGGTTTGTGAAAACTTCCAACAACGTTTTACTGCATGGATGTTGATGATGGACCCTTTGAGCATTTAATTTAGTTTTTCCATGGTTAATTTTGAGTAGGTACAAAATAGAATTTCGTCTTTTTTTTGCTTTTCTTCTCTTTTCGCAACTTCAAACGTCAATTACTCAATAACGAATTAATCGATTTTAAAACTAAGCATGCCGTTGAATAGAGAATAAAAATACCTTTCGAATGAGGTGAAACTATTTCCATTTTTGCGTGTTCTTGGGGAGGGGGCAAGGTTAAGCGGAGAAGGGGTCAACTATCACTTATGCTCCGAAAGTTGTTCCCCTGAATCAAAGATTAACCTGTTTCGGCAAATTTTTATGTCATTTTGTTCTCGAGATATTAAGGGTGTTTCGTTTTGAATGTGACACCCTGTACAATACAAAATTGTTAACATAAAAATAAATAACAGTAATCAGTGGATCTGATGCCATTTGAATTAAAAATGTTGATTGGCAATTTTTTATCATGTAAACTTCTACTGACGAAGAGTCGAGGATCGACCGGAAACGTTTAGAACAAATCTTGTTAAATACATACATAATAAAACATAACAATTTGATTATAATTCCAAATATATTTGACAGCTAAGCTAAGATGGCCGTTTTCCATTTTATGTTCTAAAGCCAAATATAATTAGCAAAAACCTATTATTGGTAAAGGTGCAAAATATGAGACTAATTCTAATATTTTGAGAAGCAAGGTGGATAATCCTGTGATTGTTTATCAACAAACATTTCTTCCATCCTATGCTGTGAATCAGTGGCATAAAACTAAAAAGGTCCATAAAAGCAGGAAGCACTATGTTCTATTTTCAAACAACTCATTTCGTTTGTCGTTTCGATTTGTAATAGGTTTATGGCGCCTTAAAACAACAGCCAAGTACCGAGAAAACTAAAATAAAGCTATTAAGGCGATTAGTACTTTTATTATATTTTGACAAGTGCGTCTTCAGCTTTGACATATTTACTGTACTCTTACCACATCTGAGTTCTTGTATGAACTTGCCAACATTGTAAATACCACAGAAATTATACAGGGCGGCTCAAAAATATATTGTAATACATATTTATTATACAGTATGACCAGAAATATACAGTGTTATTCAGAACTTATCCATAATAAAATTTGGGGATGTTCAACATACATGTAGAAATGTGGTAGTGCAAAAAAAAATTTTTCGGCGGCTTCTGAAAACTATTTAAAAATTTTCCATTGCACGCCGTTGGATACTGGTCCACTGTAATGGAGTGACCTTAGGACTGACAATGCAAACTGGCTAGCACTAAAAAAACTTCGGAAGTTCTGAGAGTATACCGACACCCGGCGCAAAAAAGATTTGCAGCGTTTTTACTTTAAAATAAACTTAAAGATAGATAGATGTGACCAAAGTAACGTGTCTTTAAAATGAATAAAATTTTGTTACTAATTTTGAAGAATTGCGCTACTTGATTACTAGGTATTAGAAACATGAAATTTAGGTATAAAAAATTTGCACATACCTTGTTACAAAAGCTTTTCGAAATAATATTCCTCGACTTGTCCACAATTTTGGGCACGCCTTATCCAATTTTGCCGCACTAAACCGAATGTTCCTCCTGGTTGCTGATCTTGTAAACGCAAATTATTAAGTAAATTGGGGATTTTCAGCATTTTGCTGCAACAACCACTCACAAAACCTAACTTGTAATTGATAATCCACTAGTAACAGTCCATTAACTCAGCATTACTGTACACATGAGCCATTTTGAAAATTTTACAGTTTAACACTCCTGCGATAAATAAAACACCGGCACACAGAGAGTACACACATAGACTGATGACTGAATAGACAATAGAGATATTATCCCCGCTCCAGTTCTATTCGCTCGGTCGTCGTTCGAGGTACAAAAACGTGTTTAACTTTTTTTACCACATTCTTAGGAATGTGGTAGGTATATCAGATGTTGAACTACAGTTGCCCATCTACGTAGTCCTTTATAATGGTATAACTTTAGACATTGTTTACGGGAAATCCTAAGTCTTTTATTATAAATTTGTTTGGTGATATCGATTTCTTATTTAAGGATGCACATATCCTCAAAGTTTTAGAGATAAATTCTGAATAACCCTGTATAGTACTGAAATAAAAAAATATATTGCTTACACATTAACCAATACGTCAAAGTTAATATCTATTATAAAAGTTAATAATATGCTCTATATGCCCACTATTCTGTTGGGCTCTTTGAAGTTTCGTAGAATATTTTGAAATGTATGTTGCTGTAAAGTTCGGAAGAATTGAATAATTCCCATTCTCAATTCCTTGATTGTAGTGAGTGGATCGGTTTGAAAAACTGCTGTTTTCATCATGCCTTCTTCTTCTTCTTTCTCCTGTAAGTCGGTTACTCTATAGCGAGTCCCAAAGCACTGCAGCCACATCTGCGCCTATTGTGCATCCCGCCAATCTTCTATTCAGCGAGCAACTTTGTTGTTTGCATAAACTCCAAAAGTCTACTCGCTAAAATGTCTCTTAGCTCACAAGGTTCCAAAAATGGTTTACCCAAGAGCGTTAGCCTTATACGAGCGTAGCCTTTAGATTCACTTAGAATATGAACCACAGTATCGTCTGAATCATCGCAGCCCCGAATATCGGGCTTTCTGCTAATCTCAAATTATAGATATGCTTCTTGAGATGGTAGTGCCCTGTTATGAGCCCTGTCATTCTCCTAAGCCAAGGTTTACGCATGCCCAGCGTCTCCACAGTTCTTATCTGCAAAGAACCTTCCATGAGTGCCCATCATGCCTTAGATCTATTCATCGAGGTGAGTAATTTCCGGACTATGTTATATAGTATAATAATTCAGTCTGTTTTTCTCGGGAAATGACAAAAATTATCCTTAATCTTCTGAACCATTGACCAGCGGACCCAGCAAACAGATTTCTTGCTCTGCTGCGTCTCAGGTCTATCAGGTGATATCTTTCACTATTTATGAAGCCAGTATGGCCTGCATCATCAGTAATGGAGTAAGGGCGATAATCCCATTTCCAGAGCTTACACACCAATCAGTCACTCTTTCTTTATGAAGAGGTATCAGTCAAGAAGTAAGAGATAAGATGTGAAGAGGTTAGAGTCAATTCCTCAGGAGGAGTAAACCCAATGAATCTAAAAGAAGCATTATTCAAGAACTCATCATATTCATAAATGTTAACCGGCATCCGAGCAAAGTAATTTAAACCTTGTGTTTTATAATTTTGTTTCAATGTATAGCACATTTGAATTTTGTAAGAGAAATCGCCAATATCCTTGACCATTAAACGCTCAGATTTTCGTTTTAAACCCAATTTTATGGCAGTTCTTCTCATGCTTCTTTTCGGAGACTGTATGACTTCGTATGACTCATCCGCGATCTTCGTTTACTCGAACGCATCTTTTCCTGACTTGTTTCTTCGTTGTATGTTAACGTTACCAGTAGTCTCGAATTTTTTAACAGCGTACAAAATTACACTGTTTAATAGTTTAGGCTGTTGAAACTTCAGCAAAACCCCAACCCAAACCCATATGAACGATAACATGCTCCAGATATAATATTTTTTTTCAATTGATGATTTATGATTTACGGTCATATTGTAGATAGAATTTAAATTACTTATACTACTGATAAACACTTTTAAATGAAGGCTTTTTATTGATGAACATAATCAACACCTGAGAATCATAAACTGATAACTGATAACATAAAACGTGAAGTAGTTATAAAGAGAAGTCGGTTATAGTGAAAATGTTACAAGTAGAACAAAGAAGACAAAAAAATAAATGGATGGGACTTGTCATTTGTGATACCAATTGAGTTGATATGATGGGGATATAACTCACCCTAAATATCTGGTGTTTAGAATTTATTACAAATGTATGCCAGATTTTATAAAATGTTAATTTCTCGTTGCCCTCCACCAGCCAAAGGAACATGCCTTAAATCGTTGAGTGACCAAGCATACAACCAAACTTAAATCAAGTGCACTATCTCTATCTTCAATCAGACATAAGCCGTACGCTCACCACCGACCGGTTAACCTCTAATCTTTTGATGATAAGCCTGTACGCTTATTCCGACGAAGGCCAGCGGTTGATAAGATGCGGAAAGGACATCGGTCAGCGCTGTACACCTACCACTCCGGCGATATAGCACCGGATTCGCGGTAATTGTAACTGGAAACCGCCCGTGATGAATGGGATCCTTGCACATGCACACGCGTGGGTGCCAGCTATTAGGAATACGTGTCTTTGCTGATTCTGCAGCCATTTTTCAAGGGAAAATGCAATGCATGTCGCGGATGCAGCGTAAGGAAACTGAGTTGGATGGCGCTCTTCACGAGGCATGTCAAATTGTGAGACAAATTGATGTAGTAGGGCTGAAAGATCTGTCTATTTAGAAATTGTAAGTTTTTGTGTTGCAGATCAACGTCTTAAACACTACTAACTTATAGAATATAAAGAAGGTGTAAGTCATCTTGATGAAACAGACAGAAGTCTTGAGGCTTCTTTTAACTTATTTATAGATAGATAGATAGATAAGCATTTTATTCCTGTGGATAAATATTTACATCTATATAGGATACGTCAAAAGAAAAATATCAGTATAGCACAAACATACACAAAATTATTTACAAACAATTAATTACATTTAGAATAAAATTCGTCCATATTATAAAAACATCCCTCGACCAGAAATGCCCTCAAAGACCCAATAAAAGCCTTTCTATTTTTACAAAGTCTAATATTCAATGGCAACCTATTGTATATATGCAAACCCACTACATTAGGTAGTCTTCTTACTAGGTTTAGCCTTCTATATGGAACATATAAATTATTTCTGTTCCTAGTAGAGTACTGATGGCGATCACCCTGTTTACCAAACGTATCATAATTGTCACAGATAAATGTACAAATTTCTAACAAAAATATTCCGGTAAGTGTCAATATCCTTAATTTTTGAAAGATATTCCTACATGACGTCTGATTAGTCGCTCCCACCATGCAACGAATAATTCGTTTCTGAGACAAAAACACATCAGACGTCATTGCGGATAATCCCCAAAAGCATATAGGTACCGTACTTTAATCGAGCAAATACCTGTGCATAATAAACACCCATTAACTGGTTCAGTGTAAGGACCTGTTTCAGATTTCGCATAAGGAAGCATATAGAAGCAAGCTTTGACGTAAGTGCGGAACAGTGATTCTTCCAAGTCAGAGTATCATCAATTATTAGACCCAGAAATTTGACATTCTTATCCTCCCCAAAAACATCACTGCCCACCTTAATATTCAATTTAAGGTCACTATGATTCTGAGGTGTATGAAACCTCAACAAACTAGTTTTGGTATTATTTAGATATAAAAAATTGCAGCTGAACCAGTCATCCAAGTCGCGAAGAGCACTATTACATGCACTTTCTAAAATTTCATTACTTGGACGAGATACAATTAAAGAAGTGTCATCAGCATACAGAGTTGCAGAGACGCCATCAGGTAAACAATCTTCCAGGTCGTTTATATACAGAAGGAATAACACAGGGCCCAAAACAGAACCCTGAGGTACTCCAACCGTAACGTTCACATGTCGAGAACACACCTCTCGAACCTCTTGACCATAATTACAGGTTATTCTCACAGATTGCTGTCTATCTTTTAAAAAACTAGAGATCCATGACAACGTAGATCCTCTTATACCATATTTTTCGGACTTATACAATAGTCTATTGATGTTTACACAATCGAATGCCTTGCTGAGATCGCAAAAGATCCCAGCAGGGCACTCACCTCGGTCGACATGATTAATCAATTGTGTAGAAAGAATTTATCGCACTATGTGTAGATTTTTTGGACTGGAATCCGTGTTGTGACACGGTCAAAATACTGAATTTTTTTATAAAATTATCTAGACGAGATCTAAAACAGTACTCGAATATTTTACTAAAAGTAGGCGATAAAGTAATGGGCCTGTAATTCTCAACATTATGTTTATCAGATTTTTTATATACTGGTACAACATTGCTAAATTTAAGAGCTCTAGGAAACTGGCCTGTGCTAAATGACAAATTTATAAGGTAACATAGAGGCTCGAGTATCAGCTCAGCCACACACTTAATGAAATTCGAAGAAATCCCATCCGGGCCTGAAGACTTTTTGTTTTTTAAATTAAATTAAATTTAATTTAATTGTCAATGGCCATGTAAACAAGTAATCAGTCAGTGAACTGTTTAGAACAATGGTTGACTAATTATTTTTAACTGATGAGCACGGTGGATAGAGCCAATATCGAATATTACATAAACCATACCTACTGTTACAACACTATCAACAAAGAAAACACTATAGAAGGCGGATATTTTATTAACGATGCCAAAGTTTCAGGTGTCATGGCAATGAATAAATTTCCTTTTATTTAGTCAGTAATGAAAACTACTGCTTTTCCTATTCTTCTCTTTACGTAACTCGAAACGTCAATTGCGTGATAACGAAATGACCGATTTTACAACGAAGCATGCCGTTGAATCAGGTGCGAGTCGACCCCTATGCCCATTTAAAATTTTGTGTGTCCTTGGGGGGAGGGAAGAGGGGATAAGGAGTCAACCTTCACTTATGCTCCAAAAGTTGTATCTCTTCATAAATGTCTTCATAATCCTTCCTACATTATTTACACTTTCAAAGCTTTTTCAACATATAAAAATTCTTACCTTAAGGATTACTTTGTTTTATAGCAGCTCACTTTCTCTGTTTCTAGGTCCTTCAGCAAGCGGGCAACGTGGAGAGGCTGGGCAGGTTCCTTTGGTCCTTGCCAGCTTGCGACAAGCTGCACAACAACGAGTCCGTGCTGAAAGCCAAAGCGATAGTGGCCTTCCACAGGGGGAACTTCAAGGAGTTGTACAAGATTTTGGAGAGCCACACATTCAGTCCGCATAACCACGCAAAATTGCAGGCTTTGTGGCTCAAAGCTCACTATATAGAGGCTGAAAGGTTGAGAGGTAAATAATATGTTAGTTGTTTTCCATTTTCACTAGTTCCGAATGTAAGATACCAAATTAATTTGAAAGGGCCATGTTTTTAATGAGCAGGTAGAACATTTTTTGCCGAATTCCTTTATTTAACTGACTTATGATCAGTTAACTATCGCTTAAGTTACGATAACCAAATATTGTGAAACCGAGCCTGAGAGAAACATTACTTTATCTTTCCAAAGTATTCTAAGGTTTGGATATCGTCTACCGTATTAGGTGGAAAGTTTGAAACCTCATATGTTTTATTGTAACATGAATTTATTACATTTTATTGTAGAAATAAATTCTTTAGGATGAACAAACATTAGTCAATTCTGTTTAATAAAATTTCGTTTATCTGTATACTGACCAGATAAATATTAACTGATAAAATGAAGTATTAGTTATTTTTATGTTTGCATTCTTTACATACTTTACATACTATTTTTACATTTAACAATTTCCAAACTCCCAAAAGCATCCAGCTGTCTGGAATTTGTTACATTCCTAATTAGTCTTAAATTGCTATCTATTTTATGGTTATTCTGAAACGCATGTTGGGCGACACTAGACTTATCTGTTCTACCATATTTGAGATGAGCCATGTGTTCCTTGAATCTAGTTTGAATTGATCTTCTAGTTTGTCCAACATACTTTTGATTACAGTCTTTACAGCTAATTTCGTAAATCCTAGGAATTGCTAAATGTAAAAATAGTATGAATGGTGCCAGAGGGCCAATCCCATATAGCCCCCTTTATTGGTTAGTAAATCACCGTTCACTCATCCGTCGCGGCAGTTCACTGAGCAATCGTGACGTTTCACTGAATCGTAGAAATAGTTTAAGTATAAATAGGACACAATCTTAGCATATGTAATAATTATTGTGAATTCAAATTTAAATACATTGCCTTCAAAGAAAATTTTATATTTTGCCTCAAAGTTACCTCAGTTAGTCTATTATATATAGTCTATATATAATAGTCTATATAGTCTATAGCGTGTCCCAAGGTTCAATCATAGGTCCATTACCATTTACACTTTTTATCAACGATTATGGCTTGCTCCAAACCGTTATATGACATATTTATCTTTAGATCAATTTAATATATCAATTAATGCATTAAAGAACACATTTTCCGGTGTGCTTCTTGTGATAAGTTTACTGGGTGTTACTGAAGCCAGAGACAACACTTTTAATCATCCTTTCAGAGTAAATTTGTTCCTTTCCCTGAAAATTTATTCTGCGGAAACTATTAATATATAAATGATTTGATAATACTGAACAGTATCATTTGAACCTAGTGCAAATACAATTCGCAACCAATCTCGATTTCCTTATCATTCTTTATGGTCCAGGTAGGCCATTGGGAGCGGTAGGCAAATACCGTGTGCGCCGGAAATTCCCCCTACCCCGCACCATATGGGACGGCGAGGAGACCAGCTACTGTTTCAAGGAGAAGTCCAGAAGTGTGCTGCGGGACTGGTACAAGCACAACCCCTATCCCAGTCCGAGGGAGAAGCGGGAGCTGGCCGAGGCCACAGGACTGACCACGACGCAGGTGTCCAACTGGTTCAAGAACAGGAGGCAGAGAGACAGAGCAGCCGAACACAAAGACAGGTATGTATATATAAAATATTTTTTGGAACAGAGTGGTGTGTACCAAACTAGAGGCCTCAGGAAGAAAGGTTTAGGATTATAAATGAGAGATACATAGCTGCTAGAATTTTAATTTTAATGTACAAAACGTTGGACTTTTTAGGATCGTAAGATATAGTTTTAGGTTCCTCTTTGTTTCCTAAATTTAGCACTTTTTACGTGGGATATTCCATATTATTATGATATTTCTTGGTACCGCATTTCTGCACCAAGTATAATATTAAAAAGTATTTTTTATTGGAGATCGATCCGCCCCTGATCTACAAAAGGCGAGCTACTATATTTTTCTTTTTTTACTAAAATCGGCGATGGCGTTTCCGAGATATAGTCTCTTAAAAATGGCAAAAAAAATAGCTGTCGACTAATTTTGTGAGCAGTTTATTAGCGAAATTTTAAAAAATCAGTATAAGTTGTGAAAATAATATATTTTTTATTTCAACTGTTTTCTTATGTACGTTAGGTTAGGTTCAAAAATGAGTGGGCCGAAAACCAGACCCTCCATCGCGACCATGTGATCCATTGTAGCTCACACCTACTTATATTTCACCCAACAGGTCCAGCCTCTTAATGAAGCTGATCACCTTATTGGGTGAGAACTTATTCAGATCCTCTGGCAGAAGTTGTCCTTTGCCAAATAATGAGTATCTATCTGATCCTTTCCCCAGCGAGACAGGTGCATAATATGTGTTCTGCCGTTTTATCATCTTCTAAGCACAAGCGGTACTCAGCATCTTCAGCTAGGCCGAATTTGTACAGATGATATTTTAAACGACAGTGGCCAGTATATAGGCCAATTAAAGTTCGTAGGTGTAACCTGCTTAAGTCTAAAAGTTTTTTAGTTCTTGTTTTTGAAGGGTTTATTATGAACGCCTTCAAATGAACTAATCTTGGTAGTTCTTGCTAGTACTGCAGGATTTGCCTCTCAGCCCAGGTCAAGAGCGTTGCTTTGGCAGTACTCGAGGATATGCCAAGCATCGGTTCTGGTCCGACAAATTCAGAAGCAGCACCCTCACTGTCTAGAGAGTCGGCTGCTTCATTCCCTTCATGGCTAGAATGGCCTGGGACCCAGACCAGAGTTGCTCCTCCTCCTTATGTTGGTAGTGCACTTGGTACTTGCATTAGATAGTTAAACTGACGAAACAGTTAGTCCATCCCATACTTCTAAAAAAAAATGAAAATCTTGTGTATAAAACCCCTAATAGGTATCTCAAAAACCGTTGCAATTAGGTATAGGGAATGCTTCATAGAATAGAAAGAGTCGTAGGAGATCTTATTGAAAATGGTATACAGAGTGTATACTTTTATTTATGTATACATCCATAAAACCTTTATTTTTCAAGATAATCGACTGCACTTTTTTTGTTTTAAAGGATATTAAAAACTGCTTCTTTTGACCCTACTACCGCTTTTAAGACTAAAACGCAAGGCCTGCTGCAATTTTTCTTATACCACGAAATTTCAATATAGTAGACATCCTGTATAATATAGGGTGTTTTATTTATAAAAATTGAGAAAACTGTGGTTGCGAGTTTTGATTTTCCCGGTAATACAAGTGAAGCTATTTTGAAGGAAATTCTATAGAAACTAAAACTAGACCATATAGTAGGTCTATATGAATGGTGCCAACAATTATCAAGTATTTGTTTTCTTAAAAAAGATACGGGGTGCTCAAATCATTGCGATTAAAATACAAAATTACTCATATCTTGTGAACTACTCTTTATAACACGAATAAACTCGATATTGGCATGTTCGGACCGAATTCAAAGATGAAATAAAGAATGTCATTTCATTTAAAAAACACAAGTTTGATATGGCCACGGTTTATAGAACACCCTATATGACCATACATATTTTTAAAATGTGCCTCCTCCTAAATAATAGCGTTGATCACTCAACGACACAATCCAGTCATACATTCACCGGCCGTGGAGAAAAAGGCTATGCAAAATGTTTATGTAAAGAATCTTTATAAGGAAAATTGATAGATTTTTTGTGTTAGCATCTACTAATTTTGAGTAAGGTCACTATTTCTTTATATGTAAGAATATGTTGCACCTATCTTAGATTCTATTCTCTACTAACCTTTTAGCACAAATATTTCGGATTCTTTATTAATCTTGATACAGGAATCAAGTGGGCACTCTAATATCTCTAGAAATGCTGATAATCTTGTTTGCCGTTAAAAAAATACAATTGATGGTTTTGAATAGATAAAACTTGGATATGATGCATAGTTCTGTAAACCTGTACAATTTTTATTGAATTTACAGAATTTAAGAAACGTTTTATTTGTTTTCTATAATTAATTATTGTTCTAATAAAAGAACAATAATTAATATATACTTTAATATACTTTACTTTTTTTATACCTTTATATATACTTTTAAAATTGTTCGATTTTTTTAAATAATTGCGATATTTTCTAATTAATAAGATATAAGAACGTATTGTAATTTTTTGGAATGGTTTGGAAATTATTAATTAAACCAATTAGTGACTGGTACTGGTCATGACGTGATTGATTTTATATTATTTTATTTCACTTTTTTTTGTTTTCAATAATATATTTTTATTATGATTTATATACTTAAGAAGTAAGTAGAAGTAAATGTTTTTATAAAGATATTCCTAATATTGTTTTTTTTTTTTTTGAAGGGATCATTATCACCTTTCTTAGGGCAGTACAGTATCACAGTACCGGCTTTTAAGCTTACCAACAATGCATCATCAATTCTTATTAGCATTTTCATTGTGTTTTAAAACATTCCTTATTACTTAAGGAGACTTAATAGTGTCGCTAGATTACTGTAGTTGCCATTAATAAAAGTATTTGCCAATTTATTATTTACTGCGGGTGTATATAATAAATGCTGCTGTAGATGGACAACTTTACCAGTGAGTGTGAGTTGTAGCAACAAATTTTGACTATAAATTAGCAATTACAATAGAAACATCTACGCTACTTAAACATGTAGGCATATACAGTGTTATTCAGAACTTATCCATAATAAAATTTGGGGATGTTCAACATACATGTACAAATGTGGTAGTGCAAAAAGAAATTTTTTGGCGGGTTCTGAAAATGCCGCTGGATACTGATCCACTGTAATGGAGTGACCTTGGGACTGACAATGCAAACTGGCTAGCACGAAAAAAACTTCCGAAGTTCTGAGAGTATACCGACACCCGGCGCAAAAAAGATTTGCAGCGTTTCTACTTTAAAATAAACTTAAAGATAGATAGATGTGACCAAAGTGACGTGTCTTTAAAATGAATAAAATTTTGTTACACTAATTTTGAAGAATTGCGCTACTTGATTACTAGATATTAGAAACATGAAATTTATAAAAAATTTGCACATACCTTGTTACAAAAGCTGTTCGAAATTTGGTCCATCAGCTGTAAATTGGGGATTTTCAGCATTTTGCTGCAACAACCACTCACACTCGTAATTGATAATCCGCTGGTAACAGTGTCCCAGGCAGTTTCCAAGCGATCTGACTTGTACTTATTCGCGGATTTTTACGGACCAGATTCAACACTTGTTCTTCAGCTGCTAAAATAAGTTGTGGTCGTCCTGGGTCACCATCTCGTCCAGGATTTGCACGCAAATTACCAGTATCACGGCCACGTTGTACCACTGCCGTAAAAGTTGCATAATTTGGCGTGTGTCGATTGGGAAAGCGTTCCGCATACAAGCGCGAAGCTGCTAATGAATTTTGTTCAACTTCGCCATAAATAAGAATCATGTCCATTAACTCAGCATTACTGTACACATGAGCCATTTTGAAAATTTTACAGTTTAACACTCCTACGATAAATAAAACACCCGCACTGCGAGAGTGACACACATAGACTGATGACTGATAGACAATATAGAGATATTATCCCCACTCCAACTCTATTCGCTCCGTCTTAACCAGGCGTTTCAGGTACAAAAAACTTGTTTACTGTTTTTTGTCGGAATGTGGTATATCAGATGTCGTTGAAGTACAGTTGCCCATCTACGTAGTCCTTTATAATGGCATAACTTTAAACATTGTTTACGAGGAATCCTAAGACTTTTATTATAAATTTTTTTGGTGATATCGATTTCTTATTTAAGAATGCACATATCCTCAAAGTTTTAGAGATAAGTTCTGAATAACCCTGTATATCTATAACAAGAATATTCTCTAGTTACTTGATAGTTGAATTCATCTCCAATTTCATACAAAATTCACAACGTATAAACTTTCATATATTCACCTTAAGGACAAAAATATTTATAATTATACAAATCATCCTAGTTGTACTTTCTGTATTTAGCTTATTTCTCTGAGTGTATAGTTATTTATTATTAAGGTTTATCATCGGATTAGCAGATTGAATATTGTTCGATGCTCTTTTGCAGTCACAATGCGTGATCGCCTCCTGCGGTTGCTTTCTTCGCAAAACCACCCATTCGCCGATTTTTCTACCTGTGGCGCTGCGGTCGGCCGACAGCACACCGAGAGCAATTTTCCCATGCCCTCTGTGATATTAATTGGCTTAATCAGTGGTGAAAAGCGGGCGGGCGAGCCGCGATGCGTACGATGAGATCGAATTACCGTGGCGGAAGCCGTAGAATTATTATTATTCGATATCCCGGAGTGATGAGCCGAAAACATCGAGGGGATGTTTTAGTTTAGTTGTTTCCTGTTAATCCCATAGAAACGAGACAGGGGCGAACGAGAAAGGCTTCTAGAATTTATTAATCGGTTGTTGTTTTATAGCAGGGGTGGCCAACCTTGATAGTCCGAGCCATTTTTCAAAATTTGAAATGTTTCGCAGGCCGCAATTAAATACGTATTTAAAATGTATGCAAAAAAGGTATTAAAAAAAATTTTTTACAGAAATTATATTTATTGAAAACATATAAATAAAAGTACAAAATATGTGTATTGAATTTAAATATTAAAAATTAAACACATTTATTTCACTTCTCTTGCTAATTCTTTACAATTTGGTGAATAATTGGCGATTACGCCACTGTTTATGTTCGTTCGCGCAGTTTTCGATGAGTCATATCATTCTTAACTTGAACTTAACTTGAAAAATGAAATTTGTTACAACGTTGCACTTGGTCTTTCATATTTGTCGTCAGTAATTTCAAAGACATTTTCAAACACATACGGAACGATAATAATTTTTTAAAATATAATAGCACAAAAATGAAAAGGGAACTCGGGTACATTTATCGAGAGCCACAAATAATCCTTCAAAGAGCCGCATATGGCTCGCGAGCCGCAGGTTGGCCACCCCTGTTTTGTAGTGATAATACTAAGATAAAATACGTTGGTAAAGCAATAGTAATAGCAAAAAGAATGAACTAATAAGATTTTCCACATTCATTCGACCAAATTTCTATCTTTGTCACTATGCGCCAGGCACATTAATTTGAGGAAAAATAAAGCGCTCGACGCAAGTTATAAGTTACAGTAAATTTATGAGACTGGTTTCGAGTTCGGATCGGAGAACACCAAGATTATTTGAAAAGGAGAGAAGTTGAAAAGTAAAAAATTTGTGAACACGCTTGGTAAAATGGCCATAGGGTACAATGGAGGTCAGTTAAAATTTTAGACAAATAACAAAACAATATGATATGAAAACTTAAAGAATCTGCGACAATTTCATTAAATGGAGACAAATGTGTATCCAATATTTCTATAAATTTTGATAGCTGTTGGTTATCAATTCTGAAAGACGAGGTAAGTCGAAATAAGCGATTCTTGCTAAGCAATACGCTACCTACTGCCGGCACGCACAACTAACGCTTGGGTTATTGGTTCAGTTTTGCGTATGTATGTCTATTGTGAATTTTGAAATATCCGTTGTTATATTAGTTAATTGCTTCGATTAGATATGAACCATTATTGTTGTGAGCGTCATTGTTCCTCTTGTACAAAGAAAAACCCCGAGATCAGTTTCATACTTTTCCAAAAGCGGGAAAATCTGGAGCTATCGCGGAAACTATAAGTTGAGCATTACGAGTTACAGGAGACAAGTATGGATAAAGAAGCTAAAGAACGCAGAGTAGAGAGTGTGGTCTTTATCTTTCTCTAAGGATGACTAGTTCCATAAAGGTATGTATGCCGTATGCCCAATAAAGAATTTGACATATTTTGAGGTTAAGTTTCATTTTCAGATTTGAACGCTCGAAAAATATTGAAATCTATTTTAATTTTATATCACTACTTACTCCTTTCAAAATAGTTTTACAAGGTTTTTACCTGGTTTAAAGTTCTCTTCAACAAATATTTGATGAATAAAATTTCAAACGTCAGTGTCAGTGAGCATAGGTTAGTATAGATTTCTGCCATTTTGGCGCTACGATCTTAAAATGAATCGCGTATAGAATGAAAATCGACTAATATCTGTCAATATCTGTTTTATCTATCTACCCATGGAAGTAAATAAATAAAATAAATTACAAACTCTGATACTATTCTGTACGTCAAGTCACAGTTATAGTTTTGATAACGAAAACTGATAAGATTTCGAAACGTAAACGTTTTTAAGTGATGTGTTTAGGGTTATATATTGTTAATCTGCTTTTTAGTGTGAAGTATCTTGATTACTTTATTAATTTTTTGTATTTTTCAGTGGTGGCATTATACCCAAATAAATAAGAGTATATTATATATTGTTCGATAGGAAAAAATATCTTTCTATAACCATACATAGCCATAACTATGATTTCTAAACTGTAAGTCGTAACTTGTAATTTCCTTATTAAAAATGTGTCTACGCCACTGAATTATACTTAAAAAAGGGTCTGCAGAACACATACATTATTTTTTTCTACTACCCAAACAACCAAGACATCGACATGGTTTCGAAAAGATGAAAAATCCAACTTCTGATTAGAAATTAAAAACAAAAGAGGATAGCAATTATGGTTTTGACCGTTAAACATATAACGAAAAAAGACATCAAGGATGCATCAATAATTATTTTGATATCTCTTTTAGTTATCGGGTTTATATCATCTGTACACATGCAGTCAATTGATTATATTATTATAATCAGTTTAATTGATCCTTCCATTCTTATCTTACCTCTCCTAAAGACAACTTTAATAGTCATCCACAGATTAGTTTATATTAGGAGTACTTAAATTGTAGTATAAAACACAGTTTTGGTGTTCTCATAAAACAAACTTCAAAGTCCGATTAGATAAAAAAATCGGATGAATCCTCTAAATATATCGAATATCAACTATCCAGCAAAAATATATTTCCGCAGGGAAGAGCGCTCAATTCGTTATATTATTGTTTATATGCATGGGCGGCTGGTGTAAAGGTGCTGCAGAGCTGCAGAAGTGCCAAAAATTTCTCATATTTGTTTAATAACAATAACAATAATCTACCACTGACGTAGTTTACCACATAACACCGAAATACTATACTGCACTCGACGTGCGTTTCGCCAACCAAGTTGGCATCATCTGGAGACGATTAGTTTTAATCATCTCCAGATGATGCCAACTTGGTTAGCTAAACGCGCGTCAGGTGCAGTATAGCGTTTTGGTGCCATGTGAAAAACTACTTTAGTGATATCTTCACACCAAAAGTTCCAACGCCCTTCAAAAATAACAACAATATATTATTTTATTCCGACTAGCAATTTTACAACTTACAATATCGACGAGGCCAGTACAATAGACCAGACGAATTCTCTAATCACTGGCGAGGTATCCTTTACATTGTCTAACTGGTCCGCATGAGGCAGTTCTGTGCACTGCTTTCGACTCCCCCCCCCCCTTTCCTTCACCACCTCTGGTGTGAGTCGCTCTTATGACACACTTTTTGGGCATATCTCCCTTATTATTAGAGATAGACCCATAAAACTTTATATGACCGTATTCATAACAAAGAGTTCTTTCAAAATATGTAAAACAATACTGGGTATTCCATTTAAAATATCAAAGTTTATATCGATGTAGCTTCATTGAGTTGCCCAGTAAGAAAATTAGTATTTGTAAAATAAGTGTAAGAATAAAAGAAAACGACGTGTTCGGGCGATTTTAAAAAAAATTCACAGATCTTGAAAATACCAGACACAACTGATAAAAATTGCTAAAGTAAAATTAAAAAAAGTAAAACTCAGTTTGGTTATTACGATTTATTATTACCTACGTTTGGTTATTATTACGATATTAACGCCAACGTACTATTAACTGCAGTGGCCACACTTGTATTTGTTAATTAAATAATGGTATTAACGATTTTACATTGCTCAGACGTACGACATCGTTTAATATTTAACGTAAGATGAATAGCTTCTTTTTCATTTTCTAAAACATTTCAGTTTCGTTTAATAATGGAACATTATTTCCATAATTCTCAAATGTAAATGCGTCAGCCTAAACCTATTTTTGTTACGCACTTTATAAGTACATTTCATTGTCCATTATATTTATAATTTATACAGGGTGTGATACCAAAACCTTTCATTTGACGTATCTAAAAAACTAAATCTTCCAGTTTAGAGATTACTTATTCTTAATGAATCACCCTGTATATATGGTAGTCCACCTTGTATATATGTTAGTCTAAATTAATAAAATAACAAACCTGCTCATCCTATTACAACGATCAGTAAATACCAACCGTTTATTTTATAATCAACATCAGTTCATAAATCACTGTAACATGTACATATATTGGGAAGTGCTCGAATTATAAGTGCCCACTACCGTGATACAACCAAACAATCTCTGTAAGTCAAGAAACCATGTAACTCAAGCATGAACATAGACTGCTTATTATAACAACACAGCTAGGTCGTCTCCATGAGCAGGACGTGGCCATGTCGAGGTCGCTCGCATTTGCATGTCCCTAAGCGTTAATATTTTAAAAGACAGCTCCCATATACACGCGCCCAGAAGTATTTTCAATACTAAAATTGTGGTTTACGAGATATTGAATTTATTCCTTACTTACTGTACTTACACACTGTATAATACTACTATACCGCGTATTCTCTAAGCTGTATAATACTACTATACCTCTGTTAGCCCATAATCGGTTTCTCCGAAAACAATGAAGGACAAAAGATATAGTACTTACTCTTCCAGAGACCTATAGAGCTACGGAAGCTGACAATTGTTTATAGACTGACAAAGTTCTCAACTTTAACTTTTTTTTGAGAAAAGTACTAGGTAGACAGAGATGTAGGGTAGACCGGGGACAAAAGTAACATTTTGGTTTTAGGTCCTGGTAGTAATTATGGGTTTATGTTTATTGTTGATGTATGATTTTTTAACGTTGAAGGTATGTTTTCTTCAATCATCTAGCATATAGTTAAATTAATTAAGGACTTTATTACGTCAGATATCGGTCTTTTGTTCTCGCATGCAAACTGTTACAACTATCCCGGACCCAGGGACTGTTGTAACAGGACTTGGGGACAAATGTAACGTAGTAATTTTCTTTGTTTTTTGACTGTTTTTTGAAGAATAAGGTCGATTCGCGTTGATTATGGAGATAAAAACATCAAACTAATTCACATTCCAAATTTTTATATAGATATATAAGATATATAAAAGATTTAAAAAAATAGTTTAACTGTTCAACAGATTATTCTGATTCACAATTTTGACAAATATAGAAAATGTCACCCTTTGTACATTCTTCATGAGACCAACCCTTACACTCACGGCATTGCACCCACTTTTCTCCTGCTTTACTTGAGCTGTAAGCCTCTAAACACACTAGGCAGTAGGTTTCCTCCTCGTCGCTGCTTGTCTCTGATCCTGGTTCAATTATGGCTTGCTTTTCGTTTTTATTTTTTTGTATAGTTGTCTTTTCTACATGTTCATTTTTTTTGCCTTTTGTTACAGAGCTTAAATTTTTCTTAACCTGTTTCTGTTTTTTATTATCCACTTCCATTTGTATGGCCTCTTTTTCTGGAGTGTCTGTGTAGATAGTAGATTTTCGTTTTTTTCTATAATTAGAAGGTTTTTTTCTCGGAGGAGCTTTAGGCAGAGGTCTTACACTTTCAGGTGAGAAATCAATTTCAATATGGCTTGTATTGTTTGGTGGATTGGAATTATGAATCATTTGGTCAGGATTTGTTTGGGCATTGGTTGAAGGTTTCCAATCTGGAGTCTGAATATTGGTGCTTGTTGAGAGTACTGGCTCTGGCGTCTTATTTCGGTCTGTAGGAGTAGGGGGATTTTCGTTTACTGCTCTAGCATTTTCCACTTCTGAAATAGGTTCAGGCCGGTCTGTTACGTAGGACGGCAAAAAATCAATTTCTGTAAACTTGTCTCGGTTAAATGGTACGATACCGGTAGCACTAAAGCCAGCTTGAATATTAGTTTGTGTAAGTGCCAAAGGTAATGACAGCCTTACAACTTCTGGGATATGGTAAATAGTCATCGTTTTTGCAGGATTATTTCTAAGCCAGTTGTCGCATGCAGCATTAACAGCTTTTTTAAAGGGACCATATACCGACCGATCCAGTGGCTGAAGCTTATGAGAACAATGGGGTGGGAAAGAAAGTACGACAATGCCATTGCTTTTGCAAAAATCTAAGGCCTGTATTGATATGTGTGAAAAATGATTATCCAGTAACAGAAGAACTTTTTGTGTGTTTGAAGAATGAGTGTGTCTTTGAAAATGTTCTAGAAACTGTAGAAACTCTTTTTCTTGCATCCAGCCACTGGAATTACCCGCTCCTATTGATCCGATGGGGCCGTCTCGAATAAAATGGTCATGATAACGAATTCTAGGAAATATGAACATCGGTGGTATTGAATTTCCAATGGCATTTATTGCTACTGTAACTGTGACAAGAGTTCCTCGTTCACCCGATGTCATCGCTCCCACTTGTCTTATGCCCTTCCTAGCGACGATCCGACTAGGTTTTTGAACCGTTGTAACCCCTGTTTCGTCGACGTTATAAATATCCTTGGCCTCAAAATGATCCCTGTCTAAGACTTTTTCTAAGTTGTCAAAAAACAACTTGACATTGGCGGCATTAAAACTAGTAGCCCTAGATAGACTAGTTGGTTGAGCACATCGGATAGACAATTCTTGGTTCCGTTTCATAAATGAGCTGAACCAATCTTCTCCTGCCATCTTATTCATGTCCCACTTGGTAGGCCTTTTTATCTCATACTTTACAGCTACTTCATATGCTAACTTTCTTATTTCTTTTGGCGGAAATCCATAATAAATTTCTGCTGCTCTAATAATATAATTCACCATGACTTTTTCTTGTTCTGTGCTGAATATGCGATTGCAGCTTCTGTACCCCATAGTGACTTTGGCTTCTTCAATTGTTGTTATTTTCCGATTATATCGCATAAGTGAAACATGGCAAAGGTCGTACTTTTTGGCAGCAGCACGAATAGACAAACCATCATCTCTTACTTCACTGTAAGCTTGCTTATAAATGGAGATATCCTTCTTGCCTCTTTCTGTCTTCCTTTGTCTGCTGCTGCGAGGCATCCTGAAACGCAAAACATCCTATAGATTTATTTTTTATAATAATCGTAACACCGGGGACGGTTGTAACACGTTACAACTATCCCCAGGTGTTGCTGTTACAATTATCCCCGAAAGCAATTTGTAAAATCAAACGCCATTTTTAGGATCCAGTCAAAATATTTTTGATCCAAACATGGACTAAAATATAGAGTACTAGTCCCTTAATAATGATATTAGAAGAATATAAAAAAAAATCTTTTAGGAAAGCATATTTTTAGGTTTTTGTACTTACGTAAATATTTACTTTTCACTGCCTAAAATACGTCTCATTTGCCGCACCACATAAACCGGGTCAAAGATGGCTGGTAACTAGATTATAAGTGAATATGGATCAGACGCATCGACCTATGGCAGCAAAAGCGAGGTTGCCACTATCGTTCGAAAGTTAGAGGTGCTGTTACCATTGTACCCTGTTACTTTTGTCCCCGGTCTACCCTACTATTTACGCTGGATGCGTATTGGATTTTGCGATATTCGTGCGCATTCCTATATTTGACTAAGGTACTCTCGAATAGGTAGTAATTTTTGGGCCTCTAACCGCGATATAGTAGTATTATATAATATATGCCTTCAATGACCGTCCTTTCTTATTTTCACCGATAGATGTCGTTCGTTCATAAAAGTCGAACTGACAAATCAAATAAAAAGTAATGAATTACACGTATTTTTACAATTTCATGTTTTATTTTTCCAGGTCATGTGTACACCCTGTGCAGCCACTAGATTTTTTTTTTTAGATCATTTACAATGTATTATTATTATTTCATAAAATATAAGCCATACCTAATAAAGAGTGTCCAAAGTATACAATAGTGCTGATTACGATAATTCGCAGATAAGACAGAACATAATCATAATGAATAGAAAACTGATACCAGGTTTATTTATCCTCTACATAGGATTTTGTAAACCCTAAGTATGTCTAAGCGAACTGCCTCCAGCGAAAATAGACTGGAAGTAAATAGCACGGGCTATTTGTTGTACTGTTTGTTTGATATTTACATTGAAACTAGGTTAAAACCAAGCGCGTAGCTCAATAAAAACATTCGGCTATTCGGTTTCAGGCGCTAAAATTAGCGCGTGAGTCACTGAAACGGCTGAAATCGACATCCGACACCGCGAGAGGCAACGCAATACGCTCCTCGACCGTTTCTCGCACTGCCTCCTTGGCCATGCAACCGCAACTCCCGCTCACCGGACATGATATTGCTTCTGATTTGATTCAGATCGACGACAACGTGTTGGGTTACAGTTGGAAGTCTAGTCAATGGGAACGGTTGGTAGAAAAAGTCACCTTCTATTTGCTTGTATTTTTTAAATTTACAATTTCAACATTTCGGAAATGTATATTGGTCAGGGCCGTACGCAGGGGGTATTCAAACGCCCCCAAAATTATTGAGGATAGTTTTTTGTGTAATTTTCATATTTATATCATCCTTTTGCTGTCGTATTTAAGTGTCCGACATTATATTTAGAGTTATGGAATTTATTATTAAAATTTTTGCCTTTACCTTTATTTACCTTTAAATTTTAGGTAGGACGTACTTTCACGAGTCCATGGATATAGGTTTTTCTGAGTCTGTCTCTAATAATACATGCCCAATATATCTTGGGCAGATATATGCCCAAGAGTTATTTCACTCATTAGTTTCAACCATCGATTGAGAGAAAAAATCCTTCAGTCAACGTTTCAGTTAAATACTTTTATGATACACTCTTTTGTGCTAATCTTTCTTATTATTAGAGAAAGATCCAGCAAAACTGCATCGATACATTCATGAGATAACAGCTTATCCTTAAAATAGAAATAAATGAATATGAATAAAAAAATTCAATATATGGTTTGCCGTGGATTTTCAGGGCATCCTGTATACATTTCAATGCCATTTTAAAAACTTGAGGTTAGTTAATACAACTTTTATTTTTAACGTGTGAAAATTTTTTTTTACCCATTTAAAGAGCTAATTTAGATGTACTGAGGACGACTAACAGGACCAGTAGCAGTATACGTATATAGCAACTCCTTACAAAGAGGCAATAGAAATTGTACGTATGAATACGTTGTAATGGCCCATTCTAAAGCTAAAATTAAAATATTCAGGGCTCATTCACTGCTTTTCTAATAATTCTTAGGTCTGTGATTTAGAGTTTTATATTTACATCTATGTACATATTATACTTAATTTTTTTATTATCCTGCAAACTTACCCTATTTCCTGTACTTTTGTGAAAACTTAAAACGCCCAAATCGACAGAAACATCTCATAATTTATATATTTTTGTTCTGACAAGTGTGACATAACTTTAAAATGCTCTAGTGTCCTCTTAAGAAAGCTGTGAACAGCACACCACATATTTTACCCACCTCTAACGTTGCCTCCGCTCAAAGCTTTGACCCAACAGAACAGATGCACAGATATGTTAGCAATATGTATCCCATACTCAGCCGGTCCCTTCTGAGAAATAAGAATAACGAGGAAGAGGCGTGGGTGAAGCTCATCGCACACGGGAAAGTTCAGAAGTAAAGGCTAGTTTACTTGTACCCCCAAACATTAAAATAATAGATGTATTATATAATTTAATCTGTACTCTGTACAGATCTGTACTGTACTGTAGAGTCTATTTTGTTTTACTTCTCTCTTCTCTGGTCTTATTTAATACTGTTTTTAATGTACGTAATTTTGTACACAGAACATATTTACAAAGTAAATAGTGTTGTAAATGAGGGAACGTTCTCGAATGTGCTTGGAGAACATTCGCGAAGCTTCAAATGAATTTGCGCGCACTTTCCCGGCCAAGCATTTTGGAGCACATATTGGAACTTTCCCTTGAATATGCTCGAAAATTCTCGGCAAAATGCTCAATATGTGTTCCAAAATGCTCGACCGTGAAAGGGGGCGCAAATTTATTTGAAACTTCGCGAAGCTTCGCGAATGTTCTCCAAGCACAATCGAGACACATTGTTCAAATTGCCGCTAAGAGGTAAAAGTGGCATTATTGCGACTTGTGACCTATTTCCCGAGAATCACAGGTGACCGCCGGGCCGCCGCTGCCCCATAGAATTTATCTCTTTCTGTCATAATAATCTGAAATGTAGAGTAAACAAAGACGACGATTGCCGATATGTTACCGTGAAGGTACTTACTTTGTTTCTACCGATTACAAATTTTTCCTCTTGTATCGAGCTTTATTTGTATTTACTCTTTTTTATAACCATTTAACATAAAATAGTTTTTTTTTAATAAAGGTGAAAACATTGAGAAAACTGGTAATCTTCTCGAGAACATTGAGAAGATTGGGAATATTCTTGAGATTATTGAGAAAAATCAGAATATTTACGAGAATATTGAGAATAAAATAGAAAAATTAGAAACATTGACAAAAAACGTTAAATAGCCTAATTCGGCTATGCTGATAATAAATTCTCGGGAAATAAATGCTCGTATTTTCTCGTTTATTCTGGTTTGTGCTCAATTTGCGTTCTCCAAAAATAAATGCTCGAGCATTTTCCATCTCTAAAAGTAAATATTGTTATAAATGGCAGAGTTCAGTGGTTTCTTTTTATAAAAAAAAAACGCCTGCTCTTCCACTCAACCCGAGAAAAAAAGAGAAAAAATCTACAATGACTATCACGTAAAACAAAATTAAGATCGAAGTAATTGAAATTTGTAATATGTAGCTATAGTAATACAAATAAATATAGTTATAAGATAGTTGTAAGAAGTATAATATAGTTATAGTAATATAAATAAATAGAGGAAACACGCAAAACCCAGCTAAGCAGTAGTTAATTAGACAGTATTTTTTAATTAGTAGTTCCTCGAGATCGTTGGAAATAGTATTATAAATAGAGTCAGCACGGTATGAGAAACCAGAACAAAATTGCGATGTTCTAGGTATATTTCGGAATGATAATACTGTGCCTGTGTCTCATATTTAAATTATCCTCTATCCCCTTATCTCAGAACGTATAAAAGGTAGAGATAAAGTTAAATACGAAAGTTTTTTGTTTTTACCTGAATTTTTCATTTTTATAACTTTCTTGAATACAGGTTGTTCAGCTTCTCTGATCCAGGCATCAACTTTCTTTTTTTAAATGGACCCCCTATATTTAATTGCGTTTTTAAACTTTCCTTAAAATTCTAGATCGACATTGTCTACATAGGGACCCTACCCCTACCATTTACCGTTAGGAAGATATTAGCATTTAAAGAAAACAATCTTTAAATTGTTTATTATGTGCCATCCAAATTTTATTATGGGTGCCATAAAAAGAAAAAACGGTGAGTTATGAGGTTAAAATAGGTTAGCAGATTCATGCGATTTGTGACAAATTATTTCTGAAGAAGAAAGGTTAGATATGTATGAGTACTATGTTAAAAATAACAAAAGTGTTGCTCTTAGAATAAGTGCTTATCAACAAGGATTTCCTGGAAGAAGAATCCCTTAAAAATCAATTTGAATTGAACGAATTGAACAAAGTCTACGAAATCACGGTATTGTGAAATATAAAAAAAAAGGAATAAATTACGCAATATTTTACGAAGAAGTAGAAGGGTCACGATCTAAAAAAATATTTTGTTCTTTAATTTCCGACTTTAAAGTCGGAATTTTGTTAAATTCCCGACTTTAAAGTCGGAATTTTGTTAAATTCCGACTTTAAACTCGGAATATTGTTCATATTCCGACTTTAAACTCGGAATTTATTTTTTTAATATCATTAATATTATTATAATTCCGAGTTTAAAATCGGAATTTAACAAAATTCCGAGTTTAAATTCGGAATTTAACAAAATTCCTAGTTTAAAGTCGGAATTTAACAAAATTCCGAGTTTAAAGTCAGAAATTAACAAAATTCCGAGTTTAAACTCAGAAATTAAAGAAAAAAATATTTTTTTAGATCCTGGCCCTTCTACGCCTTCGTAATATTTTAACAGAAGAGTCACAACAAAACATCTTACTATATTTTGAAGAAATGTCTGAAAAATCTTTAAAAGATGCTAGTAGATATTTGAATATGGCCAGATTCACAATTTACTTCTCCATGCAAATTAATAAATATAAGGCATACAAATTTGCAAAACTGCAAGAATTGCAGCCAAGAGATAACGTTCTTCGATTTGAATTTTGTAGTTTGATGATGGATCGTCAGTTTAACAATAACGTTTTCGCAGAAATCTATTAGACAGACGAAGCAATATTTTATACAGTAGGTAGTTTTACTGGAAAAATAGAGTAATTTTTGGTCACGTGGCAGACCAAAAAAAAATATATAAGACAATTTAGGAAGACAAAGTGTTCATGTTTGGTGCGCTATTTATAAGAGACACATTTTTAGGCCCTGTCTTTCTTGACCATTATTTCAATGGTTCCAGGTACCTTAATTGATTACAAACTTGAATTTTACCTTTATTGTATGCCGAAGAAGATGCCAATCAGATCATCTATCAGATGGATGGAGCTCTATGCCACAATACTGCAGTTTTATTAACCACCAGTGAATCATCTGGAGATGATTTATAACTGTTTTTAAACAGTTTTAATGATTTACATATAGTGCCAACTTGGTTGGCGTGTTTGGTTTATGTGGAAAACTACGTCAGTTCACACCAAAGGTTTCAACCTCTTTCAAGAGTTCGATCACTGACAACAAATTTACTTTTACTAGAGTTAACCAAACATTTGTTAATATTATTGGCATCACCGACTACTTCAGGAATCTACCGTTAATGACATTTATAGTTTTTAAATCTTGCCACAACTTTTTACTATTTCTTGAATTTATAGTGAATTGGAGATAAGCCCTTTTTTCTGTAGCAATAGCTGTGTTTGTTATATGGCAAATTTGCTTGTAATAATCCCAACGTGTTAATTTTGATTTTTTATACCGAAGTAGCTCTCTCTTTTTTAACTTTATCATTTGTCGCATACTGTTTTTATTGGAGCATGCTTATCAAAGAGATTGATAATAAAATTATTAAGCAAATTAACTTTATCGCTTATATTGTTATTTAACCGAAAAATACCGTTTATAGGAAGACCACAAAAATCAGTTAGTAAGGAGTCCTGATTAAAGTCCTTTAAATCACGAAAACTATACCTAAAAGGCTTGGGCTTAAATTCACTGTAATCAAAAATACAAGATATGAATATATGTTCGGTTATTTGAGAAATATCAGTTGGTTATACTTTTATACTTTTTTTGATAACACGATATAATCCATTAAAGTAGAATTATTTTTGGTAACGCGAGTAACCTGACCGATAATTTGCTCCAACTCATAGCTATATATATTAGATAAATACTTAAATAAAGTAATCGTCATCTATATTATCCAAGAAAGACTAGTTTATTTGGAGTATACGCTCATAAGGATTAGGGAAATTGGCCTTTTTAAAATTAAAGTTTCCCTGAAAAACTACATACATAGGCCACATTATGAGAGGCAACAAGTATGAACTGCTGAGACTAATAATTGAAGGAAAGATTCAAGGGAAAAGATCTATTGGTACACGTCAGAACTCCTGGTTGAAAGACCTCAGAAGATGGTTTTGGGTGCACTTCCATTGAAATCTTTCGAGCTGCTGTGTCCAGAACAATGTTAGCTATGTGGATCGCCAACCTCCGAAGGGAGAGGGCGTCATAAGAAGAAGAAAATCAACTGTTTCAAAAGATTTTATTCGGGGGCCGTTAAGTCGTTAGTCTTAATGGCCCCCGGAATTACCATTTCATTTAGGAAATGGTAATTTTATAAACTTTACTTAACTTTACTTTATAAATGCATTTCATAAATATTTGAAAAATGATCATTGCGTCCGCGCGAGGGTCCGCATGACCAACATCCAAGTCACAATAAGAAGAAACATTAAAATCATCCAAGATTACAATTTTGTCTTTATACATAACTTCCAATGAAACAAAATAATCAAGTAAATTTTCAATATCATAAGCAGTTACAAGTGGCCAGATATAAAGGAATATTACAATAATAAAGTATTTGCCAATAGCAACTTTAGCACCCGATATATCAATATTCGGTTATGGCGATGGTGCACAGTAAAAAAATCCGACTGATTTTAACACTGAATCCACACTCATCAGTGTGTATATAATCCACACTTGGCAGTGTTAGACATATCGGTGTATTATTACATTACATAAAAGTAATTTACCACAGTAGATTTTACAAGGTAATGTGTAATAGTTAATTATTTACCGTGTAATTATTCCGTATTTATGGCGGATTGATTCATTTTTAACACAGGATTTTGTAATTTTATTACAATTTATGAGTACTTCTACAAACTTGGCGGGTATATCGTTCGTGTAGTATGAGTTCTAAAGGTTTAGTTATTATACTACCCAGTTCGTGTTTAGTAATTTTACTATTTGTCTTTTTTTACTGTGTGATGGGATCTGGATAGAGTGGACTTTAATAATTTATCAACTGCAAAAGTATTGCTCCACCTTTAGATAAATCCGTTATATGTTGGTTTCTGTTAAATCTACACACTGAATTGTTGTGACACAAATTTTCCCTCAAGAAATGAGGGAGTGATAATAATTGCACTGTCAAATTGAATTTAAAATTCTGTAGTTTTCAAAGTTTATTAAAGTTGTAGTCATCAAAGTTTACAGCAGCTATATTCTGTAAATTTTGGTTTTACTGCGTTATTCCCCAACATTTTGATAGTAAATTGACAAGATATCTAAAATAGGTATCTATAAAGAACTAAATAAATATATCTATCTTATCTATCCAAATCTATCATCTAAAGATATCAAGATTATCTAAAAATTCCTTGACTGAGACATATTTGCTACTATTAATGATTTACAAGATTTATTTTATTAAGCTGTAGCGTGTTTTGAAATCTTCTATAATTCATTGTCAACTGATTACGATTTTAATCCATTCAAAACCAGCGGATATAGATGTTATTTTAATTTGTAGAAAGCAAATACTTCATTATTTAGTCATTTCTTATTTATCATGGTTTGCCTAAAAAATAAGATGCCGTTTTGATTGATGTCATTGCAATTTAGTAATAAAAATTTTTATTTTTTTTTATTAATTCTCTATATCTAGGTACTCAGTATTTCATGTGTTCTATTATACAGTAGTGGAACACACCATAATTAATAACAATCAATATAATATAATAATAGAAATATATCCACCTCGAGGACTAGATTGGAGGTTTATGATTTTTATGGAAGAGGGACAGCATATTAGTATGGTTCGGATAAAAATAAATAGAGTTACATAAATAATATTCTTCAAACTAAAATAACTAGTAGTGGGTATCCACAGAAAAATTAAAGTATATTTCTCAGGCACAAAAGAGTTAAATTGCTTTTCTCTGACCATTCATTGTTCCACGGTGCCTATTCTGTAGCTTTGCAAAGCTGTGTTTGACTTGACTAACCCGAACCCGAGAGTGGAACAGGCCTAAATATAGCCCACCATACGCGCCTGGGACGCCGGTGAATCGACATTTAAATAAACACTTATTAGGGCCCTTTTTCTTCCTAGACCGACCATGCAGCCACCCTGGAGAGCCGGTGACAAGTGGTGCACATGTGTTTACCAAATTCCGCTAAGAAAGCTCGACACTGCTGGCGCAGTGGTCCCCAGGGCGATGTTTTGGCGTTTTGGGCTGGGTGGTTGAACCCTAGATTAGTGACTGGTGTTTCTTTTATTGCTGTAATAATTATAATCACCTCTGGCTTTGCATGGTAGTTGAAGGGACTTCGCCCGATTAAAATTTATAAAGGAAAATATAAAATGCAATTATTTTATGTTGCGATTTTCTAGCACACATCGAAAACACCTACTTTCAGTGGCGGTTTTACCTTAAGAGCTGCGGAGCTGCAGAACACATAAAATTTTATGTATTTAAGCTTTTAAACATATTAAATATCAACAAAATATAAAATATTTAAAATTTAAAGAATCCAAATGTTCTCGCGCTAAAATAAATCTAGGAGCTTATATTATTATTTATTACGACGCGAGCTAGCCCCTTATGCAACCGCAACCTGATATACAAAATGTGTGCACAGCGAACAATTAGATGCGTCCTTTGTTTTTACTGGCTAATCAGGCACGTGGCCCAGTACACGAATATACGGGATTATGTGGCTGCAACAACAACAGCCACAGCCCACAGCAGTAAATTCAGTAATATTTCATAATAGGACGTGGTACGTGGTCGTTTATTTCTATGAGCGGCACGGATAAATATTTTCGTTTAGGCGTCCACGGATATTATACCTAGTTACTAAAATGAACAGCGTTTCGTTTTTACAAAAAACTTTATTTGGTTCTCTGCCTTATGAGGATAAACTGAAAATAAAAGAATTAGGTAGGCCAGCACCACAATTAAATATTGAAGTTAGTGGAACAAGCCGAATTAAAAGTTACAATAGACAATTTAACAATAATGTACTTATACACAAAAACAGAGTAGATGTGCGGGTGTGATATAAAAAATGCACTTTTTTGTTTTCCGTGCTTACTTTTCTGTGGGGATAAAGCATGGACAACATACGGCGTGACAGATTTCAGTCATTTAAGTCAGAGCATCAAGAGACATGAAATAACAAAAAATCATTTGTCAAATGAGATTAACTTGGCCCTATTAGGTAAAATAAACATAAGAAGTCAGTTAGATTAGAACTATATAGAATTGCCACATGGGCATGGCCAAGATTTTCTGTGATTGTTGTACCAAGAATTAGCTGTACGGTCCCGATTGAAATTCCCGGTTGAAGTTCAGAAATGCCAGGAAAACGCGTGACCTTGAAAATTCTTAAAATTTAGCGGCTCCGGCCAGACTTAATATCCCGGAATTGAATTCGACCAATATGACAACCCTAAGCAGAACACATACAATTAATGTTCACGCGCCGCCACTGCCTACTTTGATATTTTATTTGTTTTTTCACTGGTTGATTGAAAGTAGTTATTACAGTTTCGACAATTATAACTAAGTTGAGCTATTGAGCTAAAATTTGGTACATTTATAGATTTTACAGGACCGTTTACTTTTACAATAAAAATTCTATGTCTGCTTCGAAGTGACGGATGATTTTGCCATTTTTGATCTGATTTTGGTTGGAAAATTTGTGTCTCGAATTACGATTTTTTTTTATAAAAAAAGTAAATCAAGTGACGGGGCTAATATGGAAGACCAATTTTGCTCTTCATGGTCCAACTTCACTGGTAATCGGTTTCTGGGAGTTTGGAAATGTTTGCGTATGTTTGATCAAAAATGACGATGCCGATATGGCGGATGAATTTTGTCATTTGTGGTCCGATTCCACTGAAAATCGGTATCTGAGGGTTTTCATGGTCGGAAATTAAGAATTTTTGATAAAAAAATTAGGGATTTAACATGGCGATGTAAATGCTACTGAATATATGTGGGTTGTCACTTTGTTGTCACCTAGATATTATGAGTTCTTAAGTTTAAAAAAATAAAATAAGATACACACGGTGTTACATTATCATAGGTTTGTTACAAAGACGTGGACGTGTTCTAGTGACAAAAAAACACCTTTAAACCACGCTTTACTCGCTTTCAACTTACAGAGGGTGACCATTTTACGAGAAAACAGGCTTTATTTTAATGAATAAATTATTTATTTTGTTTTCATGCACCTACTATGTACGAAGAAACCGTATTCTATGAATAGTATGATACGAAAACATGGAATATACCTAAATTTTTTTGTTAATAATGAAATGTCAAATTTTACAATGGTGTGTTTCCAGTATTTAATCAGACGCGTTACGTATTTTTGCCGAAGATTGCAAACGTACCCTGTATCTACGCCACTGTTTCTAGTTGAAATGATATACAGGGTGTCCCACCGAAAAGTATCACATTTCGTCGCCTTATATCTCGAAAACTAAAAGAGATATCGGGATGCGGTTTGGACAGAACGACTTAGGATTTTTGTAAGTTTTTTTTGGCACTGTTGCCAGATCTCCAAATATATTAGTAATTTTTTTATGGAATATGCTCCTATTTGGAGTAAAATTACTTGCTTAAATTAAATGGAACACCCTGTGTATTTTGCCATAATCAGAAAGCCTAATCACTGTACTTTTCAAAAAGGTAACCATTGTTTACATTATCTTGAGAATTGGAGCCACAAAATTAAATTTGTTAGAAGTACTCTTATTTGGGTTATTACGAATAAAAAAAATACCTCCTTCTTTGTAAAGTTATTTTTAAGATTTTGTACACTTATTTTAAATAAAATACCCTATATATTTTATCATTTTAAAATCTCTAATCAAACTTGATGTGGAACTTAACTGCATTTGCTTTTTAAATGAAAAAAGATGAGGGAGAAAAGAATAATTCTTTAATAATCGGTAGGAACGAGTTTTGTTAACAATAACAACAAAGCACAATGACAGTAATAAAAATAACAGATAAAATAATCAAAATAACTGTATAAATAAAAAGTACTTGAATAAGTTAGAAAACAATTTGTTTTAACTGCCCACCATTTACTTCAATAATATGTACATTTGTGCATCCTTAGTAGTAGATGATGAAAAGTGTGTGATCCTTGTAATGTGAACATTTTTATATCTATATTCCAAATATTTGACACAACTGACAATAAAGTTTATTATTGTACTTTTGTTTTTCATGGCTACTGTGAGAATGAAGACCAGCTTCACAAACTGTTCAAGTCAGAGGTGCTCCCATTAAATTGAATTTTGTGGCTCCAATTCTCAAGATAATGTAAACAATATATACCTTTTTTAAAAGTAAAGTGATTAGGCTTTCTGATTATGGCAAAATATACAGGGCGTTCCACTTAATATAAGCAAGTAATTTTACTCCAAAGAGGAGTGTATTCAATAAAAAATTGACCAATATATTTGGAGATTTGGCAACAGTGCCAAAAAAAACTTACAAAAGTCTTAAGTCATTCTGTCCAAACCGCATCCCGATATCTCTTTTAGTTTTCGAGACATAAGGCGGCGAAATGTGATACTTTTCGATGGGACACCCCGTATTTTGGTAATAAATGTCTTATATACTTAGTTCATATAGTACCCCAATTTAACAGCGATATCTTTATTCCTTTATATTAACATTTTATAGTCCACTTTATATTCCTTTATTTAAAATAAAAACTGTTTTTCTCAAAAAAAATTAACGCCCTAAAACGTGAAAACAATAAAAGCATATTGTTAAAAAGTCGATAACATTTTCAAGATAAGATATTTTTAGTAGTGGTGAGAAACAGACCGTAGTGCCCTCTTTGGGTCTTTGCTACTATCTCTCCGACAATCATTGTCAAATTGACAGACAGATAATGACCTACTTTTCTGCAGGTACCATTACAGCAGTGACCTCTATTGTCTTTGAAGAATGTGGCAACTCCTATGGAGATGCCGAAGTAGTCCAATGCCTGTCGGGGCAAATAAGTAGGATTGTCTTCCTCAAAGACAATAGAGGTGACTGCTACAATGGCATCTGCGCATAAGCAAGTCGTTATCTGTCTGTCTTTTGATAGTTGCAAAGACCCAAAGAGGGCACTACAGTATATTTATTACCACTAGTAACATTCACGATGCCCACTAGTCAATCACGTCGCAACATCGCTCATCGGGTCCACTACCTATAGCACTCTGATGAGCGCATAATAAGCGCGAAACCGATCAGTGTCTGGTGGTTGATCTCGATGAAAGGTGTGTCGACTCCTATATGGAGGTGCCGAAGTAATGTAATACAAGTTGGGGCACATTGCATTACATTACACATTGTCCCTGGAGTAGTTGTTTTCGGCATTTCCTTCAAATAAAGATATTTTTATTACAGAATTAAAATGTATATCTTTTTGGCTCTCACAGTGTCCTTTCGACTACCAATAAAAGCAAGGACCGTTCATTTAATATAAATTGAAGGTAACTAGAAAAATATCCATCTGAATGATTACATCAAACATTAAACAAACCCTCCAATCCTTTGGTGGCTGAATAGACATTATGATATTCATTTTGTTTGGAAGTTTTCACTTTTTAAATTATGACTGATCAACATTTGGAAGCCAAAATTGCCAACTAGCAATTTATTATGTAAATATTGTAACTTATACACAAGGAAGTAGATTATAAATGAATACAAATGCTGAATGAAAGATTTTTATATAAATTCAGTAATTTTATTCACGCCATTATTTTTTACTTTCCATTATTGAGAGCTCTTCAAACCAATGATAACAAATTTAATGCTTAACGCAAGGAACCCTACTTTCAGAAAATTAGAATATTATAACAATTTTAATATAATACAGATTCAACGAAATAGATGCGCTAGATATTTTTCTGTTGCTCCTCATCACTTATGCACATTGTATTGAAGTGATACTTACTGACATAAGAATGCAGAATATTAACTTCATAGGTGATGAATTCAAAATGAATTTTGTCCTCACAAAACGGTTGAATATATTGACAACTATCCTAAAAACAAGGTCATTTTTCTAAAAAATAACATTTAAAAGAGAAAACGCAACCGTGCAGCAGCGGCGAGTCCTGATTTTTCACCGGGGTGTAAACTCGACCGACTCGCGTGTACACGGTTCTGAAGCTGCAAGAAGTTTGACGCGAAAAAGTAGGTACCCCATAATATCTGTGTTCCTGTACAAAGACATTGACAAGAGGCGTAACTTTCACTTAGTCGCATATTGTAATAAATTGTTTTGCATAACAATTCTTTTCTATTTTCTGCGTCTATATTTTGTTTAGGGGTATCCCATACAATTACGAGTGCCCCATACAATTTTTGTTTGGATGCATCCGATTCCTTTCAGCCAAATGTAAAATGATTTTACAGGAGAAACTTTACTATAGGCTGCAAAATTTGTTTTAATTCTTTGTATTTTCGTTTTCTGTATTTTATAGAATGTTGTGGTGCGCCTCTGCATTTTTATACCTTCTAGATTATGAAAATATTCACGACTAAATTCTTGGCGTGCTATTTTGGGGTATTTCGTAACAATTTCGAGGCTATTGCCCCGTCTTTGCTAAGTGTAGGAGGTGATATAAAAATAAAATAAATACACTTGCGGGACTGACTGACGTACGTGGATTTACTGAAATTTGGATTTTATTCAACCAGGAGAACTCATGAGAATGCTGAATGGTACTAAGTCGTTTTATTTCACATGGTTTACTCGGTAGTAGTAAATTTTGAAGGACATTTGTTGAAGTTATATCAGCAAAAAGATATTTAATATTTGCAAGTGATTATCAGCAGTAAGAGGTAATTTAGGAACTATAGCACAGCATATAAAATATGCTGTGACTATAGTTAGCTTTGATAACAACGTTTCATGTATAATAGTGCTGTATCCAAGGGAGAGGTTCAAGAGCGAAAACCCCCTTCAAGCTCTAACCAAACTAAATTTGGTACGAAGAATATTTAATGAAATTTCATAGCAACAAATTACAAGGACAAAAGTGTAAAGAACTTTTTTCTTGTTTTTGTTCGTAGAACACGCCCACGTGTTGTGACATACCATGTTGTAACACCCTGCACAGCATAACACCCTTCAACTTAGGTACATGAATAAAGATTAGAAGAAAAGCATTCAGTTTTCAATGCTGGAATTATATTTTGTTAAAAATTTCCTGAATCATAATAATAGTTACATCTAACCAGGTATTTAGATATCTGAAAGGAATGTTTGTCAACCCGTAAATGATGACGTAACAGCTGCGGAAGTTTGTCAAATGCGGTGATATTTGCATTTTGTCTATATTTTCACTATACGTTTTTTTAAACATTTAAACGTCACCTAATATCATTACACTATTTAGCAAAGTTGCTATCATTGCTGTAAAGTCAATACGTCATTACGCCAATCAAATATTGGGATTTTGGTCCATAATATTAAAATAGGATGAAATTCATTCTAATGTTTCAATTTATTTCAATTAATTTCATTTCTAAAATAATAAAGTGGATACTCGAAGCGGATGGTTCTTTATGAAACATCGTGAAAATAATTGTTTTGAAAAAAAGATTGCTATCATTTAGATGTTCCAAGAAATATATAGAAAACACTCTATATACTAGTATTTCGGCTTATTAGGCCTTTTTCAATAGAGTAATGTCTATTACTAAATATTTCTAAGCGCGTTTTCGTTATTTATTTGTTTACTAGCACCTACCTACCCCCGATTGATCCAACCATCTGGTAAAGCCCGAGTTTTTATTACCTTTTCTAAGAAGGGCGAGAGTGTAAAATCTATCTGATCATTTGTAGTACACGGATTTATAATAAAAGATTTTTTTAATTTCTAATTGCTCTAACAGATCTAAGGGCTTTCCTTTCTTTTCACGATGCAGTACTTATACATTTTTCTGATCTATAAAATGATTGTTTTCTATATAATGCGTCGAAAATCCTGACTTGTTCTTTTACTCTAGTTTCGATACTTCTACCGGTTTGACCCACATACACGGCATTACAATCCGCGCAGTTAATTTGGTATACCCCCGATTGTTTTAATTTCCTACATTTTTTTTTAAATTTAGAAAAGCGAAGGACATATGAATTTTTTCTCGTATTTAATGTATTAAAGACTGTCCTCGAAGACACTTATTGTCCGCAACAATTGCACCGACTGACATCGTTCAAATGTTTCGTTTCATAGCCAACTCGACAGCTAACTGACCGATTATTCTCGTTCCTTCAATAATGTTCAAATATTTTCAAATGGGTTTAATTTAGGGATATGGAATGCTAATATCAATCGAAAGGAAATTAAAAATAGTTAGGTTAGTATCATAAAACACAGGGTGTTCCATTTACAATAAGTGAGATATTGAGTTTTGAATTAGTCACAATGTGGTATTTTCCTTCAATCGAAATGAAAGTAGAAACCTGTATTTTTATAAAATATATTTTTTTTATATTTATTAGGATAAAAATTATTATGATTGAATCGGTAGAAAATTTTTAATTCAATTTTGAAATTTTATTCTATATTCGTGACGTCACTAAGCGAAAACTAGGGAATATGTATCTATAAAGAGGCAACACTGATAATATGTGGTTAAATTTAGTTTGTAACGACGACAAAGGACAGCCGACATTTCGACAATTGACATTTGAAATTTCCTGTTTGTGTTTGGCTTGACAACTTGACGCGTTGTATTATTGTTTTCTTTTGAAGTAAACTTTTATTAAACATGGAGCAAGGTTTTATAGAGGCTGAGTCCGACAATTTACCGGTTATAGATCCTTTTATGATAAAAATCCTATAGATCCTTTCAGAAATAAAAGGGATGAAAAATGTAAGGTTAGTATTTAACTTAACAGTATTACTGCAAAGTCGATTAAATATATTCACAAATTACCATTACAAATTACGATGTTTTTCTATTACTAATAAATACACTTGTAATCAGTCACAAGCAGAGACAACAATTCACAGGTAAAAATATAAACTAAAAACAATGTCTCATGTTTACCCTAACCAAACAATTCAAACATAAACAAAAGTAAAGTTGTCACGCAGTGACACCAACCACACAAATGAAAATATCCTAGAAATCACTAAAAAATGGCGCAAATTTTGATAATAATAAAATAATAAATTATGGACTTAAATGAACCCAATATTAAAATTCCAGAAAGACGTATCTCTTCTTTTTCCAACTACTTTCCATTGCCGATGTAAAAAAAAAATAAGAAAATATCCCATTGGTGTAGCCATTATGCGCTAGCTTACGTATTTTCTACATGTTTCGATGCATTTCAGTATTACTCATCCGTTAAAATTTCAAGTGTTTAGGTTACAAACTGAAAGAGATAGAACAGGATAAATGCAACTATGTTTTTTGACAAATTTTTGAAAAATCAAAATATCTCGAAAACTGTTAAGAATAAGGATAAGGTATGTTTATGAAACATACTTTCAAAACCTTCTAATTTACGTGGAATCCAAAAACAAAATAAAAAATAGCATATTCCATTTGAAATAAATAAGTTACATCGACTTCCTGTGAAACCAGAAGTCTCACCTCAACGCCAATATTTTAATCGATAGAAAATTGCGAGAAACCCCCGTATAATAATTTTCAGAATTACAGTACGTGTAGTATTCCAGAAACGGCTAATTGAAGCTCTACATGGTACACCCTGTATAGTAGGTAGAAAGTAATCGCATAATTTTGCTCTGATTGCTATGAAATAATTATAAAGTCTTGTTCGTTTACTATTTGTGATTATAAAGTATCAACATTTTCATACCAGAACGTCAGTAAGTTTGACAGATAGCTAATAATTGGAACTAGGTATATAGGATCATTTTTTCTGATTGAGCTCTCAATGTCGTTTGAAGAATATGGCCGAGTTTTAAGAAATAAAGCCGGCTCGAGTAGCGCGTATATTTCTATTTCTAGTATCAAGTATCGGATGACGATATCGTTCGGACCTGGAATCTGAGAATAGCCCACAGCCCGGGCTATTTTAAACGACACCGCACAATATGATACGTGCCAACTCGACACCATTTCACCCAAAATCCACGCATCTAACGCTTAAAAATGCGGAATAGTCCCGAAAACACCGAGATAAATACGAACTTAAAACAGGTTCATTAGCTGGAGGCACAGTTTTACTATTTTCATAAACTGCGTGTGAAAAATCTATATTAATTATAATGAATCGGGGGTCTCGGGTATATTCGATTGACTTTATAATATAAGCTACTTATCTAATACTTGTATGTTAGGAACAAATACAACTGAAATTTCAAGATAAAATAAATAAGACCACATATCTCCTTGACGTCGCAATACCTATATATTCAAAATATAGCCAAAAAATATACCGAAAGAAGGAAACATAAACAAGTTCATGTCAGTGACGGGTACTACTTTAGATTCATAAAGTAGCTCACTCAACTAAACTTCGAAAAAAAGTATATACTCAATCCCAAAAAAACATGTGCCATGTGTAATACCTACATGTTATACAGGGTTCTCCATATTAAACTACCCACTTTAGTATTCATAATATTATAATATAATATATTAAATCCTTCCAAGTCGAGTAAAAAAAATCTTTTTTCCACGGTCGGGAGTAGAAATCAGTTTCTATGACATCAAAATTGAAACAGAAGTAGTCGATTATTCCCAAGGGAGTATAATGCTCCCAAGGGAGTTTACATTATGGAGAACGTTTTTCATGCAAAAAAAGAGGTAACATTGAAATTATTTATTGACATTTAAATTAAATGTAACATTTGTACAATTTTCAAAAGTAATATTAGAAGGAATATTACTTTCGCTTACATTTAAAGTTTTTGTGATTGCGCTAGTGGTGGTACCTACTAAAACGTGATTAGCAATTTTGGTCTTATTTTCAATGGAGTTCTCGACATAACCCTCAGCGACTGTCGTTGATTTCCAACCAGCATGACGCTTTATTGTCGTGATATCCACACCAGCATCTGCCAGTAATGTCGCTGAAGATCTTCGTAAGCAGTGACCAGTATAACATGCAGCATCAGGTAATTTTAAATACGAAGCTACTACACTAGGAATTTTTCCGATGGTATTCTTGCCAACTGGCTGCGAACTACATTTTCCTGCTTTGTAGTACAAAAAAAGGCGCTTATGCTTGACGTGGGGAGAACGAAGGGACAGGTATTTTCGATACAATTCAAGCATATTTCCCACATCGGTAACCACAAAGGTTCGTGGAATCTTTGTCTTAGTGTTTGGAATTTTTACAATCAAGGATGAGCCTACATCCTCAATATCATCTACAGTTAAATTGACTAGTTCATCAGTTCGACAAGCTCCGGCAATCCCCAGAATTAATACAACCTATAAAAAATCAAAATACTAAATAATTGAAATACCTAACAACAAAAGTAATCTTACCTTAATCATTAAGAATTCTTTGTCATCTGCAGTTGATAGAAAACGGTCGATTTCACCCTTTGTCAATATTTTCGATTTTTTCGCTTGATATCCGTCACCGGTTCTTTTCAAAAATGCTATCAGTTTGGGGAATTTGCTTATATCTATGTTGTCGTAAATTATCAAGCATGACTTAACCATAGAATATTGCGCCCATAATGTGGAAGACTTGTAATTCTTTGCATTTTCACTGAAGTATGCCAACAAAACATTCTCGCTGTATACTTGAATCTTTTTCTCGGCGCACCACGTTTTGAACCGATTGTAAGCTATATCGTATAAAGATCTTGACTTCGTAGGTAACAAATTGCTTATTGCAATATTTGCAGCCTCCACAATCTCTTCCGACTCACAATTATTCATTGTGCACTAAACAAACTGTAAACTAAACCAAACTAACATCTTAATTTGACAATTCTTTTTGTTTGTTTATTTTGTAGTTATGACAATAACTCAACGACTACTAAATAAATGCTCAAATCCGAATACAATAATTCTGGTGCTACTTACTTCATAATAACAAAATATGTGTTTTTAAGTTAATGAGACCGTGGAAAAAATAGTATATACCATTCGGGAGAAATGCTATTTTGTCCTCGGTGCATTGTAGCCCTCGGGCTTCAAATTGCACCTCTGCCAAAATAACGCATTTCTGTCCCTTATAGTATAATATACTATTATTCCAGTAATGCACAGCCAACTGTGTGGGATTTATTACATACTTAAACATTAGTCCAATTTTTAAAAATCATATCTTCTAAATCCTCCATCAACTTGAATGCAACTTTCAATTCTTCATGCAAAATTGTACCGGGTGGCCAAATAAGAATGGGCGCCGGCTCTATCTCAGAAACTACTTATCGTATAACTTTGGGAAAAAAATTCTAATAAGTAAATCGGGTAAGAGAAATCGCTGGAAATTATTTTCAAGTTCGTAGGATGACCGCTAGGGGTCGCAATATGACCAATCAGAAAATGGGATTTTTCTCAAAAATATGCCAAGTTAAGAGGTATTTTAAATAGTGGCATTGTAATCTTTGTAAAATTTGCAATCTTTTTCTTGTAATGCACTTTGCTCTATCTTTAAAAATAAAGTGGTGGGGGAAGGTTAAACTTTATTTTATTTAAATAAGGATAACTCCGGTTTGGGTTAACAGAATTAAACTAACTAGGGCTCGTTTAAAAGAGATTTTCTTATTGAATAATCTGCAGTATATACTGTTCCTGAACTTATTTTACCATGGTAGCTAGAAGGCGCTGTTTGACATCGTAACAGTTATTGCGCGTTTTCATAAAAATTTTAAATGGCAGGCTATGTCTCTTTTTACATATTTAAATAGAGCACAAAATTTCCAAAAAATCAGCTCAAACCGCAACTTTCTATCTTCGCTCTAACGGGAGATATTAAGAGATCAAATAAAGTTAGGCTGACGCCTAGACCTATTATAATAGTCTAATAAAAAATTATACTTATTCTTATTTGGCCACCCGGTACATTACCCAGAGAAACAAATCACCATCAATTCTTGTATTTTCTTCTCGAATTGGGTCTTTTGGCTTCTCAATTGTTGTAAGGACGAATTGCAAGGATCTTTTCCTTCAAATACACCCACAGAAAAAATCGGGTGCCGTTAGATCGGGGGACCTAGGGGGCTAACGCCAATTTCCAAATCGGGAAATTATACGACCGTTAAAAAATTCTCGCAGAATTCTCATGCTATTCTAGCTGTGTGAGCTGAGCTGTTGCTCCATCTTGTTGAAACAACAGAGCACCATTTAGTAATCTCCCTCTAATCAGTTGTTGTATGAGAAACGTTTGTAACATGTTTATATAGCTCTCGGAATTGACTGTTACAAAACGATTATTAAACGTTATAAAACTTTCTTGGAGAAATTACCGTTGGTGACACTAACACGGATTTATGACAGCGACAATTAATTCACTATTTTGAGATGGACGCCTACTCGAATAAATGTAATCCCCTTTTGATATTGATGTCGCATCTGTTATAATAGGGGGTTTTTGAACCCCTTAAATTTTAGCACGTCGTTATCGTTATTCTGAGCATGCGCAGTTCCAAAAAGAGTATAATTTTTGGCACTGCGCATGCTCAGTATAACGATTTTGATAACGATAAGGTAAAATTTAAGGGGTTCAAAATCACCCTATTATTAGTATTAGTAGTATAACTATTAGTGTTAGTAACATTAGAATAGCTATACAGGGTGCCCATTATCTATATCCTTACATGGCTAACTTTGTTAATAGTGGAGATAGAGAATTGGTTAAATTAGCAAAATTGGGCAGAATTACAAGAGGAATTCAGTGCCTCATTCAGATTTAATTTTAATTTTTAACTTTTCGAGATATTTTGAAAAAACTGAATATCGCCAAAATTTTTAAACTCGAATATCTCAAAAAATATAAAAGATATAAATAATATAAAAATATTGTGTGATAGTGCTTTTTATGTGGAATTCAGCGGTGATATTGAAAATTTCACGGGCATCTTAGTTTTTGAGAAAAAAATAAAGTTATGTTTTTTTAAATGGCAACCGTAGTTGGATGTTTTTTTAAATGGCAACCGTAGTTGGCTATGGAATCAATATAAAGCTTATTTTTTTCTGATTTCAAAAATATTATATTTAATAAACTTTTCTCTTTTCTTTTGTTTACATAATGAACAAATAATTTATTAACATAGTACCTAAGCTATGAAAAACAAACGTAGATCAGTAAACAACAATAAAATATAAATGTCAGATCACCCTAAAGTCACATTATACACGTCAAAATTAAACATTCATGTTAAAATAGTTATTGTGAAATGTACCCAAACGAAGAAAAATACGATTTATTAAATATTATATTTTTGAAATCACAAAAAAAATAAGCTTTTTACTGATACCATAGCCAACTATGGTTGCCATTTAAAAAAACATAACTTTACTTTTTTTCTGAAAAACTAAGGTGCCCGTGAAATTTTCAATATCTTCGCTTAATGACATGTAAAAAACACTATCACACAGTATTTTTATTTTATTTGTGTCTTTTATAGTTTTCGAGATATTCGAGTTTAAAAATTTTGGTGATTTTCAGTTTTTTCAAAATATCTCGAAAAGTTAAAAATTAAAATTAAATCTGAATGAGGCAAGGAATTCCTCTTGTAATTTTGCCCAATTTTGCTAATTTAACCAATTCTCTATGTCCACTATTAACAAAGTTAGCCATGTAAGGAGATAGATAATGGGCACCCTGTATAATAGTATGATTACTAGATGAGTAGTAAGAATAGTATGATTTATGGGTTTCTAATAAAATGTACCTAGGCTAAAATGTATCAACGCCTATTTGGGACCACTCAGTATGTGAGAAGCTTAATTAAATTCGAAGCATTCGAGGATGAAACGCGCGTACACGCACCAGAGGTTCCCACCGCACCACCAAGTCATCCGTCAGCGTGATAATTCTTAATTCCTCGAAGACAAGAGCTTGGAAGCCCCGCATTGTTTTTCCAACAACGGCAGTTTGCGGGCTTGGCAGGGAATACAAGCGGAGCAGCCGGTGGAAACGGCGGTGTCGGGTTTCACCGCCGAAACGACGAACCCTCTGCAAACATCCTCCCCCACAACCACTGCAGCAGATCCAGGGCCGCACGCGGCATTTTGCAGCCAGGGTGAAATTTATTTATACGCAATTCATTTTAAGATCGTAGCGCCAAAACGGCAGTAACCTATACTAACCTTGGGGCACTGACACTGACGTTTGAAATTGTATTCATCAAAGATTTGTTGTCGAGAACTTTAAACTAAGTAAAAAGCTTGTAAAACTATTTTGAAAGGGGTAAGTAGTGATATAAAATTAAAATAGATTTCAATATTTTTCGAGCGTTCAATCTGAAAATTAAACTTAACCTCAAAATATGTTAAATTCTCCATTGGACATACGTCATACATACCTTTATGGAAATAGTCATTCTTAGAGAAAAGTAAAAGAGCACACACTATACTTTGCGTTCTTTGGCTTCTTTATCCATATTTGTCTCCTGTAACTATTTAATGCCCAACTTATAGTTTCCACGATAGCTCCAGATTTTCCCGCTTTTGGAAAAGTATGAAACTGATCTCGGGGTTTTTCTTTGTCCAAGAGGAACAATGACGCTCACAACAACAATGATTCATATCTAATCAAAGCAATTAACTAATATAACAACGGATATTTCAAAATTCACAATAGACATACATACGCAAAACTGAACCAAAAACCCATGCGTTAGTTGTGCGTACCGCCAGTAGGTGTAGGTAGCGTATTGCTTAGCAAGAATCGCGTATTAACATATACGTAAGTAAGTAACATATTCAAATAAACTTATCAACCCACAATCCTAATCGCATTGATTAGCCCGAAAGTCGGAGATTTGTGTTAGAATGGGGGAGCATTAGAGCAGAGACGAGGAATGCCCAGGACTATTTAGTTAGAGAGACAGTCAAACACATCTATTGTGCGTTTCACGAAGTTGTATCCCGGATTGGAATGTTAGTATATATCTCCAACGTATGGAGCGTCGTCATGTTATTAGTTAAATTCAATGCATTGGCACATCTCGGTTACGGACCGCTACAAATTGAGGTGGTGTGATTTAAGCGCGCTCCCACAGGATTTGCCAGCGAATCCTGACAATCCGAACATTCCAATCCGGGATACAACTTCGTGAAACGCACAGTATTATAACCGCTCAGACCAACGCCTGGTAGGTATGCTTCCCATCCTGACTCATGTGCAAAGTGGGTTGTCACCCATCTCTCCATATATCCTCCATAATATAAACCTTATAAGAGTCAAAATCAAAATTTCATTAGAAATGGTTAGACCCGCCTGGAAACGAATTCACTACCTGGGCCTGAGAGCTACCAAGTCAGTTAAATAATAATAATAATAATAATAATAATAATAACAATAATAATAATAATAATAATAACAATAATAATAATAATAATAATAAAAATACATGTTTTATAGTATATAGCATATAAATATAGTATATAGTATCATTTATTGGCTTATTTAACTGTTTACGTCTTTCTTTATATATAGGAATTAAGACAAAAAGTTTCCTATGAGATAAATTATTAATGAAATCATCAAATATATTATGGTTCAATAAAGTTTTATATTTCCTCGTTACCTATTATCCGTTTATTGAACCATAATATTTGACAATTTAATTAATAATTTATCTCTTAGTTAACTTTTTAGCTTAATTCCTATATAAAGTAAGATATAAATAATAAATTTATTGATCGACAGAAACTTACAATTACAGAACAATTTGTAAAATAGATAGTATAAGAAATAGTACCTATATTATATAAATAAGTATATTTATTTGTACATTCAATAAGCTTTCTCTTAAATTTACTCAATGAATAATAGAAAACATAGCAACGATCACTTACTACGTTTTAAAATCAGTCATTAAATGAATGGAAAAATTACATTCTGTTCTCTAAGGATGACATGCCAAATCTAGCTACAATCAAGTTTTTCTGGATGTTTATAATCAATTTACGAAAACATTTATTTTAATAACATTCGTTGTGTTGTTTCTATTGTAACAGGTTATCATAAAGTAAGGGATATATTTCAGTTATTTATGTATTTTTAACAAAACAGGATGCGGAAGAAATTCTATTGCTTAAACAATGGGATTTCTTATGTCCAACAGTGGTTAACGCAAATGTTCGATATGTCGTCAATATTGCTGCTGTACAATCACCAACCATTCCTCCAAATTGTACATAGCGTTAATCAGCATTTCTGGTTGAATTACAGCAATTTGCTCCCTAATAGAGTAGCTATTTTAATTCTCCCAGCGTTGTTGGTCGTGTTCTAAATACCAAATTTTTTAAATAACCCCACAGCCAGTAATCCACTGGATTAAGATCAGGCTATCCTGGAGGCCATGAATTTACAAAATGTCTGCTTATAACACGATTTTGAAAAACATCAGTTAAAAATTCTTTAAATAGGGCGGTAAATATACGGAGGAGCTCCATCATGCATAAAACCATGTTTTCAATTCCTTCGTACTCGTTTTGTAACCGTGTAATGGCACAATCTCGCAACATATGCAGGTATCGTTCACCAGTAACAGTTACAGATACGGCCTCTCCATTCTGTATTTCCTCAAAAAAGTCTGGTCTAATGATAAAATTAGATGTGAAATCGCACCAAACGGTGACTTTCTTGTCATGGTCATGAAGAGCTTCTTGGACAATTTCATGTGGATTATCTGTTGACCATATTCGACAGTTTTGAGTATTGACTCCACCATTCAAAGAGAAATGGGGACCCATTTCTCAGTGTAAACATACATCTGTTTACACTGAGAGAATATTATAAATTGGGTTTCAACCCAGGTTTCAAGTTTGACAATTTCTGTTTACAGACCAACGCAAGTTGGCAAGTTGGATATTTGAAATTCCGCATAAAACAGTTAAGTAATATTAATTTTATTTCGAAGGTGGTGCATAAATCATTAATAAAATAAGAAAAAGTAGTATACCTAGATTGGATCCATGAAGGACGCCAGAGGTTGCTTTGCAAAAACTGAAAACTGTAACCATTGTATTAATGTATTAATCCTTTAATTATGATGTGCAGAACCGAATTAATAAACAGCAAAAAACAATGGTACATAATCAAAAGTATTTACCAGTCCATATCGCTGTAATAATTTTGATCGTGATTGTTACGTTATTTTACCTAATGATGTATGTATAACTGTCTTAGGTGGAGCCTCCGGAACCCTCTAATATTTAACTACTGGTTTTGCCACCCTGTTAGTTACGCTCCTGTACACAGCATGATGTGTACACGGGAGCTTCTCCTCTTCGTCCATTGTATCGTGGAGATCTAAATGGGTTTTGTTAAAACGTCACTTAGCGAACATATTGACGTAATATCTTTGTTTAGATGGCGACGATATACAGGGCGAGTAGCCATCTTGTCATTTGGAAAGCGACGATAATGGTATTATGTTAAGATTTTTAATATCTACTATATTATATGATAAGTGTGGTACAGGGGCACACTCAGAAAAGAATTGGCAGTGTTTGTAGTGGCGAGATACAGTGAAATACACTGCAGTGCCCTCTTTGGGTCTTTGCTACTACCTGTCTGACAATTATTGTCTAATTTACAGACAGATAACGATCTGCAGAAAGCAGATGCCATTACAGCGACCTCTATTGTCTTTGAGGAAGACAATCCTACTTAATTATTGGAAGGAGATGCCGAAAACAACTACTCCACGGGCAATATGCCCCGACTGGCGTTGCATTACATCAACATCTCCATGGATGTCGCCACATCCTTCATCAAGACCAAATACCAGACAATGACCGGTTTCGATCTTATTATGATCTCGTCAGACTGCCATAGGTATTGGAATCGATGAATGATCTGGCGACGTGATTGCCTAAGGGGCATAGTGAATGTTTGTAGTGGCGAGATACAGTGAAATACACTGCAGTGCCCTCTTTGGGTCTTTGCTACTACCTGTCTGACAATTATTGTCTAATTGACAGACAGATAAACCGGTCATTGTCTGGTATTTGGTCTTGATGAAGGATGTGGCGACATCCATGGAGATGTTGATGTAATGCAACGCCAGTCGGGGCATATTGCCCGTGGAGTAGTTGTTTTCGGCATCTCCTTCCAATAAGAATTGGCAGTGTTTCAAATAATTGGGGATTCATTTAATAAACACTAAATCAGGCAGCGAGCGGCGCATCACCGCAGTTGAACAGGCAGAGGAGCGGGGGATCCTCCACAAGGACCGTTCTCATGTCGGAGACTGACGAGGACCAGCTGATTGACCAGAACCTGCTCGAGGGCGACGAGGAGATGGGCCCAGAAATTTCTGAAGAGGCATTACTACAAGACGACGAAGAAGAGGAAGACGAGGACCGGTCCTGGAGGCGATAGTCTTTTCAATTCCGGCCTTTTTTACGTACTTGACAGTTTGCATGCGTTTTTCTTTTAATACGAGGCCATATAGGTTTTAGGGAGCTGCCAAGGGTGATACGGAAGAGTGACTGGTTTTAATCACTAATTGTACAAAGCATTGTTATACTATTAATTTTATTTTTCAATCTCGATATATATAATTATGTCTTGTCCCCTGTCCTAGACAAGAACGGATGAGGAGTTAGAAAATGCATCGCTTATAATATTTTTTTGCCTGTGTCTGTATCATAGGAGTTCGGCTTGGGAGCTGCAAATTAATTGTTTAACTCGATAAATTATTATGGTTTTGTACACTTTACCATATTGTATTATGTATAGTATAGGTACCTACATACAATGTACATAATTCTTTAAATATAAAAAAGCATTTTTCAAAGGAGATTAGATTAGATTTATGTAGGAGTCGACCCCCTAGCCTGGTCCACCGCGACCTACAAGATCTATTGTGGCACTCCCAACCTATTTAGAGCACTCTGTCCAGCTTTGTCCTTTGCATTAGACTCCACAACCTTGATAGAGGCTCTTCCATATAGCTATTGGCTCTTGGTCTTCCTTTCCCAAGTATTTGAAATCTCAGTCTTGTCAGGCCCTCGCACTGGCACAGTACGTGTACTGAGGTTTCCTCTTCTTCTTGACAGAATCTGCAAGTTGCGTCTTCTGACAGTCCCATAAGATTCATGTGCATATTTAGCCTACAGTGTCCTGTTAGGAGACGTACTATTATTCTGATGGCCTTTTTATTCTGGGCTAACAGATCTGCTGTGAATTTAGGCGTCCGTTCTTTAATGAATAGCTTTGCCTGTCTCAGTTGTGGCAGATTCCTCCACCATTCTAGAGATTTGTTTCTCATCCATTCCTCCATGGATGTTTTAATGCATGGCTTCGCTATGCCGCAGAAGGGTTCTGGTCCTATGAGGTCTTTTGATGCGCCTTCTCAGGCTAGTGCGTCTGCCTCCTCATTACCTTTGTGCCCCTCGTGCCCAGGTATCCAAGCTAGGGTCACTCTATTCTCTCTCCCTAACTCTTTCAGGGGTTTTCAAAGGAGACTTAATGATATTCCATTATAATAGTTTAAGACTATACATTTAAACTTTAAATTAAATAGTATATCAGTATCAGTACATAATGTTTGTTGTTGGAAACATTTCAAAGTCGTTCTTGGCAAGCAGTCTTATCAGTGTTTTTTAAAAACATAGGTACCTACCACTGGTGTGGGAGGTATGTTTTGAGTGTTGCAATTGTTCAAAGACGGTAAAACCCAAATACCACACGTATACAGGCTGTTACAAATACGCTTGTCATTAATGGGATCAAAGAAACTATATAAGAGATACAAATAAGTTTAAATGGAGCAAAGTTGCGTAACCAAGCGGACCAACATAATGTGCCAAAAGTATCAAGACTAACTTAATTAGGTTTTAATATTTGCAAGAATTGTGTGAGAAGATTCGGAAAAATGAACGTAAACATGTTGAATATGATTCAATCTGGGTTTGCATGTTAAAAAATTCACAGATTTCGCAATTCTTGCAAACATCGGAGTGCATTGAAAATGAATTAAGGAAATTTGGAACTGTAGAAAGCTTGCAAAAGTTACCTTCTAATTTGAGAACTTACCATTTGCGACTTACAGACTTTACCACCTTGTATATCACATTCACATGAGAGTTCAGTTTCTCAGACTTGCAATTTGCAATATACGAATACGAATGCCAAACTTTTATAATTTAGTTACCTTCTAATTTGAGAACTTACCATTTGCGACTTACAGACTTTGCCACCTTGTATATCACACTCACACGAGAGCTCAGATTCTCAGACTTACAATTTTAATTTTCAATATACGAATACGAATTCCAAACTATGCGCCCACGCCGCCCGCTCTACTCGGTCCACCACTACCTAACCATGTCGGTGTAACATGCTCATCGCGTTACACTTTTCATCGAAACATAGCCATATACGAACCTTCGCGATCCTATATGCATTTTCAATGCTAAAAGACTTACAAATTATAGCTTAAAAATTCCAGGTCTGACTTTAAGAAAAAGAAGTTGATGATGGTTCTGGAAAAATGAAACATTAGGTACATTGAAAATCTAAATATCTAAATAGAGGAAGGAGCTTCGAGAAAGTGTCAAAATATAAATTAACATCTTGTATGCTCGTTCACCAGGGGTGTGCAATTAGACAGAGTCAGGGAAGAAAAGTTTGAAGTTCGCCTCGCGATATCAAGTTGCATTTGTGGGCTGCCTCCAGCGAGTAACCCGACACCCGCAGACGGGGGTGTACACGGAGCTCATCATCACGGACAAGCGGCAGGCGGCTTCCATTTTTCCGCTGACGTTGGCCAGATCGCGTTAGTTGTGCATCTAGTAATTATCACTTCAGAGATGTCGTTTTGCATCTCCTGTGCTGCCAATAACTATGATCTTTTTGGTATATTGCGTACTGGGTGATCCAAATTATCAGTAACTGTCCCATCCAATACGATATTAGCATTGTTATTAACAATTAAGAAGTAGTCATCCATATATATTAAAACGCGTCAATTCTGTCTCGCTCTAAATTCCGTCGCCGAATCGACAAAGTTTCTAAGCCATCTCCTCCGAGGGGGGATCGCAGAGCGATCCCCGCGGGCGACCGGAGGTCGCCCCCAACTTTTCTCCTATGCGTAGGGATATTTTAGTCCCGTTTCCTACGCCTTTTCAAAAAACCTCTGCAAAATTTTCGTCGATCGCCATTCGGCGAGATGCGGCTAACACCGGCGTTTGTCCTCGCACCTAATGGTCGCGTCACGCCTGCCGAAATCCCGACTTTTCGGGGGATCCCCCAGCATATATTTTTCTAATTTTTACGGCTTTGAGAACCGCTTCACGCGAAAGTTCCGTCCTTTCTCTAATCCTTTGAGACTTGATCGAGACCGTACGTCGAGTCCTTCTACGTCTATTTCGTCTTCCAAAATCTCGAGTCCCATCCGTCTCAACGTCTTTCTCATTTTATCTGCCGACGTGAGATTGCACTAAGGAGACAAGCACTCCCACGAAAACTGTCAAATTAATTAAACTTCAGATAGGTTATTTTCCCATGAGAAATATTGCTAACGGAATCCACAGCACTGAAGCGAAATGCTTGTTCAATTAGAATATCGATAAAAATTAATTTTTCAGGTTGACACGTACAGTTTACATACTTAATTGTCTCAGGGTCAACTTTTAAGAAGTGGCAAGGTAGTGAAATGGGATAGTTGTAGGATTTTAAACATCCTGATTTCGCGAGTTCGAATCACGCTGAAGGCAACTTTTTTAACTTTTTAATGCTAATTATTGGTATTAGTATTCAGTTATTCTGTTTGATTGTCCGTAGTTTTTATTCTTTCTGCAGGTAAAGTTTGAAAATTAATTCGTTTATTTTGGAGTCTGTAAAATTCATCATTTTAGCTTACAAAAGAAAATATCTTCTACAATATTAATTTATTGCAACAATTATGACAGCATATATCTTTTAACCTGACGTTACACTTTTTCGAAGGGCGGGCGCCGCTCCGAACCGTAGCGGAGAGCCCCATTGATAAAATTGAAAAAAATGTTTACTAAAAAATTTATTCTACTTTCAACACTTAAAAAATGATGACGTTTTACCATCAGAATAGAGTATCCTTACAATTCATCAAAATATTATTAAGAAAAATCGTTTAGTATAATTACATCATCATTCCAGGTTCAAAATTTCAGCTTTCTATCTCTAAATTTATTATTTCATACACAAGGGATTATCTCAGATTTCTTTAATATATATTTTCTTGAAATTAATATTATTCAATATGCTTTTGTCACCCGAAGGGTGAAGGTCGCAGACCTGGACCCCCGGTAGGGCCAGAAATGGGAACGAAAATCGCAATAGCGATTTTCTCCCATTTCTAGTAAATTATTAATACTTGTTTAAAATATATACTTTTTTAATTAATAGATTCGGGCGTATCATTGGCAAGCAAATTAAATTCCAATCAAATAATGAAATAATGTAGGTCTAATGTAGGCTTTATATAAAAAAATAATAAATTTGGAATAATGGTGTAGGTATACCATATAATTTGTACACCTTACGTTTTGTTAAACATCTTTGCTTCAGTGGGTAAAATATATAAACAAACTGAATGAAAGTGGCCCTAGAATAGAACTTTGATGGATTCCTAAACTTTCCTGTATGAAAATTTTCCTTTTCTTAGCTGAACTCACAACTTATTATTATTATTTTTTTATTTTCAGTACCCAGACGAATCCCGAGAAACCGCACCTGGACTCCAGCGGCTCAGACAGCGAGGCGGAGGCCCAGAAGATGGCGGCAGCTGCGGCGGCGGCTGCCGTCTCCTACGCAGCACCCCCCAACATGATGCAGACGCAGATCAACCCCTACCAGACGATGGCGCCGCCTTCCACGTACCCCTGCCACCAGCCCATGTACCAAACGCCACCAGAGATGCTCCACGATTACCAGACCTTGTGACAGTGGTTGGCCACACCCCAGGACGCCACTGTCGTCGCTGGGAATATGTAAATAGCTACTGTTAGGGAAAGAATGGTCGGGGAAGACGTCAGAAGTGTAAAGAGGTTTTTTATCTTTGAAACACGAAAAGTTACTATAGGAATAGATTTTTGATATGAAGGTTTATTTAAAATGAATCCCAGATAAATTATATTTTTAGGGCAATTCAGTTTCGGATCAATTTCCGATGTTCCGTTGATGTTACTTTATATTCTTAGGACATCGGCGGAATATGGGAATGTTACATCCTCATCACATCCCTCTGAACAATTATTCTTTATGTCATAGTCACAGGATTTGAAGCACAGGACGTTTTGATGACTTTGTAGCTTAGGACAAAATTGTTGTTTGTTAGCATCCCATCGTTTATAAGATAGATTTTGCAAATGGGAAATGTTTTATTCTGTTTCTAGAGATCACATTAATGTCTTTCTATAAATTACATAAAAATAGTTTAGCGTAAGATGTTAATATGTCATCTCTAGATAACTGTCATCAGAAAGAATATCGTTTATTGTTCCAGATTACGAAATCTTAGTCAAAAACAGAAAGCTAAGGCCAAATGTTAATATTGTATTGTAAAATTTACTTACATAAATAGTACTACAAAAGGCCAATATAATGATAATAAGCCTATGTGTAGCCCTTACTTGTTGATATTTATACCAAATTAGTAGGTATATCCAATATCAAGTGTTATCTAGGATATTTGAGAACACCATATTGCATGCTTGCATGCAGTAATTATTTAAAAAATGAAGTCAAAAATTAATTTAGCAGACATTTTTTAAACATACAAGCATATTATGAAGTGCTGTGTTAATAAAAGCAAACTCTTTATGATAATTAGAAACCAGTGATATTAAAAAATAGGTTCTATTTTCAATTTTATCATGTTTCTTGATACATAAATATTTAATAAACCCTTATATCAAAAAATCACATTATATATATATTTGATTATATAAGAATCAAATTACTTTGAACCCCATATCCTGGATCTACCTACCTTTACTAAATGACAAATATAACTAACTAATAATTTTCACTCTTTAGATTTATCCTTAATGAGAAGAAAAGCAATGTCAAAGTGATTATATTTCAGGAAATATTCCACTCACATTTCTGACGTATTCCTAATCTGTATAGGTAATGAATTTTGAAATAAATTTCTTTATTATTTCACAGAATATTAGAAACTAATTTTTTTAAATTTGTCATTAAATTTGCTCATAAAATTAGTTACTAATCTTTCTTTATGACAAACTTGTGTACTTAAGGCACTGTATTATTTTGTTTATATTTCTCTGACTTGTAAATATTATACAGGATGTAATTTAATTTTGTATTTAATATTGTGAATTATGTAAAAAATATTTGTTACAGCCTTAGATGTAGATACTATTATATTTGTTTTTATCTTAAAGATATTGATTTGTTATTTTTTTAATCCATTGGATTATTTTATTATTATCTATGCTAAAACGAATATTATTTAAACAATTTAATTTATCTAGTGCATTTTCATACTGAACTAATAATGTAAAATTATTATTAAAATAATCTTATTTGTATTGCAATATCAGAGATTATGGATTTCAGTTACTTTACTTTACAGTGTGTTTTAAACACTGTGATTTACAGATGCTGAAACTCTCTAAAACTAATAATTACCTGATCCGACTTTATGACCGACTTTAAATTATTAAAGAACTTCAAAATAATATCGAAGTACTTATGTTCTTGTCCTTATTTTTGACAAACAAAAATTAATACCCAAAAGCTAGATTATTTGAATAATAATTTCGAACGTGAACTGTATTTCTAGAAAGGGCCTTTTCTACAAATATGTAGTTACATATTATCTACTAACTACTGACATTTGCTCATACTCATTTAATTTTGTCTAGATAAATTTTCCGAAGGATAAAACCAAAGTGTTTATAAAAGGAATGCCAAAACGCTGACAACTTATACGTAGGTACCTACTTAAGTGGTTATAGTGATGAATATTGGATAAGACAGCTTCCACAGTTATTGGTTTCTGCCGTTTAAAAATATTTTTTTACAATGTACATACATATTGCACAAATAAGTATTGGTATAAGCAATAATTTTCAAAGCTATATATTAGTAAACCATTTCTCAGTTCTGAAGAATCATGAAAATTAATCTTGCGCTATACCTATATACCTACTCCCTATCTAATTAATACCTAGTAAGCAGATTGTATAAAAATTGCAAAATAGTGTATACTATCACAATATACGTACTTGAATTATGAGGCACGCCGTGTACTATAAAAATGTTTTTGTTGTAATAAAAATTATAAAAAAGTTTCTTTTGTTTTATTAAATGTGTATATTCGTATATACCTACCTACAAAAATACCGCAACTTGAAAATATAAAATTTTCGCAATACCTCGATTGGTAATTAAACATTAAATTAAAACTTACCATTGACTCTTTAATATGAAAAACGCAATACTCGAAAAAAAGTAACTGAAGGATATATTTTATCTATGATGGAAGGTAACTAACGCATTGGTGCTGCTCATGATACAATAATAATTATTGTATTGTATTGTATACAATTATTGTATTATGAGCATCACCACATTATTATATTATATTATATTATATTATATTATATTATATTATATTATATTATATTATATTATATTATATTATATTATACACCATCACCATAGAATTATTGTATCATTGGAACGGTGATGCTTAGATTGCATCGATCTTCCAGTTAAAAGTTAAAATCGATGTTAGATTGCTTATAATACTCATGTCACTTTGTAAAAAGTTAGTACCATCTGCTGGTAAATAGTCGAACTACGATTTTTCGTACCAGCACCTCCTAGATTGACTTCGTTTTAACTCAAGGAAGATTATCTAGGTAGCGCTGTTCCGTACATTATCATTCAATGAAAACGAGCCACCCTGAAGAATAACTTCGTTACTGTTTGTTTCCAGAGAAATTCCCAGACAGGGCGATTTTTACTTGAAGAGGTACATATTTTGCTACTAAATTTGATGTGGCAACATGTACCCCTTCGCCCCTCAGCACAAATGTCAAAATTTTAAATAGGGAATAGGGGGTCAAGTGAAATGTCTTTCAATTCTCTTTTCAACCATATAAATATGTTTGATATTTATATGTCATTTCGCGACAAAATCCATCAATATTTTTTTTTAAATGTACTATGACCACAGTATTTAAGTAGGTATGATTCAACAACTCTTGAACTTCAAATAAAAGAGACTTCCAAATAACATTGCAACACACAGCAAGTGTCTGTCCCATTCTTAAGAATGGTGATCCAGTTGATATAACTAACTATAGACCCATCACTTTATTGTGCAATTTTGCGAAGGTTTTTGAGATGTCCCTATACAGTCGAATTTATCCTCTTTTTAAAAATATTATATCACCTGTACAGCATGGTTTCATGGAAAAAAGATCAACTAACACAAATCTTGTTTGCTTTAACCAGTTTATTTCTAATGTCATTGATCATCACGGTCAGGTGGATGTATTGTAGGTATACCGATTTCTCGAAGGCCTTCGATAGGATTGATCATAACATACTTTTGCATAAACTTATGAATTACGGATTTTGCGATAACTTACTAAAGCTCTTTTCGTCTTATTTATCATGTCGTTTCCATTATGTCACATATAGTGGATACAACTCGAGTCACTACCTTATTACTTCTGGAGTACCTCAGGGCTCTAATTTGGGTCCTCTACTATTCTCTATTTTTATTAACGACATTACTACTCTTCTCAATTGCAATCAGTTAATCTATGCGGACGACTTAAAACTGTATTTTTCTATATCGAGTATAGATGATTGTGCTTTTCTTCAAAATGATTTGAATGCGGTTGCGAGATGGTGTGATCTGAATAACTTACATTTAAATATGTCGAAGTGTAAAGTAATTTCTTTTACACGTAAATTGAATCCTATACTTTTCAACTATGAAATTAACTCAGACTTCTTGATACGTGCAATGTCCATCAAGGATTTGGGTGTTTACTTTGACGATAGGTTAACATTTTCGGAGCACATACAACGTATAGTTTCTTCTTCTCTTAGGATGTTAGGTTTTGTGATAAGGCAAGGTCGTGATTTCCTCGGTAATGATATACTGTTCAGGTTATTTTATGCATATGTCCGCTCCAAGTTAGAGTATTGTTCACTTGTTTGGAATCCTATGTATAATGTTCATATCAATCTCATCGAGTCGGTTCAAAAAAGGTTTTTAAAATTCCTCACGTTTCGTTCAGACAGAAGATATCCTGCAAGAGGCTGCGACTATAAACTTTTGTTAACTCGTTTTAATTTTGACTCACTACAATTTAGAAGATACTTCCACAGTCTGAAATTTTTACACGCACTCTTGCATAACCATATCGACTGTCCTGATATTATATTAAGCCAGTTAAATTTTCTAGCAGTTAGATCAGCCAGTCGTGCTCCACTAACATTTTATTGTTCTGCTGTCGACACTAATCTTGGATTAAAGTCTCCCATTAGCGTTATGACACGTAGCTATAATGGCATTTGTAACTCCTGTGATGTCTTTATATAACTGTAATGTAAAAAGTTTACATAATGTTTTTAGAAGCGTTAGTCAACTTTAAATTTTGATACTTTAATTAAATCGAATTTGAGCACTTACTTGTATATACATGTTTTTTTTTTGTTGTGGTTTAAGTCACACTGTAGGTTTGCATACACGTATTTTTTTTCACTTTTGATCTTTTCATGTTCTTTTATATTATACTTTGTTCTGTAATTGGTGTTTACACTGTTGGACAAATAAAATTATTATTATTATTATTATTATTATTATTTTATTATTTAAATTATTTTATAGCGTAATTGGTACACCAGTAGATATTGATTTTTGATGGGTTAATTAATTAATGTCTTTAAAAGATAAAGTTAAAATAAATAATAAAAATACAAAAATTACGAAATTAGATGTTGAAAATGGCCACCATTAACTTCTATACAATGATAAAAACGAATTCCGCCGCTCTCCTTACCTACATTGTGCAGAACATCAGGTCAAAGAATATATTGTCTTTGATCAGGTGTTGTTATTATTGATTATTATTATTACATTCAGGTATGAATTCTGGCTGGAAGGAAATAGAAAGAAATTGTAAATTCTTTTCAAAAAAAAATTATTGATGGATTTTGTCGCAAAATCACAAATGAATATCAAACATATTTATTTATATGGTTGAAAAGAGAATAGAAAGACCTTTCATATGATGGGTCACTTGACATACATGATACAATTATTGTATCATGCTTGACATACTACTATAATATCGCGTTAGTATTCTCTATATGATTATTATGATAAAACAATTTAAATTCGGAAATTGAAAAAAATTTAAACGAAACGCCATAAATGACCAATAGCAACAAATTTATTTTTTATATAGAGAGAATTCGATGTAACCGAGCATTAGAACTATCAGTTGGTATCGCACTTGTAGTTGTCAAATATAAAATGATAAACTGTCAAATTTGAGAAATAAAATTCGGTGATCTGTCACTTCTGTCAGTTCTGTCACTTTGTCAATGTTATTTTGGTAACTTTTTCTTTTATCACAATAAGCAAATAAAAGAAAAAGATAATGAGCTATACAGAAAAACATGAAATTACAACAAAGGAAGACTGGGTGAAGTTACTGGAAGAAAACGATTTGGGTCGCAGTAATATGAATAAGCTCATCATGAATTACTTAGTAACAGGTAATTTAAAAAATTGCTTGTCATGAAAAAGAATGCTTTATATATTTTTTAGAAGGTTTTAAAGAAGCAGCAGAAAAATTTCAACAAGAATCAGGAGTTATCCCTTCCGTTGAATTACATTCATTAGACGATAGAATCCGTATTCGAGATGCTATTATGACGGGGAGGATACAAGAAGCTACAGCTTTTATTAACCAGTTACATCCAGAATTACTAGATAATGACAGATATTTGTACTTCCACTTACAGGTAGGTATAGTTAGACTTTTTAATATACAATAAACATTTTTAGTAAACATCGACTGACGTAATTCTTAAGCATGGCCATATTTTACGCTTGAAAGTAAGTTTTTAAGTAGAGAAATATGGTACTATATTGTGTTGGTAACACAAAAGCTATATTAAAACCTCAAATCTACAATTTAATTTATATATATCTAACAGAATTTAGATTTTAAACATTTTTTATAAAAGTAGGTGTTAGTAATTAACTGTGAAAATTTTTTTTGTGGTTAAAATCAGAATCATAACTTAGTACAAAAAAATTACACATTTTTTTTAAAGAACCATATTTTTATTGGGTTTCTCTTAAAATATATTTTTTTGTATATCAGAACTTAACTTTTTACTAACAGATATATAGGTAATTTATTTCTAAATTATATTTTTTGCAAAGAATAGGTGAAATTATTTATTATCCTTGAATTAGTCCACCTAAAAATTCTTTATTTCTGTAGCAACTCCACCTAATCGAACTTATAAGGAACAATAGGATAGAAGAAGCCCTAGCTTTTGCCCAAAGTCATTTGAGTGAGGCAGGTGAAGAAGACCCATCTGTTTTATCAGAGCTAGAAAGGACGGTGGCTCTATTAGCTTTCGAGGATCCTTTGAACAGTCCGTTTGGTGATTTACTTGCTCCATCCCATCGACAAAAGGTACCATAAGATAACCATATACCATCTTATAGTACCCCTTTATATAATTTTGTATTGATTTTCTACAGAAATGTCAGGTTTTTTAGTAGTTTTATTTACAAAGGATATCTTTTTACAAATGAGTGAATAGTAGGTACATATTAAAATATTTTGTGACCTTCCGGTAATTTCGTAACTATGTGGTACTCAACAGAAAGTCACAATAGTTTTCTAAATTCAAAAGCTTACCAACATATGTTTGTAAGACAATCATTACTAAATAAATGTAAAGCGTTGAAGAAAAAATGTTCCAAAACTTAGACAGTTCATAAAATGTCATATATAACATTTATTAAATGAATATATGATAAATTGTTACCGAACTATGTCTATTACCCACAGTCACGCAATATTATATGATCTTTACAATAGCCCACTTAAATCTCGGGCTTTTATTCAACGTTATTTGGGCATACGTTTCTCTATCAGAGATCGCATCTTGTAAAATCCGTCAAGTTAAAATCATTGAGTTGTATGATAGGCAGAAGCCATCACGTGGTCAATAGTGCAGTACTGCCATAGTGATACAACTATTAAAATAACTGCTGCAAATAAAATATTCACATATTATGTCTATAAACTTAACATCTAATTGTTTAAACTCTTTAAAATAAATCAAAGCCAAAGAAAGATTTTGTCATATGATCATCATATGACATATGTCATCATCATATTAGCATGATATGATATCATATATTTATCATGATACTTTATCATGATAAAAAAAACTCAAAAAGCAAGTACCATAAAACGAAATGTAAATTCTAAGAGCAGAAGTACTTAAATGTTGTAATGGTTAAACTACAAGGAATTTAACTCATAGTTCAATATTGGCCGGCTTATAAACCTGTTAATAATACAGCTAACACACCCAGGAGGTATTAGCTAGCTAAGAATCTATCATATCAGTATCATTAGTTATTATTACATTAGATCATACATTAGTTGTTTTATTAAGTCTATATGCATTTAAACTTGTATATCACTCGTAACCATATATGTTACTGCATATAAATATATTAACTATAATGAAAGAGTTAATAGTTTCGTGAAGCTTTGCATAAGACACTAATTTCCTTGTAGCTTTGCGAAGTTTTGTCTCATGCTGCTTTTTGTTGGATATGTGTATTGAAATATGATTTAATTTAGGTTGCCAGTGAAGTCAACGCTGCTATATTAAAAATGGAGCACCATGAAACTACAGCACCAAAAATTTCCACCCTTTTGAAGCTGATATTATGGGCGCAAGAAAAACTTAACAAGAAAAGTGTAAAATACCCCAAAATGACTGATCTTGCAACGGCAATGGTTGAAGACCCTAAATAATGTTATTTATTTTTACTTGTTTTTTTACTTTTTTTTTGGTTATTTAATTAATTAGGCATAATTATAATAATGTACGATACCGGATATTTTAAAATAGTGAGTATTTATACTGTTAACCTATTTTGTGACAAAATAGACTATTTATACTTTTTAAAATCTCAAATTACTGTATAGAAGTTTTTTCAAAAAATCATTTTTATTAAAACTAATAAAGGGTGTTGCCCAGAGCGTTCATTTCTTACCTGATCTTCCAGCTGGTTCACTACAAAGATTTATTATCATTTATGTAGGTATTGCAGACTGACTTCTGGTAAAGGCCCACACAAACATTTTTGATAATTTTGACAATAATTGTCAGACGGATAGTAACAAGGACCTAGAGAGGGCACTATGGTGTGTTTCTCACCACCAATAATTATTATTTAATGTTTTAATTGATAACTGATTGCTTAAATAGTATCTAATAATACAATTCGTTCGACAAATGTAACTAATAATATCTAACATAAAAACATCTCAAGGTGGATAGACTAGATACATGCTCAGGGAAAGATTAATACTTATATCCATACTGGAGGAAACATTAGTGGCTATGGTGAAACGAGAGTATTCACAGCAAAACATTATTCTGTCTCTACTACTGCTGTAAGCCTTGTGGTGGATGATGTTACTTTTGATGACGTTACTGGATATTAACAGATATTAATTATCAAGCCCATATCTTTTTCAATCAATTATTATCAAGATAACTTGCGTCATATTAGCTTACGGTAAATTAAACAGCACAGTGATGGACTAGGCCCTGGCTCTTTGATGCACAGGGCCCTGAATATGTAAAGGTGGGCAAATAAGAAGGGGGAGAACAGCAAAGCTATCGGGAGGGAGGGTAGTATAGACTGAAGAATTACCTGGAACCAAGGAGCTAGGAATATCAGATCCTCAATTAAAATTTTCTAAATATACCATAGCATATATATTGCAGGATAAATTGTTCAATTTTTAAAGCTGATTTACTAAAAATGTACTACTTTAGTAAAAAAAAAAATGAATAAATTCAAAGCATTGGGCATTACAGATATAAAATTGTATTATTTATAGAACAATAAACGTTTTTTTTTTTCATCTGTATGACAATTTTATTTCAAACTGTTTTAATTTATTACGTTATTTTGGTTCCCCATTTCCGACTTGTAATTTTAAATAATTCGAGCCTAGCAAGGCAGCCATATTCTTGTGACACTTAGCCACGCCCAGGGAACCTGTTTTTTGTATGTGGAAAGGATGCTTATAGCCTCTGTCTACCATACCACCTCAATTGTTTGAATTCAACTAAAACGATGAATGTATAAAGTTTTTACTTTGTCTTTTTTTTAAATAGAATACAAAATTCCAGTTAACAAAAATTTATTTAGATATGCATTTTTCCTAGTTGGTCAGATCACGAAAATAAGTGCTTTTTGCAAGATTAAAGTTAAAAGTGCAAGCTATGGGGACTGTCTATCGAAAACACTTTTTGGTAGAGAAATGAATATTTTGTAATTAAAGTAATTACATAAAAAGAAGTCCAGTCACTGTTATAACATCTAATTCAAATGTTACGGTATAACGTATAACCGTGCCATTATTTGACAGAATATTTCATATGAATGAAGGTTTCTTTCCTTATCAAAGTATCAATTTGTTTCATTGCCATATAAATGTTTGTCACTAGAAAGTAATTTCGTAATTTAACATATTGTTAAGTTTTACATATACGTCCACCTAATTGAAAAACAGGATTTATAATAAAATATATATTACAAATTACATAATGTGGTAAATAAAGACATGTCACATTAACAAAATTCACGGCCACAATGGCACTACCACCCAAAAACATATTCCATAGCTTTCGTAACTAACCCAGTGGATTTCTGCGGCACAGACTGTGGGGGAAGGACAGTGTTAGAATTCTGTGGCGACACAAAAGAATGCCTTAATGATCTTGCACGTATAGGTGATGCATAAATTATACTTTCATTCTCTTTATTCTCCTTGTTATAATATGGTTGAACTCCAATCATAATACAATTATTTATCAGTTTTCCGTTTAAAGATAGAGCTCTCGAGACCTCACTTAAATTGTTGAACTTAACATGTACCCAATTACCTTGAGGTGGTATTTTCTTATCAGCTATTGGCCCACAGTTTGCCAGCTGCGCTAAAACCAATGTCAAAGCACTTGGAGGAAATCCAAAAACTGTGATCCAATGTGAGTTGATGCAATTACCACTAGAGCTCCCTCTGCTGAAATGTTCGTTCATAGTGACATTTCGGCTATAATTTAGACTATCCTCGGCGTTTATTCTGGAAATGCTTTCATTAAACCCAACTGAGTCGTAATGAGCTACTGTGCTATTAAGAATAGGGCTAGCAGGCTTCTTTTTCTGTTCAATAGTGTCGAATAGTCCCATTTTAGGTGGGCCAGGCTTTTCCGAGACTGCTGTGAAGGGGGACAAAGGTCCCTGACTTTCGTTAAGCGACTGGTTGAACAGTTTTTGTCTTAAGCTTCTGGGTTCTGTGGAGTTCATGCCTACTTTATTGAAGTTACCCGAAGTCCTATTTCTACCCGGGGAGGAACCTGGATTTGGTGAAGCCGGTGGATTTTCTCCTCCCATTAGAAAACCAGGTAAGAAGTTGGGGTTGATGCCTGGGGACGCAGGGCTAGAAGGAGCACTTCCCAAAGTCATTGGTTCCATCTAAATAATAATAGGCCATAAATTAGAAAATATTTTACATAATCTGGAAGACATAAAAGACACGACAATATGAAATTAAATAAACGTAGAACTTACTTATATCACAGATGTTTATAGCAAAAATTCAAGTTATAAGCTTTTTGTTTCTTTTATTTACTCTATGCTTTTATTTATCATATATCCAAACCACAGAATAGTTAAGTTAAAATAATGAAAACCATGATATAATCAGGAATGAAAACGGTGAACGGATAAATGCCAAACGCCAAACGTCTTTTTTTGACATTTGTAGTGCAGAAAACAGAAAATCACTAATCAGGATCACAAATTAACGAATCCGTTTTCGTTTTAAATCAGGATCAAGGTTTTCTTTACCGACCGGTATGCCGAAAAATAAGTCGTTTCCATGTTGATAGATGGCAGCATGGCCACTGATCCATGGCATATAACCACTGATCAGTGATCACGTCCATATATACGCGAAATAAGGTTGATTCAATTGCTAATTCAATTCGATTGACTTTTCTAGATCTGAGTGATCTTGAGTTCGGAGAGTTTTAGCAATGAGCAGCAAGATACATATTTACATGAACCATAGCAACGCATTAACGCAATTACATAACACCTATCTGCCGTCTATCAGCGTTTTCTTTTCAAGATCGCCGCGCCCCAGGGCGTCAAACTCGTGGCGGACCATAGAGATCCCTTGAAAAGAACAAGAATTTAGGGGGTATTTGCTAGTTTGTTTACTTAACCTAAATACAAAATGAAAATAGTAAAACAGTAAATACGTTTTTACTCTATATGTCTGAAATTCTGATACCTACTGTGATTATTTTCCATTTTCAGTATAATTCAGTAGTTTGTTATATCATAGTAATCTGCGCACTGATCAACACAACACAAGTTATCACAGTTGCCAAATCGACAAACAATTTTTGCACAACGCACTTCAAATCGTAAGATATATATCGTAAAACACATTATATAAGTACTTTAAAATCACATTTGATTGCATTAATGCACATCAGTCTCTGAAATAATATTGGGCTGGATATTTTGACTGAAAATTTTTCAAATTGCATTAGGGGCAAATTTGGCAATAGGGGATCCAGTGACGTGTTACGAGAAATCTGTTGAAAACAGGTTGAAAATGACCTTCAAATTTTTATGAATGAATTGATCAGTCCTTCTTTGTTTAGGGTTCTTGGACTCGCACTACCTGATATGCATATAACAAACTAAAGTACCAAAGTAGCAGTTATTACAAATTTTAATATTTTTTTAGCAAATCAACCAATAAACTCAAAATCAAATAAGTAATCGATTTAAGATTTATGGAGTCAGTGCTATCTTTCTGATTTATACATAACGATACCACTGATACCAGACCAGAATAAAAATAATCCTTGGGAACGGTCGTGGGTAAAAAAAAAGTCGTTGATCTGTCACATTCGACATAATACCTTTGTATGATATAGTTATATGGTTGGATTTAAATATTCATCTGCATCTGTATAGTTAACGCAGGCACAATAAGGTTTTGTAATGACTGTATATCTTGAATTTAAAGAAGGGACTCTACTTGAATTTCTCATTTCTCTAATTACTATAATTCACTTTCGTGCTGAACAAAATGACAAATTCACTTACAATACCTGACTGCAATCAGTGCAATCACTTCTATTATAATATTTTGCCTTTACCGTTCAGTCTTCCAGAATTCCCTTCACACGTCGAGCACAAATAATTTTTATATTCAGTTTGATCAGTTGATTTATATGGTGCTCTAAATGCATTTCACATTTAAGAAAACAGTAAAAATGGCTAAAACTTGTGGTAGTCCAAGTCTTTGGTAAGAAATTAAAACACATCAATATTCTTGTGACTTTATATACAGTCTGTCCATAAAGTAACCCCCCCCTCTGCTAACTTTTGAACGAATCGAGTTAGAGAGTTTTAACAAAATACAGGGTGAATCACGTAAAATGAAGTTGATTCTGACGATAAATTCGATTCTTCAAATTCAAAGATGGCGCCACGGGCGCTGTCAACTCAATTTTTTTAAATGGCAAAGTGTGCCGTGTTGCACCTCTTTTAAAAGATAATTCAATTCTCTAGTTACAAGCGTTTCTATTTCTAATCTGATCCATGAATAAAATGTTAATTAATATTTTAATACAACAAATTTTGAACAAATATTTATTAAAACAAAAAATAAAATAATTAAATAAGTTGTTAAAAATGTTGTCCATTGACTTCTTGGCACATAAAAAGTCTACTTTGAAATTTTTGCCTGATATTTCCTAAAATTTCTGCCCGGATATTTCTGCACATATGTGTTAGACGTTGCTGTAGTTCGTTGATATTTACTGGAGGAGTTCTGTAGAGTTTTGACTTCTAATATCTTCTAATATAAGAAAAAATCAAGAGGAGTTAAGTCCGGGGAACGAGCCGGCCATTCTATCGGGCCCCTTCTGCTAATCCATCTGCTCGGGAAATGGTTATTTAAAAAATCGGTAACAGGTCCATAGAAATGAGGCCGGGCCCCATCTTGTTGAAATACAATACTTTGAATATTATTGCCTGCTATTCTTTCTATCTTTGGAAAAATTTTCTCCCGCAGCATTTTCAAGTACCGCTCTCCTCTTAAATTTTCTCTTAAATCTATCAAATCTATCAAATCGAATAACTTAAAAAAATAAGAAAAAAACCTGTAGAAACTTTCAAACACTTTTAAATTGAACGCTAAACTACTTTCTCGAGCCTTATTGACGTTTCAGTGACAGTGGCAAGCAAAGGCAAGGAGACTTGATAAAGCAAAATCTTTAAATATCCGTTCTCTAGTTACAAGCGTTTGTAACGCTTGTAACTAGAGAACGGATAACTCGATTGTCATTTTTCAAAAACGAGAATTAATGTAGAGAATTGAATTATCTTTTAAATGAGGTGCAACATGGCACACTTTGCCATTTAAAAAAATTAAGTTGACAGCGCCCGTGACGCCATCTTTGAATTTGAAGAATTGAATTTATCGTCAGAATCAACTTCATTTTACATGATTCACCCTGTATTTTGTTAAAACTCTCTAACTCTATTCATTCAAAAGTTAGCAAGGGGAGGGGGTTACTTTATGGACAGACTGTGTAATACTCTTTCACTGAACGAAGAGAAGTGTATTTTATAATAATTTTCAGTTTAACTAGTCTCACTTCAGTTTGTTCAGCACAAAAGAGAATTACTATACTTACTTATTTACCGCAGAATATCTATATTTACATTATCGCATCCAAGTTATTGAGAAAGCTGGCATTACTGGTTTAGTCAAATCTGGTCAACAGAAAGAATAAAACGCTTTATGGGAGGTATATTTAAAGCTTAAAATGGCGTTCTATTTAATATGCAATTTGGTATTTCACAAATTTGTTGAAAATAGAATGTGCCACCAGTGCCGTAGATAAAGGGGTGGGTGGGGGTTAACCCCCTCGCAAGACTAAACCTACTCTACTATACTAATAATATACTCGCTAATAGAAACAACCCGCAATCGAAACCCCCCCTTATCGCCAACGACTAGCTACGGCCCTGTGTGCCACCCCTGTATTGGGTACTAGCTATCATCCAGTATATTCAGTCCATTTCAGGGAGTTTATTAATATTAGCAATATTAACATATATTGTGTAGTTTACGCGCTTCTCCTATGTTGCTTTTCTAATGTTCTATCTAGGCAGCACGCCAATTACTAAATACTTAACTTGCGTGAGACAAAAATTAACATTAAATGTAAATCAACTAATCTCGATTCGACGCTGTTACGCGTCATGGTAAATTCTGCTTTAATGTACACAAATGCCACCTATCTAACGCGCATATTTGTGATAATCAATCACATTCATGAATAAATAACTTACCTACTGTATTCAGATCGAGATATCAGCTATTGGTAAACTTTTTGTGAATTTGCTCTCAAAGTTGATAACAGCTAACCAATAGCAGCTTTGTAATATGATAACGAGTGAATACTTAACACACCCTTGCAGATCTTAACCAATCAAACTATTAGCTACCTGTACTGAATCTTAGGAGCACAAATAAAACTGGACAAATTCAAAAAGGTTTTGAAATTACAGGATTTCTTCACGGGGTAGGTATTTGGTTTGAGAGTTAATTTTGGTATTCTGGAGATTTATCTCTTCCGCAGTACCTATACCTACCTTTTTACTAAAAATTACAATTGCAGAAAAAAGTACGAGGCCTTTGGCTAATATTGGGTCTGGCAACAGGATTGAGCGGTTTTGAAAAGCTTGTCATGGAAAAACAAATGAAGTCATGTTTGTCAATGTGCGATATCCTGATTCTGTTAGTTTGGCAATTAATTGTGTTGTGGCTAATAATTGGGAGATAGATAAGTGTTTTATTACTACGCAATCTGTAGTACAGACACAAAGGTGCTTTCGCAATGAATTTCATGTGCCACGCTGTGGACGCATGCCAACATAAGCTATCTCATCCGAGCGGGGATCGCCCCAAGCCTTTCTCCTATGGTTAGGTGCATTTTCGTCCCGTTTCCTACGCGTTTTCCCAATTTAAACTCCTTTTCAAAAAACCTTTGCAAAATTTTTGTCGATCGTCGTTCGGCAAGAGAGTTTCGTGAGACCCTCTTGACCCTTTTTCTAATTTTTACGGTTTCAAGAACCGCTTGACATGAAACTTCCGTCCTTTCTCTAATTCTTTGAGATTTCTTTTTGAGACCATACGACCACTCCTTCCACGTCTATTTTGTCTTCGAAATCTCGAATCGTGTCCGTCTCAACTTCTTTCTCATTTTATCTGCCGATGTGAGATTGCACTAACGACAAGCACCTTTTACGAATACTGTCAAATTAATTAAACTTCAGATAGGTTATTTTCCTATGAGAAATATTGCTAACGGAATCGATAGTACTGACTGCCAAACACTTCTGATTATCAAAATACTGAAGCGAAATGCTTTTCCACTTACAATATCGGTAAAAATTAATTTTTCAGGTTAACATGTACCTACAGTGTATAATATATATAGTTCTCTCAGCGTCAAACAATAACGAATGAAGCTGTATAATGGTACAAGTCGCAAGATTTCAAACATCGATGTGCGGAATTTCGCAAGTTCGAATTTTTTTTTTACTTTTTAATTCCAATTATTTATTAGTATTATTAGTGTTTAGTTATTCTTTCATTGTGCGTAGTTTTTATTCTTTCTGTAGATAAAGTTTGGAATTAATTCATTCATTTTGGCAGTCTGTAAAATTCATTATTTTAGCTTACAAAAGTAAATTTTTACAATATTAATTTGCTTCAACAATTATGACAGCAATATATTTTTTAACGCCGCCGTTACACCTTTTCAAAGAGCGGGTGGGGCTCGAACCGCGGAGGGCCCCATTGATAAAATTGATAAAAATGTTTACTAAAAATGAATTCTACTTTCAGCACTTAATAAATGATTTCAGCTTTCTGTCTCTAAATTTATTATTTCATATACAAGGGATTATCTCAAATTTCTTTAATATGTATTTTCTTAAAAATAATATTATTCTAGATGCTTTTGTCACCAGAGGGTGACTCCAGGCCGCAGGCCTGGACCCCCGGTAAGGCTAGAAATGGGAACGAAAATCGTGATAGCGATTTTCTCCCATTTCTTGTAGTAATAATAAAACAGATTCCTATCATAATCTCAGAACCCCCAGTGAAGTTAATACACAGTGGCGTAACTACGCTGAGGCGGCAGTATGCGACGCACAAGGGCCCAAGAGATTGAGGGGGCCCGGAGGGGCCCAGTCCGTGTGCGAAATAAAGAAGTTATAATTATTGCAACCCGTAATTGCGTAATTAATTGAGGGGGAGGGGACCCGAGAAGATTTCTGCATAATGGCCCAAAAATTCTAGTTACGCCACTGTTAATATACTGCATTAATTATTAATCTGATTTAAGTATAAATAATTAATAGACAACTCAATGACCAAGATAAAAGGTGAACAAGGCTAAACAAATATTTATTATCTGAAGAAGATTTTACCAACTTATTTAAAACTGTTTACAAAATTAATTTGATTTGTACGCACTAGTGGATTATTTAGTTGCTCTAGGTACCATATTAACTCTTCAGCGGCTCTTTTTTTTATATACCTAGTACAAATATAAAATGTTATATCTTTAAACCGAAGTTTAACATTTTTACCTCTAATAACAAAAAGTAAAAATTAATAAATTAATTTATTTTTTCTTGAATTTTCTTGAATATCTGCAACCAACTATACACGTAGATATTTGGTGTGTTGACTGTTGACTTTGACGTGAATCCAGATAATTTAATTCTAACAAAATAACATACTGCCGAAATGTTTATAAAAGGGCCATTAAGTAGGTATTATTATTAAATAAAGTTTCAAGAACTCCCCTCTTCGAACTTTTTTCAAACGAAATCGATGTGCGCAGTAGGGGATGTGACCGGAGCCGGCATGAAATAAAAATAAAGCAGTCAGGCTGGCAGTACCTGCAAAATGGCGATACCGAGGGTGTTATGTCGCGTTCGTTTGTTGCTAAACAACGACTTTTCGGTGGTTTCCAAGCATCCCTCAATCGTGAGTAGTGTCTCAATAAATAAAGTAAGTACCTACCTGGAATATTTCACTTAAATCTCCATTTTTCAAGATGTATTTTCAGCGCTATGCGGAAAATACTTCGTTCATCCCCTGAGAGTTTCTCTCACCTGTTTTCTTGCTGCGGTTAAACCCCCCTTGTCAATCTTGGTATTCAGTCGAATATTATTCCTAAGTACTTTTTTTGTTATTTAATAAAATGCGGTAGGTCTACTGCTAGTTTGGAATATGTTGTGAGGTTATGTCTTGAGCGGTGTTGTATTTATTTAAATTATTCTAAAATAGTGACAGAAACTACCTGCATGTTGCTATTAAAACACATTTTTGCAATGCTAATGTATACTTACCTACTGCAATTAATGTATAAAAGTACCTAATACAATAACGTGTACAATAAAAATATATAATCTCCAGGCTACTGGATTAGAAGTTTGGAATTATTTAGTATTTAGATACCTACCTAGGTACAAAAACACAATTTTAAAACATTTCTCAAGCTGTTACAAACGGTACCTATAAGTAGGTATTTTTACTTAACTTGACATTGCTTAAATTTCACTCAGGCAAATTTTACGCTTGATGTACTGATATTACTCGGTGATCAGAATAATTTTAAGGTCAATAACATTGATAAATAATGTTATATAATACGTCGTCCAAGAAATGAAAGACGATTTTTAACTCGGGTTGACTTATCTAAATCTAATTTATATTTAAAAAAAATACATAATTAAGTATGTATAATAAAATAAGAGCGTTGCAGCACATATTTCGGTTTTCTGAACTATTGATATTGCCAGAAAGGTCAACTAACTAAAATCAAAACATATTTACTTAAGGAAAAACTCAACTTTTAACTAGGTAAGTATAAGTACCTTCCTAGATTTAGAATTAGGTAGGTACTAGGTACCTACTTACATACGTATTTAAGTATTCAGAGATCTTTAAAAACCTTGGACGGTTCTATGGAGTAGAATCTATATTATTCCTAGGTAATCTAGGTATTAACCTCTAGGTAGTATTATTTGTTGTTTTTTCCACAAATTAATATAGCCAACAATTAGATTAAAGACAGCAGCAATAGGTATAATATCTGCGGTAGAGCTTAAATAATATTTTTTATAAAACATGAGTGTGCAAGATTTTCTATTAAATGCCTACTATATTTTTATACTAGTAGGTACTTAACTAACTATGAATAATATATAAATTATGAATGTAAAATCTACAAATAAATTATATAATATATTCAATGTTTTACGAAATTCTTAAAGTTTTATAGCATGTTTGTAATTGTTCGTAAATACCCACAATGTAATGGTTTCGTAGCACAATTCATAGTATTATTTATTAGTACTATTACTATGAAATGGGAGTCCTTATACCTATTAATGGAAGTGTGACATAAAATATTAAGCGCAAGCCATAAAACTTGAGATAGGTATGTTTGTAGAATATAAGGTATTCGGAAATTTATTAGTGTTTGGAAATTGTTTACTGTACTGATTATAGTTTTTATTTTCAAAACCCAGTGCCGGTTCATTGTTATCAGTATGTACAGTGTACAGTCGTAATCCCCTAGAAAATACACAGAAAACTTGTTGATATTATATTTTAAACTAATAGAGTTCATACCTATTTCTTAATTCATTGTCTAAGATTAGATTTTTTATTCGATAGCGAAACTGAATAGAAATGAAGAAATTTTAAGAACAAAATAAAAATTATATAAATAAATAAATAAATAAATAAATAAATAAATAAATAAATAAAAATTATATTGTATTCCTTGTACTTAAGTACATAGGTATTTAATACATGTTTATAAAAGATATATTCACGGAAAGATATATATTCACGGGTGATCATCGTTGAGTGTAAATTTTGCATCTTACTGCTGTTTATCTGTTAGATGGAACGAGAAAAATGTAAAGATTTTGCTAAAAATAAGTATTATGCACAGCCCACACGACTTTTTCTATTTGGTAGGTAGGATGTCAAACCGAATTTGATGATTTGCCGGCAAGCGATAGAGATAGTATATAAATACTCGCTTAAGGCTAGTTCACACTGATAAAGTAAAAAAAGATTTTTTGTAATGTTTTACGTTAGGATGACGTTAGGAGAGTAACTCGACCTAGTGAACCAACTACTCAATAGTAAGACATGGATAAGCAGCAGAGGCGTATTCAGTTTATTATTATAAACAAATGTTTTCAGTTTATAATAATTCTAGCTACACTTTTGAGAATTATGGGCAAACAATAATCGCAAAAACGTATTAACCAATTTCCCAACAAGAAGATAAGAATTATTGAATCATTTGTGTTCGAAAATACCAAAAACTAAGTGCCCTTAATGATGGCAGCATAATCCGAAACACTGAAATCGATTTATATACTACCTGATATGTTTTTGCAATATTTAGTACCCTATCTTGTCAAAATAAACCCTTCAATTATTCATTTGTTGTAAATTTATCCCAAAAGATAGATCCGTACTTAAAAAAGTGGATGATGGAATAATTTTCCAGAAAATAAAAGACAATTGTATACAGGTAGGTCAATATTGGCTGGAAATTAGCAACCATATTTAAATCCATATCCTTTTACACCTTTATATTACATTTATATGCTAGATTACATTATTGGGAGCAGGGAGACATTTACTTTTTTGCCTGAAATTATTATTATCACTGAAACTATTAGTCTAAAGAAAAAATATTGTATAGCCGATCGATGGAAAGATCTTACCTTAAGAAAGATACCTACTTAAGGAAAAATGGTAAAAAACAGATAGAATGCTCATATTATGGTCATAATTAAAATAAACATTTGGTTATTCTTTCTAAATGTGTGTTATTTAAAGCCATTGTAACACTGTAATTTATCTAATAGCTTTAGCTGATTAAAATAAACTATAATTTATAAAAAAATTTATATCCTATTTTTTTTTTTTTATTATATCTATTAACTATTATGTCTATTGATTCAATACCTACAACATGAATACCTCTAAAATATGGAAAATTCATAGCAATATTTTCGAGTTTGAAATCGTAAAATACGGTCCTGTTGTCCCGTCGTAAATGTATGTAGAACGTGACCTGTCTGAAAGACATCGAAGGTACTGACAGAAAATTAATTTAGTGGTGGTAAGATTTAGAAAAGACAAACTATCAAAAAAATAGTGCACAAAACTTGTTTGGAATCCCACAGGGTAGACCTCCGACCTACCCCAGATACGTCGCAAGTTTCAAGTAATTTTTCAGTGTTGTGTGTATGTAACTGAGCATTAACATTAAAATACAATGCGGGGTACAATGTATCACTCTAGAATTAAAAGATGAATTATTAAATGATTAATATTGTTTATCCTTGATATTGAGTGTCAGATAGAGCGTAGATCTTATTACAATCTCCTCAAAATTAATGGATAACATACCACGTAACAGTAAATCAAATAGTAAATTAAAATACCTACAGCATTTGATTGATAAAAGGCATCAGAATAAATCAATACAATGCGACAGATCAGTGACTAGATTTGTAGCTTAACAGCTAGACCATTGATTAGCAATCTATGAGACCACAAGTCTGGGTTTGCAGCACATTTTTTCATCGGCTTTCTTCTTATACAGAGTGCGGCATAAGTTCCGCCCCACTATCAGGTTCTTACAGCGCGACGTAATCTGGTGCAGTACAACTTCGGCCACAGAGGACGTGCTTCGGCCTCGTTAGTTTGCGTTCTCAAACGATTGTGGCAAGGCGTTCGGTATATTATTGTTGTCCGTACGTTCACTCATTGTGAAAATGCAAGCTGGTGGATTTAAATTTACGCTGGAAGAACGAAGTGGATAGGAAGACGTGGGGAAATTGAATGGCCAGCGAGGTCTTGCGATTTAACACCCTGCGACTTTTTTCTCTGGGGCCTGATGAAGGATCGAGTGTTCGCAAGACGAGCAACAACAGTCCAGCAGTTGAGAAGAATCATCGAGGAGGAGTTCGACAACATCAGGGAACATTACGAAATGTTCCGTCGTACGTGCCAAACTGTCGTCACACGGTGCCGCAGATGCGTTGACCAAGATGGTCACCAATTTGAACACTTGTTATAAACTTATTCTAAGCTGTAAATATCTTATTTTCTGTAGCATACTCATTAAATTACATTTTATTCGCTTTTTCTATTATTCGCTTTTTCGTGCAAAATGGGGGCGGAACTTATGGAACTCTGTATTTAGAAAAGTGTTCACTTCCAGGGGTTCACTATTTTCACAAAATGTATCATGCAACTTGTGTATTTATGACTTTGATCAATAGGTATCTAAGTGTTGCCTAATACGTATTTGAGATGCAATAATATCGACCATGTAATAAGATTTGCCGCTCTACAGCCATTGTATTCTTATTCTATTTGCCATTCTCAAGAATAACCGAGTAAATCCCACCCAGATTAACTATATTTAATCCCCTTCGCGTCCCGTTTTTATCTGTCATATCCGGACTTATTCTGGTCAGGATTTTCGGGATTTCTATTTTTCAAGTCCCTTTGTGACCCAGATGTTAGGTTTCAGTCCCGTCTAACCTCACCTGGAATCCTCCCAAATGCTGAAAAGCAAATAACTCAATAGTTTGTCAGTGACATAATGCGGGTAGAAGAGCCTTTGTTGGGGAAGGAAATGGGGCTCGAAAATCGCGTCTGCCCGTCTCCATCACCGAAGAAACTAAGTGGTTACACACGGAGGGAGTCTTGTTGACAAGTGGAATAGGGTATGGCTCTTAGGGGCCCGCACGAAGGCAGACTATCAGTGCACACCAAAGAGCGATGTGGAAATCTCTATAATGAATAGTAATTTCAGGAATTATCTGATCTGAACCTGAATTACTAGAATCATTTTGACTTTTAACACGGACACTAGTCTGTAATAGATAATTTAAGCATCCAGTTGAAATTATTTGAATTAGTTGAAATCTAGATAAAATAAAATTTTCAATCGTTAAAAGAAAATGAATACTAGCCATTAAAATAAAATGATTCCAGAATATTCTTGGAACCAGGTAATACAAAAATAGCAGAAAATCTATCTAATGATACAAGATACAAGCAAACTTGTATCATTAGACGCAAACCGAAAATAAGTCTAGTAAGTAGTACGAAGTAAACCAATAGGTAGGTGCTATAAAAAAATTGTCAATAATTAAAAAAAAAACACACATTTACTTACAAAAACATGAAAACAACATTATTAGTGATACGAAAACAAAAGTTTATTGCAATCTCAGCTATTATTTGGTATTTATACAGTGAGGACATAAAGTCCGTCCCCCCCTTCTAATTTTTGAACCACTGGGTATATTGTGATGAAATTTGGAACGATAATATATGACTAAATTCTGCATTTTTTGACACATCAATGACAGCTCTGAATGTCAAAGTGACAGTTGGGCGCCCAATAGGAATATTTTTTAAATGGAATTGGGGTCGAGTAATAACTCATTTTGAAGCTATTTTTATGCTCGAAACATCCTCCAATTTTGAGAACATTCGGTTCAGTAATTTCTAAATAAAGACCAGTAATATCGATTTGTACGTTATATCATTTTTTACATACATATTACAAATTATTGTAAATTATTCAAAGCAAAACAAAATTTAAAAGAAAACAAATAACAATAAGCCAACCCTAACCTAAAGTAACCTAAATTAAAAAATGAATTATTATGAAATAATTTAAATTAAACGTAGAGGCAGAAACAAATTTAGAAAACACGTGTTACTTCAAAAGATGTTGAAAATGACCTCCATGAACCTTCTGACAAATAAATGTTCCATGAGTAAGTTCTATTATAAAGATTATGTGGTAAAAAGATTATGTTGTAAACTGATATTACTGGTCTTTATTTGGAAATTACTGAACCGAATGTTCTCAAAATTGGGGGATGTTTTGAGCATAATAATAGCTTCAAAATGAGTTATTACTCGACCCCCAATTCCATTTAAAAAAATACTCCTATTGCGCGCCTAGCTGTCACTTTGACATTCAGAGCTGTCATTGATGTGTCAAAAAATGCAGAATTTAGTCGTATATTATCGTTCCAAATTTCATCACAATATACGTAGTGGTTCAAAAATTAGAGGGGGGGGGGCGGACTTTATGTCCTCACTGTATATTTATGTATCTTGTATTAGTATCTACATACATGAATAGTATATTATCTTACAAAACAAAAATATCACATTTTCGTCAATATATTGACCACAAACCAACATAACTAACATAAGAATAGAGAAGATTATATAAGTTATAGTTAAAATTTAATAGAGAATTTAAAATTATAATAACGCTCAAGGTGTTCCATCACAAATTTTCGATTTTCTGGGAGTTTAAAACACATACTTTTGTTAAAAACATAATACTGTGTTTCAATAAGGTAATATCGATACAGTGAAGTATTTTTTCATTCTAATTGTTTTCAAAATAAACCCAGTAAACATTTTTTAGTTTTGTTTGTTTGGCCGAGATCTTTTGAACAAGCGTTTTTTGAAATACATATTTTTCTTTAAATGCTAATATCTTCATTACGGTAAAACACACCACAGAAATGGACAACCTCCCTTCTGTAAGCCTCAGGCTTGTGTAGAGGGAGGATACACATGAAAAAAACGCAGACACACAACCATTCCCTGGGAGAGGTGGCATTTCTCCCCTGGCGAGATTCGAACTCGCGCCGCGATATACCATTCTGTTAGTCACAAGCTATCACTCAGCACCTAACAGAATGAGCTATCGCCGCGGCGATAGGTATTATACTTAAAAATAGGTATTATTCTTAAAAATGTCCACTTAAAGTTTTAAGAGGAGTTCAAAATTGTAATTAGATACAGGGTGTCCTATTTAAAATATGAAAGTTGATTCCTGGATTAGAAAAATTGAGCAACCTCTAGACAAAAAAGTAATAAAAAGGCAACCTTTAGATAAAAACAAAAAACTTGTGTATTTAATTTTTTTCTTTACCTCTTATATGTACTTTCTGAGATGAGGAGATAGAGAATCTTATTTTGGACACTGTACGTAATTTACCATCTATATTTTTTATTTATATCTTTACACCACCTAATTTCTTAAGTATTTTAACTAAATATGTAATATGTTTCAATTTATCAATATTGCACATCAGATGATACCGTAAAATAAACCGAAAATTGATTTTTATTTTTATCTTGACTTTAACTGTAAATTTTTGTTTACGTTCATAATATCTTTGTTCCAGAGTGTGTACATACAAACTGTGAGGCAATTCAGGACTAAATTATCTTCTGGTGTAGTGTTAAATGTGAACCAAAAGCTAAAGGACCACACCAGTTCTTCCTCTTCCTCTTCTTCTTCAGATAGTGATTTAACGGATAGTGATTCAGATTCAGACGATGGTAAGTAGATACAATGCATATATCTTTTTACACAATTTCGGGTACCTCCAAAATTGCTGAAATTGTGGCAGAAAATCAAAATTTGTTTACAAATTTTGTTCCTTTATTACAATGTTTTATTGTTTACATTATTATGCAACAAGTTTATTGCTATTAAAAGTCTGATTCTATCAGAATTAGGTTGATTGGAAACTCGACGATGTAAATTTAGATCCACACCTACTGGATTCTAAAACGAATGTAGAGGCTATAAATATCTCGTAAAAGTGTATGTGCAATGTCGTTAACTTAGTAGAAAAAACAGAGGAACACACCAGTTTATTTTTATATCTTTTACACGTATATCTCTTGGCAGGAACCAGTCTAAATAACTAAAAAAATAATAGTGAGATCCAAAGGCCAATGGAATTAAGAATTCAACTCTCAATTATTGGTTGGTTTCTACCTGGAATATCGGTAGACAATGTGTTGAACCGTGCACAACAATTGCAAGTAATCAGTCACCAACTGCTCTAATTGGTTCTTAGATTCGAAATAACCAATAGGAGCAGTTCCCTGGCCGATTAAGTGATTACTTCTAACAGTTGACCACAGCTGAATACCGCCTATCCCAAAACCAATAAAGTATTTATTTATTTATTTATTTATTTATTTATTTATTTATTTATTTATTTACAACATCCAACAGTTAATACTACATACAGGATGAGGAAAACACAGAAAATGGAAAATAGTACAGACACTGATTAAGATCTTTAACCTAAAATTTGTTTTTTTTATACAACTTACAGAAGTGTTAAAAATATCAAGCTGGCTACTTATATTATTACAGTTTTTACAAGCTTTGTACAGAGGAGAATTAATTAAAATATTAGTTCTAGGAGAAGGTAAATGAAATGTAGTGACCAAACGAAATGACATCCTAGGAACATTTATATCAATTTTCTGTAAAATAGAAGAGTCATCAATTAAATTATGTAACACTTTGTATATGAATACAACAGAATGACAGTTCCTACGAGAACTTAAACTATTAAAATTGTGTTTTCTAAGCAAAAAATCATGAGGTACGCCAACTTCAGGGTAAACTCCATCAGTTTTAAAAGACAAAAATTTGAGGAAGCGCCGCTGTACGCATTCTAAGCTACCAGCATGTGTCTGATAGTGAGGACTCCACACTATCGAAGCATATTCGAGATTCTGACATATGCATATGCATAATATAACGATTTTAATGTGTCTGTGTGGGAGAAGTCTCTACTACTGCCAACTATAAAGCCGTACATACGGTTAGATTTCGCAATAATGTTGCTAACATGCGTATTGAAGGTGAGATGTGCATCGAAAGTTACTCCTAGATCAGTAAAAGTAGTTGGTCTTTGCAAGATAACGTTATTCAGGGAATAATCATAAAGAATCGGATGCTTTTTCAATGAGTACGACATCACATTGCATTTGGCAACGTTTAGGTTAAGATGGTTCAAAAAACACCATTCCTCAACTCGCCTAAGATTTGCAGCATAATCTAAGACGAATACAATCGCTCTTCGACTGAATTTCACAATAAATTTTAAAGTCATCAGCATAAAGTAGGCAAAAAACGTCAATGCAGCTGACAATATCATCTATAAAGATAGAAAATAAAAGTGACCCCAGATTACTTCCCTGCGGAACTGTTTAATATTGTCAATGTCAGAATATTGCTTAAATCGTTGGCTGAAGAATTTATTGAGACGCTCAACTTAGGGGAATCGAGGATTTTAGTTATCTGAATTTCTCCGGGAATACTCCAGGCACGGAATAGCAACACACAGAGGACGGTTAAAGATAATTAAAACATGTTCTAAATACTTGTCAGTGAGAATTCTGTGACGACAATTTTTATTAGGATTATGTGTAACTCCATACAAGGAATTTTCATGCTAAATTAATTGCTGAAATCTCTTTTAATTATAATGTAAAGTCACACGAATATAAGTTGAGAAGTAGGTACCTACATAAATGAGTCCTGTCTTGTTCTTTAAAAAATATGTTGTCACTTTGTTAGAGAGCTAAACTCATCATCGCATTTGGAAGGTTGCTGATATGAATAATGCATAAATTTTGCAAAGGTGCTTAGTACTTTGCATAACTGAATTTACAATTATTCCTCCAAGGAAAGTACGAGATAGAAGATGAGTAAAAATAGCCGCCGCTTCAAAAGCGTGAAGTTATATGACACTTGATAAACTGTGAAAAGTTAGTCAGGTAATGTAACGAAATATTATCTTAATAGAAAATGTAGCAGGGAGTGTTCAGTTATAATACCATACTCCCTAAATGAAGCAGCGTCTCATTTGATAAGAAGATCGGCGGGCTTATAATTATGTTTCATAAATGGTGTTATAATTTTCAATGACTCGGATGGTTGCGGAGATTGTGAATTTTTTTTTATAAAATCTACCCGTCGTTAAAGTTGGGTAGAATATTTATTACACCCTCTATAAAGCTGTAAATCTCGCATGCATGCATAATACACAAGTACATAAGCGTTTAAAATCTACAATAATACAATTTCATCATCAATCGTAACCAAACTAGAAACGATAAGCTATGAAAACGTAACAAGAACAAATTGTTAATCGTTAACGTCCTGATTAATAGTAGCACAGGATGTACTGCGGGATCTGAACGCAATGATAAGAGCGATGTTCGAAAGTAATAATAGGGGACCAGAAGTTAAGTTTTATCTCGTGACAATACGGGGCAGGCTAAAGTGTTAAAATTATCTCTCTGCCGTCCCAAAGTGTAATAACATTCGGCCAGGCATAATAATGGTAAACGTATGGAAGGACGGACCTAAAGTTATATCAGTTGTATTACAGAGATACCTATATCGTGAAGATTTAAACATATTGCAACATCGCTGTTGTTGGGGAATGAGGTCTTTTCAGTAATTACAGGGTGTCCCAGAAATGTATGTACCAGTTCTTGGAGTTAAATCTAACGATTTACAGCCTTATTAATAATAAAACTTAGAATGTTCTAAGACATAACTAGAATGTAATTAGTGAAAACTGCATTAATAATGACATTTAAATGCATGTTAACGCTAGAATGATGCTAAATCACTAGTTATCAGTTTGGGTATGTTTTACAATAAGTTAAAGTTAACCTAAAAGTTTGACAAAAATGTCAGTAGTTTTTCTTTTCCCTCCCAATTAACAGATCAAGAACGTTTTTCTGAAATATTAAATAATTTAATGCGAAATTTTCCGTATTTATATGTCAGTAACCTCAATAATTATTATAAAATTTTATTATAGCATGGTTACTTATCGAATTCATTAGGGAGTTTTTGAACCCCTTAAATTTTAGCACGTCGTTATCGTTATTCTGAGCATGTGCAGTTCCAGAAAGAGTATAATTTTTGGCACTGCGCGTGCTCAGTATAACGATTGCAATAACGATAAGATAAAAATTTAAGGTGTTCTAAATCTCCCGTAACCCCCGAGTTAACGTGGGCTACGAATCTCCCTATTATAAAAGGCAAAGTTAATGCTTATCCGTATTTATATGTCAGTAACCTCAATAATTATTATAAAATTTTATTATAGCATGGTTACTTATCGAATTCATTAGGGAGTTTTTGAACCCCTTAAATTTTAGCACGTCGTTATCGTTATTCTGAGCATGTGCAGTTCCAGAAAGAGTATAATTTTTGGCACTGCGCGTGCTCAGTATAACGATTGCAATAACGATAAGATAAAAATTTAAGGTGTTCTAAATCTCCCGTAACCCCCGAGTTAACGTGGGCTACGAATCTCCCTATTATAAAAGGCAAAGTTAATGCTTATCAAGGGCGGATTTACCATGAATTCAAATTTTACATTAGCAAAAAGCAAAAACGTAATTAGTTTAAAAAAATATAAACGTACTTCACTTAAGGATATTTTATTAAACACTTCTATTTGCTATTTCAAGTTTGTCCAAAGAAAAACGTACCTACCTATCTAAATACACAGATAATTTCTAATTTCACAACATTTTTTAAAAATATGATTCTTTGAGATACTCCCCCATGTTGAAAAGCTAAATCCGCCCTTGATTGCTTTTTAACACAAAACAGTGTTGACACAAGACACTTGTCAGTCTTGTCACTTTGCGTAAATGTTTGTAAATGCAGGCAGAATGCAGGTTAGATTTATTGCAGTGAAATTAGCTCTATGTATAGAATGAGATGTTGTCACATTAACTTCTTATTTAGCAGGCTGTTAGTTATTTGTCTATAAATATTTAATTATTAATATGAACTACTTAGATTGATTTAAGAATACGGTTAGTTGTCATTAGTTAACTTCATGTTATTGTGATTATTATTAATATGGGTGCAAATCGATAATTCGAAAACTGTTACAGATATCAACCCAAACTTTTTATTAAAAAGTTTTTCAATATCTAGGCTATACCTACGATTAATAGTTGGGCTACCATATTTTTATGGTAGCTTCACTTCCTTCATTTATTTGTTTCTAGTTACAAGCCTGTGCCTCAATGTTGGTTTATTTTTAAAGACTACTTATCAAAATAACCGTGTAATTGCGACCACCTTGCATTTTTTTTTTAATTCCTGTTGCTGTAAGTATAATATTAGTTTTATATTTCTGATCAAAACACAATTCTTTTATCCTCGATTTATCTTTATAAATCTTCATTTCATTTGCAAAATAATTATATACCGACCCCTCACCACTATATAGATTTAATTCTTGAAACAATTGTTGAAAATAAATGTAAGTATAATAATTTATTATAAATTATATTCAACAAGCATTATTTGTGAGCCCGTGTCATATTTGTATATTTTTATATTGAAAGTAAATAAAAGATAAGACGTTTTATACTTACAGGGAAAGAGATCAGAGAAACCCGCCTTATTTCTTTTAAGCCAGCAATATAAACGAACGACAGGAATAATGGAAAGGGCAATAAAATATAGCGAGCGATTTTATGGACAAACACAGATAATTTAATTGTTTGTTTTGTCCCTTTCTTTAAAGTTATTTACTACGTTTCCACATCAACATCGGGAAAATAAATATATCTAATGATATCTCTACTTGCTCCTATATTTGCTCTAAACATAGAGAGAGAGAGAGAGAGAGAGAGAGAGAGAGAGAAATAAGAGCTCGTAAACTGAATCAAAGTAAAGGAAATATCATTGTAACGTTAAAAATTAAATTATAAATTATAGAAATATAAATACAAATAATATGCTCTTGTGTATTATGTAGGGTGTGTTAATGAGCTATAATAATAATATTAATAATAATAATAAACGTCTTTATTACTAATTCTATAAAGAAAGAATAATGGGCAGAAGTTTAGCCTAACGGTCATCCACACTTAACCATTTTCTTAAATTAATTCTTAACCTAATACTTAAATAAATAAATAAGTTTGTTCATATTAGATTACTCTGTGCATGTTCATGGTTCCTTTATCGGTTTAAGTATTAGGTTATTAGGTTTAGTTAGGCTAAAACGATATTTCTTGTTTTTGCAAAATAAATAAATAAATAAGTTTGTTCATATTATATTACTCTATACATGTTCATGGTTCCTTTATCGGTTTATTTTGCAAAAACAGGAAATATCGTTTTAGCCTTGTTTTAAAGGAGTTTTCAGACGTGATACTTCCAACATTTATATCCAACGAGTTATACAATTCAACAGCATTATGATGTATGATCGGCGAAATATAGCTGTTTTATGTCAAGGTATTGTAAGTGATGTTTAGTTTTGAGCCCGATACATACATACAATATATATGCAATATTGTATGTATGTATGTATCGTATGTATTGTATGTATGAGTATTCGCTACAATATATAGCGAATATGAAAAGTTTATGGGGGAATGTCCGGAAATTCTTCCTCAAGGGGCTGCGAGTCTCCAAAGATGGCTTAAAAGCTTAGTAAGCTGATGATAAATCAATTTTATTTTAATTTAGCTTCTAAAATAAACAAAAAAAAACAAATCTAAAATGTTTAAAAACAGCTCCTTCGGCTGATACAGTTTCCATAGCCTGTGTTCCCAATTTAGTTGTGACATCCTACTAAGCGTTTTACATTTTATTAAATAATGCAGATTTGCAGTAACCCGGATAATGGTAGCACATTTTATCTTTTTGCTCAACAACTGTTGGTTTTATGAATAAAATTAAAGACAAAAAAGTTTCTAATTGAAATAGGCTTTCTAATGGATACTTGGGAATGATACATTTCTCAACTGTTTCAAAGTTATTGAAATAAAAGTAAATAGAGGTTGCTGATTTCATCACTTACAATTTCATACATTACCTAGTGGAGAAAGTCTGCCAAAATTTACGTTCCTTCCTGTCGTCAAATTTAAAAAAATATCCCCCAAATAAACTTTTTTTGACAAATTAATTTTCATTTTGGCTAGGTATACCTCATATATACACCTGAAAGCCCGAAATTTGTATAATCGTTTTTGGGTCATTTGAAATTGAAACCATACTTAACATTTGAGTGTCAGAAATCGATGTGATCATTTTTCTAATATGCCGTATATAATCTACTTGACTTAATGTAAAAACCGTTAAGATTTTTTTTAATTCGCAAATTTATCTTGCAGCCTATTCTCCTAAGAATAATGTGGTGTCTAGATCACGAAATCCGGTAAAAAAAAAACTGGAGGATGTGGGAACAAAATTATCAGATAAGAGGATGTGGGAATATAATTATCAGATAACGGGCCAAAACAAGATCAAAATTTAATTATAAATGAATTAATTAAATAACAATAATCATGGTTAAAACTGAGTCAAAACTAATGACTAAATAATCTGTGCAATAACATATTCTTAAAGACCACTTTCAGATAAAAAAACCGTCGTTGAAATCAAGAAAACCGCCACCCATTAAATTAAAAGGAAAATTAGATATTTGGACCACCGATATGAACCATCCTTTGTGGGGTTATAACCAGTTAGCTCATGGGAGGCGAATCGCCTGGAAATTAGTTTAGAAGCATCCCAATTAGCCGGGCGGCATAACGGAGTTTACACGATCCAATCAAAGTCAGAGCATCACCTCGCAATTTTTCTCGGCATTACTTCAAGCTTGGCTGGTCGAAGCAACTTTTTAATGAAATATTCAGTCAGCTTACCACTTAATTTCGAGGGGTAAACGGCGATGTACGTACAGTGTATCTACGTGGGGTATGAAGAAGATATCCCTTGGATATCCACAAAGGTCCATAGATAACTGGATGTAAAGATACCTGTCGTTGACTCAGGGTTAAAATACTCTCTGGGTCTATGATCCAGATACAGTGTTGCGTGGGTAGTTTCCACGCGTTCGTTTTCACTCGTATATAACGTTTGCACGTGGAAAGATGGGTTGGCAACCATCAACACTGCTTATCGAGGTGAAAATATCCTACCAGATGTTGACAAGAAAGGTTAAACATGAGATATCGATACGGTGAAGTATTTTCCGATTCTGATTGTCTACGAAATAAACCTGGTTTACACTTGTTTAGTCGTCTTATTTGTTTTGCCGAGATTTTTTGAGCTAGCGTTTTTCTCAATTTTTTTTTTAAATGCTAATATCATCATAACCTCGTTCATAACGGTAAAATATAGGTACCTTTCACAATGTCCGCTTAGAATTTTAAGGGATGTTCAGAAACGTAATTAGATACATGGTGCCCTATTTAAAACATAAAAGTTGATCCCTGGAAAAACGGAACTACCTACTTGTGTTGAAGAAAATAAAAGTTAAATATTTAGTAAAAACAAATAAAAAAACTTGTATTTATTTTTCTCTCTACTTTCTGAGATAATGGGATAGATGATCTTATTTTGGATACCCTACACTAATCTTCCTACACAATATTGGAGAAAGTGTCAGCTTACACCCCTGAGTGTCAGAAACAACATCGTTTGGACGAGTAACTTAAAAGATTATTGATAGGAAAGTTTAACTGCTGTAACATTATTTGTGATGACGTGCTCGAGAGACGGGAAAATTTATGCCAAGTTTATCGCAGAAAATACACGACAAAAGTATATAAACTCAAGTAGCTTTACGGCTGGATTCTGAAGTTATCTTAAGTAAATTTTCATGTACGTATATCGTACTTTTACCTTAAAATATATTTAAAAAAAACAAGAAAGAATATCATTCGTTTTTGTTGAATTATAAACCAGACTGAAACGTGACTGAAATATACTAATAACAGGTTTTTCAAAAAGGAATACTTAATATTGATATTTTTCTTGAAGAACATAATAATACTTACATTATATTATTATGTAGGACTTTTTATAGAAAAAGCCTATCGTTTTACTAGTAAAGAAATTTCTCATTTTTTTATTAGTTCAAAAAAGTAATAGTGCAACCATAACGGATTACAAAAAAAGAGTCCTGCAGCCATGATTTCTCAGAACTGTCAGTTTGAAATTTAACGTTAAGTTATTTTAAGGGTCCGTTCACTGTAGACTTAACAGACATGAATTCGGGGTCGGGTTGAGAGGTTGGGTGAAGACTTACATATTCCCACTACCGAATTATTTAGATTTCGGAAGTGCACGTAAAGCGGAAGTAAAAAGGCACATGGAAATAAAGTTAGCCTTTATTGCAAGGGTACCGGATTTGTCTTATAATTGCAACAAAATTTCTTTTTAATGTTATAAATTATATATCACCGAAAAGATCAAAAGATAAACTAGATCCCTATAGTAGCAAATTTTTGTTTAATACATGTATTTTAGAGAAAATAATTTTTGAAAATACGCTATTTTCGTACAAGATTGTTTGCCTGGAATTTTAAAAATAAAAAGAATTACAAAATATTACTACTATAGGGATTTAGATTAAACTTTTGTCTCTCAATACTTTTTTACTAAAAGTCGCTATCTTTTAAGTTTTTTTTATAATTAGACACGAGACGAACGCCGATTTTGGGCTTATTTGGGACTAGTGAATGGACTCTTAAGTTATCCAAATTTAAATGTCTGAAGTAATACAGTTTTAATTTTGACGCATGAAGAAAAAATAATATATGTCACTCGGAGTACAAAGCTCTTTATGTGTTTCGTCAAGTTTACACAGCTTTGGCTAATGCCTCGGCTGTGTACGCTTCTGGGCTCAACAAAATGTTCGCCTTCTACTCCAACAACACTATATACTATTTTACCATAGTAATAATAGTATAGTAACAATACTATATTATACTATTTTATTGAAAATATTGCTAAAATAAGTATACATTGGTTCCCAAATATAAATATGTTCAATTTGGCAACAAAAACACAAGATATTAGTAGGTACATGATAGAATTAAGATAAATAACATAATACTTGAAAAATACCTCCCACCCACAGATATTGATATCTCGGCTCTCCCCATGTATCGCTCTTTTTCTCTTATTAATACACAGTTTAAATACCATCGACCCTTCCTTGTCTCCAAACTGAACATGTTTTATTTGGGCATCTGTATAATAAAAATACACATTTTGATACAGAAAACATGCATTATAATAACATATAACCTAACCTAAAAGCAATATCTATAATATACTATGAAATTATACATAATTGAAGAAACATTTAAAAGTATAGAACATATATAAAAAATTACGCTAGACAAACCAAGCAGGTAAATAACAGAAAGATATTGCCGTAAAATTTGCCTTTTGACTACAGTTACATAGAAATATAATAAGTGGTTTTAAAAATAAACATTAATAGGGTGTTCTCACATATTTTTTTTAATACCAAAAAATTGAGTTTTCCTTCCCTATTATACATATGTCTAGTTAAAAAAAAATTACAAACAATTGCATATCCGAAAAAAAGTGAGTTGAAATTTAAATTCGGCATTTGGCGCGCTAACGCGTCTACTACGGCAGACATATTTGTGACGTCATTAGGCATATAAACAAACAGTTTGACAGGAAGTTATCAACATCAGTCACTATATTTCCATTATAATAAAGATCAGCGTGTATGGTAACAAGTCTTTTTAAGTTATTTTATGAAGTACTAGTTATATTGTATGTTTTAAATATACATAAAAAGTTCCAGTTCAAAATATGTAATAAACAAACACTAAACGGCGGCCATTTATATGCTTAATGACGTCACTTGTGTTTTGGTTCCCGTTTAAAATAGATCCTTTTTTTAAATTTTCTAACTTCGATTTTATTCTGAAAAATGCAAAATTTGCATTTTTAACACATTACAACTTCTTTGTGGATGTATTACTAAGTATGTATAGGTTTATAACTTGATTCGTCACATACGGAAAACACCCTATTGCGTAACGATAGCTGCAGGCAACCAACATTACACTATTGGCAATGATAAAAATTTTCAATTGTTATAGTAACAATTCAATTTTATAATAAATTGACCATAAGAAATTCTCGAAGAAATAATGCTTCATTATACAAATTTAGTACAGTCGACGAGCTATGCAGCCCAGTATGTATTTTATGCATCGTTTTACCTAAATTATGATACCCGGTGACGTCACAGGCTCTCCTGGGATGCAAATTACCATGAAACACAAATTCCTGTTCAGAATACCGATAGTGGTGTGTTGGTATTCATATATGTAGGGAATTACAATTATTATATCACAAAAAAGTTATTTACCATGAGACCGGAAGTCATGGAATGAACTAGGGACATATTTTTCCATAATTTACCGCCTTTCGTGCCTTAGCAGGAAACTTGTTTTTATTTCCCTGACAGTGTTAAAATTTCAACTTTTGCACAAACGAATACTGAATGAAGGCCTTCGCGAATTTCTCTGTTTGACTTGGAAGGCATCAATCTAAATTATTCTTTTATTACTGAAGATTCTTAACCTTCAAATTATTTACCTTACTTTGATCAATAATGTTATGGTCCGAATCAGATGCCACATTCGCACAAGCATCATTTTGCGTGTTCCTATGTCGAGCTGTCGCAGCCCCTCCTTGTGTCCATTTCATTACTCCAAAGGAGTAGAGGAGGATCGGAACGGCAAACATGTTCGTACCACTCACCTTATTCTTACTCGACAGTTTGGAAGACAAGAATATCGCCTTCCAGTGGCGGGGTACCCAGTTTAATAGAAAGCCTATTTAAAAAATAATATTTTTTTATGGCGGTACTTTAAAACAAAAATTCAAAAATGTTGTTGCTACGATTGGAAGGTACGACCACTACAAATATGTCCCACACTTTAAGTTACACCCTGTATTATGAATGTAAATAATTTTAAATGAATATTTTCATAGTGCTGAACGAAAGCTAAATGGAAAGTGAAGTTTTTAGTATATGTGAAGTTTATTAAATACTATAAGTTACAGCAGTCCTCATCGGCATTTTGATGTTTCGAGATGACTAGCGAACCGTGAACACGTGTTGTTGACGAAAAATTGGAGCGGATACCTAGGTAATAGGAAAGCAGTTTAGTTCAGTCTAAGCCCAAAATCATGGTACTAGGGATGTTCCAAAAGTTTAAGTGCGTACACAGTCGGGTTATGAATGAAAATTTACTAATAAGTAATTTTAATAGATAAATGTACAATTAAAGAAGTATTTACCTGTATTGAATGTAAACCAGGATTAACATAGATAATGTTTATTGATTCATAGTTTGTTTCTTTTGGGATTACACCACCTGTAAAATAACAAAAAATCAGAAAACCAGAAGCATACAAATTAAATATTCAAAGTGTAGTAACAAGGCAAACTTCTAAAGTTTGCTCCAAAATGTTTATTGATTTTACATTTATTTATGGTCATAAAGTCGTTCGGCGACCTGCTGCTCCTCAATCGGGGAGAGAGGCAGCAGAGAGAGAGAGAGAGAGAGAGAAGCGCAGTAACTTATGGCATTTAGTAAATTTTGGTGTAAGTCACACAAATAAAAACTGGAGAATGGAAATAAATTGGCTGTTAACGTTTTCTGTGGGTACCTAATAGCTTCTACACTATACATCGGACTCTGTGCAGTTGTGAAATCGACATTCGTATTGTGGTGATTGATGTTTTTGCACAAACGATGCACAAACGAGTACTGAAAGAAGGCCTTCGCGAATTTCTCTGTTTGACTTGGAAGGCATCAATCTAAATTATTCTTTTATTACTGAAGATTCTTAACCTTCAAATTGTTTACCTTACTTTGATCAATAATGTTATGGTCCGAATCAGATGCCACATTCGCACAAGAATTTGAAGTATACAAATTTTCTATCTGTTTTAAAAATTAACTAGATACTTATACAGTGAGATCCAGAATGATTAACCGGATTCTGAATGCACCTTGTCCCAATTGCTATCAAAACTGGTTTTCTTTGCTAAAATTACTTTCTTTCCTATTGTTAATTGTTCGATTTTGAAAATTGATCAGTTGACAATAAAGTAATATTAACAAACTGAAAACAGTTATGATAGCAATTGGGAAAGGGTCCGTTGAGAATCCGGTCAATTGTTCTGGATCTCTCTGTACATTTCTCATGCAGATACTTAAAGTTTTTTTATTTATATTATTTAACATCGCAGAGACCAGGAGACGAGTAAGCCACAACCTGGAAATGCGAAACTTCACTCAGCCTTCAGTAAGGATCTTTTACTCACCTACCTTCGCATAGACAAGTATACCTCTGGCTTTACATCCTCTCCGAAGGCGTTACGTTTTCTACACAATCCTCGTCGACATGTGTATAGCATCTGTGAATTCTCCAATGTATAGATGACGAGAAGGCAGGCAGACATCGCCCATCTTCGCACCGTCACCCATCCAAGTACTAACCACAAGAATTTTGCTTAGCATTCATATCGAATGATATAAACATAAACGCTAACAACTGTATTACATATCCTATTATTTTAAATGCTATTTTTGGTCTTGCAGGCAGCTCTCAAATTTTATTGACATCGGTAAAAGTAAAGTAAATAGGGGGATATCTGGTAAAAACCATTCTGGAGTATTTTGGCCTTTATTTTCAATCGCCTTAGTTGAAGTCACATCGTCGAGCGAAACATTTGTCACCCAACGGTCACACGTAATTCAATTTTCAGATCCCACTTCTGATTTCCTCCAAGCCAACCAACAAACAAACTAAATGAAAATTCGTTAAATTTTCTCACATGACCAATTTGGCTTGTTTGACCTTTGCAAGGTTTAAGTTTTAATTACAATGTTCCATTTCAGTTAGAAAATTTCAACCCCGCCCAGTCGTAATTAATCTGAATAATTTCCTTAATGTGAACTTTCCGCTTCCCCTCGTTCTGCTGAATATCATAATTTACCATATAATTAAAATACTTTGATATTTGCCATGATAATAATAATAATAATAACAATAATAATAGGTAATAATAATAATAATAATAATAATAATAATAAATAACGGACTAAGATTAATATTGAATTGAGGCAACTACTACATTGTAAATCTAAACTTTGCAAGATATTGAAGACGATGCTGTACTCGGAATCGTGATCAATATTGAAGTATAGTAAAGTAAGGATACATTAAAAGGTGCTGGACTTATTTATTTATACCCATGCCATAGCGTGGTAAGATAGATGACTACTCGTAGAATGTACCACCCTGTGATAAAAAAAATAGATAGATGATCTGTTTCCACGTAAAGAGCGGCACGTAAGTGATATTTTAACATCCTATAACATTTATTCAAAATATACAGGACAGTTACAAATATGAGATTACATAGTTTTTCTTGCTCTATTAAATAATGTAGATATAAACTGCAGTGCCTTAAATCTTACACGCACATGTAAATTGTGTATCTTAAACCACTTTGTGAGATATAGGTTCCATAAAGTTCTCTTATAATTAAGGCTGGTAATTCTCCGTAACATTTCATGTGTGTCGGTGGCGGGGGAAATGCAAACCCAAATAGGTATGCCGGAAACCGATAATAAACGATTGCGGTCAATCAGTCGTAAATAATTGATTGTTGGGAACTGGATTACATTGGATATTTTATAATGTGTTTTCCATATTAATACATTATTTTATAATGTGTTAATATGCCGAAATTAGCTTCTGATAATCGACTGTTTTCTCACCACGTCAAAAATTTTTTTTAGTAATTCCCAGGTTTCAAGGATAACGGCTTTCAGAAGGTCGTGTATAAGTAATATTAATAGTAAAACCCCTTTCGTCAGTTTTGGAAAATATATATATAATTCCCCGTGAAAACTACCAAGCCGAAGGATGTCGCGAAGGTATTTACCATACCGTATGTGCGCGTTGAATATTAAATTCCTTATACACATAATAAAAAACGTTCTGTTGCCAATGTTATAGTACGCAAATTGAATCCACATGGACCATCACCTCCATATTTAATAGCAAGTAAATTGCTTTTTACTGATTCTTGTATAACAAACTTATTGTTATATTATTTACTTTGGTATGGCACCGGCGCGACGCCTATGATTATTGACACAAGTTACCAGCCTTGCTTACAATCACCATTTTCAAGAGGTGGGGAGGAAAGTCTTGAAAATTAGGAAGCCGAACCTAGTTTTGAGGGAGGCCAGGAAGACAAGAAGCTTTGACAAAATAGAGCCATGTTTTTTTATAATGTCGGGTGTTGTTTGGGGAAACTGGCCCCTTGTTGATCCATGGATGCGCCACTGTAATTGACTTTCGTTGACCATTTACATACCGACAAAAATAATTCTCATAATTTAAATGTCATGGTTAAATGTATATAGTATACAATTTATTCTAATGCATTTGAAATTATATTCAAACGGTGATACTTAATTCCAGAATAAATGTATAGAATTTAAAAGTGAAACTAGATACTGTTGAATATAGGAATAAAACACCTTCAAATGATGTGCCCTAGACCCCAACTAGGAATTTGGGTCAATGGTTCACCTAATTTTTTATAAGGAATACCATTTTTATTATAAAAAAAAACGAATTACTTTTTGTCAGGTGGATTCGATGATTTATACCAATATCAGGGCTGCCTTGGTCACCAGTTCTAAATCCCTTGGAATTTTTTCTAAGAGTATCTGAAAGTGGAAGATTTTTGCTCGAAACTGGCGGTGCATTCAGACAAATGTCGTTGGTATTCGTACTATTTTACCTGGTATAAACGACAACATGCTTTAAGGGCGCGATCCTACCCTCTAGTCGAGGAAGCAGTCAAAAGACGAATTATTAAACCTATTCAGTGTAAACTTAGTACCACATACAGTACATACATAGATACATACAGGGTGTGGCAGCATAACTTCCTTTTTAAAATGCGCGCCATTAAGTCAGTTTATGTCGTAGCGGAGCGCTAGTGATCTCGTTCGAGAGGCGGGACTATAAAGTTTTGTCCCGACACAGTTCAGTCGCCATCATGCGTTGGAACGGTGAGGAGCGTGCTTTTGCCGTTGAGGCCTACTTTTCGAGCGGATGTTCTGTGATCGCAACCCAGCGCGCCTTTCGGAATTGCTTTAATTTAGCCCCGTTGGCTCCTGTCCCGGACCGGAAATCAACTGTTGCGTGGGTTACTACGTTCAGACAAACTGCAAGTGCGACAAGACGAAGAACTGAAGTCCCTCGCCCCATTAGACCACTTGAAAACATTGAGGCAGTGAGAGTTTCAATGTTGCGATCACCACGCCGTTTTGCGCGCAAACATGCGTCTGCCCTTGGACTTTCCGATCGTTCTGTGAGGAGAATTCTTCATTATGATCTTCATTTCCATCCTTACAAGATGGCGACTGTGCAGGAACTTTCTGCACGTGACTTCAATTCTCGGATGAACGCGTGTCAGGTTCTTCTCGAAGTCGTTCCTGAGGACGCTATCGCTTTTTTAGTGATGAAGCCCATTTTCATTTGTGTGGATCCGTCAACAAACAAAACATGCGTTACTGGGCTGACACCAATCCTCGAGAATTGCATAAAAGGCCTTTGTATTCACCTAAAGTCCCAGTGTGGTGTGAAATTTCCTCAGCTGGAATTATTATCCCTGGTTCTTTGAGGAAAGTGAAGTCACAGTGACAGTGAATTCGGACCGGTATGTAAACATGATACAGGATTTTTTTCCACGGCTAGATGAGTTGGACTTAGGGGACATTTGGTTCCAACAAGACGGTGCAACGGCACAAACTTCAAGAGCATCGATGGCTATTTTGAGGGAACACTTCCCAGAGCGCTTCATCTCAATTAGGGGCGATTTGGAGTGGCCAGCCCGCTCTCCCGATTTGGCCCCTTGTGATTTTTTCTATGGAGTTTTTTTGAAATCCCGTATTTATGTAAACCGTCCAAGGATCCTACAAAATTTGAAAACCAACATCCAGGAATAAATTGCTTACATTAACGCCTGCTATACTGGCAAGAGTCATGGCAAACGCCAGAAATCGGTTTACTCAGTGTATGGAGAATGGGGGACGTCACCTATCTGATTTGATCTTCAAAACTATGTAAAACAAAACTTTAGGCATGCGCCTACATTATAAAAAAACTAATAAAAATGTTGTGATTCATATAATGGGTTTTATTAAGTTTTGAAAAAAGAAAGTTATGCTGCCGCACCCTGTAGATAGATTTCAGGACCACACGGTATAGCTGCCTTTTCTTTGTCTATTATTATTATTAAAATTTAAAGTCGTATGTTGATTACAAACTTTTACGTGGGTAGAAGCAGAAGGTATTTCATAAAATACTCGTGAATTTAATGTATTATATATATCTGAAAATTACTTCAGACTCCTATACAAACTGCAGCAGCTACAGAAACGGCGGGATCAGTTTATATATAATTTACTTTTCAGGCAGCACGCGTCGTACAACCTTTTCCTGGTCCTTTTTTGTCGCCTCCAAATATGCATCTGAAATACAGGAATATAATACAGCGGCACGACCCAGTATTTTCAGAGGCTTGCTTTTACGCCACATTTTCTGAGAAAGTCGGATAAAGTCGGCTTATGTTTCTCGAGTTCTGTGCTGATAGCAGCAAACAAAAGGAGGACTTGGCAGTTATTAATATTATCAAACGCTCGGAGTTGCGGTCTGCGGAAAAGTTTGTAAAAGTCGTATTTTAGGCGATTTGCGAGAAGGGTTCTTTGGCAGAACTATATTTTTGTTATGCTGATGTTAACTCAAGTTTTGCCGAAAGTAGCGCTATACTATTAATTAGAGCTCTTAAAAGGAACTTATTTAGGCCATATTTATATAAAAACCAAAATATGACCGAAGACACTGAATTGGAGGGTTATTATTATGTGATGGCTGAAAAAGATAGTCTAGTTGATACTGTTGAATTAAGGCTATATAAATGTTATCCCCTGTATCGCTCACCAACTATTATTGGTGACGATGATTGCAGAATAAAGGATTTGTGAAGACTACCAGCATATACCAATAGCACTTCACTACATTTTCAATACCAAAACTTAGTTTGCCTATGTCTCTTAGATTTACTACCCTTCTTCCAAGGAATGCCTGACGACATAAGATCAAAGATAAAATAAGATTGTTTTACTACAGTGGTAATTGTCTAATATTAAACTACTGCGTAAGTCTCTTAAAAGACACTGTAGGTTGTTGTTCTTTCTGGTCTCTTAAATGGCGTTTTATGTTTTATCAAGATGCCTTCGTTATCTTCGACGGCTTTGTTTTACCGCGATGCTTCCCGGTACCGTGATTATAAAAATATCGCCATCTGATTATTTATTTGTGGCATTGGCTAGATAATTTTGATAAACTTGATATCTAACATTTGCTACTTTGATTTTAATACCAATCGTAAAGGTCAAATAAATATGCTCGTTATAAATCATTCACATCCTCTTCGACCTTCCAGGGTGCAAGCATTTCATATTTCATTAGACGAACCGCCCCATTACCTTCCCCAAAACATATCAAGCGGAAAATTCTCCTCTTCCATTAAAAACACTACTTGCCTTCTGTCTCCATTAGTCGGTCGGTCTGTTTAGTCAAAAGAACGCTCACCTTGGCGACCCTTTTTCGACGTTTTCCATGAGGGGATGAGACGATTCTCGGAATTGTATGCTCTATTCGCGTTCTGTCCCCAGTTCGAGCAAATGATTGCATGAGTGCTGTCGTGAATTGCATCGAATGGAAAGAGTATAGTGATTTTTTATTGAGTTTGGAAAATATCTTGTATTTGGACGACCACGAAGGGCGCTTTTTTTCAACATGACGTCACAAAATAAATGTTTCTTATTGAATTTAGAAAAGAAAATGGGTGATTAGTAATGGGTTATTGAATAGTTTTACATTTTCTTGACCTGTACGCAGCAACTGTCGGAAAAAAATGGACAAACACATGTGAAAAGGCTCATTGCAATTGCATGAGTTCAACTTTGCTACTCGTTTTAACGATTACAAAAATTGGTAAGATGTAGGTTGTTCAAGAAACAAAACTATCAATGTAGCAAAAAACTAGCCGTTTTGTAAAAAACTTCTTTAAGTTGATTTTAAAAACATTCCAGTGTAAAAAGTATTGAGTTACAGATAACTAAGTGATGTTTGCAACATTAAAACAACAAATGAATTATTGAGAGGCATTAATGCAATGTCAATAATTATAATGAGATGAGTAATTTTACCTGAATTTTATAAAACTACTTTGTTAGATGGGAAGCAGTCGGGACTGTTTTGTTTGGTCGCGTGAACGTGATAGTTCGTGATGTTGGTCATTTTTCAATAAAAAATCAATAATCACCAATCGGTTTTTAATTAATTGACGGTTGCGGGAAAATATGGTGCACACCACGTCCGGAAAGTCATGTTCTAGAATCGTAGGCCTTCAGCACTTACTTGCCTGCGGCTAGTCCGGAAAATCCCGTCTCTCTCCCAGAGGAACTGAATTTCCGTGTGCCATTTTACAGAAATAACAGTCCCGTGTCACTTCACGTATTCGAAAATCGAATAATAGTTCAAATAATCGATAATAGTCTTCATAATTAACATTGTTAAAATTACATGAAATGGGCAAAAAAATAAACTTTAATGTGAATTTTTCCTAAACAAATGCTAAAATCTGAATTATTGACAAAGAAAATTCATACCTAGTTGGACAAATGTGTGAAATAGTTTTAATTTACTGTTAAATGTTATTGCTGTCAAAAACTAAACTAAACGATTGTTTAGGGAGATTTTCTGGGTATGCTACCACGTTCTGTACAGGGTAGGGCATAACTATTTTAACGATCAACAAGACGTACTGAAAACTGGCAAAAAGGCTCCCCCAAACCAGAGCGGTACGGCGGGAGCGGGATCGGGTACGCGGGACCAAATTATGTGGCGGGATATCTAAGCGCCTACATGAAAGCGACGTCCCGCCCAGATATCCCGCCACATACTTTGGTCCCGCGTTGTAGTCGGTCCCGATCCCGCTCCTCCCGTACCGCTCTGGTTTGAGGGATTCTTAAATGTAGTTTGATACTTATAAATTATACAGGGTGTCCTAGTGTGAGCGTACAAAAATTTACTAGGGGGTGTACTAGACCAAAATAAGAATAAAACTCTTATAAAAAAAATTTCTCTGATGCACGCCTAACGAGTTACAGGGTGTTATTTTGAAAAAAATAACTTAAAAATCGTTAGGTAATTTTTGGGAGACGTATCTATCTAAACATCTACATGGTGTTTGTTTAACTCTGACACCTGTGGTGACCTAGGCCTACGCTTCCTTATGACTTCCTTTGCATGTATTTTTCTGCATAAAGAATGTAGCCGGTACTTTACACTCAATTTACTCGAAAATAGTTGATTTTGGAGCTCCTTTTTTGTTCAGAATTGATAGTCGATTAAGGAAAACTTAGTTAATCCACGAAAAAGTAGGATATGCAAGAGTTATGAAGACAAAATCATAAGGAAGAGTAGGCTTAGGCCACCACAGGTGTCAGAGTTAAACAAACACCATGTAGTTTTAATGACCTTTAATAGATGTACACGTCACCCAAAAATTACCTAAATCTACGAAACAGTTTTTAAGTTATTGCGGAAAATTGTTTTTTTTTTCTCCAAAATAACACCCTGTAACCCGTTAGGCGTGCATCAGAGAATTTTTTTTATAAGAGTTTTATTCTTATTTTGGTCTGCTCTACCCCCTGGTACATATTTGTACGCTCACACTGGGATACCCTGTATAATCGGGTACCTACAGTGTCACCTACATTTTTCTTTTTACCGATCTTTTTCGTCAACCCCGAGCGCTCAGTTTTTTTCATATTTTAAGACGATTAAACGTTTAAACGATGAACGTTTAAACCGTCAATAACTCACTAAAACCGTTATTTCACTCAACGCTAAAACTCAACACAAACGAAATCTGTTAAAAATATCTCACTTATGAATCAACGAGATTGACACCTTGCAGTACTGGTATAGCAATGAAACCCTAAATTATTGTTTAATGTAAAAATGTTTACAATTTATCTGCTGATTTTTATTTTCAGTGCGACATCTATGTTTCGGCTGCCTAAGTTTACTCTGAATAATTTTAGTTCATATTTTTGTCTAGTTCTTCGACAATGACATGCACGCGACCCCATAATAGAAAATAATACCAAAAATCGAATTTCCTTTCTTCTATATTTTTGTATTTAACCGTAAACCGTAAATTCTTCAAACCGTAAAACAAGTTTTTCCGAATGAGAAAGTGTTTAAAATTTCCACAAAGCTTATGATGAGTTAATTTCCTGGAAATGTATTCTAACTTTCCCCGCATTGATCTGTCGCTTTACAGAAAACAACTGTATTATGGTAATGGAAAAACTTCGAAGTTCCAAGTCGTGACAGGAATAATAATCACTACTACCTAACTGGTTTTAATACTTTTACAAACAATGAATATCTCACAGAATTTGACGTCACAAATAAGTATGTACCATTTTTTACTTATATCTAAATATTTATACCATGCAGAATATTTATGTCAATTAACCAATAGACTATAAATTAAAGAGAATTTGAATGTAAATAGTTCATTAATTTTACAAAAATGCGACTCTGTGTTGTTTTAATTAACCTTCTGTGTAGTAGCCAAATATCTGTAATGCCTATTGTAAATTCAAACCGATGTGATGCCAAAGTTATTTACGGGTATATCGATTTTGGTGCTTATGCCTCATTGTCTGAGGAGCTTTGTTTTTCCTTGCTATTGAAAAAGATATACCTTTGATCTCTTTGGGAATTCATCGAGCTCTATGCATTCATTGTTCTATTAGAATATTAACAAAAGGCTGAACAAATAAAACTTTACAAAAGAGTAATGAACTAATGAGTTGTTTATTCAGGTTTTTAAATTGTGGAAATTTGGTCTTATACATTATTTACGTACCAACATTTTTGGAACTGATTTTTATTCAAATTATACCCAAGCGGTTTGTTGGGTTGTCTTTGCCTCGTTCAGAAAACTCCAGCTTATTCAAAAAATCCCTAGGTTTTTTTATAAATTGTAAATGATTTTATCCATAATATTCCTCTAATGGACTAAAAACTATACTTTTAATGACCCCTGTGTGAAGTTCATATCAATTCTATTAATAGGTTTTCATAAAAGATAATTTAAATAAATATTATCATATTAATAAAATGCATATCCTCAATAAAAACTGTAGCGTAAAATCTCCACATTTTAGGCCACAAATATACCCTAAGACTGCTGGATTTTAACCTCTAAGGTCCTATATGGGTCCGCTGCAGCATACCGATGGACACATTTTCTGTAAGAAAAATTGTTATATCGTTCATTCTTTTCACGTAAAAAATTCACTCATTTGATTATATGGCCCACTTTGGTTTTACTTCAGTCCCATGAGACATGGCTGTATTCAAAACGACTGTCTCGGCTGTGCTTTATATATGCTAATATAATATTATATCAAAAGATTGTTTTACGAATATCTTCTTCTAAGCAAAGCCCGAAACACTTTGTAATAAATAGTAATTATAATATAAAGGACACATTAATACACCATATTACCATACCATAATGAAATTAATAATAATATATAATAACAAAAAATAAGCAATTAACAAAACAACAGTAAATTAAATAATAATATTGAATAGTGAATAGTAGAATGGAACAATAAACCAACTTGTAGTTTTTTTTATAGTATATTTGTCTACCCTTGTCGTCCTCTAACTAACTCCATCACCTCTTCCCTCGTCGAACCTTCCCGACCTTCTAATGTAGGTCAAAATATTGGTCCATTCAAGGGAACTAACCTACATTAGGCTCAAAGATTTTAAACTTATATAAAAATCACGGATTTTTAACTTATATAAAAATCCTTGCATTAGGCTTGAGAAGGATTGCTACTACAATTTCAGTTTTGTCAGTAAAAAATAAAAATTTTTCATTAAAATTCAATACAAAAGGTACGTAACCAAAAATTATAATTTTTAATGCAATGAAGATGCTTGTTTAAAAGAAAAATAAAATTTAAATGAAAAATATACAATTACTAGAAAAATTATTGGAGAAAATTTAATCGACCACCAGTCGCCCATTTATTTCTATTTACTTACAATTTTAATAAATCAATATTCATTTCACAGTTTCAATACGGAAATTAATTATTCTTTTACATCCACTGAAATTACCTCATTAAATTAAATGTACTTTTCTTTTATCAGAGTTCCGTGGGCTCCTGGACCTGGAAATAGTACTTTTACTGATTTTGTTAAATTAATAATTCACAGTTCTCATTTCAACTGCTCTACATTTAATTATAATATATGTTCGACGGTAAGGCAGTTCGAATTCCTAGTGATTAACAGGTTAAATTATTGTAACGATGGTCCACTGCTCTGCGAAATTAGTTGTCTCAAAATATAAAGTTAGGATTTTCCCATTTGTAATGTAAATATCTTCTCAAAATATGTCAACAAAAGACTAAATTGTGTATGGAATAAATATAAAAAAGATAATAAAATAATATATTTTCACTAATTTTGCCGATGCACAAAAATGATATATGTAAATGTTGTTTTTTTTAGTCAAAGTGATACATTTATGTTCATATTTGCTCTATATTTCTTTTATATTACATAAAAAGAAATTTTAGTACTCCAATCATTACGTTTAGAAAAATCAAATTATGTAAAAGAAAGTTGTGGGTGGGTATATTTTCTTAAAAGTGCGGTATCCTCTGTTTCCAGTTGATATTTTGGATTATAATCAACAAACACATTGAATAACAGAAATATAACATGCTGTTGTAGAACTCTCCAGGACAATTACCCCTGAAGGGTTGTCTAGGCTTAAGTTAATCTCAAGTGGTTTGTGTATCCTGTAATAGGTATATTTCAACATCTTGCAGCTTAGTTAGAGCCAAGTCAAGTACAAAGTAAAATACTGTTTGGCTAAAACAACTCATTCCTGGTTTATGAAATAAACAAAATTAATCCTCAAAGTAATTATAATTTTATATTTTAATCTATATTTTTTTAGTTTGATGTGACTGTATTATAGATAAATATCTACCCACCTGTTCCTGTTAGTTCTTAGATCTAGTTTAGGACCTTTATTTGGATGCAGGCATATGCAACCAATAATACAACTAACAGTTTACTTATAAGCTGTGGTGCATATTTCTTTGCAAACGTTCGTCCTCATATTTATTTTAATACTACGATACTTCTCTACTTCATGCAGCCAAAGATAATATGTATTTTAATCATTAATATGTAATTTATGTTTTTTTTATGTTTACTCGTGATACTCAAGTGATTTTAATTTTGTAACTACTTCATATTATTTTTGTTATTTTTTCACACTATCAGTAGCACATGAAAACCGGAAGGCACGATACATTAATTAAATATTATTTTGTAAATAATTTTTGTCGCTTCTATTTAATGGCATTTCATATAATAAAAGGTCTTGTTTACAACTTGCAAACATTTTTATTTAAAAAAATGTGAAGTACTCATTAAATTGCACTTACATAAGCTATACATATAAATAAATATATAATCATGTACCCTCATACAATGCAACATATCCCAGTACCTGTTTTTACAGTATTTTACATTTAATTAATAACAAAAATAGAACTAATCACATTTTTCAATAAAACATAATGTAAAATGACTAAACTGTCTCGATTCATTGACGAAAAACCTATTTTTTAAGCGACCTCATAGGGTTCAAACTCCATGTCATCAATTCTCTTCGTCCTACTCTTAATCTTGTCGTAGTTGTGGTAATCGTAGATCTTGTTAGATTTTTTATCGCTAAACTGTATGGTGGCAAACGACGTTTCATTCTTTAACTCTGCCCACTGGACATATTTATTTTGTGGAACCTTTCGTTCTTCCCCAATGATTTTTGGTTGATTTTGGTTTTCTTCCCTGGATTGTTTCTTGATGGACTCATTTATAGCATTCTTATCATTAAGCTTTATGTCTCCGGTTTCGTCTTTTTCTTTCTCTGTGCTAACTTCTTCGATAGTTTCTTTGGACTTTCTCTTTGAATTAGTTTGTTTCGAAGTTCTTTTGTGTTGCGATATGATCTTTCTTTTAGTATCATCGATATTCTCAGTTCCCACTAACTCCAATCGGCTGCTGCAACTGTTGGACTTGAGTATTCTAAATTTCACCCCGACATACTCTTCTTTGGTCTGGTTTTCAGCAGACTTTTCCAAACCGTATTTCCTGCAGTTGCTACAATCTTTACATCTTTTCTCATTGTTACGAATTTCTTCCATGATAGCTCTGGTTAGAACTGGTTGACCAGATTTTTGGTCTACCACCCTACCGCCATAATAAGTAACTGTAGTTCCATGCTCCCTTATTTTCTCGAGTATATCTTCACTTACATACTCACAGTAGATTTCATTATCTATAGAGTCGTACAAGTTCTCCTGGCTGTCAAAATCAGACATATTAGAGGGGTGTGAGTTGGAATCAGTGGCAGAACACCTGTCTTTATCTGGATCGGCGCTATTAGACATGTATGTGTCTTCAGTTTTTTCCCGATCCTCTTCACCACTTTTTGATAGCTCCAATCCGCCTTCGAATAACAGCCTCACTTGCCTTACTGTATCAGGGTTAGGCAATTCGTCATCATTTACTTCCCTATTTACTCTTATGGGGTGGTAAAAGAAATGCCTATTTAACCCTGGTTTGTTTTCTTCGTCATCATCTCGTTTGTGAAACAGAGGGGTCACGTTTTTCATGATTTTTTGGTTGGAAGGTTCGTAATGAACTTTTGAACGAATGGGTTCGATTATGACTATATTATTGTCGATTAAAAGCTCTTGAAAACTATAGTCATGCAAATATTGCATGAGGCCGTCGAACTGGGATTCTTTTTCGCATTTGGCGAATATTTTCTTCTGAAATAAGTCCGACTTGACGACTTTGTACCTAACGTGATCAAACTCTGGTGGATCACAAGAACTCTTCGTCTTACAAATGGACTTTTTACTTCTTGGTTTAGCTGTTGGTTTATCTGACACTGATTGACACTGATTATCTTTGGAATCAGTTTGTGACTGATTCTTTTCCGTTTTGGCATCTTTGTCTACAATTTCCATAGCTGATGGGCACAAGCTCTGGAACTGTCTGTCGCTGTCCAAAAAGTTATTCACATTGTTCTCAAAGTAGTTACAAGTTTCCTTAATCAAAGGTGATATTTTTTCGACTTTCTCAGGCGTAGGTTTTGGTTCGAATAGCTGCTTGGTTAACTGGACTTTACTGGGTGGCTTTTCTTCATGCTTTTCATTGTTTGGCTCGAACATTTTCTTCACATCTTCTACTTTGGTGTGTAGATCGACTATTTTACAACTACTAGATTCTTTCTCATCATCGCCTTTGCAGGGATTGCCGACCATCTTGTCCCAATAGTTTCTCATCGTACCAAGTTTTTCTTTGAATTCTTTACTACACTCGTCTTTGCAGTAAAGCAATGCCATGTCGTTACGGTGTTGTTCAGTCGGTTTGGTTGTAATCGATATAATTTCTGGTTTAGAGATGTTGTGGTTTTCGTCCAGATTGAGCTGACTGCCGTGCAGAGTTTCCTTTAAGGATTTCACTGCAGCCAACAGCTGTTCGTCGGATTTCGACTTACAATTTGACTGCTTCTTATTTTTCTTTGGGACCTTCGCGATTTTCACTTCAAAGTCCACCGGTATGGAGCTATTTGCTGTGATATCGAAATGTCTACCTATGTTCACTATGAACCTGTTTTCTATAGCGGTCTCTCTACACCTTAGAAACTGGCTGGTTTTCTCGCACTTACGTAGTTTCCTGTCGATTTTTTCGCACTTCCTCAGGTTCTTGCTAGCGGTTATGTCCGGTAAGGAATAAAATTGATTTTCTGATAGATTAGAGGTGTCTTTAGAATTCTTCCGCGATAAATTGGAAAATTTCTTCGCTATGAAGTTCTGTAAAGGTTTCCTCGATCCCTTCTGTGTCTCTAGAAATTCCCTCAAGTAATTATGACTGTGATGTTTCGTCTCCTTTCTGGAGGTGTGTCTACACTTAATTTCCTCCTGGATACGTTCCTGTTTCTCAGGCCGCGTGTCTACACTAACGACTGTTTTGTATTTTTCTGAATTTTCTGTCTTATCCCCAACGGTTTCCTCACTAGCTGCAACTTCTATAAGAGTCTTTATAGGACTTTTACTGTGCGATGGTTCGTCTATTGACGGCAAACTTTTATCTGTTTCCTTTTGTTCGAGCTCTTCCTTAACGTATTCAGTGGGTTCATACAGGGGATTTCTTTCTATATTGGAGTAGTCGTACACAGAGTCCTTTTCACCTATATGCACTTCTATAACTCTGGCGATATCGTCGTTATCGAGGTTTATTTCATCTAAATTGGTGTCTGTTTCTATATACTCGACACTGGTCTGTTCTCCTTCAAATTTTTCTTCGTCTGAATGTTCAGAGTGGGAAGGCAGGGAATTGGGATTTACTGTACCGTAAGTGTGGCCTTCGTGGTTTGGAGTAGGACGTCTTATAGTCCTCGGTCTATTTTCTGAAGGTTCATACAAGCTTTTGTTAGCTGCGAGGACGATATTTTCGTCGTAAGATATACTCTCGTGCTGTTCTGTGTTTTCCCAATTGAATTCCAACTTGTCGAATGAAGGGAATTTGGCCTTACTGAGGTTGTCCAAGGAAATCGACGAAACGTTATCCAACTCGACCACTGAGAAATTGTCGGTGTTGTCCGTGTCGTATTTTGAATCAGGGTAGTAGTTGGGCAGGCTCAGTTCTGGTATATCTTCATAGGAGACCTTGAACAGACTGTTGACGGATGTCTTGTTGTTATAGTTGGAATCGAGGCTGTCGTGCCTCGTGGTTTCAGGGATGTTTTGGAGGGAAGCGTACGAGTAGATCTCGTGCTCCAAAGTGCGGTGTTGCCGATGTTGCTCGATGTAGTTGGGCTGTGGAGGGCTGTAGTCGGGTGGAGATACACTAGGTTGGGACCTTCTCCACTGTCTGGAGATTTCGAGGTTATCGACGCTCTTGCCTTTGAACCTGCAAATAAAATAATATCACTCGCTATCGATTTATAGTTAATATTAGTAAAATATAAATATATGTGCCTATGAATATAAGGTCGTATATGAAATTCAATTCAAATCGTGTGTTCATTGTGGCGATTGTAAAGTATAGGAACTTGTAGAGAGAAATATCATGGAATTGAACGATACAAGTTGAAACTTAATGTTAAAAAATTGTAATAAAAATTAATTATTTATAATACCGCCTTTTAAAATAATTATGTTCTTCAAGTTGTTTATTGAAATGTATGTAAATATTTGCAAATTTGTTTCTACAAAAGTAATATTTTTATATTTAAAAATAGTAAGATTTTTATGCCCCTCTCCCTTTAAAACAATAGCTCTAACTGACCCGTAGATGTAGCAGTATTTTTTCTATTGGAGCGGTATAATAACACATTTAGCTAATGCGATCCTAATTTCAATTTGAAATTGCAATATTCCCCTCATAATTTTGACCTCAAATGTAATCATGTTCATAACAACCAACTAATCTAATTCCTGTCCGGGCTGGTGGAAGTTTGGCATGCCTTGGCACTCTATGATAACATGAAAGAGGAGAGTACCTATCAAGTGCACTCTAATTCCACAGCAGATGTATACGTGTCTGCATCAGACATAATGTTCACGAAATGAGAGTGCATTGCACGATGCGTTTTGCGTCCCAGCCTCATAATTACAATTACATCCTTATGACATAGGATACAATCGGGAACTGCAGTATTTGATTATGTCGAGTTTATGAATGTGGAAATGAGGTAATTCGCTGCGGATAGATATTGAAGTTTTAGTTGGCATTACATCCGTTGTAGGAAGACAAACCTGTCCCAAATAAAAAACTTCGTTTTTTATTTGGGACAGGTTTATACAATAAAAATATATAATAATTGCATGAACCTTTCAAATAACTAAGGAATGCAATGTGTTTATATATGTAATTAAATATATGTAAATAATAACGTGTATTTAGATATAGATGTACCTTCACTGAGTTCAGAATAAAAACTATTAGGAAGATGATCCTCACAACAGTCGTATTCAATTTATCGTTAAAAGCAGTTATATGGGGGTAGCTGAAAAGGAAAGGAACAATTTATAACGATTACCATTAATTAATCCAGATGATATCACAGTGCTGGTAAATATGGAAAAGAAACACCACAGGACAAGTAAAAAGAATATATCGTTTTGAAAACTGAACCATTTTGAATACCCGGGATGAATGAGAAAGATCAGGTACTATTAATAGGAAATAATGATCTGCAAGCTTTATTTAGAGATCCAACGATTGAATATTGTTAATTCACAAAGGGTAAGATGGTTACTGCATATTGAAGGACCAGTAACCAAAAAAAATGGAAAAAGCACTTGAACAAAGGCAACCGATCGATAGAAAACAAAAAAGGAGGTCTAAAAGAAGGTGGCATTATAAAAGATCACTTCATGCATCAGATAAATAAAACAAAAGTTAGAACAGAATGAAGATAAATTCCATATAACCCAAGGCCTTCGGTATGTAGAGCTCTGTATATCTATAACTATACCCACAGGTTTAAACCTTTTGATCACACGGAAAAGTTTTGGAAAAGCGCAATTTGCGCCTTTGTTTGCATTCCTTTCTGTTCTGTGCCCCGACTAACATTGCATCGAGGTACATTGCCCGTGAAGTAGTTGTTTTCAGCATCTCCTTCAAATAAATAAGTAGGATTGTCTTCCTAAAAGATAATAGAGGTCACTGCTATAATGGCGCCTGCGGAAAAGCAGGTCGTTATCTGTCTGTCAATTTGACAATAATTGTCAGACAGATAGTATCAAAGACCCAAAGAGGGCACTACGGTGTGTTTCTCACCACTACTACACAACATTAACGATGCCCATTAAGCAATCACGTTGCAGCATCGTTCATCGAGTCCACTACCTATGGCACTCTGATGAGCGCATAATAAGCGTGAAACCGGTCAGTGTCAGTCGATGTGGCGATTCCTATGGAGATGCCGAAGTAATGCAATGCCAGTCGGGGCACATTGCCCGTGAAGTAGCTGTTTTCATTAAAATAATTTTGACACACTGATTTAGTTTTAACTTCAAATTTCTATCGCACGAGAACCCTGCTACATTTGAGAAATTATACATTGACCTCGTATTCAATGTCCTATGATCATGAGAATTTGCCGTTCCCTACTTACCGATCCTCTCTCACCGACGACCTGGTAATCAGCCTGGCCCTAGGAATCAGCTGCGACCGCCTCTGCCTACTCCTGACCTCCCCGCCAGAATAATCCAAGCTCGAGAATATGTTCTCTCCTGCGGCTAAGCTCCTGGTCCTTCTCAGGCTGGCCTGCCCGTCGAATGCTGGCTCTCCCCAGAGATGGGTCGACACGTTCTCTAGGCTGCCCCGCTTGAACCTGTCCTTCGGTCGCTTGGTGTAGGTGCCGTTGTCGACGCGCCTCCCGGAGTAGTCTTTGGTGCAGTTGAGGGTTAGCTTGACGTTGTTTATGCAGGACTCCCGCTCGCGCCTGAAAAAGAAAGCAGTTAGTATTGGTTTTGACTATTAATGTCATGTGACCCATTTAGCTATGCATGTGTGATCATGAACAGCGACCTGGGAATAGCTAGGGAAATAATCTTTTACAAAGGAATTGTAAAATGAGAATAGTTTAGAATTAGATGTTCTCAAGGTGGTTAAAGATACGCAGCCTTATTAATAATAAAACTTAGAATGTTCTAAGACCTGACTAGAATGACATTAGTGAAAACTATATTAATAATGTCATTTAAATGCATGTTAACGCTAGAATGATGTTAAATCACTAGTTATCAGTTTGGGGAGTTTAGGTATGTTTTACAATAAGTAAAAGTTAACCTAAAAGTTTGAAAAAATGGCAACAGTTTTTCTTTTCCCTCCCAATTAACAAATCAAGAACGTTTTTCTGAAATATTAAATAATTTAATGCGAAATTTTCCGTATTTATATGTCAGTAACCTCAATAATCATTATAAAATTTTATTATGGTATGGTTAATTCATTAGGGAGTTTTTGAACCCCTTAAATTTTAGCACGTCGTTATCGTTATTCTGAGCATGTGCAATTCCAAAAAGAGTATCATTTTTGGCACTGCGCGTGCTCAGTATAACGATTGCGAATTGCGATAAAGATAAGGTAAAAATTTAAGGTGTTCAAAATCTCCCTATTATAAAAGCAAAGTTAATGCTTATCAAGGGCGGATATACCATGAATTAAAATTTTACATTAGCAAAAAGCAAAAACGTAATTAGGTAAAAAAAATATAAGCGTACTTCACTTAAGGATATTTTATTAAACACTTCTATTTGCTATTTCATGTTTGTCCAAAGAAAAACGTACCTATCTAAATACACAGATAATTTCTAATTTCACAACATTTTTTAAAAATGTGGTTTTTTGAGATACTCCCCCACGTTGAAAAGCTAAATCCGCCCTTGATTGCGTATTAACACAAAACAGTATTGACACAAGACACTTGTCAGTCTCGTCACTTTGCGTAAATGTTTGTAAATGCAGGTTAGATTTATTGCAGTGAAATTAGCTCTATGTATAGAATGAGATGTTGTCACATTAACTTCTTATTTAGCATGCTGTTAGTTATTTGTCTATAAATATTTAATTATTAATATGAACTACTTAGATTGATTTAAGAATGCAGTTAGTTGTCATTAGTTAACTTGATGTTATTGTGATTATTATTAATATGGGTGACGATTTTTATGTCTATGCGCTGCTGCTGCTGCTGCTATCCACAATTATTTTTTAAGGGATAATGAAAGAAGAATGTCTTTGAGCCCAATTTGGATACAACAAGTAAAATGTTAGCTTTGCACATCTGTAATTGCTTTTAATCAACTATAGTTTTAATTTGCATAGATTAGTATCACATCCAGAAGAATAATTTACATCAATCGCTGTACGCAAAATGTTCTGTATTTGAGGTTGAAGTTTTTGAAGACGATTTGGTTCTTGATGTTAAAGACTCTCTGCGGAATTTTTCAATCAACCAAGTTGCTACATGTATTTGGTTTGATATTGTTCTTCAACGTATCTCTCAGCTACCATCATGGACTTGTAGCTTCCCGGGTTCTGGGAGTTGTCCAAATTGGTCATTGTCGTTCGAAATGTTGTTATCTACAACGGAACAAAGAATGTCCTGTTGTAGATAATCATGGTTTGTACATATTTCCTTGGTATTCATGGGCCTGCCGGTTTTTCTTTTGGCCCACTATGTTGTATCAGCAATAGCTCCAATTGATCACCGAATTAAGTGGCCCGGAGACGGTCAATAATATTGTCAATGGTATTCATTGATGCAACTAATTGATCGTGTAGGAAACGATTGATGCCATTGTCAATCGATGGATGGAGATTGATAGGTAATTTGATTGAAGTACATTGACGGGGATCATTGACGCATCCCAATTGATCGTGGAATCGAGAAATTGACAGAAATTGGCCATTATAGATACAGTCAATAAACGACTCGATTCGCGAGAAATTCACTGAGCAACTGATGAAGTATTGTCGTGCTCATTGGATCTCCATCAATCACAATTGCAATTGAAATCATCAATTTTATTGATAATATTATTGACCGTCTCCGGACCACTTTAAAATAAAAGTAATTGTGCATTAAGTGTGTAAAATGAACTGCAAGGTGGCTTACTTTATTTCTCCAACGTGCTTGAGATCACATTTCGTGAGATATCCACAAAAACAGAAAAAACCTTGAGTTTACATGTCAGTTATAATATTTTGTCGCGTGACACACTTATCACTGACCTTGGGCTAAAAAATTACTATTATTACCCCATTAGTTTAATCAAGTACCTGGTCATTTGTGGGTAAATTAAGTAATTTAATTACAAAACTAAGTAGACGAGTCGTAAACTTGACTGATTGTGATGTGGAGCGAAGATATAAAAATTATTATTTCCACGTTAGTTTTATCCTTGATTTTATCGTTAATTCCCTGTTAATTCATTTATATTATTGCCATTACATAGATAGGGTATTCTATAGGATAATATTTACAGGTAGCTACAGTGTGTCTCAAATTCAAACGTCACTTGATATCTGGGTTAATATAAGAGTCACGATTGTGTTTTCTTCTTTTGATCAGAAAATATGACATTGGCAACATGGTAACGCAATGTGCTTTATACTTAATTTGTCCAAAAGTGAAAGAATGAAAAAACAAGAAAATAAGTACATAATAAATTAGGATTCCCGTTTCAAGGTCGATAAAGTCGGCATAGCCAATAATTTTTAAGTACAGAAATATCGTGAATTATAATAAGTAAATGATAATGAACAATCAATGCTAATGATTGTGAATGTAAACTGTTGAAATTATATGTTTTGAACATTAAAAATGTCCAAAACATAACATTATTATGTCGGGTCCAGACCAAGCAGACAAAACAACGACAAGACAAAGACATACGTTCATGTTTCGCGACGAAGTGACGACAAATCCGATACATTTCTGCAACGTTTTTGTCTTATTTTCTTTTTTTGTTTCCAAATTCGGAGACAGTTGCAAGTCCCGTCTCGAGTCTGTAAAGATCAAAGCGTCTCTGTTTTGTCTGCATATTTTACGACAATTTGTCGGCGCAGTGTGGACGATTGTGGAAGTGTTTCCGTTTTTCTGGCACTTCCGGTATACCGGAAATGGCTATCAACTTTCTTATTTTAAATGTAATACCCAACATTTTTTACATTTTTATTTCTAAGCTAAAATCTATATCGCATATATATTTTTCGTGTAACGCAAAAAGTAACACAATCGAGATATCTGGTGCTCGGCGATTTCTTTACAGATATTGACTGCTTTGATACTTTTGAAAGATACATTAGGCTGTGGCAGGAATCTTAAAGTTATTGCTAACCTTTCTGTTAACAAGGCATATCATATTCTCGAAATCTTCGGTGGGCATTCTTAGAAAATTCTTAAAGCTTGAACGAATCTCACCACTTAGTCCAATATCATCCTCATGTAACTAAACTAACAATTTATTTATGGAATAACTTTCTCGCTTTTTTAAGCCAAAAATGTTTGCGTTTCATTTTTCCAACATTGGATGAAGAGGAGAGAAAGATATAACAACTGGCGGCTAGCAATAAATCTTCATTTTTTAAATTTTCTTCCTGGTGGAAACGCCACATGGTTAAACGAATGAGTTGGCAACAACTGAATTTTGTTGCACATTTGTCCTTTGGTGTGGACAGTTTGTCTCAATTTTGTTTTGTCTGAATACCTAAAATTTTGTCGTGTTTTTGTCTCAAGATCGTGTTCACTTTTTGTCTGCTTGGTCTGGACCCGGCATTAGACCTCAAAAGCGTAAGTGTAATTAGAAGTATTTTTTTCATGGTTTTTATATACTACAAATAAAAAATTTGCAAATTTAACAATAAGTATATACATATTTTAATTAATATTTATGGGGTGTAATAAACGAATTAGCTTTGACCTTGGATGGTGCTCTGAAGGTCACGTTATCATCTCAAATCCCGCATTCCATTTTGTCACTTACAAAAAACCGTTGCTCTTAAGGGTCCATTCTCTATAGATTTGACAGGCATGAATGTTGGGTCGGATTGAGAGGATGGGTGGCCGATGGGTGGAGACATATATTCCAACTATCGAATTATTAAGATTTCGGAGGTGCACGTAAAGCCGAAGTAAAAAGGCACATGGAAATAAAGTTAGCCCTCATTGCAAGGGTACCGGATTTGTCTTAAATTGCAACAAAATTTCTTTTTAATGTTATAAATTATATATCACCGGAAAGATCAAAAGATAAACTAGATCCCTATAGTAGCAAATTTTTGTTTAATACATGTATTTTAGAGAAAATAATTTTTGAAAATACGTTATTTTAGTACAATATTGTTTGCCTGGAATTTTAAAAATAAAAAGAAATACCAAAAATTACTACTATAGGGACTTAGATTAAAGTCTTATCTTTCAATACTTTTTTACTAAAAGTCGCTATCTTTTATAGTTTTGTCATAATTAGATACGAGACGAACGCCGATTTAGGGCTTATTTCGACCTAGTGAATGGACTCTTAAAAACAAAACGATGAAATTAAGGGTAATATTCTATATAATTATATTTGTAGCACGGCTCTAAGACACACAAATCTTCTAAGAATTTGGATAAAATTTGGAATATAATGTGAATAATGGAAGATATCACATCGCATGAGCCATTCTCGTAGAATATACAAAATCTATGAGAGGTTTTAAATGAGAGTTGTATTTAGTGTTGAGCAGCTCTTGAATAACTGATCTCAATTAATTATAACACTAATTGCTCAGCTCTGTTTAACAACGTCTGTAGGTATTCATGTACCTAGGCAAAATATACGTTAGAACGGCTTCTAATGACGTTATAGGCATACGGGTACACGCAGCAGAATTAAATAGAGCGAAATGCTTCATTAAAATAGGAATAGTTAAGTTAAAAATGTCCCATTATTAATTTACGGTTTATATACTTACAGGATATCTGTCTGTATATCGAGTATAGTGTATTTAAGCACAATTGAAACCGTATAAAAACTAAAAGCCGGCAAAAACAGTCGGCATCTCTTTATTCTACATGGGCGGAGGTAGAAATGTTTGCTATTAAGAAAATGTTATAGAGATCGTATTATTTTGTGTTTATTAGTACCTATTATTTGTAGGCAATGTAACCAATAACATATTTTATTATTGTTAAGTATTGTTTATGTTTATTATTGTTATTTTTATTGTTTATTTAACAAAACTAAAGAACGCTTGGTTATTGGTATTTATGCGCTGCACTGGAAAACTATTGATGATATTTCAGCACTCGGCACGGGAAACAAAAAAATGATGTACATCCAGCAGACCAGTCTGTTTATTCTCTTTACACCAACGCGCAGTTGTAGATGGTTCATCGGGCTGGTTAGAAGTCCAGTGTAGGACTCACATGTACAGTTTTAGTTACTAATCGAATCACGATACCATTGCTAAATACATACCTAGGACGAAATATGAAGACAAGTGCGCACGGTCCTGTGCCTTAACACTGGCCAGTTTCAATTGTCCTTATATACACTATACTAGTAGAAGTAGGATTTTTAAAAGTGCGTGGGGGGCTAATTGAAGGCGCTGACATTTTAACAATTAGACTTTCTGTCATAAATAAAGTGGATACTCGAAGGGGATGGTTCTTTATGAAACATCGTGAAAATAATTGTTTTGAAAAAAACATTGATCTCATTTAGATGTTCCAAGAAATATATAGAAAACACTCTATATACTAGTATTTCGGCTTATCAGGCCTTTTTTCAATAGAGTAAATGTCTATTACTAAACGTTTCCAAGCGCGTTTTCATTATTTATTTGTTTACGAGCACCTACCCCCGATTGATCCTACCATCTGGTAAAACCCGAGTTTTTAGTACCTTTTCTATGAAGGGGAGTGTAAAATCTATCTGATCATTCGTAGTACAAGGATTTATAATTAAAGCTTTTTTAATTTCTAATTGCTCTAACAGATCTAAGCGCTTCCCTTTCTTTTCCCGATGCAGTACCTTTACATTTTTCTGATCTATAAAATGATTGTTTTCTATACAATGCGTCGAAAATCCTGAATTTTTTGCGTTATTTAATATGGATTTTTTATGTTCTTTTACTCTAATTTCAATACTTCTACCGGTTTGACCAACATACACGGCATTACAATCCGCGCAGTTAATTTGGTACACCCCCGATTGGTTCAATTTATTAACCCTTTCTTTGTTGTTTATCAAAATCCTCCCAATAGTACGCTTGTTGACACTTATTGTTTTACACCCGTTTCGTTCTATTCTGCGAGCTATTTTTTCACTATAACCTGGGACATGATTAATATAACTATAGGTGGCTTCTTTTTCCCGAATATTGTAAAACTCCCGACGAATTAATTTCCTCCTTTTGTTATCTATTAGTTTTTCTTTATATCCGTTGTTTCTTGCAATTTGTTTGATTGTGCTTAATTCTTTTTCAAAATCTGCTTTTTCTAGCGGAAACATTAAAAGCCTATGTATTAAACTATGGAAAACCGATTTTTTTATTTGCCAGGACTGCTGCGCACTTGCTGGTATAATTGCGTCGGAAGTTGTTGGTTTTCTTATTGTTATATCCAAATAGTTTAATTATTGATTGTTTTCCTCCTTTTCCATTGTAAACTGAATATTATCGTTAAGCGAATTTAAAAAATTGAGAAAGCCGCTCAAATTGCTTTCAGTACCAGTCCAAATACAAAAAATGTTATCTACATAGCGAGCCCAAAAGTGAACATGTGATTTTAAATTATTGTCACTATTGAACAATGTGTTTTTGAAATGATTCATAAAAAGACTTTCTGTCAGTTCCGGTTATTATATTCTGTGTTATAACTCAAATATATTAGATATTATTTTGACTCGTACTACGAGTATCTAGGTACAGTTCAGTGTTGTAATGTAATATTACTTACGAATCACCATGATTTTCGATGGAATTTCAATGTTATCTATTAAAAAAGAAATTCGGTTTACAGAACACAATTATTGATTACCAAACTTATTAGGTAATAAATGCACCGATATCTATAAATTTTGCAAGTACACTGGCAGTATATACTTAAAACATTTTTTATGGGGAAAATTACACTCGATAAAAATTTGTGCGATCCGCGATAGCTCAAAAGAGATACTGGGGATTTCAAAATACAGTCCAGACGTAAACTGCATGTGATAAGTTGCTAATCTGTTCATTTATTGTGTTAATAATCAACGCACACGTCAAGTCGTCTTCGACAAACAATTAGATTGGTTTATATAACCTGACACTTATACAGGGTGGTCAGCGTAATTATTTTTATTGTATTAGAATTCGATATTACTATATCAATGTATTCGAATGTGAAAAATATATTTTTTTTAAATCTAAAATGGAGAACAATAAATAACGTCTATAACTTATTTATGGTGCATCTGTATGATTCATTGTACCTAGTTTCTTTTTATTTTATCATATAAACTTCTACTGACGGCGAGTTAAGGATCGACTGGAAACGTTTAATTTCTTTTAAATTTTATTATTTTTTAAATATGATTTGTATATTACCGAATTTTACATCAAACTATAAAACCACTGACGAAATTTAGTTAATTTCATCAGTCATGTATTAATTTTTATTGTTTATATTAATACAATGTTTTTTTTGGGAAAACTTTAGATTTTTCCTTGATACTACACTTTCAATCTTTATTTTGAATACTTGTGGGTTCTTCTTTTTATTATTTTACAGAATCCCAATGATGTAATCACAAAAGAAACTATAAAGAATCAGTCAATAAATATTATTTGTTTTCTAAGTAATCACTCTAGTGAAAACCAAGATTTTTCGATATATTATAATAATATCTAATCGGGAAGTATACATATGTAATCGGGAAAAGGCATTTTAGGATCAACCACATTACTTTTCAATCCTTTTTCATTATATTTTTTTCATGTTTACTTTTCTATATTCTCATGTGAAAAATTTTCTTTATTATTTTGAATTTCCAAGTGTGATGTTTTGATACTGACAATAGATACAATTTCTGGAACGTTAACGAAAAATTAATATGTTTTTGTTTACAAAAAACATTTAAGTATAGTTTTTTTTTTCAGTGACAATTTTTTGCACAAATTTGAAAAACCGACTCTGTCCGATTCCCGCACAAGAGTTTATTTTAAAACAATATTTTTCATTGTTGCTGTTTTGGTTGATATTGCATTTTGAAGGCCAATGACATCAACCTGTACAAGCAAATTGTTTCATTAAATGGCTCTGTTTTATATTTCTATCCATATTTAACAAAACAAACATGACGTGAGGACACCAACAGCTGCAGTTAAATGTAAACATGCTACCAGTGGTTGTCACGATTTCTTTTAAACAAATAGTGTACTTTTCCTGTTTTCTATTGTAAACTAGATATTTCCGTGTTAGGTGGATATAATTCAGTTCGCGATCTCGACGTTATATTTTATTTGAAGCTTTTTATTTTATATTAATTTATATCATATATTAAGTTTGTTAAAGTAGAATTTGATACAGCGCAGCTACTCGTACTTTACTATAATAGTAATTTGCGCTGCTAGATGTTACTTCTGTCAAAAGTAACTAATTAACTAATTAATATTTATAGTGTTTGACCAAAATTATAGAGAGTGACTCATGTAGTATCAGAGCGCTATCACTATTCAGCGCATTAAATAATAATAATAATAATAATAATAATAATAATAATAATAATAATAATAATATCTCTACCCCTCATTCTAATCACAAGGATTAGCCCGAAAGTCAGAGACTTGTGTGGGAAAGCGGCCGCATATTATTATTTCACGGGCCCCATTTGCGCCTCAGGAACGCCTTACGTTGGTAAGCCACCACCATTCGGTGATGGAATGAGGGAAACCTCGAAAACCTCATTAGTTAAGGGGACAGTCAAACATCAACTGATTTTAATCTCTCACATTAACACCAAGTTGACATTCTTCCCATCCTAGGCCATCGCCAGGATGGTTGCCAAGCCATCCCTGCGAATAAGCCTTGATCTACGAGTAAACAATTTAATTAAAAATTGTTTGGTGAAATGGGAATTAGAACCCACGACCTCTGAGTTGAGCGATCGAGACGCTAAGCCCTGCGCCACCGGCCCGATAATAATCTTTACTATTGTATAAAATTATTGCGTATAGAAATGGAATGTGCTGTTTCCTACGCAAAGTGATCTAGACTATAATTTCATGGACTACGAGGTATACTCTATAATTTTGGCCAAAATTTGGTAAATTAAATAATGATTCACGGATATACTATACTGTTGGATATTTTGCTACTAAATTAATACAACAAAACGTTTTCTTAGTTTGCTTCGGCTGAAGAAATTTATTCTAAAAAAATTACAAATTTGAAAACAGTACCGAAAACACCATCTGTGCAGATACTTGTTAAAATTATTTCAAGTTAAATTGCGTTTGATTGGCATTATACTTATTCAACACTGATGAGAACAGAATAACTTCGAATCTGCGCAAGGATAGCGGATATCCATATCTGCTACCGCTACCCAGGTAGTTTTCTCTGATGCGACGTTTCGCAATCGGTTGTCCAAGTTTAGTTTGACTGCTTTTAGTTCGTGTGTTTTTACTGTTTCGTTCACAAAGGTCTGTAACTACAAGAATATTTTTAACCAAACTAATAACTTCGCACTTAAGAAAGGAAAAAAAATTAAAAAGCACCTAATAATAGCAGTCTGTATCAGTCTTACGTTTAAGAAAGCGTTATTTACTTTATCAAAACAGTTACCAAGAAATACTTTTGCAAAATCGTTTATAATAAACTTACAATCCGGAAAGTTAATAATGACTCATTATAATGAGATAAGCTAAATCTAGAGGTAAATATTAGATGGTAAGCATCGACTAAGTATACAAGAAAACGTGCTGTTTTTTTATTAATATTAATACCTACTATTTAATTGTGTTATAAGTTACAACTTTAGCATTGAAATTACATATTTATTTATAGATATGATTTACATAAAACGTAAAAAATGTGGTACAAATTTCCGGAACATGATTAGCTAGCATAAAAAACACTCTTCTATACTGTTACTTGGTGAATATTAAATAATAATTACAATAAAAGTTAGAATGCTTCTTTACCTTTATAAAAATATGTTTTTAATTAGAGTTTTTAATATTTTAAATTGAATATACAGGGTGCTTCAAATTCGATGCAATACATGGGCATCTCGGAAACGGTAAGAGATACGAAGTCGGATAAATGGAGGCAAAGTTGCGTATTCAGGGGGGGAACATAATGGTGAAAAGAGATCAAGGGTAACTTGATTAGTTTTCGAAATATTTTGAAAAAACCGAAAATTTCGATTTTCGTTTTTATTTTTTTGCGGGCCTATTTGATGAGGTATTAAAAAATAAAGAGCACTTTTCTATAGCAACTTTTTGCCCTTTTTCGAATGGTGTTAGTGAATTTTCCGAAGAACGTTTCGTTTCCCGGAAACCAACATCAACTTAATTTTTTTAAATACGAACCTGGAATTTTTTTCAATTTTTTGGAAGCATTTTTGTAACTTGATAGAATGCCACCATAAAAGAAACCAGATTTAAACGTTTTGTCTAAGAAAAATCCATCATTAATAATTTCCCGTGGTCCTCTTAGATTTAGTTTTATCTAGGCAAACGTTTCTATGCCAAACACATTTCAATGTTGTGTCAAGCACTATCGGTACTTAAAAATGGCTTTCAGCAATCTAGAATTTTTAAATTTTATTTAAATTTCCTCATAATTCAGGAATTGTGCGCAACTACTTAAATGAAACATTTCCAAACAGATGGATTGGAAATCATGGTGCTATAGAATGGCCAGCAAGAGCTCCCGATTTATCCCAATTAGATTATTTCTTATGGGGACGAACTAAAAATGTTTTATATAAGAATCAATATAATAACATTGAGGATTTGAGAAATGCCACTATTCGTGTTCTGAATGCAATACCTGCAAGGGAAATCGAAAGATCTATTCAAAACTTAAAAAGACGAATACGCCTCTGCATGAATAATGACGGAGGATTATTTCAACATCTGCTTTAGGGTTTTTATAGTTGTTAATTCGTTGTTTTATTATTAGCTTTTGTTTATTTATCGTAAATAAAAATGAAACCTCAAAAATATTATTTAATATCTAGAATTAACCAAAGTCGAAACAAATACTAATGTTTGATTTTTCTTAGACTAAACGTTTAAATCTGGTTCCTTTTATGGTGGCATTCTATCAAGTTACAAAAATGATTCCAAAAAATTGAAAAAAAATTCCAGGTCCGTATTTAAAAAAATTAAGTTGATGTTGGTTTCCGGGAAACGAAACGTTTTTCGGAAAATTTGCTAACACCATTCTATAAAGGGCAAAAAGTTGCTATAGAAAAGTGCTTTTTATTTTTGAATACCTTATCAAATAGGCCCGCAAAAAAACAAAAACGAAAATCGAAATTTTCGGTTTTTTCAAAATATTTCGAAAACTAATCAAGTTAGCCTTGATCTCTTTTCACCATTATGTTGCCTCCCTGAATACGCAACTTTGCCTCCATTTAACCGACTTCGTATCTCTTACCGTTTCCGAGATCCCCATGTATTGCATCGAATTTGAAGCACCCTGTATATAAAAAAGTAAATCCAAAACCCAATACAACAGAATTGAATGAAAACCTAATAATATTCTGATTATTTGGACCACCTTATAGTATACCTACCGATCTTCTCAATTTTGAAATGAGAACATTTCAAAATATGACCAAATGAAAACAAATATTTTTAGTAGTGTTAAAGTTCCACCATATGGTTTGTTAACGTTAATGTGGTGCAACATTAAGTTTAGTTAAATTAAATATATTTTACTCAAAATACCATACATATTCCATTAAAAAAAGTTCATAACAGAACAGCATAGATGATAACTGAATATCTGAAATTTGCCGCTTATTTTTAAAAGTTAACACGACATTTCAACACATAAACACTGCCTCTATTTTGTTTCTATAATGTTAAATCGTATCCAAATAGATGTATTGATTGATTTATCCATAACCGTAACCCTATATGCTCCCAGAGAAATAGCTGTCGAAATGTACGGCACATCAATAAAACAGACCCAGAGGACCTTCTCCACGGAAGCATGAAATGAAGTCATCTGAACACGATGTGCCCCGAAGTGCCGTCATTTTGGGAGATTGTAGAAGATGTGGGTTGAAAAATTGTGTATTATTCATGAGATTGACTTCCTCCGCCTGTAAATATTTCCAGAATGTCAAGGTCGAATATATTATTCCACGTTATAGAAAAGAAAAATCCTAACCTGGCTGAAATAAATCAATATTTTTTTCTGAATCAGTAATATTTAAAGTCAGCAATTCCTTACAATTGAGTTTTCTATCCAATAAAGCCCCATTTGGTCGAGGGTCCCTTTAACCAGGGTGTTATATATATATATATATATATATATATATATATATATATGTATATATATATATCAGATAAATATCGGCAATGATGGTTAAACCACTAGTAAAACACCAGAATGAGTCAAGTGCCAAAAATGATGCCCAGGATATCAGAAAAATTAACAGATCGTTGATAACGCCTTTCTATTAAGACAAACAACATGAAAGTATTTATAGGTTTTGTCAAATAGGACGAAGAAATTTTATAACACAATGAATAGCTTTATAAGGATTATGTTTCCAGTAATTGGAGAGAAAAAATTAAGGGATCAGACGATTTGCAAGATTCTAATTCTAATACTCAAAAGGGACTCATTATACGTCCGTGTTGTACATGCTACCAGAAGTCGACCATCCTCTTCGTAAACACAGTTAAATGAATTACATATCAGTTGCCGCACTGGCTGTCGGGCCTTTGACAATTCCAGATCAAAAGCGTGCCGCGGCTACCTGCACTCGACGGTAAATCGGCGGATTTACGAGGGGCTACCAAGCGTAGTTGAGTTTCGCCCGGCTAATATTAGTGTACGAGGGGTTTCGTAAAAGTAATATATAAAGAGAGTTATTACATTACTAAAAAATATTTAATATGTAGTTTTAGAAATTCACCCAAATAAGAACCTTGTTTAGGTATAATAAAATAAACTTGTTTACATAATATAATAAAATAATCAATTTAATAGTGGCAGTTTCCAACAACGTTAATCTGGTTTACGTTTCTGTTATTTATTTTATATCGAAATTTTTCGTTTGTTTTAAGATGGAGAAGGAAATAAAACAAATTTTAAAAAACAATATTTATTGAAAAATGAAACATTTATATTTTTTATTACATATTGTTTCCAAGTTTTTTAATGTCAATATTTATGAATTTTAAGGTATATTAAATACGAACTCGTGTGTATAAACTCAAAAAAATAATAAAACGGAATGTTTTTACAAGGATGAATGTACGAATAAATAACTTTATAGAATTCATTTTTGAGTTTTGTGCCAATTTCTTCCCCAAAGGCCAAAGTATTAAAAGTGTTAACAAAAATTTGTCATAGTCTGTTGTACTTGTGTGAATGTATTCTATAAATATGTGAAGACAGAGAAATAATTCCGTAAAAATTATTAATACGAATTTTAAAATCTACCTTTTTCAACGGATTTGATCGTTAACCTCAAAGATGGGACAGCATAATTATGAATACGACTTCTAGAAGAGTTGGCGAAACTATCTTCATCAAAATGCAAAGCACAAATTCTAATAGACGTGTAACATTGTTCTGACGTAAAATCAGAGTACTTATGTGATCCTGTAAAGCCTAGAACATTCTTCCAAATTTGGCACCTATAAAATATCTTTATTTTGTTTGGGAAAAAATAAATATTATGTAAACAAATGGCTTATTATTTCATTAAGTAATTTACCACTTGGAGGGCAATAAATAATAAAATAAGTACTTTTTATCTCCGAAAAAGTGCTAAAATGGTCAGATACATACCTACGTTGGTCTTTGGGACATCTAAAAAATGACCATCCGCCTTGAAGTCGATTTTCGCAACCGTCCACAGAACAAATTTTATTACCGCCCATTTTATTACAAAATTAATAAAGTACTAATTGAACGCTTTCCCGAGACACCGTGTATATTGCGCTCTCAACGACACAGGCAACGTAACTGAGCCACTCGATACAGCCGGTGGCGGATTGCTAACTGCTACCAGTCCGCCCGGGTCGACGGGGCAAGGGGCATGATGTTTTGAACTTTTATCCACTATTAATCCACTGCTGATGTGTAATTCATTTAACTGTGTCTTAAACCACTTATTGTACACCGAGGATTAGTAAAAACTAATAAACATCGTTGTCTTCTCGATCTGCGTCTTGGTTCTTTGAAAACTCTGGCACTAATTTGTTTGATTGATCGTTTCACTAACAAATCCCATTCATTGTGTCTCTCCAATTAGATTTCACAGCTAGCTTTCAGAACTGTTGCCAATTCGGTAAAAAATTTCAGCAACCACAACAAATTTATTTTCCAAAACGCCATCCATATTGTTTAATTTTAATGGAAAAGGGCATAAGTGCAAGTTTGCAAGTTTTCTATATAAAGTTCTTATCATAGATATCACCTAGTGTCGTCTAATTCAGTTTACTGCTAAATAGAACTATTCCGAGTCAAATATCTATCGTTAAATTCTACATATACCAGCGATAGCACAAACTTTAAACTCCTCCAGGCAAATTTATGAGCTGCCCGCATGAGTTTTCCTCTCGAACTCAATTTATTATTTAGGTCTGCATCAGCCACCACTGTAGGGGTGATTATCGTTAGTTCAAAATTTATTGCTTGTAGTTTGAATTATAGGGAGGGATGTAACTAAAGTTGAACAGACACCAGATGACGTTTGATATTATGCAGAAGGGTAGGTGAGATAAAACGTGTTGAGCTTGACTCAGGGTTGAACAGTTAACAGGTGCCGGAGATGGATTTATATATTCCGGTAGGTGATATTCAGGAATGGTATCCTTACCAGAATTGAGACGCATTTCGTTGCGACTGAAATATATAGAGAGGTATATAACCCAGTTTCTTCTTCTCCAACAAAGTCGTCTCGCAAACACCATCACTGAACAGATAAATAACGAAAATGTTTAACAAATATATTATTTGATGGAAGTGGCTCGCACTGCTTGCTATAGGTAGCAGTACGTTAGGACGCGTAAATCACGCCAAATAGGATTTTAGTTTAAGGCCAACTACAGTTTGAGACTGCGAACAAAACACTATAAAAGAATGCAGACCTTGCACGGCTACGTAATATTTTTCAGTATTTACGTGAAGATACTGTGAATGATCTACAGCAGTATTTTAAATATGCCAACATTAGATCTCTAGATGTAGAACAAAATATGTTGCACTTTTCACTGAAAAACGTATGCTTCTGAAGGAGACCATAACGGGAACCATTTTAATGGTGCAGATGTATGGTAAAATATATTTGCCCCTGACTTGACACCCAAATGTAGAGCTTTAATCATCAGGCGTCGAAACTTTTTCAGATTTTATACTTGTAGGAATTCTTTGCCTGTTCGGTAAGGTAAAACTTCTGATATATTTGAAAATATCCACATTTTTATTGATTTGTGGCGTACTTTTAATCATGTACCGGTTTTCCAACGAAATGACTCACCTTCTATATCTTTTTTATTTTTGGTGCTAAAAAAAAGTTTTATACAAAAGTTTTATAATTTTTCACGAGCTTTCCAGATATGTAGTTGAACAACCAAAATGAGTGCAGCTTAAAGAAATATGAACCTAGGTTAAATTTTTTTAAATGGAATACCCCGTATAATTTTTGTTTATTGCTTTCTACGGATTTTTCTGATTTCAAAAAAATATATATATTCTATAATCGCTGCAACGGTTGTCATTTTATGGAGCTTTTTTATAACACGTTTTGCAAGCAATTACTCCTATTTGAGGCCTTGTTTCTATCCAAGGCTAATTTGATAAATGAACAATGTCTAAGGCAGCTGCAGCTTCTGTGTTATAAAAAAAGCTCCATAAAATGACAACCGTTGCAGCGATTATAGCACATATATATATTTTTTAAATCAGAAAAACCCGTAGAATGCAATAATCAAAAACTATACAAATGGAAATTTTTTTAAATGGAATACAGGGTATTCCATTTAAAAAAATTGAACCTAGGCTCTTATTTCTTTGAGCTGCACTCATTTTGGCTGTTCAATATGTTTACATATCTGGAAAGCTTGTAAAAAATTATAAAACTTTTGTATAAAACTTCTTTTCTTAGCACCAAAAATAAAAAAGATATAGGGGGTGAGTCATTTCGTTGGAAAACCCGGTACAGGGTTAGTCGCTATATCTGACAACTTATTGTGATTTTATTATTGAAATTACAAAAAAGTTTTTAATACAAAAGGGCTTTTTTATGAATTTTTATAATACTGTATTAGAAAAAACAATTGAATAACGGAAATCACTAAATTAAAGAAAAGATTTTTTTTTAAATGGAACACTCTATATATTAGTGCATACTTAGGTTCGTTAAATTATATTAAAAAAATATATAATATGTTACTGTTTGATCCAGGAGAATCAGTTTAAAACTATTTTTGAAAAACATATTATAAAATAAAAACAGATCTGTTTATGAAAATTATCGAAAATGCGGCAGATAATTTATTAAATCCTTGTGTCTTAAAAACTCGCCATCTAGTTCTTAAAGCCTTATTAGTTTAATTTCAGGCCAAAATTAATCAATAAATTACACACAGTGAATCAAGAGTGGTGACTTATTATATCACACTAGTGCCATTTATAACCGAATGTCCATGGGTGCAGTGCTTTTAGCTCACTCTATAATCATACAAGTCCCTAACACATGCTTACGCATCCTTATTATTAAAGTTTATGGCCCTCTTCCATAGAACAACGCATCCAGCAAACTTGATTTTAACGACGTTCCATGTAACAGGGAATAATGGCCCTAAACTCAGCAAATTAGAAAATGGTTTCGAGGAAAGTTTTCTATACCAGGGCTTTGAGGCGAAAATTCGTGCAAGATACATACCTGCATGTATGGAAGTATTTGATATAACTGAATTCAAGCATTGGATTAAAAATCGAAGAATTCGAGTATTTCCCCAGAGTTTAGTTTAGATGTGTGGATGATATCTTTGCAGTGTTTGATACAAAAGTCAATGATATTGACAACTTTGTTTCTAAATTGAACAGTCATTTCGCGTCTGTTAGATTTACATATGACATTGAAAACTCTGGATAATTACCATTCTTAGATGTAGAACAATGAAAACACGCTTCTATGTATTTTACCACTATATATTTTTGTTTTTACAAAAATTTTGTGACTGCAGTTTCGACTTACAAAGTCATTTTCAAACAGTGATTCAAAATAGAATGAATTACAACCGGCAAAATGTCTATATATATAACTACTATCAGGTAAGAAAAGAGACAGTATTTTAGGGCATATTTTACAATTTTTGGGAACTTAACTATGAATATAATAAAACAATTTATATAGTATTTTTACAGGGTTTAACAGATGTAAATAAGGGTGAGTAAATCAGATCTAACTGGTCGTTTAACAAATTGAAATTATTATTACTATGGTATTTGTGCATTTCTAGGGATTCTAGTATATCTAATTTACGGCCTTTAGTGGAGCAGTGTAGGATTTCTATGGTGTTTAATTCGGGAAACTTATGATTATTTTCTATACAGTGACTAGCAAAAGAGGAGTCATTTTTTTGTAATCTGAATGAACGAAAATGTTCAAGGTAACGAGTTCTAAAGTTCCTACCACTCTGTCCAATATAGACGCTATTACACTCTGTACATTTTATCTTATAAACTCCAGATTTATTATATTTGTCGGTTACATCTTTGGCATTATATAGGATATTTGAAAGCTTATGTTGCGGTTTAAAGGCAATTTTAATATTTTGCTTAGATAGGATATTGGCTATTTTCTCTGATAATTCTCCACAGTATGTTAATGTTGCGTAGGTATGTTTATCTGTTTGTTCTGTTGTAGGATATATTAATTGGAAAGTGTATTTTTTAAGTTTTTTTCCGATAAGTTTTCTAATAGAATGTTGAGAAAAGTTATTTCTAATTCCAATATCTTCAATAATACGTAATTCCTTCTCTCGATCTAAATCTGATAAAGGCAAGGTAAAAGCTCTATGTATCATTGAATTATAGGCCGCCATTTTATGTTGATACGGATGACAGGAGTCATTAGAAATTGTAATACCAGTGAATGTTGGTTTACGGAATACTGAAAAGGTGCATAAGTTGTTAACATGAGAAATAGAGAGGTCCAAGAAATTAATTTTGTTGTTTTCTTCTGTCTCTAAAGTAAATTGTATTTTGGGGTGTATGCTATTTATATAATTCAGAAAATTGTTTAACTGTCTGTTAGTACCTTTAAAACATGCTAGAATGTCATCCACATATCTATACCAGAATTGAATGTGCTTTCTCCCCAGTTGTGAGTTAATAATTTCGTTCTCTATATGGGACATGAAAATATCTGCCAAAAGAGGACTAAGTGGAGATCCCATTGGTAATCCAGAGTTTTGCATATAAAATTTATTATTGAACTGAAAGTATGGTTGAGATAGACAAGTCTCAAAGGCTAAAATTATTTCATTAGAGAGGACAGTGTTAATTTTCGATTTATCTAAAATATTTTCAATATGGCGTATACATTCTTCATTCGGTATATTAGAAAACATACTTTTGATATCAAAAGATACTAAAAAGGAATTTTGTGGAGTTTTTTTAACTTTAAGTTCTTTAACTAGTTGTAATGAATTTTTTATGCTATGCTTGGGTACGAAATTGGTAACTTGTTTAAATAATTTGTTTAGTTTGATGCCTAGGTCTCTAGTGGGGCTATTAATATACGAAACAACTGGACGAATGGGATTTCCTGGTTTATGATTTTTTATGAGGCCATATAATTTTGGTGCGGCTGGATTCATATTAATTATTCTACGTTTTTCATATTCTGTAAAAATCACTTTTCAAAATTTTTGTAAAAACAAAAATATATAGTGGTAAAATACATAGAAGCGTGTTTTCATTGTTCTACAAGATGTTAAATTACCACATAGTAATGGCTTCCTCAATTAATTCTTAGATGTTTTAATAATTAGAAATGGTGAAAATAAATTACATCCCTAAGGACTCTCACTATTGTGCTCAACGCAAAATGGCGAGTTTCAATTTTTTAATTCATCGCCTATTAAGCTTCCCCCTAAATAAGGAGAGGTATGAAAAAGAAGACATTGATTGGGGATATAGCTGCGAGTAATGGATATTTTTTAAGTTTAATTGATACATAAATTTAAAAAGACACTTCGAAATTCTTCGACTTTTCAAAACGAAAAAGAAAATCCAAAATTGATATCTATGCCATACGATCCTCGTTTCACCCGTGGTTATGGTAAGGTTTTTGAAAGGTATGTCAGTGGTTTATACATCGTAAAATAAACTACTTTTAGGCAATCCAAAAGACAAAATAGAAACTAAGGAAAAGTCGTGGGATTAACGAAATTAGCTGTAAAACTGCAATCAAAAGCATGTTGGACAAACTAGAAGATCAATTCAAACTAGATTCAAGGTACATAAGGCTCATCTCAAATATGATAGAACAGATAAGTCTAGTGTCGCCCAGCATGCGTTTGAGAACAACCATAAGATAGATAGTAGCAATTTAAGACTAACTAGGAAGGTAACAAGAGTTCACTGAGAATCCGCAACGGTTCACTGAACCGTAGCAATAGTTTAAGTGCAAATAGGACACAGTGTTAGCATAGGTTTAGGTAGTGTTAATTATCTCCAGATGATGCCAACTTGGTTGGCGAAATGCGCATCGAGTGAAGTATAGTATTTTGGTCTTATGTGAAAACTACGTCACTGTTATCTTCACACCAATGGTTCCAACCCCCTTCAAGGATGATATAACTGAGTATAATAATTCAAAATTTCACATCCAGTCAGTCCATAAAAAATGGTTTAAAATTAAGGTCTTTTCAATAACAAATATATTGGGTAATTCCTGCTGAAGTATATACAACATGATTTCCATGTTCGCAAAGTTTGCAAATTTACAACTGAAGCACCCTGTATACATAGTAAATCATATTTAATATAAAAGAATATTTATAAGAGCATCGTATCCCGATTAATTAATAAACACATGCTTACACATGCTGTTATAAAATAACAGTTAATGTCTACATTGTAAAGCAAGAATAGAAAAACTACATAATAAAACAGACTATACAGCAGTCAATAACAAAGAGACAGATTCCAAATGGTAAGAAAATATCTGCCAACTTCTGCCTCTGGTAGTAATAATAATAGTAGTCCATTCGGTATATCGGTAAGAGATCTTTAATAGGTTAGTTTTGGGGATCAGAAAATAAAACAATGGTATATAAAGACAAAATGAGGAACGTGGAGACATAAGACAGAGAAGTTACAATCAGGACAGTCGATTGTACCGTCACAATTTTATGGAGTGGACCAGTGACTTACGTCAAGTAACCAACTCGTTAAATCGATGTAATACTTTTTTTTGTGGAAATCCTTTAGTTGGATAAATGTTAATATATTTGAGCTATAATAATGAACATACTTCATCTATATCTAATTTATTAGTTAAATTTGGTAACCTGAATTTCATGTATATAAGGTAGGCATATTCAAACTCTGAAAGCACATATGAAGACTAAGGATACCGTTTCAGTATCTGCAAATTGCATTGATTTCCTCAAGACAAAACCAACATTTCTGAGAGCTACGTGCAGAATATTATTGATGTGCTCCACAAATTATACTTACTAGGTATCAAAGGTTACTCCAGTATCTATAAAACTGGTGGATTTCCTGATAATATTGCCTTCAATCTAAAATTTTAATGGCGGAATTAGCGGAAAGCTTTCAGGAAAATTGGTCTACCAGGAAGAAATACCAATTTTGAAATAGTTTAAAACGTAATATTTTTTTTAAGTGTATTTATTCGTTATTGTTATTTTACTGTCTGATTAACTGACCTTAATTTCATTTAAAGAACAAAGAACATTCCATCAAGAATTCCATTTATGTTTTAAACCTAGCAGAATTTTGCTACTTGTTCTTGGAATAAATGTTTTCGTATCCGTATCGGTAGCAAACATCTTGATATCGGAATCAAATATCCCTTACTAAGTGAAAAAGGCTGTTATAGATGATAAGCCTCATCCGAAAAATAAGTGAAAACACTTTCCCTGCCTACCACCCAACCATACAAACTATACTACCATACAAACGAGCAAAGAAGAGGCACAGGACGGTGAAATTTATCGCTTCAATTATTGTGGGTACGAGTTTCCAACATCTGCCCTCTTAAAGGAATTCTAAGGCGGTCCATTCACTTTAACATTTGCACGCGGGTATGTAATCCACACATAGACATAAGAAGGGGGAGACAGAATTGTTTACATTTTATGCCGATCAGACATCGTTTTCAACAAAAATCAATGATGTAAAATCTATGCGGATTGCCCTAGATCTACCGCCGGTGTTTGAAAACGAAGAGTATATTAATCATATTTATCTGAATTTTTATGTGTAATTAAGAAAAAATAATATACTAAATATTTATCTGTGTTTTTTAATGAAAATACATAATCTCTACTCTTAAAATTATTTATAATTTCCTAATAACATAAAATTATTATCCTGTTAGGGAAATACTATGGCAATGCTGTACGGCTGTTTTGCTATCAAATGACGCTCTTATGTCAAAAGATGACGTTACAATGTTGCTGTGCTGTGTTTGTGATCTTTTGGGATTTTTTATTTATTTGCAGTGTTTTTTTGGCAGTAGAGGTATTTAGAGCCTTTTATAATCAATCTACAATAGTTCAACAGTGCGTGGTTTGTAAAAAAGTCGACTATTCTAGCCCCGGACTGGTATTTCGGCGGTAAGTAAGGTTATGTTTTTTTAGCGTAAGCAGTGGTGTTGTTAACTATTTTTAAGTAAATTATTGCAAAAAATATTTATCTGTTTTGTATAAAATTTTTGGAATTAAAGCATTTTAGACCGAAAAATGATTTAGTAGCTTTGTAATAAAATTATTGTCTAATTCCAGGCTGGATTTCCAGTATTTAAACAGTAAATAATTTTGTTGCAACTATTTGAAATGCAGAAAAATAAACCTATTAGATGTTTGTTATATTTTAATACAGAATATTATTGTTGTTGCTTTCCTGTTAATCCTGAGAGCAGACAAATGTGGATTTTTTAGTGGTTGGAAAAGCTTTCTGATGGAGTTTGGGGTATAAATAATACTGTAAATGTTTAAACAAATCCAATAAGATAATACAGAAATTCAAGCTATGAGGGGTAAAGTAAAGAGAAAACTTGATCATTGATGATATTGATAATGAATGATTTGCATTCATAAGCTTTTCAGTCGAGAAATGAACAAAAGGTTTGATAAGAAAAAGAAGTGTTACTTACAAAAAGTGATCTTGTCTTTGGGCTAGTGCTGTTACAGACGGCAAAGAGGTAACTGGAAAATTAAAATATGGCGAGCTGTACAAGTTAACTACAGCTACTGGGAAATAATAGTTAGGAAATTATCCCGTAAAAAGGTATTAAAGGTTACAAAAGGTGTATGGCTGTAAGTAGCAGCAGATAGTTAAAAAAAAAAAATAGATAAATAATTTAGACGTTAGTTCTGATAGTGACTTAAACAGCACAGATGAATTGATTGATTTGCTAGAGTGTTGAAACTATTATTTTATGTGAAAATTAACCCGTTTATTAATTAATTATTAAATTTTTCAGCTATTATTACAATTAATTGGACATGCCATAGAAAAACATTTTATATAATTGTTTATTATAATAATTCAAAGCTGAATAATGCGATGTGTTCCTTTAAATGTATAAGGATATGTATTAGGTAAAAGTTTATAAAAATAGATACGAGGGGGAATTCGTGAATAGCGCCCACAAAAATAAAATTTTTTTTTATAGTTGTATAAACATCCAACTATATTTTTGTGGAACGACTGAGGCAATAGTGTATAAATATTAGTGTTTATAAGCTTGGAAATTTAAAGCTGTTGAATAATAATAATAATAATAATAATAAGGAAATTAAATAATAAACTATATTGATAATGAATGATTTGCATTCATAAGGTTTGCAGTCGAGAAATGTGTGAATAGCGCTTGACTGCCATACAATAAACAAAAGAAAAACCTGCAGTAGAGAAATGCGTAAACGCTCTACTATGCAGAATAGTTTCTCAAAAATCATTCATACCTATGTCTTTTAAAATGTTACAGGTAGCATCCGTTTAGGCATGGGCAAAACTTTCTTTGGTGCAATAGAAACACAGGAAGGCCGAATATTAGGACCAACTGTGTCAAGACCAAGGACAATGAATGAAACACCAGTATAAGTGTTTTGAATTGTTTATATAACATTCTGCTGAGATTTTAATGATTTTGTAGAGTATTGAGAATATATAGGTCCAAGCAGTAATACATGTCTTATTTGCTCCCACACAAATCTCAGTTCTAACATAAATAAACCTTTAAATTAAAACTTATTGTAATGATCCCTAAAAAAAACTGCACACCACTGGTAAAGATAACATCGGACGTGGACGCCTAGGTTACAGTATTGCCATTTTATAAACCCATCTCCTTCTAACTTATGTACAAGTGTGAAAGTGTGTATGATTGTAAACAAATGGTGTTTTTCTAATGGAATGTTCCGTCTCCCCTAGTATTATATGTCTATGAATCCACACATAAATATGTGATCGTGGATGGATGAAAAATGACAACCACTAGTTCCTGTGTAAATTATATATATTTTTCAAATCAAATCTAAGGTATACAGCTAGGGACAATGACTAAATTACCAAGTTTCAAAACTGGTATAATTATTCAATTATATCGTGACCTTTTATTATGTCTCCAATGTAGTAAATGTATTTACTTTCATCATTTGTGAAACAATCACCTACTTTCTTCTCTAAATTCATTGAAGAAATCTCATTATGTTAACATATCTTTGTACCAACAATTAAGTAAAACTGACTGGTGTATGGTACACGTAATTTCACATTTGTGCGAATACTTACGCCTTCGTGAATACTCTGGTAGAGATCTGAACGTAAATCGACAGCTTTAGTTAGCTTGATGGAGGTTTTTGGCATGTAATGTTCCATGAACATATCAAGGTTAACAAACATAGTATAATCGAGTTCTGCCCCTGTCTGCGTATGTACTAAATTTTGTTCACATCAGTTTATTAGAAAGTTTGAAAATTACTTGAAAGTTGTAGTAATAGTATATGATTTGAATAATTTGGAAATGAAACTTTGATCGCTTTAATCATAAAGTCGTTACAGTAATTAGTTTTCAAATACTTTTTTATTTGGGATTGTCGTTGATTGGAATGAAATATTGTTCCTATGTACAATTTCAAAGTAAACCACGTCCTGCCCGTGAAGAATTGTTTTATGAACGTTCAGAAAAAATCGTATTACTGGGTTCACAGTATCGGTTATAGAATATTTTAAGATTTATCGTTGTTAAAATTTTAGCCTTCTTATAAACAAATCTATTAGGACAGAGGAACTGGCACACCTAGTAAACTTTTTGATTTTTATTTTCATTTATTTATTTATTTATTTATTTATTTATTTATTTATATATTCTTTGTTTACAATTAGCCAACATTCAATGGTAAATACATAAAAATTAAAACATAAATAATAAACTTATAGTTATTATTACTATATTCAAGCAAGTTTGCATGACTTTAATTTGTTTTTTTTTTGTTTCAGGTGCGTAAATTAATGATTCGTTAATTGTGGTAATGGTAAGCTAAGAAAATAATAGAAATATTTTCAAGGTACAAGGTCACTAAAATAAAATACATTAAAATTCTAAATTCTGCAATCCAAGAATGTTAATTTTTAAGATAAAATCAAATAAATACTTAAAAATCTAGACGGCAGTAATAATAAATATGCTATTTATCGGCTATAAAAGGAAACTGTTCATGGTAGTTTGAAAGTAAAAAAATGAGATAAACACAAATTAAAAAATTAATTGTTTTTATCAAATTAACGTAACTTCTCTCTCCAATCAGATAATTATTTTGAAATAATTGAATGATGCAATGGTGCATACAGATTCAATAGATAGTTATTAGTATTATTATCAAAAGGCAAACGGCAGTTTTTTGCTCATGCAACACTGAAAGCATGAAATTAGTTATCTTTTTCAGAAATATATTCCAAAGGAATTAGATGTGTTTTATAGAGGTATACAGCCTTTTAGTTTTCCATAATTTACTTACCAATATAAGTCGAGCAGCTGGACAGTGCAATTATAATTTATAACCGCCAGTTTTGTGCACCTGGTGGACTGTAGTCCACAGATTTTGTTTGTTTGTGTTATTTAATGTCGGCCTATTTCTGCGTTTAATGCCAATCACCCAAATAAGGAGACGAGCAACCCCCAACCTGGATATTTTGCCGAACTATCACTTTTTGTAGTGGGGTAAGGATCTTTTATTTGCCTATGATTTTATAAAAAAGTGACCTCCGGCTTTACATCCTATTCGAGGGATGGTACGTCTTCTACACGAACGTCACTTAAGTTTGTACAGTTACTGTGAATTCACCGACATGTGCAGACCACTAGAAGGTGGCAGGCATCACGAGTCTTCCCTGCCCGGACCACCTTCATACAAGGAATTTATATACATGGAAGGATTATCAAAGCTGCGCGAGTATTCCAATTTTGAATCCGCCATTTTGATGTCTGAAAATTGGTAGGAAATTTAACAGTATTAAGCTAGCCTCTTCAATTAGATAGCAATAACAAATAAAAACCACAGAAAGCAGCAAGTAAAACTTTTGAGGCTAAGAAAAATTCTAAATAGGTATAAGAAATGTTCAATATTTTATAGTTTAATTACAATTATTTGTGAAAAAAAAATATATCGTCACCAAACTTTCTTGTAAAATTGATGGTACAGACGAAATATTTTGTGTACCTACCTATGTACCTTTTGTTCAGATTATTTATGTAAAAACACCGCATTAGCCGTTTAGAAAAGTAAATATTTAAAATGCATTATGCATATAAAATTTAATCTTACTTTAACTATCCTGGCTTATTTTTTGTATTGTTTATGTTCGCAGTTTTCATAATTTACTATTATATTAGCTAGGAACTATGATTGCAAGTCTCTTAAGACTTTCAATTCTTGTTATAAAATCCGGATTTACCTGAAATAATTATGAAAGTCCAATACTCAAATATTGTCACTCAAAGTCTGTAAATCAAAGGAACACAATAACAAACACACAAACAGAATCAAACCGAGAGAATCACAATAAAATAAACCAACAAGACGCCAAAAATACAAAACAAACAATATTTACCAAATTTACCCATACCACTGTTGCCGTGTTAGGAAGATTTGAACCATTGAATTTTTAGATTAGAAAGAAAAATGCACTAGAATTCTCGGGTCTTGGTCAGGTGTACCAATACAAAATGTAGAAGTTGGGAGCAGTGTGACATCAAAATGGCGGCTCCCATGTTTCCACACAAAATTGGATGCGCAGTCGTCTATAATCGTTCCATGTATATAAATTCCTTGCCTTCATGTCGATGGTAAGTCGCTATGGCGCGCGGTGACTTTCCCGTAAACTCACAGATGTTATGTATATATACATGATGTCTCACGGTGACCGCCCATTAGAATATTTTAGAAACTATTTCGATTTGAATTTAGAAAATTTGGGATATCAGGTTTTCGGGCATGTCCTCCTCAAATAAAATAATATCGCCCACGTAGCACTTCCGGTTATATCGGAAGTCGCCATAAATTTGCTTATTTTAACTGAAACATCCTATATATTATTGTAATTTTGGATTCTACGTAAAATTTTAGGTGGACTTTCATCAAGTTTCCCCCTTCCTAAAATTAACAATTTTCAAAATAAATATCGGAAAGTTACGGTATTACAATGGTTTTAGAATAATACTAAGTATTTAGCTATTGCTGCCCGTCCGTTCAATACCTTACAGTGCCTTATACAAGAAAGTATGCTATTTTATTTATGTCTGTTATTAAAGTTCTAATGAGTCTATAAAACCCCATACCTACTTTATATTTCATAAATCCAGAAACATGCAAACTTATCAAAGTTAATAAGTATGGAATTCCAGATCTCCGATTTTAAAACATTCAGTGGAGAATATGACCTTAAATAAAAAAAAAACTTTAACCCCGTAACCGAAATAATACTTATTCCAGAGGGATAGCGCGTGTGCCCAGACTTCAATAAAACAATATTAGAAGTATGTATGAAGAATAAATACTTTAGTTCCGCTGAAAGAGTTTGCAGGAGTTTATTGGAAAAAGAAAATTTGAAACTAGATATTGTATCAGTTCGACTACTTCCAGTCTTTAAATATTTACAAAGTTTCAGCCTCTTGAAAAAAAAAAACCAAATCAAAACAAAGTGCTTCATAGTTTAAAGTTATAATTACAAGCATTACTTGTATCTAGTTTTAGAAGAAATTCTTAACGTTCCGAATTACGAATTTATGATACAACGTACTAAAAGTTTATTTATTTGGAGATGCCGAAAACAACTACTCCACGGACAATATGCACCGACTGGCGTTGCATTACATCGGCATCTCAATGGATGTCGCCACATCCTTCATCAAGGCCAAATACCAGACAACGACCGGTGTAGATCTTTAATTGCATTACATCTTTCGATGTAATGCAACGCCAGTCGGGGCATATTGACCGTGGAGTAGTTGTTTTCGGCATCTCCAAATAAATAAGTAAGTAGGATTGTCTTCCTCAAAGACAATAGAGATCGCTGTAATGGTACCTGCAGAAAAGCAGATCGTTATCTGTCTGTCAATTAGACAATAATTGTCAGTCAAGTAGTAGCAAAGACCCAAAGAGGACACTACGATGTATTTCACTGTATCTCGCCACTACAGTACTAAAAGTTTATGTGCATATGTACTTTTTGCAAATGCGTTGCAACACTGAAACCCTATGAAATTGTCAAATGGAGTGAAAACAAATAACCAATATTTGTAGTGACGAGATACAGTGAAATACACTGCAGTGCCCTCTTTGGGTCTTTGCTTCTACCTGTCTGACAATTATTGTCTAATAATCCATGGAGATGTTGATGTGATGCAACGCCAGTCGGGGCACATTGTCCGTGGAGTAGTTGTTTTCGGCATCTCCTTCCAATAAATAACCAATAATTGTAATTAGATCAGGTCTACAAAGTACAAGAAACAATGACAACAAACAAAAGCAATAAACAAGCTTCAAACGATACAGGGTCTAATTTTCTATTTGAATGAAAATGTCGAGATGTTAACGTTTTGGAATCTTACAGAACGCTCCGAAACTTTTTTATATTAAAATAAATGGAAAACGTATTATATTTAATATAAAATAACGTCGAAGAAACAATAAAATAAGAGATTGCGAATTTTACAACGGGATAAAACGTTCCTTCTAGCGAGGCGAAGCGTATGTGACACATAGGAATTATAGAAAATATAGAATGTTTTATAGAATTATGGATACTGAAAATGGCCATCCTATGGAGAAAACGTAACTCTAGCAACTTTGGTTTTCTGTATGGTATCTACTCCATATTCTGGTCACACTAGCATCTACCTTCGCATTAGCCGCCGGGTGGGAAATTAAAAAATTAAGTAATTTTACATGTGACCTAGATTATTTGCAACCACTTGGAATGTTTGTCATAATATTCACCCATTCGTAATTTTTAGCTAGTAAACATGCTCAGAAAATGCCAAATGGCCGGTTACATTACATTATTATTAATAGTAGAATAATCCTTACCAAAATTTTGCATAAATTGAACTCTTAAAGCCGAAATTTGGACAAAATCGTTTTATCTTCGACTTAAAAAGGTCATTTATCTCACTATTAACTAAAACAAAACAGTTGTTCAGGGAATACAATAAAATATAAAGTAAGGTAATATTTATAAAAAAAAACGATAAGAACAACAAATACACAAACAATTAACACAGGCTGACAGCTGACAAACGTCAAAGGTTCCTAACTTAACACTTAATTTGGATTAAGCGCTACCAATACTTACAGGGTTGTATCCCATGCTGTGGTGTAAAAATTCTCAGAAAATTCCCTAAAGTTACGTTTTCTCGTGTTCTGCATAGAGTGGCCATTTTTGGTTGCATCATGTAACGGATATTGGCATTCTATATTTTTTATAATTTCTATGATGTGGCATCACTACATGTGGCCTGTGTTCAGTAGACTCGTTTAGTGATGACGTCACAAATAAGATATGGCAACATCGTGCACTGTCATAAATAAACTCTTGATTTCTTGTTTGCTTTATTTTCAATTCATGTGCGGAGTGGCCGATTGTCGAGCCTCATCATTGTGATCTAGGGAACCGTAAGAGATACTGGGTCGGTGAAATGGCAAATTTTCCCAATATGTAGCTTATCAAAATAATGTGTTTCAATTTGGAATATTCCGAATACTTTCGGAAATATCCGGAAAAACGAAATTTCATAATATCTTTTTTATTTTCTTCTGACGGTATTTGAAAACAAATTTTAAAATGAAAAATATTTCGTCATTCCCATCTCTATTTATCCTCTACAAGATAGCGCTGTCAAATTTGAAACAATATACATTTTATTTGTGAATATTAATTTAGCCATTTTTTAAATTATATGACGTTGTACTTAGTATTCTACGCAAAAGCGGGGAGGGGTCGTCCTCCCTGCCCCCCTTGGCGACGCCCATGCGTTGCCACATGTTACGACTATGTCTGGGTAAAAGTGAAACAATTTTCCACGCAAAAAGGCTATTTATGGATTCCAATTTTTTATCGTGATGGTCTTTAAACTAATGAACTGTAATCTACGAGCATGCAACAGAATCATTCGTCCAGATGGAATTCCATTAAGGATGCGGACGTTGATTATAAATCTGATCATATTAAAATTATCGATTAACAATTATTCATTCATAATAATTCTGAGCCAAAGGCGTCTAAGGCCCAGTGATGAGATGAAGATTCCTGGCGCTGCGTATAGTCAAACAAATTGCCGGCGCCATGTGGCATATTATATCCGCTTCTATGAACACAGCCTATTCGGGATGCGTAAAACCCATACTAAATAATAAGTTTGTTGCAGCAGCGGTTGGTAATGGCGGTAACCTATAAGCCGGATTTTTTCCTGCCTTTACCTACCTAGACTGCCTTACTTTAGTTAACGGATTCCTTTTGTATTTGAGGTTATGTTAATTTCCACAATATTGAAAAAACCGATTTTATTTTTCTTTACCCGGTACTACTGTCATTGAACTAGTTACGCACTTTATTTGGTTAACGCATCCCTCTTCCTCTTGTATTCGAAATAGTTCATACAGACCATGACATTTATTTCATCCTACCTATCCTCCTTCTGACAGATCGTCTAATGAATATCAGGATATCGGTCCATGTGAGTGACTCATCTGAAGCTCCCTATTACCAAACACATTGTGCCTTAACGTTTTTAAAAAAGCCGTACTTATGAAAATTAATGAACGCGTTTCCTCGTTCTTCCCACATTGAGAAGAGAGAGGATACTTAGAGGAGCAAGCATCCTCTCTGGAACCAATTAGTAGGACACAACTGGACACCGCAAGCTAAGAGGATACCTATTTCTGAGCTTGCAATGTCCATTTGTGTCCTACTAATTGGTTTACAGTCTTCCGCTTACGGTTCGGTACCAAAGTCGTCCTTGTTTTGTTAGATCCTTTTAGGAAGTCCATAACATGTCTATATTTCTTTATTTCTTCTCCAGCTTTTTCTTAACATCGTACAAGTTCATTTAGAGCTTCATCATTGATCTATCTTCTAATGATGAGTTTGTTTAGTTCAGGTCTCTGGCCTTTCTGGACCAAAGTCAAGCTGAGTGATCAGATTCTTTATTTCTTTGGGATTCTCATATAACCAGATACCAACACCAGTTTGTTGTCCAGCCTTCTTTGGTCCATTTATCAACTCCAAGGTGAGTTATCAGCTATCAGTCGCCTGACTCTTGAACAAGAACGGATCTTGTGCCTCAAGCGTGGCTTAACTAACAAAGCTAATATAAATATTTTGCTCTGCGAGTTTCATTTCTTTCTACTTTTCATCGATAAGATGGCAAAAGCCTCCATCTGAAAGATTGTGTCGAAATAACATACGAGTACCGTAAAGCTATGTTGTACGCCATCGCATTTTGCCTTCGATACATTCCTGCCTTAGGAAGCCTGTCTAGTCTGCCACCTGCGGACGAACTGTGATGCGATGGTCCAATAGATATGGAAATTCGCATTCCTTTCTTTAGAAAATATGAACGTTTCTGCAGTAATGAGGTTTGAACCTTTCATTTTGACGTCGGTTTGATGTTGCAACAGTTTGACTGTTTCACTCTAAAACTCCCAAACTGTTTGAATAATTCGCAAACTATTGTTGAATGCTTGACTGGCATTTCAATCAAGTATAACCATTGGTGGAAGAATTATACCAGAAGCGCAGCTTTACGACGAAAACTGAGTCTTTATATCTATATCACACAAGTCTATTTCTATATATTTGATACATTACATTTTAAGATGCATGAGGTCATAAGAAAGTAAGGGGTATACTTTAAAGTCTTATATAATTTTAAGAAATCAAGCTAGTAGCAAAAAGCAAATGGAATCTAGTTGCTTCAATAATTGGATTTTACTGTATCTATGGAAAGCAAAAGAGTTGTCGTGTCAACTGCTGATACAAGTGTAAAACGTAATCATTGCGATTTAGAGAATTGTTTTCAAAATAAAACTCACCTAAACGTAAATTGAAACGATTTAAACTTTAATAACATGGATTTGCAAACAAGAATTGGTTTAGTACAATATTATTATGAATGCGACAGAAATGACACTGGTGTATTACGAACAATTCGTACGAAAATGGGTTTGAGAGCAGGGCTTTGTCAAATGAAAGCGTACCATAATTTGATTAGAAAATTTGAAAGATCAGGGTCTGTACCTGACCTAACGAGATCAGGAAGGCCAAGGATTAGTGATGTCCAAGTTGCAGAAATTCTTCGTCAAAATCAAAACATTGCCAACAGTAATCCGTTAGCAATCAGTGGTGTGAATTCGTTATCAAAACGATTGCAAATGCCATACAGTTTGGAAAATTTTCCGCAAAATCCTAAAAATGTATCCCTATAAACTTAAACTGCTGTTTGAATTACATGATGCAGATTTTCCTATATTGGCTCAGATGGAAATTGAACCCGAATGGTTATCCCGTATATTATGGATAGATGAGACCCATTTCTCTCTAAATGGTGGAGTCAATACTCAAAACTGTCGAATATGGTCAACAGATACATGAAATCGTTGAGGAAAGTCTTTATGACAAGAAAATCACCGTTTGGCGCAGTTTCATATCTAATTTTATCATTGGACCATCCTCTTTTGAGGAGAATTGAAAGAATTTAGGAAGGAAAAACATGATTTTTATGCAGGATGGAGTACCCTCGAATATTTACCGATCAGAATTTTTAACTGATGTTTTTCAAAATCGTGTTATAAGCAAACATTTTGTAAATTCATGGTCTCTACGATCGCCTGATCTTAACCCAGCGGATTACTGGCTGTGGGGTTATTTAAAAAATTTGATGTTTAGAACACGACCAACAACACTGGAAGAATTAAAAGACTCTATTAGGGAGCAAATAGCTGCAATTCAACCAAAAATGCTGAATAATGCTGTGTACAATTTGGAGGAACGGTTGGTGATTGTACAGCAGCAAAATGGAAGTCATATCGAAAATTTGCGTTAACCACTGTTGGACACAAGAAATCCCATTGTTTAAGAAATCGAATTTCTTTCACGTCCTGTTATTAACTTAATCTGTTAAAAATCCATAATAAGCTGAAATATATCCCTTACTTTATGATAACCTTGTATATTCACTCGCGGATTTTTTTCGCCCGCCTGTGTCTATACACTGACTACTCTAACTGTTCCGATTGAGTTTTGTCGATGTCATAGTAATGAAATGCTATGTATATCCACTTTCAGTTATTTGCTACAATCCAATAGATGTCATTGCGCTACGGGAAGTAAATAATATGGATCCGAGTGTCATGGTGACGTGATGTTATAACTCCCCCAGACAAGATGAAGGCGCAATTCCGTTCCTGGGTATCCGCGACATTCTAGGTGGTTGCAACACGGAGATAGGCATGTAAATTGGCAAACTCCAATCATTCATTTATGACATAAATTAGCTGGATCGTACATGGTGGATTTCGTTTTAATTAATGGCTTATTTAGCTAGGTATTATCTTGATTGATTAATTTATACTGACGATCTAAATTACTATACCTAGGTAAGTAATGCGTTCATTTAGTATTTTTCGAAATTTAATATGGATCTGTAAGAGATAATACTTGTCAACAAGAGTATTATTCTTCCTGTTTTACGTACTGCAAATTTCCTTCACTGCTAACCGAAAAATGATGAAAACGATTGATATTATGGCGTCTTCTCCTCGGCATATTGCCACGAAGGATTTTAACACTATACATCAAATGTAGTTTACTATTAACTATAAAAAGGAGCTCTAGTCCAACTTCAAAAACGATAATATTTCAAAGTCAGTGTAATCTATTTCCTAATTCTTGTAAACTTTGTTCAGCTATAACAGGTATTTTTATATGTCTAATCAACGAATACATACCTTTGAGGACATTATAATCATAAGTTCTACTTATATGGACATAAGTGTATGTACAATTACCACTATGAAGTCACCCCTAATTCGAAAAGACAGCTGTTTCGACCTTTTACGTTTGCCAGGTTCATAGTGGTCTCGGAGTGTAATATAAATCAAAGTGGCTTTAGCCAGACCATCCATACACACTTTACTTGTCTATTCTGTTCCTCTATATTGAAATCTGATTTGTTGGACCACTGGGTATATCGACCGTTTCATAATCAAATTTCCCTTGGACAGAAAATCAAATAATGATTATTAATAACATCCCACTGACATAAGCATACAATTATCATGAATAATGACCTCACCTTTTTAATTAATTTTAATTGTTGCGTGTTAATGTTGGGTGCAGTAAAAAATTGTAATCACCGCCGTAAAAGTTGCGGTGCATAAAGTACCTGATCTTTACTTATATTTAAGTATAAAAATATCTCCCAAGAATGGACTAGATATTTATTTTGTTTGGAAATTTAAAAATAATGTGCTTGAATGCCTTTTCGAGTGTGTTACAGCAAAATATATACAGGGAGTTCCAGAATGATTGTCCGTGCCGCTTCATAATGATTTTTTATGTGCCGCCTTTCTATTTTTAGTATCTGCTCTAGAATCATGAGCGCAGGCAAGGGAATTTACTGGTTTGATTTGATTTGTTCCATGCCATGGTTCGTCAGTAAATATAGGTTATGTTAAAAATAAAATAAAGACAATTTATTAAAAATTATATAGTTATTATTTTGTATTATTCTATTCCTATGTATCACTAGTATAACCTATTCAAACTGTGAATTGTGGAGCGTTTAATTTATGGTTCTTATATTAATTTCAATATTAATAAATACAAAATTACTAACTTGATTTAGAATTTTCTGAAACTGTATAGTATTGAAAAATACTCTTTTAAACGCAAATGATACTTCAGTAAATCAATTTAAACACGAAAAATGCTAAACGCCACTGAGTCAAACGTCAAATGCTGTCAAATATGAAAATTTTCAAATTGACAGTTAAAAAGAAATTTATTTTAGCAAATGGAAATAAATTTTGAATATATTCAGGATAGGCTGCGTTCCCGTACCGGACAATCATTCTGGAACTCTGTAGTAATAGCAAAGTTTACTCTGTAAACTTTGGTAATAGAGACATTAACTGTAAATGCGAGTTTTTGCAGATTTTCTTAGGAATCACATTTCAATTTTTTTGTAGAGACAAAAAATAAGCTTCGTATTGGATAGAGCTGTCGGAAAATATTGTCTTTACTTTTGAAAAACTGAACAGTTCTAAAGAAAATGGAAGGGATAGTGTATTTAACAAAGGGTTTAAGTTTTAAATTAAGTTCATTCTTGAGAAAATCCATGAAAACTTGATCCTGACCCTATATTAACGGGGCTGAAACATCCCACGTAAAACCGGTCTGAGAATTATCTCTTTCATTTTTGCCAACTAATTGGTAAACACCCTATATATTTATAGATTTGCATTGAATGTCCCCGCCCTATAATTACTATGTAAAAATACTTTAGCCGCTTCAAGGTAATTTTAATTAGGCGTTTCTGCGATTAAAACTATCTATACTTTATGTAAATTACGAGTGGAAAAGAGGACAGAGAAAATCTTTTTATATAACAAAACATTTAATTATCGTGGCTAAGACATGACCTTTAGATTTACGTGGTTTTTGCGGCTTGTTAAAATTACCTTTTTTACAAAATTGTGTATATTGTGCCACGTGTTAAGGTGAAAAAGTTATTTACAGTTGTTATATAATTATTAATGTTATACATATTAAACAAATTATTATATGCGTAATTTGAGGCTGCCTATGGATGCCATTTTAATTCGGAGATGTGAATAGAGAAAAGCAATGGGCAAAGAACATTTTATATAGTAAAGAGCATATACGTTCATCCGATGCATGTTTAAATGTAGGATTTATTTTTCCAAAAAATTCCCAGAGAAAAACTAAATCAAATGAACACTCGGGAGATTTATTGTTACGATTTTTATGTATAGGTTTAAACACATTTTATACATTGTTTTATACAGTCGATATAAATATACCTAAAAACATCAACAACAATTTTAAGCCAATTATACAAACTACTGGTTAAAGTAAGCATGCACAACTAACTACTGTTTACCTTGCTTAATCACGGAATACTTAGGAAAAATAAAAAATTCTACAAGGGAAATGTTGCAGTAAAATCTGTTACTCTCAATATATCTGTAGCCAACAAAATCGGCTTAACGATTTTAATTTTTTCATGCTTTTCGACTCAAAAATCGATTCAATTTTTCAACACCGTAAAAACGAATGAACGGGGAATATTTCTAAAACTGATACCGTCTGGATCTGCTCTTGACCGTTCATAAATCTGGTTATATGCCTTGATGTGACACCTGATAGGATATAATCAAAATCTTTGCTTTATAACGTCTAAACACTAAACAGTGTATAAATGTTTTAATCTTGTATAGTGTACGATTGAAGCGGGAGTGTATTTGTTATTATATGTTGTTGTTGTTGTTGTTGAAAGGCGACACGGTTACCCGCAGCACTCAGGTCTTTCGACCCATTGTGCCTCCCGCTAGTCGAGAGCTATTGGAAGAGACCCGTGCTATGCGCATAGGCCAACACCCTTTCTAGGGAAAGCTCTCTAATGTCCTGGGCAGGAGAAGCGCTGCACCCAGATGTTTGTATCTCTTGACCATGAGGCAGGCACAGCAACAGAGGATGTGAATGGTGTCCTCGTCATCGTGTCCGCAAAACCTGCACCTCTGGTGTCACTAAGACCAATAGTGTTAAGGTGCTTGTTGAGATGTCCGTGAGCTGTCAGCAGTCCTGTGACAATCCTTATCCTGTTACGACTTAGCGCAAGTATTGATCGAGTTGCGTTCGATCAAGGCCCTTCAATTAAGAGCCTGGCTTATCGCAGCCCAGTCCCGTTCGACAATTCTTCCTCTGATCTTTCCTTGATCCAGTTTCCAATAGACCTTGTTACATAACTAGGCGGAAGCCCCAGTACTGGTTCGGGCCCTGTAAACTGTATACTTGAGCCTCTTTTAGCCAGTGCATCGGCCTCCTCATTTCTTGTTATATTGTGATGACCCGGTACCCCAGTCAATTTTACTTGGTATTTGTTATTATATACATTGTATTCTTATTTACATATACCTCATCTCTAGAAGTCTCGATATAAAAAATTGTTATACCAATGGCTGAGCGCTATTTTTCATAGGTATGGGAATATGATTAAATAAAATCAACGTCTGGCCAATATTAGGGGATACTCTTGTCCAAAAAAATGTAGTAAACATATTTATCATTCAACTCACTGCGTGAGATTAAGTGGTGAACAATTTTTATAATAGATAGAAAATATCTTCAGTTATTAAAAGTGTTTTGTTAGAACTAACAGCTTACTTTCTAAAATGGGAATCATTTTTAAGGAACAATGCATCGATTTCACGCTGTATAATAAGATATCGCCCGCTTTGAGTTTTAGATAAAGAACTATAATCGATTACTATAGTTTTTAAATTAATAGGCAACATCAGTAAACCACTAGAATAATTTATTATTAAGTTGTATAATTTTAACAATTGATGTTTAAAAATACGGCGATACACTTATTTTTACTTTTTTCAAAATATCGTGGGTGCGTTTCGAATTGCGCATTATGCACATTTTGCTTCCTACGTTCGTTCCAATTCACGCATTCTGCACGTCGTAGCATCCATAGCTCCTCCTACTTTTGGCTTCGTAGCACGCAGGAGCTGCATCGTGTACGAGGTGATGCGTTTATGCATTGCGGGCAACTTAACCTCATTTTTTAAACTTTTGGACGGAAGGGAACTAATTCTGCGGTGTGGTGTTGCTAGTTTCAATAAATTCTTTTGCAAGAACAAGAATGCCCGAAATTTTGCTAGTTTCTCCATCACGAATTTAAATAAATTATAAATTGTCCACAAAAATAACTGTCAAAGTGTCAAAAGCCGTTCCGAAATGCATGAGCGCATCACACGCATCTGCTAAACGGAACGCTTTTATGTCACACTGCAGCAGATGCGTTTGATGTACAATTTGGAATGCACCCCGTATCTGCTTCACGACGGTAAGAAGCAGAAAAAGAAATCGTATTGGAATCGTTAGGATTAAGGAAAATAATACAGATTTAAATCAAATCATTTATTTATAATATACAGTGTGGGTGAGTTTGCATTACACACTCAGTAACTTCGTAAATTTCAAGATATTAAAATTTTTCAAAAAGTACTTCTAAGTGATTTTTTGTGCTCTTCTAAACCCTCTGATTAAAAACGCTCTCAGTAAAAGAACAAAAGAGCAGCGACATGTACAGAGTTTTTTTTAAAATGGAACACCCTGTATTTTATTTCATAATTTGAAATCCTATCAAATTCTGAATATGACACCGTTTTTATTTTTTTTTAAGTGATAATATGTAAGTTAAGAACAATACAAGAAGTTATCGGTACTAGCGAAGTTTACAGAATATTGGATGTAAAAATTGAAACAAAATATTTATTGAAATAAATGAAAATAATATCATTAACAAAGTTTATGAGTTATTTGCATAACTTTTGTCTTCACAAGCATGCTTTGTTTTCAATAATTGTGCAATCCATGGCCTAGTACCTATAATATATTGTATTGTTCCTAACTTACACATTATCACTTTTAAGAAAAAATAAAATCGGTGTCGTATTCAGAATTTGATAGGATTTCAAATTATGAAAGAAAATACAGGGTGTTCCATTTAAAAAAATCATTGTACATGTCGCTGCTCTTTTGTTTTTTTATAACGAGCGTTTTTAATCACAGGGTTGAAAAGAGCACAAAAAATCATTTTGAAGTTCTTTTTGAAAAGTTTTAATATCTTGATATTTACGAAGTTACTGAGTGTGTAATGCAAACTCGCCCACACTGTATGTGTAGCTTTGAATGAAAAAGAAAGGAATTCAAATCAATGAAATATTTCAAATAATATTTTAATACTTCTAGCTTATTGAACTAATTAAATAAGTGTTAGTTTCAATAACAGAATTACTTGTTTTTAAACAATTACCTGTTTCACTTTCAACAAATATAAGTAATCTTGTTTTAATGAAATAGTTGTCAAGTAATTTGTTTTCTAAAAACAAAAGAACTACCTATTAACTTTTGCACAACAAATTTGTGGAATTTATCAAAATTTTGTTTGACTTCAACCAATCTTCAGGTTTCCGTGTGTAGATTCTATTGCTTGATCAACAATTACCATGATTTTATAACCAGATACGTAAAATGCGAATTGCCTTTTGTAAAGATTTCAAAGCATCACGTGACACTAAATTAATTTACAGGTAACTTGATGAATGCGAAACCATATTTCAGGAAAATTAATGGTAGCTCTATTCAAGCTTTACCAGCTTGAAGACTTACGTTACTCTGGATTAGATCCCGGTCAGACTGAAATGGATCGCCATTTATTTAGTGTTCCAAGAATTTATGGTGTTGATAGATCTATAAAATAATATTGAATTAAACGAAACGCTGAAGTATCATGGTATTTATATCTTTATATAGACCGAAGGTGTAATCTTTACACCTTCCGTCATGTCATGACACTATCAAGACATTGCCCAGAGGATTGGACATTGAATCATGCAATCTTATTTGAACGAAGGATATCTAATGTATCTTCAAAAACTTTGACGGCAAAGCCTGTCTCCGAAGTTACATAACATAATAACGACAGTAAGTGTAAAAGTTATGTGATATTTAGTAATATTATAGTTGCGTATAGGTTTGCGTCGAATGTTACTATTAACTATTCACCAATTTTCTATTTTGCAAATGATTTTCAGGTAAAAGTGCTCTCTGCTTAGAATTTAAAGTTAAAACATAGCCTGTAAAACCGTAACAGGCTATGATAATCATCCGAAATTTAATAATTTTTTTAACTTTTCAAAAACTCATTGACAAAAAATCCTGCAGAAGTCTTTCACATGGGTCATCTGTTGTCTAGTCAGATAATTTCTTATACTTATAATGATAATAAATGCTGGTTACTGTTACTGACGTCTGACAGCTCTCATGTCAGACCTAAGTTAAATTAGCCTATAAATAAATATTTAAAGTTTAGAAAAATGTAGTTTTTATTACATTATAATATTTAAATATTATATTATTATTATTATTCCTGTTTTTGCACATTATGCACTGCTCTGGTTTATTTTTTTGCACTCAAGGAGGTACTTAGTTTGTCAACAAATTATTTTTTGTTTTTTGTTGTTGTGGGGACGATCTTGTTATGCCTTGTACGAAGACTGCTTTTTGTGATGTTTATGTAGGTTTTCTTTAAGGTTACGTTGAGGGAGGTGATTTATAAATGAGTATAGGTTGGTACCCGTCACCTATATAATGAGTGGAACGACATCCACTTGTTCCTGTTTACATATCCTTGTTCTACTTCTACTTCCAGTTCTTGATATTTTTCTTTCTTTACTGTATATTTTCATTATTTTATATTTTTATAAAAATTATATTTTTTTCAAATAGTATTGTCAGGTCAATGAGGTAGGTGATCTTTTTTTATCTTGATCTATTATAGGCTACCGTTTTATCAATTTATATTATTCTAATTATTGTTCTCTATTTATAGCTGATGGTGAATATTAGTAGTACTATACATATATGGTGACGTACTAGTACTATATACTACTAGTAGTACTACTATAGTAGTATGTATACCCTTTTACTTGAATAATTATTATTTCATTTTTATTATTACTTAAATATTTCGGTGAGTCATCGTTTCATCCTGTATATTAATATCTACAAAAATCTGCCTGCCGAATTGAATGGGTATCTTGCATAGGTATTTGCAAAGTACTTGCAAAGTAGCATTACTAAGTTCTGATAATAAACTAAACAATAAATTTTATATTTAGTTTAAACATTGTTCAGAATATAGAGGAATATTACAGTGTGTGGATATCGAGTGGAAATGTTTCGGACTAATTGACAAAAACAACAGTTTGTGGTTATTCTCTGAAAACCATTCGAGGTCATTTCAGTGATGCTGACTGAACCCATAGCATACTTTATGAGGGATAAAAAAATAATTGTTATTTAAATTATTTGCTAGAAGAAAATCGCCTAGCGTTATTATAGAATATTATAAAATATAGTTAGTTATAAAATAGTACACCTGAATATATAAATGGAGAATAAACGTAGTTCTTGGTACCGGCAATATGTTTGGTTAGTTATATTGCCGTTGTTTTATTGTAACATGAGAAAATATTTGATAAATAATATTTTAATAAAAAACACTTAAAAAATTAATAGTATAGGTATATAAAAAGCTGAAGTGGATATGGTGTAATAATTTCTACCCCCTCATTCTAATCACAAGGATTAGCCCGGAAACCTGAGACTTGTGTGGAAGGGGCGGCATATTATTCAGTGGCCTTCAGTGCGCCTCAGGAACAACTTACGTTGGTAAGCCCTAACTACCATTCAGTGCGGGAATTAGAAACACCTGGAAAACCTCATTGGTTAGGGGGGGGGGGGCAGTCAAACATCAACCGATTTTAATCTCTCACATCAACACCAAACTGACATTCTCCCATGCCAGGCACACACGATGGATGGTCAAGACACTAAACTGTTCTGAGCCACCGACTTGGTATATACAGGATGCTTCAAAAAACATGTGCCATAGCTTGTGAGGAGATTCCTCGCCTAACAGCAAGGCAAAAAGTTCCTATTAACAAGAGTCCACTTTTGCTTGGTTTCTTAGATACAGGGTGTTAAAGTCGGTGCAATTTTGATTTTGACATTTTCTCTAATCTAAACGATAACGGCATTTTTGGAGAATCAAAAATAACAAGTAGCATATTGGTGGATTTATATTTTTTTCAATGAGTTCTTTCTGCTATGCCCATTAGTCAACATAACGATAATCCACCTACATTATTCTACATGGTGATTGGTGGAGAATTGACACTTCTTCTATATCCGTTATTATTTGAGATACAAATCTGGGAGAAAAAAGTGAGGATATCGCGCTTCGGGTGGGCGCAGTGGGCTAGAACGTGTTGTGGCAGCATTTCTCGGTCACACCGTTTATTTTAATCTGGGTTCAATCCCCAGCTCCAGCGCTGGCAATGTCGGTGGCTATGGAGTGTTTGTTTGTCTATTATTAAAATTGACAGTTTGCCTAACATACAACAAACATATTGCCTATTGAACATTTAGACTCAAATATCTCGAAAATGGTTAGAGATATACCCAAAGAGTTATATATCATAGAATTGAGAAAAAGAGGAGATTTCATTTTTGGCAGAACATGCAGGGTGTCCCATTTAAAAGAAATATGTCTACGGCTACTGATCGTTCACTTCTAAGCACCCTGTACATTTAATGACATTTAAAAAATTGACAAATACATTACTCTCACTTTTTCATATTGTATCTTAAATAGCAACGGAAATAGAGAGGGTTGTACATTCTACACCAATTGTATGTACAGGGTATTCGCGTATATTTTGACCCCTACCTACAGGAGTTATTAAGAAAGTTAGAAAAATAGTTTAAATACAAAAGTTGTTTGGTTTTTCACGTATTATCTTTTAGCTAGGTCGAAAAAAAATTGCATGTCGTAAATTTGGGAAAACCAGTTGAACATAATATTTTTAAATGGGACACCCTGTATAATTCTACACGCTTAGGTAAACATTTTTTTCCTGATTTCAAAAATATATATTTTGTGACATTTGCACTGACAGTTTTCGAAATCTATTTAATGTTTGCAATAAATCATAAAAAAATATAAAAAAATGAAAATATTAGAAAATGTTTAAATAACTGGTTACATTGAAAATCAATAAATATTTTTTATTACTGTTGTTTTCTACTGATAAATATTTTTAGTTGTTTGTATTTTTTGTATTTTTTTATGGTACTCGCTGTCGAATATTTCGAAAACTGTCAGAGCAAATGTCAACAAAATATATATTTTTGAAATCAGGAAAAAACTGTTTACCCATGCGTGTAAAATTGTACAGGGTGTCCCATTTAAAAATATTATGTTCAACTGGTTTTCCCAAATTTACGATATGCAATTTTTTTTTCGACCTAGCTAAAAGATAATACGTGAAAACCAAACAACTTTTGCATTTAAACTTTTTTTCTAACTTTCTTAATAACCCCTGTAGGTAGGGGTCAAAATATACGCGAATACCCTGTACATCAGAAGAGTTATCAAACCTCCCTCTGTAACTCAAGAAAAATAACCAGCATTCAGCATTTTTCCACGGCATCTAAACAGAAAGCACGCTTGCCATTGTTACGAAACAGTCACGCTCGTCTGCATTTAGTCGATAAAATAATTGGTGGAAAGTTAAGGGTCCAATATTGAATAGTCTGCCCATTTCGCAAATCAGAAATATCTAAAATAGTTCCACCAAGTGCTTCTACAACTTGGGTATTTCTCTTTTATTGTTTATGACCTACTTGGCGAGCGCGATCCAGTAAATATAGGAAGCGGCTAGCCTTCCGGTTCCGGCGTTCATAGTGTCGCAGATAATTTGGTCTGTGATGTTCAGGTGGCCAATTTCACACTTGAAGCGATGGTATTCGACACGCTCTGCTATTGAAATTATAGGAACCATAAACATTATAAAAATTATATAAAACCCAAGTAGGTAAATAGTGTGGTATGCATAAAATTACTAATTCTATTGTTTTTTATTTCATGAAGTTTTTAGCTATAGAAATGTCATACTGTCCATATACCTAATGATGCAATAAATAGCCAGAGGCAAAAATTGCGTTTTAGTCTTTTTAAAGTTTGAATTTCTCTAAAATAACGTACCTAATACCTACATAAGAATAGGAAAACTTGGTTGTTATAACATACGTTTAATAACAAATTTATTTTCCATATTTTTGCACAAATTTTTTTCTCTGCTTTTATAAATCGAATTGGTATATTATATACTGGTATATATATATTGGTATAATATAAACTTACTGGTAGTGTAAGTTTTTTCTATAAGGATTGTTTACCTGGAGGGATACATTTTTAGGAACATGAGAAGGCCGAATCTGTATTGAAACACCATTAAAAACCAGATATAAAAGCAACAGCTTTGTATAAAAAAGGGTTGAAAATCCACTACTAAACCATTTACACAACTTAATGAGCTCCCCAAAGCCCCATAATCCCATAATATCCTCTTTAAACAACCCCAAAACTTCCAGCTACTCACTATTTATTATCCAGCACCAGAACAACTCTTCTCTTTTTTGATAAACAATAAACGCCACCACGGCAGCACCAGCTTCTACCTCACGTTCATGTTTTATCTCTTATCACCCTTAGGCCCGATTCACTTGAATAGCCGGCGCGAGAAGATCCAAGATGGGCTTTTGTCGCCTCCACAGCTCACCGAGAACTTTCACTATCACTGCACCGCGTCTTTGACGTTTGAGTATCGCGACAATCGAGAGTTGCACCGCTTCTGAGCTGGCCCACTGAGATACTGTATACTGTGTCGGCGTAAACACTGTTGTAAACAAAGCACAAACACAGTCGGCCTTGCATATTATGGAAGCGAGCGATGCTAAACGCCGCGATTGTTACATCGACGAATACCGGGTGTCCCAAACAATGCGGTTGAGATTGTTCATGCGCGTATTGTTGGAGTTTATACCGGATGCCTGGGTGTGAATGACATTTTTTTAGTTTATTTATACTTCAATCGCTAACTCATTTCTTTATCACAGAAAATTGCGTTTCGCAATTAGTGTAGGGGACTATAAGCCTTTAGATTAATACAAGCCGCCTTCAAAGCTTAGAGTAAATGCAATAAATAAAATGTTTTTAATATAAACAAATAATATTTATGGAAAACCAAGATAACTGAATACCTATGATTGATACAATTTTAAGTCGTTTATCATTTATTCGATATACAGGGTTACGCGATAAAGTTACTTATAATTCGATATCTTTAAAACAATTGATTTGATATGTCGAAAAACCGCTAAAATAGTTAGTCGTTTGATATTTAGAAAACCTTGCCTTTTGGCGTCAAGGGCTTTAGCACTTTGATGCTAAGCTGCAGTGTTTGCCTAGCACATTACTTGTGAAATAATACTGACAAAATAGCCATGTCATGTATTAAGTGTCAGTTTTTTATTAATTTTTTTAGTGTAAATATTTTTTTGGCACACGGTAGGTGGGTATAACTTTTTATTAACAACAGTATAAGATATATTAAAATTATTTTTATAAAAGAGAAATTGATTTTCTTTGCTATGTTTCACTGAAGAGCACAGAAAACTCCGAAACATCGATGTCTACAGCTGCGTCATTGTTCTCAGTTGGGGACTGGCACAAATCCCTTACATTCCTTCATCATTCATTCCATTCTGTTGCTGAGTAACTTTTAAATTAAAAAAATTGCTGCAAGATAGTAAGTACTTCGTGCCTTAAATAAGTTTTGAACATTTACTTTGTGTTGCCTTTTTTCAGGATCTATCTTTATAGCGATCCTGAAATTTTAATTCCGAGTTTAATGCCAATTCCCAAGGAAAGCCGGCCGTAAATAAACCCCAAAAGGGCTCTGCTAGCTGCCTCAGCCGCTTAAATCTGATAATAACCTGTTCAATATCAGGAATATATTTCCGAGGCAAGAGTATATAATTCCACAATATCCAGCTAGTTTAGGGATACAATTATTTTAATCCATATTAGTGAATTATTTCCCTGGAGTTAGTTTTGAATGAAAGCATTACCTGCTTATATCATCATTATAATGAGAAATTCCTCATATTTACGCAATACTGATAAAAAATTACTCTTGACATTTTATTATTCACAGCACTGTGTTTGTTCATTTATAAAAAATTGTTAATGGTTTTCCATATAACAGAAATATTGACCAGTTATAAATCTTGTAATAGATAGTAATATGGATGCAATAAGAGATCTTACCGTGTCTACACTGAGAAAAATAAAACTTTTATGAAAATTCAGTACCAATTAAGCTTGTCTCGTATAAATCTTTATGATTTCTTGGATTTAATGAATACTAAAACCTTATCAAGGCTCACTTATAGGTGATCTGAAACTTGTTTTGAAGTGATTTTTTTGGTTCCAAGATTTTTATAGTGACAGCAATAAAAAACATACAATGGGTTTGGAGTGCATTTTTTCCACAACTTCTTCATTAAACAGACTATTATTTTGAATGTTTCTGCTTGGAACATTATTATAAAGCCTCATACCGTTTCCATCTGGGTCCAAATATCGATTTTTTAGGTTCCTGTTCTCTTGAAATAATTGTATAAGTTTCATACTAGTTTTTGTAGTATATTTTAAGATTTTTAATGTAATGGTCACCTACGAAGATGTGTATTTTTTTGGTCCCCTGGTAGGTATGTCACGAAAACTAACAGTTCACCTAAAACTCACATCCGCGCAAACTGTGACAAACTCCATCGTTCCGATTGGTTGATGTCGATGTTACCTGGTCGTTTCCGTTGATTATCTGGTATCTACTTGGTTGGCCGGCTGTGATCCTCAGCGGTGCATGACCGGGGGGTTATTCCATATTGTCAGGTGGTCGCCATTATGATGTGGGAGTTTTACCTCCGGACACCGACGCCGTGCAATTGTTTAGCATTGCCGAATGTTGAATGAATTAATTGATGGTGATAAATACGTAAAGTTCGTGGTCTTTGTTTAGAAGAGTTTTCTAAATAAAAAGAGATAAGGGGAAAAGCAATTTTTTACTATGAATTACGTAGAGGAAAGTAGCCTCATTTCGGATAAATTTTCAAAATCAGCCATATAATACGTAATTAAACATAATTTTGGTATGACCTCATTTATTGTAATATATCTTCACATAATTTTTGCATTGAGTAAGAAGATTTAAGTAGATATGGAAAATTCAAAATATAAACTAAAAAATGGCGGATTCGCCAGTTCAAAAAATGGTATTCTAATTCCGGATAGGGTATATCTAAAATTATTTATTTTTTTCTAACAGCATCTATTGCCCGTTTCATCTTAACGGGATCCCACTATTTGCTTTTGCCATGCACTTTGATCATCTTTCTCCATGTAATAAAATTTTATAATTAAAAAAGTTTTAGATTTCCTAATTTCGGATATCTGAGATTGGGTTCATTTTAGTGTCCGAAATTAGGAGCAAATCTAGTTTTAACTTAAATTACTTTTTTTGTCAAAAATATGGGTGGAAATAACTTTTATTTATAAACATACAACTATTATATCCTATGCTTACCGAGCAATCTATCCAAACTTTTAAAATGAGAATAAATATCAAAAATACCACTCTCAAAATATCACACATAAAAATCTCCGCTGTGTAAAAGAATTTGACAGTTCACCTATCGGGCGTAAACACAACTATTTATCATATCATATTATTAATATGCAACCAAATACGCCCAACAGCAATGAAATTGCCTTTAACATAGCAATAATTTGTAGAATGGGCCTTTTCCACATCTTTTTTTTATTTGCTTATTATAAAATATATACCAAGTTATGCCTAAAAAGTATTTTTTTAAATATTTTTCTTCGCCACATATATTTTGAAGAAATTGTTAAAATTACCATATATTTCAAATAACGCGCCATTGACGTCATACTCCAGTTCGTTGTTGTCTGTTGGCTGCCCTGCATTTTGTGTTCTGTCAATGAAGTGTGCTTAACCTAACTGTCATTTTGTGTTTTGATTAATTTGATTTAAAATTAATAAAATTGAAGAGGGATATCTTAAGGCTGATTCAGACAACCTTCCAAGAGTTGACAGTGAAAAGGTTAACACTTTCTACGTCACAAATATGAACTTTCTATGTGCTGAAGTGCGCAATGTTAAGACAAGAAGGTTAGTTTTTATAACCTAAGTTATCAAATCATCCTTTAGTTGATTCTAGCATAGATTCTGCAGTGTTGTCACCTTTAGCAAAAAATACCTAAAAATGATTTTGCTCAATGGATAAATTGTAAAATAATCATGTTGATTTGTTTTAGTAATAATTTATGGAGAATATTTCACCTAAAAATACATATTTTCATTTCAAAATTATCATTTCACCTAAAAATACATAATATTTGCATTTCAAAATTACCAGAATGTAAATTTAATCGTTGCCAAGGAAAAAGTAAAATTATATGTGGCAACATGAAGCCGTTCTTTAACTTGTCTACATTTTATTGGCCACTGGAGTGTGATGTCAGCGAACCGCGGAGTTTGAAATGATTCATGAAGACCGGTCACTTTGTACTTGGATAACTTCCCTTAATTATAATTCTTTAATAAACTGAGTTGATTCTACCGTTACTTATGTACCAGTATAACGTTTGATATTAATAAAATAGTAAAATTCAATTTAGTGGAAAAGGCCCATTATGGGTATCCGAAAATGGGAACCTGTCCGAAATTAGACTACTTTCTTCTACTTAATGACAACATTTTGAAAAATTTTATTTAGTAAAGATTGTAAGCAAAAAATTTTTTTGGAAAGGTATTGAAATGTCATTAAATTGACAATATTTTGCTAAAAAATCTTTCCAGTAGGGTACCCCGAGTCGATCATCTTGACCAGCAGGCAGTCGTGCCAAACCCTGTCGAACGCTTTGGCGACATCCAAGAAAATCGCGCCTGTGACCTGTTTTCGGTTGAATAAATTTAAACCAATTCGTTTCAAATTACGGGGGGTCAAATTTTAATTGGAACGCTTATCAGATCATTTCACGTTATTGCATGCTTACCTTTTGTAATATTAGTTCGCTTTCAAATAATTTGACTCTGCAAATATGTATTTAATAGTTTCTGGTATATATACGAGTAATATTTGATTTAACCTTTGTATTTTTTCATTTCTATTACATAGTACGTTATAATTAGTTTAAAATAATAATATACCTTGCACTAACGTAAGAAAATAACAACAAACCACAAAAACTATCATAAAAGAACCGCTATCAAGTACCAACACTTTTTTTTAAATATTCAAGGTTTATCTATGTGTTACGAAGTAGTAAAAATAATAAAAACAACGAATCTCATTGTCTGAGGCTTATTTTGCATATTTAGGCATGCTGCGATCACCTATTAGACCTCTTCGAAGATGGTCCTTGAAACGTCGTGCGGACGACTTAAAAAATGCGGAATGTGATGTCAGTCAGGCATCATGGACACGAATAGCTCGTAAATATTAAAAAAATGCGTGTCACGTTTTCAAGCTTCGTCTTCAGAGCTTGAGAAATCTTGTAAAATGTGGGAAATCAGCGCTCTAGAAATTCTACAGGTTGTTTTGGATTATGTTGTAGTGGATTTATGAAGGAAAGTATTCCCAAAAGCTTGCTTACAGAAACAATTCAGAATTGTTTATTGGTATCCAAAAGATGTAAAATTCTTAACTTCAAAAATATGTAGTTACCCAAGGATGTATTTTAGGCCTCTTTCTTCATCTTTATATTCTGATCGTCTCACTTTTACGGGATTTCAAATTAAAACATAGATATATTGTTTTGAATTTCTATAAAAATAAATTGACTAAAAAAAAGTGGTAAAAAAACACTGTACATGTAATAATATTTGATAAAAACACGTTGACTGCCGTGAGACATAAATGTGGTGTCTCAGGTTATTTTCAATAATAGCCGCGTGACTGTTACTGTTGTCTCAGACGCAATTCTGCATTATAGCCGCGTGAGCCGTGAACAGCGTCTCAGTCCTGTATAAATTATATGGGCGTAAAAGAGCACGGCTGTAAGTGCCGGCAGGTGTTTTTGGTTTTTGAATCTGAGACTCACAAGTGGGTTCTCATGGCCTGAAATATACGTAATATATAGAATCAAAATATATTGAAAAGGAACTATTTATTGGTGTAAAATACAACATAAAAGTAAATGATTCTCGAAAAATAAAACAAAATACATAACAATTCATAACAAATACTTAAAAATTATTTAGTGCATTTATGCACCTGAAAAAAAGACCCAAGACTTGTGAAAATATTTTTCACAAGACGTGCACTCCAATCTTGTCCTAGGAGTTTTTTTTTGGGCTTGGGCACGTCTAGATTCTTTTTGAAGTTGTTCATAACAGAGAACGCATCGACGTCTGTTGTTGTTACCAACATCTTCCAAAGAATGTTGGCCTTCTTCCACAGCTATATTCTGTCTATATTGCTCAGTCTCAAACCCTAAGGGACTGGTTACGATTTCCTGCTTGAACTTCGTGATTGACAGTTTTTCATTGGCTACTTCTTGGTGTAAAATATTGCTATATATTGCTATATATATTTATTATTATTGTGACTAGTAACTACGTAATTATTTCAATAAAAAGAATATTAACCTGCCACAATAGCCGCAACCACTTTTGCTTCTCTTCATAAGACGACATTTCTTGTGATTACTCAAACGGCGCGAATTTTATAGGCTTCACAACTAAAAGGATCCAGACAGAATAAAAAAAATCCGGTAAGATGTAAACAGTTCTCAGATCCTCGCACAAAACAGAAAGAGAAAACATTCAGAGGAAAAAGATTGCCCAATATGAATGCTTTCTTCGACTCAATTGGACAAGACTTAACTGGCTACACGCAGGCTCAGACGTGTAAAAGTGAGACTCAACATTTGGTGCACGCGGCCATTGAGTCAAATTTTATGTTTTCAGGCCGCGTGACCATAAGGTGGGTCTCATTAAAAATTATCAAAAAATTGATAATAAACATTTTATTTAGAAAAACAAAATACCCACGAGTGTTCTAGGACATCAAAGGAAACCTTTTACGAAAAAAAAAAATTGGCCTGTGGGACCGATTTTTTTTTAATATTACGGCAGTCAACGTGTTAACTAAATTTCATGAGGATTTTTTTTAGTTTTATTCAAAATTTTCTAATATTACGAATCATGTTTTGAATTATGTCTAAATAAAATAATTATTATAATAAAATTTAAAAGAAATTAAGAAACACTTAAGAGTCCATTCACTAGGCCGAAATAAGCCCTAAATCGGCGTTCGTCTCGTGTCTAATTATAGAAAAACTATAAAAGATAGCGACTTTTAGTAAAAAAGTTTTGAAAGATAAGACTTTAATCTAAGTCCCTACAGTAGTAATTTTTGGTATTTCTTTTTATTTTTAAAATTCCAGGCAAACAATCTTGTACTAAAATAGCGTATTTTCAAAAATTATTTTTTCTAAAATACATGAATTAAACAAAAATTTGCTACTACAGGGATCTAGTTTATCTTTTGATCGTTCCGGTGATATATAATTTATGACACTAAAAAGAAATTTTGTTGCAATTATAAGACAAATCCGGTACCGTTGCACTAAGAGCTAACTTTATTTCCATGTGCCTTTTTACTTCGGCTTTACGTGCACCTCCGAAATCTTAATAATTCGGTAGTGGAAATATGTAAGTCTCCGCCCTTCGGCTACCCAACCTCTCAATCCGAACCCGCATTCATGCCTGTCAAATCTACAGTGAATGGACCCTTAACTAGCTTTTTCCTAAACGTTTCAAGTTGATCCACAACTTGTCAGTAGAAGGTTTGTATGATAGAAATTTTTTGTCAGATTGACATTTTTAATTCATAATGTCATTACATGCAGTGATCACTATGATATTATTAATTTTCCACTGTTAACATCCTTCTGGAGTACCACGTTTGATCCATGAATATTGGTTCTGACGAGATACAGTTCTTTAATAAAAACACTCTTTTAATTTTCTTTTAACTGGTTTTTTCTTCTTTTTGTAAAATTTTAACTTGTGTCCAATCAACCCGGTGACCTTGACAATCATAATCAACCTAACTTTGCCTTGATACTGTACTTTGAACATTTAATTTGTATGCTTCTGGTTTACTGCTTTTTGTTATTTTACAAGTGGTGTAATCCCAAAGAAAACTATGAATCATGAAAGCACACCACAAATAAGTTACAGGCATTATCAAGAATGTTAATGTAATGTAGTCCTAAGAGGTTTACATTCTCAAAAAAATGTACCTATAGGTGTTAAATCGGGGAATGTGTTGGCTATCAAATAATTTCTAACAGCAAAAGCACGTTATTCAACAGTACGCATTTTAAATCGAAAACCACGAAAAATAAATAAACAAATAAATACAATAATTAATAAACTGTAACGAATAAACGATAGAACGGTAACTAAGCAAACGATAATAAACGAAAACAACTACTAAATGAACAATAAATAAACTCAAAAACTGTAGCTATGACTGTAAATGTCAAGGCAGCTACTTCTCGAGTTTGTAAATAAAACAATCAATAATTGTACTTATGTTTAGAACAGGAACAACTTGATTTTTATTTACCAAATACGACTAAGTAGAGAATTGATCCAGCTACATTACATTTTTATATTAAAATGATTGAAAGTCAACACAGCCCCCCAATTTAAAACCTATATATAGATAATGATTGTATCATGTACAATTAGTCAGTTCGATTACCATTATCATGTAGAAATGTAGAAAAGATCGGGAAGCAATTTATTCCCCCTATAATTATTTGGTGTAAATTTTACTTTGCACAAAGACATTAATATTTATAATCATTACTCTGATTTACAAAACTAGTAGAGCACAAAAATCATAAACTGGGAAATATTTTCCATTTATATGTTAATAATTTAATTATCAGTAGGTACATGGAACCTATACAGGTTGTGTAGCGACGAGTAGACTCTGAAACTAAGTTTGGTTTCATGCATCACGTATATATAATAGCCATAATTTATTATTTCCGTTCACGAGAAGTAGACATCAATTTCTTTACTTTGAACTTTTATTTTAAATAAAACACCCTGTAAATTTTTAAAGAGTTCTCTTATGAACACACTATTAAAGAATTTGATGGGTGTATATCTGATAGTAAGGAACATGATGCATTGCATCATGGTAAGGAATATATACCCAACAGAGTGTACTATAAGTAAGTGTATTCGCTGAAGAACGCTATATTCAAATATAAATTGAAAAATATAGAGTGTTCAATTTGAACTAAGAATGTTAAATGTGTACATCTGATAGAAAGTCGTATAATAAAATATGGTCATTACTTTTAGTGAATTGGACGTGACGTCAAGTCCGAAACCAACATAAATCAATAACATTTACCTCTACTATCACCTCGTCGTATAAACCCTGTAACTATACCGTGCTTCGTTTTTTAACCTAATCTGCAAATTCAATTACTTGTGAATTTGAAGTAATTTAAAAGTTGAAAGTTATTACCTGATTCATCTGTTTCAAATTATCATATCACTGTCCGATGTACGAATAGATAAAACAGAAAATAAATGAAAAAGTTTATAGACATTCAGTTATATGGAACATTCCATTCTGTCTGGGAGTAATGTGGATATAAGAACCTGGAAGTTAGTAACAGATTTTGATATTTAACGCCAATAAATGTTAGTCACTTTATGATACCGATTACCCAGTATGGCCCAGTATGGCAAGGGGACATGTCTCCCCAAAATCTTAAAAAAACACAACAATGAACGTTATATACTGATACTGAAATAATATTTAAAGTTAAAATTTATAGTCTTCAAATATTATAATGGCACAGCTAAAAGGTATTTTTCAAGATTAAAATATTTGAAAAATTATCTACTAAGCAGTACATCACAAAACAGGCTAAATGGGTTAGTTTCTTTATACAGGGTGTTTCATAATATATGCGCAGGACTTCAGGATGTTATAGCTCGTCCAAAAATATGAAAAAAAGTCTCTATTAACTTACCCTCTAAAATGCACCATTTTAGAGATACAGGGTGTTGAAGTTGAAAAAAAAATTTCGTTTTTTGCGAATATCTCCGAAACCGTTTATAGCACAGAAAACGGATTTTGTAAGCATTTTCTACTCATAATAAACTATGTTTTGTGCGGAAATTTTTTTTTAAAGTCATAATTGGTGTAGGTTTTGAAGGGGTAGTGGGTGTTTTTTCTCCCCAACTTCTACGCTACTGGAAAAAGTACGATTTTGAGACGCCCATTTGAACCGGCAATGTTTTCTACACAAAAAAGGTACTCTTGGTTATAATCTCTAAAGTCGATCGTTTTCGAGAAAAATGAACATCATTATGTTGAAAAACATGGTCAATTTTTTGAAAACATGGTCAATTTTACCTTTACGGTTTGGGGAATTTTGAAAAGTCAACTTTTGTATCATTTTTTCATTTTTTTTTTAATTTTGCAATTATGAAGTTAAAGTTTGGTTTCGTTACTTGTTCTAACGTTTAAATAAATTTTGTTTAATTAGTAAGAAAAAAATTTTATTTAAAAAAATTGACCATGTTTTTCAACATAAAAGTTGATTTTTCTTGAAAACGATCGACTTTAGAGCTTATGACCAAGAGTACCTTTTTTGTGTAGAAAACATTGGCGGTTCAAATGGGCGTCTCAAAATAGTACTTTTTCCAGTAGCGTAGAAGTTGGGGAGAAAAAACACCCACTACCCCTTCAAAACCTTCACCAATTATAACTTAAAAAAAAAAAATTTCCGCACAAAACATACTTTATTATGAGTTGAAAATGCTTACAAAAGCTGTTTTCTGTACGATAAACGGTTCCGGAGGAATTCGCAAAAAACGAAATTTTTTTTTCAACTTCAACACCCTGTATCTCTAAAATAGTACATTTTAGAGGGTAAGTTAATAGAGACTTTTTTTTCATATTTTTGGACGAGCTATAACATCCTGAAGTCCTGCGCATATATTATGAAACACCCTGTATATTCATCAAAATATTGAAGTTAAGTCTTTATGCTGTGGTTAAGCCAGAGGAGATATTACAAAAGAAGTCTGGAAAAAAGAAGACTGAATCTTAATATTTAGATACCTTGTTTCTTTTATATTTATTTTGGATTCGTATATAAAATATATTTGTTGAGTATATTTTTTTAATAAACATAGAATACACCCACTTAAACAGACACACTTGTGTGTCTGTTTAAGTGGGTGTATTCTCTGTTTATATGAATACCTAATTATCTGAAACAGCGCCCCCAGATTATTTCTGGGTACGCCACTGCCGATATATAATATGTTTTTCATCTGATGCAACATGTTTTGTTTTTATAGGATTTTTCTGAGCTATTACAAAAATAATTTGCGCATGTTATTGTTTGTAATATTCAGAGAACCCTCTGAGTAAATCTACACTTTACCAGCAAATTTTCTATAAAAACGTTTCACCTCCGGAATTCTATAAATTTAGAAAAATCGCTTTCTATTCACACGCATGGGGTTATGAATTAATTACTATTTCCGCACAAATCTCTTTACAAGTAATTGCATTGATTTCAATGCATCACTTATCCTACTTCAAAAGTAGGGTTTAATGTGTGAGATACAGAGCCGTTCCCAGGCATTTGCCAACCCCATACGAAAAAATAAAAAAATCCGGCATTTAGCTTCCTCAACTTGTAAGCATTTTCATTTTCGTTCTAATGTTATCTTCTGATCGGTCATCGTATCGAATTGTATGTTTTGTTAGAAGGAAAAGGATGTCTTAAATACCTTCAATTTCTTATTTTTACAAAACGAGAATTTGCAACCGACATGCCGCATCTAATCTTTCTAATCCAACTTCGGCCCTCGTGAGATATCACCGCTATCAGCAATTAAATGCATATAATGGTAATTCTTATTATCCTTTAAATACATGCGAATTTTGGAATGAGGACGTGACATAATCATTTGTTTGTCCCATTGTGCGTGATGGCTGCTGGTGCATTGTGCATATATTGTTTTCGAACCAAAAATTTTATAGTTTTACATGTGGAAACTGAGGAAAATGTATCACAAATAATATACACTTAATAAATTGAAGGAAATAATTGTTTCACCATATTATTTAATCAGTAATCGTCCGTACTCAGGCCCACTATTTTACGGATATGCTAATCGTATTTAAAGTTAAAAAACAGTCCTGAAATTAAACATTGTACTTTTTTATGTAAGGTAAGGTTCGAAATAGGTATTTATATAACAAGTACATAATGTAGGACTTTATTGGAGGAGCCTTAGTTTATGGACGAATGAGGGTAAGAGAGCGAGTCTGATAAAAATAAGGCGAGTCTAAAAAGTCCGATTATGTACGAGTTGCATGCAAAGGTTTATGTGCGACTGCCTTGGTTGGGGAGAATTTTTTAAAATGTGTTGATACTCGATTGGAAATGCCTGAAAAATATTTTAGTATGATTTGACTAGACATTTAAATTATTAAATTGTCCAATTTATTCGAAATGACTAATGAAGGGATGGAAGATGCACCAAATCGTATTAAGAAATTTTTATTGCCAAAGAAGTCAGGACAACTGTGCGAAGATGAATATAATTTATACAGAAAATGGTGTATAAATATGCAAATTAGAAGAGCTACGGATGATAGTATCCTCGCATACTTTAATAGTAAGTTGACTAGCTATAAAACTTCTTCCTTGTGGATTAAATACTCCATGCTATGATCTACAATCTGTTTAAAAGAAGGTGTAGATATAAGCAAATTTCCTAGCATCATTCCATATCTTAAAAGAAAAGGAAATGGATCTAAAGCGAAACAGTCTTTGACCTTATCAAAGAACATTTAGAGAAGTATGTTACTGGAACCGATAATCCGCATCATTTATTATAAATAAGGTATATTTCGATGACATCTTTATGTTTAGAATATTTACTAAAGATATTAGATCAATCTAATATTTGAAATATACGGAGCATGCAGACGCCAAGATTTAGTTACTTTGTTGACTACCAATGTTCAAGGTAAAACCCACTTTTTGGTCAAGTTGATTGACACAAAAACGAAGGTCATTTATTATATTACCTGGCCATTCCGAAAATTTAAATTTGATGGAATTGTTCGTAATTACATTGCTCTTCGATGGCCAAATACTTCACATAACAGATTTTTTGTAAATTTTGTCAAAGAAAAATGTATTGTACAACCAGTAGAGGTGTATAAAGTTTGCAGTGTACCAATAGTAATTGCGAAATTTCTTAATCTAGAAAATCATCCCTCATTATACAGAGGCATGGGGGATGGCGATCATCTACTGTAGCTGAAGGCTACGTAGATGAATCGGCGTAGACGGTTAAGAAAAATGTAGCATCCCTAATTCTTGAAAATGAACTAGTTTTACAAGATGTACAAGAACCTCTGGCTTCGACAAGCTCACATATTATTAATATTAAAATCCAAAATACTGAAAGCCGAGGAATTGAGATGACAATAAGTAATAACACATATTGTGTTAAACATCAATTGTAAAGATTAGTCTTAAACTAATTAATTTCTTATTTTCATTGCACATGAATACTGTTATTTTATTACTTACATGCACTAAATTCCAAACTTTCTTTTGACATTTCTTGTGACATTGACAGCAGTCCATCTTAACTTCTTTAAGTGGCCCGGAGACGGTCAATGATATTGTCAATAAAATTGATGATTTCAATTGCAATTGCGATTGATGGAGATCCAATAAACACGTCAATACTTCATAGTTGGTCAGTGAATTTATCGCGAGTCGAGTAGTTTATTGATTGTTTCTGAACTAGAATAACGGTCAATTTCTGTCAAATTCTCGATTACACGGTTAATTGCGATGCGTCAATGGTCCCTGTCAATGTACTTCAATCAAATTACCTATCAATCTCCGTCCCTCGATTGACAATGGCATCAATCGCTTCCTACGTGATCGATTAGATGCATCAATGAGTACCATTGACAATATTATTGACCGTCTCCGGGCCACTTTATAGTAGCTACTGGTACAAGGTGGCCCGTTTAATATGGGCCTATACCTTATCTCAGAAACTACAAGTCCCAGGAAAAAAAATTATATAAAATTGTTTTTTTCAAGGTTATCTTCAATTTTTTAATATTTTCAAATTTATAACCTGTATATATACAGGGCGATGAACTAAAGTTCCTTTTTTTAAATAGCACACCCTATATATTATTATACTTTCAGAAAGCCCTTCTAAATACAAGTTCAATGATATATAATATGATAGGCCTGATGCTCACCGTTTCGGAGTTATTGAGTATTATCTTCGGGAAATAGCCAATATTAAAATCCCATATTCTGAGGATAATCATTCAGAAACGATGGGTACAAACCCATCATATCATATATCTCCGAATTTGTCGATAGAAGGGCTTTCTAGAAATGTAACAATATACAGGGTGTTCTATTTGAAAAAATCGTGAGAATTTATGGTTTTCGAAATGTGGCAACACGGTCAATTTTTTTTTATAAACTGAATATTGAGTAATTACATAATAAAGTAAATAAAATTAGAAATCTCTTGGCGCAAGTTAATGCTCGAAAACTTAATTATTAACTTTTCTAGCACGATTTTAATATGGGCTATTTCCTGAAGATAATTCTCAATAACTCCGAAACGGTGGGCGTCAGACCCATCAAGTTATATATCATTGAACTTGTCTTTAGAAGGGCTTTCTGAGAATGTAATAATATATAGGGTGTGCTATTTAAAAAAAGGAACTTCAGTTCATAGCCCTGTATATAAACAAGTTATAAATTTGAAAATATTAAAAAATTGAAGATAACTTTGAAAAAAACAATTTCATATAATTTTTTTTCCTTGGGTCTTGTAGTTTCTGAGGTAAGGTATAGGCCCATATTAAACGGGCCACCTTATACAATTTAGTTAATAGTTAAATGTATCATCGGCGAACGAGATACGTACTAAATGGACGCCCTGTACAACATAGCCGACAGGCCCAACCATAGACAGTATGTATATGGGCCCACACATCATCCAAACATTAGGTACAGGATCTCCATCTATATTTTCATCTTTCGAAAATGTAGAATTTACGTTTTATCACCGCACTTGCGATATCGTATATTCAGAGACCTAAATTTAATCTCGCAGTGCAAAACTTTCTCTGCTAACCGAACTAATTTTGTCGTGTGACACAACAGTTGCTGTATTTCTGTATTCTCATAATAACGGACGAGTTGTCAGCCGCTATAATTGCCCAACCAACAACGCCATGTAGTGAGAAATACGAAATGCAAATAAAAAAATAAAACAGTCCTATTATTGTTACTGGACAAGCGAAAACATAAAAAATCATGCAAGCCACGTTACGTAAGATCGGCGGCTAGATACGACGCTGCGTAACAAAAAGGAAGGTTAAGTTTTTTCCTAGAATTGGTGAAACGTGAATAATATCAGCTTAGATTATAAACTAATCAATTTTTGTGGAAACGAGTGATTTTTGTTTGATGAATTTTTCCTCACTTGAATTAGTTAACCTTCTCGTAGGTATCTTTGAAAACTAATAAATTCGATAGATTATTGTGAATTGCAACCTTGCAGTCAAGCACAAAATCAGGTTTAACCTTAACCTACCTCAAAAAATAATTCAGTTTTATTTATCAGTGTCTATTCTGTCTATAGAGTATAGGTGTATGACTTCTTATTACTTTGTAACTGGTATATCCTTAAAATTAGTTTTTGTCTTATCACACATATATTTAGGTATTCACGGTTCAACACCGTGAAATGTGTCAAAAGTGTCGTGTATCGTGGTCAAATTTCACTGAGATGCACGAATAATTACCGTAACCGTTTGTACCACCCGATGTTAACCAACTTTTAACTTGTGCTATCGCCCACCCAATCATGTACCGGCAAAGGAGTACCTATTTCTATTTCTCGACATGCGCATCACGTCATCCAACAATATTTGAATGTGACATTATTGTATAATAAATAAGTTAATGTCTGTAACTTATTTGTTGTGCGTTTTCATGATTCATTATATAGTTCTTTTTAGGATTACACCACCTGTAAAATAATAAAAAACAGGAAACCTGAAGTATTCAAATTACATATTTAAACAAACTTCTAAAGTTTGCCTTGATACTACACTTTGAATATTTAATTTACCTGAAGTATTCAAATTAAATATTCAAAGTGTTGTATCAAGACCAACTTCTAAAGTTTGCCTTGATATTTCACTTTGAATATTTAATTTACCTGAAGTATTCAAATTAAATATTCAAAGTGTTGTATTAAGACAAACTTCTAAAGTTATCAAGTGTTTTATCAAGACAAACTTCTAAAATTTGCCTTGATACTACACTTTGTATATTTAATTTACCTGAAGTATTCAAATTATATTCAAAGTGTTGTATTAAGACAAACTTCTAAAGTTATCAAGTGTTGTATCAAGACCAACTTCTAAAGTTTGCCTTGATACTACACTTTGAATATTTAATTTGAATACTTTTGGTTTCATGTTTTTTATTATTTTATAGGTGGTGTAATCCCAAAAAAGACTACAATGAATAGATAAGTTTTATTAATAAGCTCCTAATAAAGGTTTTTCTTTGTCCATAGTCAAAATTGCTCACAAATCACAAATTCATAATCATTTTTGACAATAGACAATGGCATATTCAAATACATTACGCAAGCGTAGCCTCAGCTGATCAATCTAGAAATTCAACTTTAATTTTCCTTGTTTACCGACAAAGGAAAACTTCATTATTTAAAACAATATGTCCTAAACAATTCTTGACGCAAATTAGAATTTTTCCAGTCTTCCTTAGCCAAATGTACGATATCTATTTTCTGTTTCTACTTCCAGCCTCGTCAGGCGCAAGTGTAGCAGGAGGTCTGAACATCAAAGAATTGTTTGAAATTCCTAGAAAAATGCGATACCTAGTTAAAATTATTTGAAATAAATTAAATTCAGTGTCAAAATGGTCACTTTGTAAATCTCTTAGATGCGAGTAAGGCATCAAGTTACCCATATAAAACATGTAAATTATTGTCACCCTGTATAAAATATGATAAATACAATTTTCAAAAGAAAGAAGGCACCCGTTTAATTTTGTAGACAAATTAGAGTTACTAAAAACTATCTAGCAAATATATTCAAACGTGCTGCACACCTACTAAAAACTACGAAAACGTAGAAAGGACATCGTGTAAAATAATTTTATAATTGCCAGTTTAAACTGTCAATTATAGATAACTGTCCGTTTAAACTGGCAATTATGTATAATTAACAGTTTAAACTGGCAATTATACATAATTGCCAGTTTAAACTGTCAATTATACACAATTGACAAATCAAACATACAATTATCTATAATTGACAGATTAAACTGCCAATTATACATAATTTCCAGATCAAACTGACAATTATCTATAACTGACAGTTTAAACTGGTAATTATAAAATTATTTCACACGATGTCCTTTATAATTGCCACTTTAAACTGTCAATTATAGATAATTGTCAGTTTGATCTGGCAATTGTGTATAATTGACAGTTTAAACTGTCAATTATGTATAATTGCCAGTTTAAACTGTCAATTATACATAATTGCCAGTTTAAACTGTCAATTAGACATAATTGCCAGTTTAAACTGACAATTATATATAATTGACAATTTAAACTGGCAATTATGTCTAATTGACAGTTTAAACTGGCAATTATATCTAATTGACAGTTTAAACTGGCAATTATGTATAATTGCCAGTTTAAACTGTTAATTATACATAATTGCCAGTTTAAACTGACAGTTATCTATAATTGACAGTTTAAACTGGCAATTAGACATAATTGCCAGTTTAAACTGACAATTATATATAATTGACAATTTAAACTGGCAATTATGTCTAATTGACAGTTTAAACTGGCAATTATATCTAATTGACAGTTTAAACTGGCAATTATGTATAATTGCCAGTTTAAACTGTTAATTATACATAATTGCCAGTTTAAACTGACAGTTATCTATAATTGACAGTTTAAACTGGCAATTATGTCTAATTGACAGTTTAAACTGGCAATTATATCTAATTGACAGTTTAAACTGGCAATTATGTATAATTGCCAGTTTAAACTGTTAATTATACATAATTGCCAGTTTAAACTGACAGTTATCTATAATTGCCAGTTTAAACTGTCAATTAGACATAATTGCCAGTTTAAACTGACAATTATATATAATTGACAATTTAAACTGGCAATTATGTCTAATTGACAGTTTAAACTGGCAATTATATCTAATTGACAGTTTAAACTGGCAATTATGTATAATTGCCAGTTTAAACTGTTAATTATACATAATTGCCAGTTTAAACTGACAGTTATCTATAATTGACAGTTTAAACTGGCAATTATAAAATCATTTCACACGATGTCCTTTCTACGCTTTCGTAAAAAACAGCCCTAAAACTGAAAAGTTACTCTTCTTGTTAGTCTAGTTAGTTAGTTAGTCTTGTTCAAAAGTCGTTAAAAAGTATTCTGTATACTGGAACATGATATCCAGTTACTCAAGAAAACCTCGCGTTCGTCTGAAAACTAACATATGCAGAGGCACCTTATACACTTTTCAGTATCCGGGATGTTTCTATCGAGTCTGAATAATCTACTTTTATGTATCCACTATTTAGCTACCATCTCATAAAATTTGTTCGTATCTCTGGTCAAGGCACCGAAAATAGAGGAAAATAAATCGTGAGGAATTTGAAAATCCGTTTGTGTGGTGTGTGTCACCTCAATTCGTCGAATAACACCATAAATCAGGTCAAAACGTTTTCATTTCCGATGTGTTTGGACCTTTTAAATATTTATAGTGTTCCCAAATCGACTGGTTCAATGCCATCTATCGACCTGCAAAATTTTTGCTACATTTATTGCGACATATTATTGTTCTGAGATTGTGCACTAAGAGTAATCGTTGTAATTGCCATCATCTATATCATCAGTTCCAATTACATACCTCCAGACGAAGGTCTGGGTTAGCGAAACTTGTTGAGAAATAGTCACTGTGTAGTACACACGTGTCTTAACATTGTAATGAATCACAATATAGATAATTACCTTAAAAAATAATAACCAAATAGTGTTCCTTTGCTATTGCTAGCTTATTTACTTACAGTTTTTCACATGTGCATTAACTTTAATGTCAAACATTACATATTTGCCAAAGTCCGTTTCCTAGGAGTAATTTTATCAAGGTCTTCATTCATTACACGAAACATCTGTGAGACGAAGACGTAACATTGTAATCTGCCATTAAAACAAACTCGGATAAAACGGAGGTAAGGATCAAAGAGAATGATTACCACAATTTGAAATCACTTCAAAGGGGGAAACTCTGACATAGTCGCAGACACGCGCGTTTCATTATAGTTATCCCTCATCAGCATGAATGTTTATTTTTGTTTATGTGCGTATTTGCATTAATCTTGAATGAATATATTAGTTGTATTATTATGTTACTTTTAACATATTAAGTCGTGTCGCAGCTTTCCTGGGAATTATACAACAAATGGAAACCCACAAATAAAAAAACTTACTGTGGTTTACAGAGATACCAAACCGCGTAAAAAATCTTACCGAGACATAGGTGGCGACGACGCGACGTGATGTAACAAAACCTCTCTTCTTTTTTTCCGTTGTAATCGATTCAGTATTATGATTATTTAGCCACCCGAGAAACCCCAGACAGAAATAACAATGCAGTTACTTAATGGAAAAAGCGAAGGAAGTAAAAAGGTCTGGAGCTATTGAATGTAAAAAAAAACTACGGTGACATGATTTTTCGAAGGAATAGGTTTTGCCTATCCACGTCCCTACGAAACTTTCGTATATAATTTCTATAGAATATGAAAAAGTAGGTAAGCTTAAGTTCGTTCATTTGTCAATTAGCGATTCCAAGAATGAATATTCCTCTTATGGGAGAAAAGTCGAACATTAAAAGGGTGAAGAGGGCGATAATTGAAAACTATTTTTTTCTTCTATCGACTTTGCGGTGAACCGCGTAATCGATTCAATACTGATGTCAAAACAAAATGTCTTACTGTCGGAACGAATCATGCGTTATGTTATTAAGTAATTATACAGTCTGTCCATAAAGTAACCCCCCCCCTGCTAACTTTTGAACGATTTCAGTTAGGGAGTTTTAACAAAATACAGGGTGAATCACGTAAAATGAAGTTGATTTTGACGATAAATTCGATTCTTCAAATTCATAGATGGCGCCACGGGCGCTGTCAACTCAATTTTTTTAAATGGCAAAGTGTGACGTGTTGCACCTCATTTAAAAGATAATTGAATTCTCTACTTTCTCGTTTTTGAAAAATGACAATCGAGTTAGCCGTTCTCTAGTTACAAGCGTTTCTGTTTCTAATCTGATCCATGAATAAAATGTTAATTAATATTTTAATACAACAAATTTTGAACAAATATTTATTAAAACTAAAAATAAAAAAAATTAAAAAGTTGTTCAAAATGTTGTCCATTGACTTCTTGGCACATAAAAAGTCTACTTTGAAATTCTTGCCTGATATATCCTAAAATTTCTGCAGGGATATTTCTAAACATATGTGTTAGACGTTGCTGTAGTTCGTCGATATTTACAGGAGGAGTTCTGTAGACTTTTAACTTCAAATATCCCTATAAGAAAAAATCAAGAGGAGTTAAGTCCGGGGAACGAGACGGCCATTCTATCGGGCCCCTTCTGTTCATTTCCATCTGCCCGGGAAATGGTTATTTAAAAAATCGGTAACAGGTCCATAGAAATGAGGCGGGGCCCCATCTTGTTGAAATACAATACTTTGAATGTTATTGCCTGCTATTCTTTCTATATTTGGAAAAATTTCCTCCCGCAGCATTCTTAAGTACCTGCCGCTCTCCTCTTAAATTTTCTCTTAAATCTATCAAATCTATCAAATCGAATAACTTAAAAAAATAAGAAAAAAACCTGTAGAAACTTTCAAACACTCTTAAATTGAACGCTTAACAACTTTCTCAAACCTTATTGACGTTTCAGTGACAGTGGCAAGCAAAGACAAAGAGACTTGATAAAAGCAAAATTTTTAAATATCGTTAATACAAACGCTTGTAACTAGAAAATGGATAACTCGATTGTCATTTTTCAAAAACGAGAATGTAGAGAATTGAATTACCTTTTAAATGAGGTGCAACACGGCACACTTTGCCATTAAAAAAAATTGAGTTGACAGCGCCCGTGGCGCCATCTTTGAATTTGAAGAATTGAATTTATCGTCAGAATCAACTTTATTTTACATGATTCACCCTGTATTTTGTTAAAACTCTCTAACTCGATTCTTTAAAAAGTTAGCAGGGGGGTTACTTTATGGACAGATTGTATATGATTCAGTCCTAACTAGTTCGAAATTCCAAAAAAATCAAAAGCTTCAACATTTTGCAAGAAACATCCAGTTTCAACTATTAAAAAAACACTAAACTAAATGTCATTATCGATGCATTATGATATATTACTACAGAACATGTAAGCTTACATAAATAATATGGCATAAATTGCTGACAGCGTTATTATGAACATTAATAATAATATTAATAATATTAATATCTCAACCCCTTAGTACAATCTCAAGAATTAACCCGGAAGTCGAAGACTTGTGTGGGAGAGGGGCGGCATATTATTATTTCGCGGGCCGCATTTGCGTCTCAGGAACGACATACGTTGGTAGCCCCTAACCACCATTCAGTGCTGGAATGAGGGAAACCTGAAAAACCCCATTAGTTAGGGGGACAATCAAACATCAACCCATGTTAATCTTTCACATGAACACCAACTTAATATTCTTCCCATTATAGGTCCGTACGCCAGGATGGTTGCCAAGCCATCCCTGCGAACAGTCCTTAATATACGAGTAGACAATTTAATTGAAAATTATCCGGCGGCAGAATGGGGATTCGAATCACGACCTATGTTAAGCGATCTACATACTAAACTTTGAACCACCGGCCCTGTTACTATAATGTTCTTAGTACATGCAGAATTTGGTCTGACTGGAAAAAACAATTATGAAAATTGACAGATATCGTTATGTCATCAATTTTAACATCAATTCAAATGACTATAAAACATCCGCGAGGATAATCAAACCACTCAAGATGCAACAAATCCCTTCTGAATCTTTATCGAGAGGATAAATAACTCCGGATTTTATTCACTTCATCGTAAAAAGAATACTAAATTATGAACGTACCTAAGTAACTATTTACCAAACAGGCGGATCTCTGAATTGATTAATATGTATTTTCTATTATTTATTTATTTATTACATTACTATTAATAATTTGTAATCGATTGTAATTTGACCTACTCTCGAACGGAGTTTATTCTCACGCTTACGCAACAAAATCATATAAATACCGGTATCGCCAATGTCATCAAGAAAAATAATCGTTTAACCTTTTACAATGGGAAATTTATAGGGTCAATGGCGCTTTCATGGGCGTTTTTGTTGTCGGTTATTGATACCATACATATAGGAAATATAAACATTGCAAATCTTTTTATTTATGTAAATGTTTAAATTGGAAAGAACTATACAGGGTGCATCACGAAGAGGGCCCAGTAGGATTATCTCAAAAAGTAGTCAGAATTGAAATATGAAAATTTGTATACAGGGGTTTATCAAAAATATCTATTCAATGAAAGTAGTATCAACTTCCTCCCACTTCCGATTATACCGGAAGTCATCATCAACTTGCTTACTTTAAATGTAATACCCTATATATTATTTAATTTCTGGATTCTACGTAAAATTTTAAACACATTTCATGTAGGATATCCTATACCTATCTTCAATTGTTTTTGAAATATTGCCAGGTGAATATTGACATTTTGCAACTTGTAAAAATCTAAACCCTGTAAAATTTAAACGGTTTGAAATCAAGCAAAACGATTTGCACATTCCGAGCTTGACTTTTCATAAGCTATCCTTTGACACTAATTTCAGATTAACCTAAAGATTATATTCAATCGAAAATTTTTTATTTCTAGCTAAATCTGAAATTAGTGTCAATCGATATATTGTGAAAAGTTAACATAGGAATTTGTATAACTGAACCGACTATTTCCAATTATTAACTTTGAATACTAGCAAGCAGAAACTGTTTCTGTCATGAGTCAATCTCTCTTGATTAATATATTAGAAATCTTCTCGTTAGTTGTTTACATCTAAAAACAACTTAAAATCGGAATTACCCTCGTAAACTAAACCACTCACATTAATTCACTGTCAGCTTTTCATAAGGTCATAAATTTGCAATAATGGCCTGGTAACTGCTTGTAGTAGACCAGAAGCCTATGAAAAGTGGCCTCATAAAATCGGAGTAATGTAAGGAATTAATTATCAAGTATTTGTCGAATTTATTACCCTATTAAAATGCGTTTTACGAATATTATATATTAAATAATAGTATATGGTGTTATATGCAGATGTACCTAATAATATAATTATTAATAAATAAATTAAGATATGTATATACTAAAAATATCCATGAATTTATACCTACTAGGTATAAGTCGCAGTATTCGCGAATGCACGTAAGCGTTCGCCTAGAGTGACCCTAGCTTGGGTACCTGGGCACGAGGGGCACAAAGGTAATGAGGAGGCAGACGCACTAGCCCGAGAAGGCGCATCAAAAGACCTCATAGGACCAGAACGATTCTGCGGCATAGCGAAGCCATGCATTAAAATATCCATAGAGGAATGGATGAGAAACAAATCTCTAGAATGGTGGTTAGGTCTCCTAACAGGACACTGTAGGCTAAATAGGCACATGAATCTTATGGGACTGTCAGAAGATGCAACTTGTAGATTCTGTCAAGAAGAAGAGGAAACCTCAGTACACGTACTGTGCCAGTGCGAGGGCCTGACAAGACTGAGATTTCAAATACTTGGGGAAGGAAGACCAAGAGCCAATAGCTACATGGAAGAGCCTCTATCAAGGCTGTGGAGTCTAATGCAAAGGACAAAGCTGGACAGAGTGCTCTAAATAGGTTGGGAGTGCCACAATAGATCTTCTAGGTCGCGGTGGACCAGGCCAGGGGGCCGACTCCTACATAAATCTAATCTAATCTAAGCGTTCGCATTCTGCTGTTGATAACTAGCTCGTGCTATCGAAAGAAGGCATAGTATTTTAGCCTTGTTTCGTGTTTGCATGTAAGTTTGTGGATTTTAAAATTGCTACAACGTTTTATTATTTCAAATATTTTCAACAAATAAAGTCTGTAGAGGTCGCAGCTAAGCTATTATGAACAATCAGAGTGGCGGCAACAATAGTGGTGCCCGCGTGCTCGAGCACCACGTAAAATGTGAAGCACCACACGCAAATTGAAACTATAAACTATAGATACTTTAACATTTATTTACTTTTGTCCAAGTGATGCAATTGCTAAAATACCCGTGTGCAATAATAATTTTTGCCCAGTTGAATAATAGAATAATTCTTACTATACCCAGATCTACCTATACAGCAGAACGATCTTTTTCCGCACATAGAAGTCTCAAAACATACCTCTGTTCTAATATGAGACAAGATCGACTTAACAATCTTGATATTCTCCACATACATCAGGATTATGCTGAGATGTTAGATTTGAAACCGCACTTATAAAAGAGCTTCCCTAGGGCTTCTGTTAGAGTATCTACATTTGCCACGTCAAAGTAGTTTTTTAATAAATTCTTATAGCACTAAAAGGATTATAGCGTCTAATAAAAGGTATATGCCTTTTACATCTAATGTTTTATTTTGTGTTTTCTATCTATTATTAGTTATCTGTATTCCTTAAATCGTATGGGGCATTCATTATTACGCATGGTCAGTGATCAGTGATCATGTCACAAATTTTTACAGCATACTCTATTCGCTTCTTTGATTCATCGCGTGGTTTAAAGTTGTCACGTTACCGGATAGTAGATACTAAGTAACCCTAGTAAAGTGTCTCTACATACAAGTATTTATTCATATTATTATGACCACCATCCGCTTGAATGAAAAGCTACCGCCCCTGCGTCAGATCTAATTTCAAGATACTCAAGTTCAAGGTTCAGGTTCAAGTTGAGGTTGAGTGGACGTCACACGAAAGATATAACAACAGAGGGCGCTGTCATAGGGAAACGGAGTATTCAAGTGCTGTCGGATTGTCGAACCTTATGTGGAAGTTAATTATGGTTTATAAAAATGATCATAAAACATCTTTTCAATCAAATATTATTTTCTTGTTACCCCAACAGACATATTTAATAGAGGAAGTACTATATCTGCATGGTTAAATTATTAAGTAATAAACTCATTAATACAAATAAGTAACTAATGGAAGGATATTATATTAAAAAGGGGATATTAATGAGGGCATATATTTGAATATTTAGATTTCACTCCACTGAATAAGTTCACGTTTTTCGAAAAAAGAAAATATTACACTCATATTAACTATTCCATTTAGTATGGAATGCAATGGAAACTATTAAGTCATTCTGAGATATATTTCATGGTCGAAACAAACTCTAAAGTATAATCAGTTTTTAAAAATTTATCAATAAACCTTAAAACTACAATATAAAACTAAAACACTGCCCAGGAAGTTATAAAATAAATATCGTAATGAAATTTATTTTCAAAAAGAACACAACAGAACACACGATTCAATGCACTTTGTTTAAATGTTCACATAGGTTAGGCTCAAAGAGGTAGTAGGTACATATGGGTTGCTAGATGGGTGCTAGAAACGCTTGCGCATGTGCATAAGTATGTGTTTTTCATTTACATTAAGTATATTTAAAAATGTTTTGCGATCATCGTGAATCGTATTCTCGACAGGCTTAGTAATCGTGAAAGGTATTCTCGAAAACTTAGCAGTAAGACTAGGGCCCTTGCCCTTGACTAAGGAATTTAATAAGACACGCCACTGAACTCTCGACATTGTCTGGTTAGATAGATATGTTACAATTTAGGCTATAAATTAGATTGGAATCTTTTAAAAATAACATTATTTAAAAATCTAGTCAAACAACCACGCTCGTTTGATAGTTGTTAATTTTGTTCAGGTGATGCCTTATTTTTCCCAGTCAACTGACGTTCAGGGCCTACATCAGGGCTGTCCAACATGAGGCCTCAGGGCCGCATGCGGTCCGCTACGACATTCTTTGCGACAAAAAAATATAGAAATTTGCCTAAAACACGAAAATAACACAAACGATTCATTTCTACAACCAAACGATGAAATAAAATAACATAACATATACATTAGCCATGTGACGCCTCTGGCGATGGATAGAAGAACAGACACATACATAAATTTATGCATGTGATAGAAGACCGCGACGAAGTTACTGGAACATTGATTGGAGTTCTCGATTCTCGCTGGACCGCTCTCAAACATTCGAGTGGCCATTTGCGCGCATATAAGTAGGTTGAGTCAAGCGGGACGGGCAGAGTTAATAGTTAATAGTGTGCAATAGAGACTCAAAGACAGAAAAACGTTGAATACGGTTCGCGAAGTTTATTGTTACTTCTACTGTTACTTTGTAAGTACACTTAAGTGTTTATAATGTTACACTTAAGTGTTTATAATGGACATAATGACAACTGTTTATAATACAACTGGAATTGGCACATGCATGTTTTGGGGCATATATTGTGTCATCTACAACTTTTTTGGTAGGACAATTTTTATTTACAGCGGGACAGATTAACCAGACAGCGGCCCTTGGGCCACTTGAAGTTGGACAGCCCTGTTCTACATGACATGGCCAGCAACTCCGACTCGATCTCCTTCCGTCGGAACCGCCACCGTGCCGAGGATATCCGCAAACAGTGACGCATCGGGGGGTCATTTAAGAGCCTACCGCGATCCTCCGGAACGAAAAACTGAAAATCGATGTGAATTGCATTTCTCTGTTGTTCCCCGTTCGCTGGATGAGCCATTTTGGAGTGTGTGGATTACACTTTTTGAATTAATACTTATTTTTGTACATTACGAAGTTTAATTATCTATTGCTGTATGTGTTTTAACTGTTAGTTTTTATTCCTGAGACTATACCAGATTTAAGCCGTCTCTCGTCAAACTGTGTCGTCGCTTGTCGCAGTAGTTATTTACGACATGTTATTCTAAATAATAAGGTTATTCCTTTGCATTCGTAGGATATAGGCACTGAATTATTTATAGGTAACAAAGATAGAAACTTTATTAGATCAGAAATATTTGTATAAATTAATCAATAATATATCAGAATTACCAAACTAATTGTAATAGGTCTAGGCGCGTCTGAAATCAATGACTTGTAAGTAGTACTTGAAAGTGAAAATATTCTTCAATAACAGTAATTAACAGCAACAATAACAATAATTACTATTATGGTTATAGATAACGTTTACTAAAGACTTCTGGTTCAGTTTCTAAGAATTGGTGACGTCACCTGTCACCAATAAGAACCAGCTAATATGCCTTTCACTAGGCAGTGCCTCCCCTGTAAAAATTACAAAGAATTCCAATTTTTAAATACATAACATTTACTAACAACTAATAAATATATTAATAATATCCACTAATATAATAAATAATAATGTAAAATGTAAATGCTTGTGTTCCCGTACTATTATTTGAAATTATTTCCAATCACAAACGACCCAACGCCATCTATGGTCATTCTTGCGCGCCTCAGTAAAAATTACCACGGTCTGCTAACTATTTGGTTTGTAGCGCGGGTAGCGGTGGTAAGACGACGAGTCACAACAGCCGTCTTTCGTCTTTAAGACGGCTGCGGCCGAGTGTGGCCAACCGGAGGCATAAGTATGAGATGCCTCCTTTGAACCGATGTTTTCGGATAAATGAATTTGCGCATGCGTGTGAGATCTGAACACGTGCTTTTTGAATAAAGCTAGAGGCAAGTGGAGGCAAGACCGCCCACTACTCCCATCCTTTCCCTCTTTGAAATTTGCGGGAAAATAAGCATGTACGGATGAAGATTGAAGACGTTTGCATAATGTTGTTTATGTTTCGTCGTTTCGTTTAAATTCCGGCAGACCGGCACATAGACATTTTTAGTAAGAATACTGAATAGTGAGAAGTGTGAAATAGACAGAAGCAGAAATACAGGTAATATTTGTGAAATTATATACCTAGTTCAAATTGTAACATATCTTTTTGACTAAGTAGAGATCCTTCTCTCCTTATTCCTATAAAAATGTAGGTAAATCAAAACTGCTAGAAAACTTATTTGGTAGACTTCTCATTAAGTTAGACCCGTTATGTCTATGGTTATTTTCTTATTGTTTCTTTGCTTCGCTGTTTAGTGTTATATTTTTTAACATTAAAATACTTATTTAATTTTTGTGAAAAGACATACCTATCTTTTACTTATCTTATATAGGTATTATTATAATACTTAACATAATTACTGTTAGTAGGTGTAATGTTTACCTATGTATAATTTTTTGATAATCAAATAGGTATTAAATATTATTTATTATTTACTATTACCTATTTTAATATTATTTAAATAATTGTTGTCGAGATTTCTGGCAATCACATCAAAAAAGGGATATTTGTCTAACGAAACCTATTTCTTTAAGCAAATATTTTTCCTCTGGGAATTTCTAATTTCTAATTTTAGGGCGTTTGACCTTGAAAAATGAAAAATTTTTGCCTTCGGCGCTTTTTTTTTTCATGCGCCCCTCGTACCCAGCCGAATCTCACCCGCCACCATTGATTTATCTATGCCTCCCCTAAAGAAAAATTCACGAGCCGCCACTGTTAATGATCATCTTTGACCAAGATCATTTTTTATATCTATACCTTTGACAACCACCACCATTGAAAACGACCTACCATAAATTTTCTCCCTTAGATATTAGGCTTATTGCCTGTCCAATTTGTCATTGGCTTCAGTTTTCCCCAAACATTAAGTTGGTGTGTTTTAATCACGGTTATTTTGCTATTAAATTGAAATTGTTGCTTTGGTTTTAGTGGCTCTACTCCAAAACATGTACATCAAACAACGTTCCGTTCTAAAAATCAAATAAATGCGCACGACAAAAATATCGCACCACTCGAGTGTCAGTAAAAATAGCTTTAGCGGATGAAGGATCCGTAGACATCATCATTTTTGTCGCCCCACGGCAGACAATGAATTAAATTAATGGATTCGGTCTTTCATTAGTCGGGCATAATTTGTCGCGGCCCAAACCTATTGAGGTTTAGATTTATTGAATCAGTGACAGTCGAGTGCCTGCTGAGGCACAAGTTTAATTTCGCCATGCAAATGGAGGAACAGGCGGCAGCGCTGTCACTGAAACATAATATATTTCGTTTCATATTTCTCGTATTGGATTTGTTTGTATGTATAGTTAGTTGATGCTTGCAGCTTTTGCTGTCAGCTGCATTGGAACAGCGTGACTACACATGTTTCATAGGTTAATAATAAAAATCGATGATTTCATCTCAAGATTTCATCTCATCTCATTCATTTCAAGATTTCATCTCATCTCATTCATTTCAAGATATAATGGCGCTTCATAGTGTGTAAAATGCGATTTAGATTTTCTCAATTCTCATAAGGTAGTCCTTAAAATCCGTATCTTGTAATGAACGACGCCCTATTTACGTATCCAAATGTCTTAAGTTTAGCAATAACTATTACTATTTGTATTGTTTCCATTTTTTTAACCGGTATACTTTAGAAGTTCGCACCACAGAAATAAATTACCTATACAAATACCGGGATATCAAAAATTATCTTGGTCAAGGGTGGTTGTGGAATGTAAAACGTGTGTCTTACTTTAAATTTGAAATAATTATGTCACTGTCACACTGACATCATCAATAACCTACAAATTTCATACCTGTTTATTTCAGTTGTAAAACAATAATGAACTACAAATTATGAAATAACGGTTTTAGTAACAAGAAAAACTAAATTACAGTAATTGTTGGAAATGTCCCCCGTTTTGTTCGATGCACAAGTTGACGCGCCTCCTTATGCTGTGAAAAGCGTTTTGCAGCATTTCTGGCGTTATGATTGCACATTGCTGAACAATTCTTTGTTGCAGTTCTTGCAAATTATTTACCGGAGTTGCGAAAATCTTGTTTTTTAAGTAAGGAAATATAAAATAGTCCATAATTGTCAAACAAGGTGATCTCGGAGGAAACTCAACTTCTGTATGCAAACTTATCAGCCGGTCATCAAAAAACTCGCGGAGGAAAGCAATATTTTCTCGTGTAGTATGTGCTGTTGCACCGTCATGCTGGAAATAACCGTACCGAAGTTCATCATCGTTTAACTGTTGCACAAATTCAGCCAAAAAGTTGTGTCTGTACCTTTCTGCGTTGACGGTGAAATCGAAAAAAATTGGCAAGTCCAGAAGATCGTCATTCATTAAATTATTGACAAACCAATGGCAGTAAGCAAGGCGTCTGGGGTGGTCTGCGGGCAGAAAAGCTTAATGTGCTTGCATCTTATGTGGATGCATGTTCAAGTCTTTCTTTAAAATCTTATGACATGTTCCATAAGAAAGTCCAATTTCCTGAGAAAGACGTTTCAAAGGTTTTGCAGGCTCCTCTTCCATACGTTGACGAACGTTATTGACAACTTCTTCTGTACGAACTCTTGGTCTACCAGCACCTTTTTTATGAGTCACACAATCAGTTTCGCGAAACACTTCAACACAATTTGTAAGGCACGCATAAAAATTGTCCGGTAATATTGCCACGTTTGGTAAGTGCTCTCGAAAATTGTCCAAACACAAACGTTGACTGTATTGCCAATTTCCATTAACTAGCGCACCCCTTCGAAAATAGGCTTCAATCATGAAAATTTTGTGCTGTGTGGTAAGAGGCATGATTCAAAAACTGGATTAGAAAATTTCCGCACAATGACTTGACAGATTCTGACACAACAAAACACATTCAAAAATTTAAAGTAAGACACACGTTTTACATTCCACAACCACCCTTGACCAAGATAATTTTTGATATCCCGGTATAAATAACCAGTACAACACTAAGCAGGACATTAATACTTTTACCTTCAATTTAAACCCATTATTTATTCCAGAGAAATTTGCCTGAATCCTTGGAAATGATTATAATGGCAGAATAAGTTTTCCGTACAATTGAATACTAATCGTGGGCTGTATTTGGACTGGAGCAAGTTCAAGTCACGGATGAAACAAGAATCACTATTTGTTTTTGTACCAAATTCTTTTAGGTATCGTTCTTCCTTGGATTAGTTCACGTGAAATAAATGGAAGGAATTTACTAATTTGAACTTGTTTAAAGGTCGTATTTTTCTTATACAATTTTATTACTTTAAGAGCCGCTCTTTCCACCTCCTTTTAAGTTCCTGATAACTATTTGGCAGATTAGAATGTGACATTTCAGTTTACACAGTCTAATCTACCAAATAGTTATCGGGAACTTAAAAGGAGGTGGAAAGAGCGTCCCTAAATCTCAAGTTTAAATGAAAAAAATTGTTATAGTACAAAAATGTAATATACCGGGTGTTCCACATAAAAGTCCTCAATCTCGTATCTCGGCAACGGAAAGATATACACCCTAGGGTGATTTTGATTTAATTGGTAAAGGAGGTAAAGGATTGGGCAAAGGAGGCGCCAAGCGTCATCGAAAGGTCTTGCGTGACAATATCCAGGATATTACGAAACCCGCAATTAGAAGATGAAATTGGAAAAAACAGATGATAGAGATCATCTATGGCTTCGTCACGGAGTTCAACTTGATTTTCAGCGTCAATTTTCAACTTCAGAGTAAATTGGAGATGGCGCTGAATTCGAAAGAAATTTTTCGTTGGCAGGAACTTTGCCAACAAGATTTATCCGATACTTTGTTCAATTCTAAACAATTTTTGTTAAATGACTATTTTTCAAAAACTGAATAGTTTCAGAGATATCGGTCTCTTCATTTGGTGAGGCCCAAACTCAAGCGTATTTTAAAGTTTCGAATTATTACCGTATACGATGAAACAATAATTATCCAAGTCAATTTAATAACTCTCTTTAAGAAATAGTGAAATAATAGGTATTTCTGTACAATATGGCAAATTTTTTTTAAATACCAAATTCATTTTGTATAATAAGTAATTCATAATTATTTGTACGTTTGTCCTAAAATAAATCCTGAATGTATAACGAAACTTCATCACAGTAGGTTTTGATTAGAAGGAAACAAAATTAAGTACATATTATTTCACTATTGTAAGTTGGGGCACTCAATAATTTTCGAGAAAATTGAGATTGTTTGTTTTGGCTGCTATCTATTTTTTACCCCCTAGGACCCATTTCAAGTCAATGATTTTATACTGAGTAGTCTACATGAGATGCTTATTACGTGTACCAAAGGAGAACTTGGGACGCTCAATACTTTTCGAGAAAATTGAGATTATATGTATTGGGTGCTATCCGTTTTTCATCCCTTGGGACCCATTTCAAGTAATTCATTTTTATACTGAGAAGTCTATGTGAGATGGGGATTACGTGTACCAAAGGAGAAGTTGGGACGCTCAATAATTTTCGAGAAAATTGAGATTGTTTGTTTTGGGTGCTATCTATTTTTCAAGTCAATGATTTTTATACTGAGTAGTCAATATGAGATTCTTATTATGTGTACCAAAGGAGAATTTGGGACGCTCAATACTTTTCGAGAAAATTGAAATTGTATATATGCTATCTGCTATCTGTTTTTCACCCCCTAGGACCCGTTTCAAGTCAATGATTTTTATACTGAGTAGTTTATATGAGATGGGTATTATGTGTACCAAAGAAGAAGTTGGGACGCTAAATAATTTTCGAGAAAATTGAGATTGTTTGTTTTGGATGCTATCTATTTTTCACCCCCATTTCAAGTCGTTCATTTTTATACTTAATGGTCTGTATGAGCTGTGTATTACGTGTATCAAAGGAGAAGTTGAGACGCTCAGTATAGTTTTCGAGAAAATTGAAATTGTATGTATTGGGTGCTAGTTTTTCTCCCCCTGGGACCCATTTCAAATAATTAATTTTTATACTGAGAAGTCTATGTGAGATGGGGATTACGTGTACCAAAGGAGAAGTTGGATAATTATTGTTTCATTGTATAAGGTAATAATTCGAGACTCTAAAATAGGCTTGAGTTTGGGCCTCACCAAATGAAGAGCCCGATATCTCTGAAACTATTAAGTTTTTGAAAAATTGTAATTTAACAAAAACTGTTTAGAATTGAACAAGGTATCGGATAAACCTTGTTGCAAAGTTCCTACCAACGAAAAATTTCTTTCGACCTCAGTGCCATCTCCAATTTGCCCTGAAAAAAATTAAGTTGAACTCCGTGACGAAGCCATATGTGAGCTCTATCCACTGTTTTTTTCAAAATCAAAATATATCTTTCCGTTGCCGAGATACGAGGCTGAGGACTTTTATGTGAAACACCCTGTCCCTGTATGTATATAATTTTAAGTTACAGGTAAATTAGTGTAGTAATTATACCTTTTGGCAAAAATTAAAGTCATAAATAGTCATAATCATAATCCACACAAAATAATCTTTAAACGATAAAACGATCGCGTAGTATAGAAATTTAAAGTGCTGTTTTCTGCGGAAAGTGATCTAAACTATAATTTCATCCGTTTTGGTTTTGGTTGTATTTTGGATATCCAGGGAGGATAAAAAGTCTGGAACACAAGTATATTATTTCGGAATTCGCAAATATTTTGGGAAATTCCTCGGACAGGTCGATTTTTAATTTTAATAGCGCATTTGACTTTGTTTTTTGGCAATGACATCATCGTTGCTTGGGTTATGACGTCATCTACTGTTTTTTAAAAGGAACACCCTATATATTTTTTCATTTTTAGTTAGGGCGTTATCTCACGAATACATTAATATAGGATTTGATGGATTTATCTATAATAATAAGAACGTTATGACCAAAAGAGTGTGCCGTAAGCGAAGTGTAGAACGTAGAACGTAAAAGCCTACGTTATTTAAAAAATATATATTTTTTTAATTGGGCATAAACCAAAAATGTCTCGATAGATTTAATTGGCGCTTGTTTAGTTTTAAGACAAGGAAGATTTATTAACAAAATATTTTTTTTATAAAAAATTAAATATTGTTAAATTAAATTAAATGGAATTCAAATGGAATTAGGAAGAATATTATTATATAATCCAAGCGCGGGGAAATTCCTTACATAAAACCAATTAGTTAAATTAACCAACTTTGGCGCCGTATTTTTTTCTTCCGCTCAACTCTGTTTAATTGTTTATGCTAGTAATTGGACACGAAGCAATTATCGTTTTTGTTTGCTCTCGCATAAACGGTGCTGTGCGATTATACAAAAATTGAGTTACTTCCTGTTTCCCTAAATCGATATTCCTCAAACTCTATAAAGTTTACTTGATGAGCTAGCCTGAAGCGGGCAACATAAAAACATTAATTTAGCATTTCACTCCAAGGTTACACTCCTGTTCTAAACTATAAACTCAATTAATTAATTTTGATATTCAAAAGAAAAAAATTTTAAAGACTCAAAGAGGGCACTACGGTGTGTTTCTCACCACTTTAAACTCAATAGTTATTAACCGAAGGATTTAAGGACACTATCTAAAATTCAAAGCTATTGCTGTTACATATTACCATTACTCATAAAATAATAATTTAAATACAGTGTCCCCTAACAGTCCAAAGGCAGTCTTATAACATTTTACAAAGTGGAGTGAAAATTTTAAAAATTGGAGGGTTATCATCATAGCGTCTAGTAAGCTATATTTTTGAATGGTAGTGGACTTCCCATCCCTATCCGATGCCCCCAGGCCGTCTATTCTTGAAAACAAGAGAAGGGAGTTATCGTTGGAAGCTCTCGAAGAGCGTTCCCTCATTTGAGCTCCCCGATAGAAAAACGTCGAATTCTTAAAATCTCGAAGGTATCCGGGAGGGAGCAAAATCAGCGTAGCCGGTTTGTTCAACCAATGAAATTGCAGAAAACTTTGACAGAGCCCACATAACCTCACTTTTGTAATATAAATTTGTTTACGGATGGAAAAAATGGATTTAGTTAAAACAAGACGATTGAGTCACAAACAAAAAGGAGTTTTAGCAGATTTTGTGTACGCATGACCCATTCTGTCACCGCTTCCTGAACATCCTCCATTAATAACGTCATTCCACAACATTAAATTTAAGTTTTCCATATTTCTTTTAGATTTAATTAAATGTTTCACTCACTTGCCTTTAGGTACTTCAAAAATAAACATAAATAACAGACAATGTTAGGTTAAATTTGCCATTTCTCTCAGTCTCTAGTAGCAGAACTTTGAGTTCTCTTGGGAGTAGCTCCCTTCCTTAATATTTTTTTAAGAATACCGTATTCTATATTTTTCAGAAAACCACGCCCATTTCTCTCACAAGTTCTAATCCCTGAAATTCAAGAATAGACGTCCAGGGATGTAGCAACTAAATTTAATCCACCCATTTAATCGCCATCTCGTAAAATATTATAAACTGTCCCGGGACTTTTGCCAGACACTACATATATTATCCTAGTAAAAAGTTATCTTTTGTGGTGAACAAAACGTATACAATAAATAAAAAGTTGAGGAGTTAGTTTGAACAGAGAATGTTTCTACACGTACATTGCATTCTTATACAATAAAAAACATGAAAACTAAAATGAAACCAACCCATACAATAAAATTAAAATAGGAAATTGATATCAGCTATTAGGTAACCTTGAAAAAGTCAGAAAAGTCGGACGAAACGTAGGATATTTGTCCATGTATCTGACTGAAAGTCCTTTTCATTGAAGAAAGAAATTCTATTTTAACAACCAACAACTTTGCCAATATCATATTCAATATTTATAGTGTTGTTCTATGCTGCTGTATATATTTTCTTTTGTCGGTTTATAAAATTGGATAAACGACTGCGCGAAATTCCTGTAATTTAAATAACTTTAATTTACGGTGAGATTATCAATGATGAGCTTTAATAGTGAAAAAAGTGAATGAAGTTATATAATCTAGAAAAAAATCACCTAATTGCCATCAGCAGGAATCCTTGAGATGAATTGATAATTAAATATGAAATGAAAAAGTCCGTGAAGGCCGAAAAAACCTATATTTACGCATCATAACTCGTAATTACTAAATATTACGTTATTGTTGTAATTTGTATGTTATTGCAGATAACAACCTTATTTTTCTGTTACAGGTAAGGTCAAAGTTCGTCTCTACAGAGGTTAATATACATGAAGCGTGTGTAAGTACTTTTATGTAATTCTTAAGTTTCTAGGCAAATGAACATACAGGGTGATTCTAAATATATGTAAACCATTGTATAACCAGGAGGTGTATAACTAGGTGACCAGGTTATGACAATCCCCAAATAACAAATGATTAACGTATCTTCATTCACATTTAAAAACACTTAGTAGACAACATGTATTTATATATGACCAAGTATATACAGAGCATTTCAATGAAAACGAACCACCCTGAATAACTCCGTTACTGTTTTATTTCCAGAGAGATCCCGATACAGGTCGATTTTTGCTTGGAGTGGGACATATTTTGCTACGAAATTTGACGTGGCAACATGTATCCCCTCCCCCTCAGCAGAAATGTCAAAATTTTAAATAGGGATCAAGTGACCCTTCGTATGAAAGGTCTTTCAATTATATTTTCAACCATATAAATATACAGACCTGTCGCCTCTTGATTTTTTTTACGAGGGTACCTAAAATCAAAAGTGTATGAAACACAACCAGGATCATTAGAGGAATTAAAAGAAAGAATAATGTTGCCCTGTCGACAAATAACACCTGAAGTTCCGCACAATGTAAGAAGAGCAGCGGAATTTCGTTTTTATCATTGTATGGAAGTTAATCGTGGCCATTTTCAATATCTTATTTAGTAATTTTTGTATTTTTATTTTAACTTTATCTTTTAAATACATTAATCAACAAATCAATATCTACTGGTGTACCAATTACGCTATAAAATAATAAAAATAATAAAATGTCATTTGGAAGTCTCTTTTATTTGAAGTTCAAGAGTTTTATGTCGAATCTAAAATACTGTGGTCTATATTAAAAAAAAAGTTATCTATGGATTTTGTCGCGAAATGCAAATGAATATCAGATATATTTATATGGTTGAAAAGAGAATTGAAAGACCTTTCATATGAGGGGTCACTTGATCTCTATTCCCTATTTAAAATTTTGACATTTGTGTTAGGTGGGTGCATGTTGCCATGTTAAATTTGGTAGCAAATATGTCATCCTCCAAACAAAAATCGACCTGGCTCGGGATTTCTCTGGGAGAGTTTCCTAACTTCCTTTTCAAGTTATACAACCCCAAAGGAACAGGCATAAAATAAGGTTTTAATTTTTTTTCTGAAAATTTGGAAAGAGATTCAAAAATGAAATTTGGGAGACATAATGTACTTCATAAGGGCTTTTTACAGGTACTACCGCTTACTAAGACATTTCAGTTTTATAAATTTTCCTATTAAATGACTATACTATGCGTGCTAGTCATTTTTTGTATTATTTTACTTGAAAATTATCAATTTTACCAAGAAAGGAGAGAAGCGAAAAAAATTCTAAATTAGGATTAGGCTTTCGAACGCATATTTTTAAATAAGAAAATTCCACTCCTATAAAAATCTGTAATAAAAAACAGAAGAGGATTACAAATTCCACCCTTTACTAATACGAAGGGAACTTTGAAATAATATCTGTAAAAAGTCCTTATATAAGTATGTACATTATGTCTCTTAAGTTTCTATTTTGTATTCCTTCTCAAATTTGGGAAAAATAAAAACTCAATATCAACCCTGTCCTTTTGGGGGTATAACTCGGAAGGGGGGATTAAGACATAAATCTATATAGGAAACTCATCTTCATTTTAGTCAAGGAACCACCTTATGATATACTACGCATTTATTTAGATCACCCTATATTTTAATATTCCGACCTTGTACGTGTAAATTGTCAGAAATTGAAATATTATTTTTATAACCATTTCTACACGTTTCCGAATGACGCCTAGTCATGGTGATTGCCGTGAACCATAAGATACTATGTTTAATTAACGTTTTACCAGAAATTTTATAGAAAAATTTTTGTATAAAAAAATATATTTTCACTTGTAATCTCCCTAATGATCGAATTTCCCTAGTCATTTCCGGAAATTTATCTATCTGAGGGCACGAATATTTTGAAAATTAGCCCGAGTCGCAGACGAGGGATAATTTTCTTAAAATATTCGTGACCGAGGAAATAAAAATTTCCTGTATTAATTGAATCACAAGGGGGATTTGGTAAGAAAATTTCAAACCGATTAAAATTTTTTAAATATTGAATATTTTTATCACGAATGAAAAAAATTCAAACTTAATAAAAATAATTAATCTACCAATTAATTTTAAAAGTTAAATGTTCACTCATATTTATTTTTCACTAAAAAGAGAAGAATTCTTGCTATAATTTCTAATCTACTTCAATTTAGTTACCTACTGAAATTTGTTACTGTTCGGTAAATATTAAATAAAATTTGGAATACACCAAATATGTTTTTTTGCCTGGACAAATAGCTTTAAATTCGAAAACTACTCTGTTATTCTCGCGTCATTATTGTGACATTTAAAATGACAGAAAAATTTCCAATGTAATTTTGTGGGAAGTTGTAGGAGGATGATTATTTCCGGAATTTTTTTTTTTGTTGTCATGTTGTGGTAAACCAAAACTTGCCAGATTAGACACCTTCATATTCAACATTCAGTAAACTAAAACTCAAATATAACCAAAACTTTATTTCGTATCTGATGTTAAAGAAACAGACACGAAATTGATGACAATAAGATTTTATGATTTTTTATTTATTTTATTTATTTATTTATTTATTTATTTATTTATTTATTTATTTATTTATTTATAGTTACACTACCCAACAGGTTGAAACCCAATTACAGGATAGGAGAGTACACATACATAAACATATATGAAAGTACAATAAAAAACAGTAAATAATACAATACAAAAAAAAAACAAAATTAAGTTAAGAAATGAGGACAAAGTTTAAGATCAAATTCAAACTAATATACTACTTTAGTCAATTAATTAACTTGGATTTAATATCACTAATTTTACAATTAAATAAATCAACATCACTGAGCAATAAATTACAATTACTACACATTTCGTACAAAGGAGAGTATTTAAGTAAGTTAGTTCATGGAGTATTTAAGTAAAATAGATTTGAATTTAAAGACCTAGTATGTAAAGAGGGTACATGAAATTGTACCATTTCTAATATTTTAGGACAGTCAATGGTATTATGCAGTAATTTGTATAAAAACACACATGAGTGATATTTTCTTCTGCAGTCCGGGTCAGTTACATCAAACATTAAGTAATTCCTGTTGAGGAAAACCTCTGGGAGGATAAACCCCTAAGTCTTTAGAATATAAAAATTTTAAAAATCTCCTTTGAATACCTTCAATTTCACCTTTATGTACATCATAACTTGGGTTCCATATAATGGAAGCATATTCTAATTTAGATCTTAAAAATGCATTAAATAATAAAATCAAAGTATTGTATTAACAAAGCCTTTAGAGTTCCTTAAAATGAAACCCAGCTGCCTATAACAAGTTGCCGCAATTTCAGATATGTGGTCAACGAAAGAAAGTTTGGAGTTAAAAGTTACACCTAGATCCTTCAGTTTGTCAAATCTTTGTAATACCTGGCCATTAAGTACATAGTCTGTTATTATAGGGCAGTGTTGTCGGGTAAAAGTCATAGCATTGCATTTGCAAATATTGAGCGGAAGTTCAATAACTTCACACCATGAGAACAAAGAAACTAAATCATTCTGTAGATTAACAATATCATCTCTGTTATGAATATGAGTGAAAATTTTTAAGTCATCTGCATATAGTAACGACTCGCTGCTCAGCTTAGAAGTGATATCATTAATATAGATATTAAACAGAAGCGGACCCAAAACAGAACCCTGAGGTACACCATTTTTTCTGGAACACTACACATTTTAAACCCCCACGGCGACTCCTATGTTTTTGCTCGCTACGAACCAGCCTTAATTCTGGCACGCACGTCAAACCACCAAGTATTTTTGCGATGTAATATATCTGAATAAAAAGAATTTTACGTCTAAAGGAAAGGGCGCCTATCCCTAGGTATTTCATTTGGTCTTAAAGTCGAACGTCGAACCGTCCTGCCATTGTTCGCCTGGCACGCGACTCGTTTGTCTTTTCCTCATTATCAATCCGGTATTACGGAACTTCTCCGTTGCTCTTCCGATCCAATTAAAGTCGCGCTGCGGATTATCAGGGCAGATCGCAATTTTACACGTTTCTTACATCATGGAGAATGTTTCGCAAGGCGATGGTTATCTCTATTGCACCTCTGATTGGTTTTACTCCTCATGATGTATGTGGAAACGGTAATAATGGAAAATGATTCACTTTATGCTGTTTTATTGTAATTATTCTAACATACGATCCATGAAAACATATAGCACACTTATAAGTCTTGGTACAACTCTTAATTGTAGCTAGTTGTAGGCAAATATTTATCAAAAATCATTATTTCATGAAATGCTGGTAGATAAAAAGATGTATGTAATAAAGATGACTTTATTTCTGCATGTAATTTAACCAGGTTTCAGATTCCTCTCCTGGTGGGGGGTTATTTGCGGTGGAATACCCCTTTTATATTAATCTACCTCCTAAATTGTGCTATAAGAACGCTACTTTTAAAATGTTATAAGTGCCATCCTTTTAACCTGCTTAATATGATACTTCATGTAGTGATGTAAAATGCTCGAAAATTCATTTTTGAAGAAATTTCGTCAAGCTCGAACGAGAAAAACCTGAAAAATTTTCGTATTTCCTGAAACTACTTAGGTAAATATTCGCCAATATTTTTGAAAATTTTCTTTTGTGGTCTATTTAATTTGTCAAGTTCCAGGACACCGTACATGAAAAAGTAGTTGTAAAGGTTTAAAACTTACTAAAACAAATTTAAAGCATACAGTAAAAGTATATTCTGCTATTCTAAAATAGTTGAAAAAAAAGATAAAGATTATAGATAATATCCACTGATGACTACTGATGTCATAAGGATTATCGTAGTTTTATAGTACTTTTCGTAGATTTACAGCATATGAATTAATTATATAAAGAATTTTTAAAATCAATGAATGTGACTGCAGTGGTAATTTTCAACCTCAAGTGAACCATCTTATAATCTCAAGTGATCTGAACAGCAGTGGTTGTTTTCCACAAAGATAGTGCAGTAATTGTTTCTATCATATAGCATTGTTGGATAGAGTAGACGTTATATTTGAATTATTTCCGGGAATAAATTCTTCTATTCGATATAGAAACTATATCCGTTGGTAAAAATATAAATTTAAAACTCCTTGAAGACAAAAACTACAATGTTGAACATATAAATTTTTTATCTATTTCGTGCATTTTCGTATATTTGTACAAATATAAATAACTTTTATTAGTCATGATTATTTTCTGTAAATATGCCGATGCTCAAATATAACGACCATTTTAACGTACTGTTAAGTGACTTTAGTAGTACATTTAACATTTTTTATTTCACCATTAGTAGCCACTGACCAGGAGCCTGACCAAGAAAATGTCATGACAGGAAAATTGTGTGTAAAATGCATTCTTTAATACCCATTAAAAATAAGTATTCAAGGTAACGACGTTTTAGATAATATTTAGAAACGATTGGATTGGAATAATTATTAAAATTCGAGAGTAAATTGAGCTATTTTCAGTAGTTCTCCACAGTACTTTGGTACCTTTCCTTCATCAATCTGTAATACATATTAAAAAATTATAGCTAAGGATGAGTAACTTTCAGTTTCATGAAAAGTTTGTCTCCTGTGTCTAAAAAGATTGTCTCCAATACTACTCCTCTCCTATCTCCTAAAAAATATAGAGTGACTCATAAGAGTGACTGAATATCGGAGCGCTACGGTGAATAGTAAAACTATTCACCATTAATAAAATAACCTTTAATCGATACAATGATTGTGTATAGAAATTTAATACGCCGCTCGCTACGCATGGTGATTGAGACTATAATTTCTTCGACTCCATGTGGTATATAGACCATCTCAATCTGCTATTGGCGATTCAAATTACCGATGAGGGCGCTGGAAATTGTAAACAAATATGGAGGAAGACGAGTAAAAATTTTGCATTTCATATCACATCATCTAGCAATTTAGCATTCATCTGCCATAAATATAGTGACTTCATGTGCTAGTTAGGGTGAAATAAAGGATAAAAAGAGTGGTAAAAGCAGTCAAACGTCCCATAAGTGCTTCATTGCTAATTATATGAATTTTTTGGGTTGAAACAGGTGCCCTAGTTTTTGTTTACTTACATTTTGGACTAAAATAAGTGTGATAAACTGTATGCTGATATCATCACGACCATATTAGTGTTTGTTTTTAGTTAAATAATGTTTAAATTAAAATATATTCTGCTTTTATAAAACTAATAATAGAAAAGTATAGACAAACTGCAAGTGGTTATGTTGTGTAAATAAACGTGTTCGCTGTTATTAAATTGTTACATGCCTTTTGGAGAAATGAATAAGAAACAGTTTCTTATACTAGGGCCAAACTTCTACCTATCTTCAATCTTAAACACTTCTATTGACACATTTTGTAGAATGACACATACAAACGCGGCAGTTTGTGTTGTGCTGATTTCTTTTGAATGCCATTTTAAAATGTAAAAATAAAGATGTATAAATACTAATCACGTCGTTTTGAACTTTGTAATACCAAAAAATCACAAGCACCACTAAATTATTACGTTAAACAAACCCAAATACGTGTTATTTATCATTAGGGAGTTTTTGAACCCCTTAAATTTCAGCACGTCGTTACCGTTATCGTTACTATAAAAATAGTAACATTATCGGCACTGCGCATGCTCAGAATAACCATAACCATAACGATAACGTAAATTTTAAGGGGTTCAAAAACTCCCTATTATATCAGCAATAAGCCTCCAAAAATTACCTTTTAAATGGGTCAAATATTTTCATGCAGACGGCGCATTCATTTTTGGAATCGCCAATAGTTGAGAAAAACTATATATATTTGTATATTACAATCAAGGGTAAAACGAGGACGGCTATAGAGGCATGCTTAATCTGTAAATACAGCATAAATATGAAGTGACTTTAGCATACATATTTACAAGTCGACAAGTTTTCGTGCAAGTGGCGTAGAACGCGTGTTTTTTGTAGACAATTTCTGTTTGACAGTAAATTGCGAGATGTTGCTACATTCTTTTTACGGTTGTTTTATCTACTAGACTTTCTGGTATTCGTAAGAAATACAATTGAACAAATAAGAACATTTTTATATATTCTTTAGAACTTGGCCCCGCCTTACCAGTCTCGATCCCAGCACACTTCACCCGTCGAACGGTTTCATATGATGGCAATAAGTCAATAATTTTGGCAGTAGGTATAGTATAGTTTTGTCAAAAAACTATTAATTAATTATGTATTTAAAATAACAATATAGTTCCAATTTTTTCTGCGGGTAATCATCATAGAAGAACACAATGATACCCGGCCGTCAGTCTAGGGCGAGGCAAGGTCAATTTTTGGCCTGGTTTACTGAAGATGTGGTACGACGCCTACCAGGTACTACTAGTTAGGATTACCTAACAGTTAATGGTTTTTATTTGGATAAGGCGTCATGTGGCTAGTAGATACGAAACTACAAACAAGTTTGTAATGTTGGTAACGCCGTTATGACTGCCAATGCTATATGGACTTGCAGCATTAGTAAATTTTTAACCATTGTATAATGCTATTTCTAACGAGTAAAAAATTATGTATGAACAATTACTTGCACATGTTTTAACAGTAAAAGAATCTCTGGTAAAAGTAATGTTTATGCTCAAGTACTCAAGTAACAACAGTTACAAGTAATAAATCAAATTGTGTACGTGCATTAAATTTGATGAATAGTTCTTTGCTTTTTGGATATTGCCTACTGATGTTTTAAAAATATACATTTCATACGTGATACCAAAAGATGGAAATATCTTTTAATTATAATGTTTCCTTAGTAGATTACATTCGTAAACCTGCTTGGCTGAAAACGAATAATATTAAAATCTAAAGATTTTATTATACCCAGTCCCGACTATGTTATAAAAGGAACTAGAGTGCATTTCCTTTTCCCAGTGCTGCAACTTTTAAATTAGGTTGCTGACTGCATATTAAATATATTCAGTTAAAAGAAAACGAAAAAATAAGTCTTCAGTATTTCATAAACTGCTGAAGTGTGTTCAAACTATACAACATGGCAGTACTATTAGTTTGCATACATAATATAATTTCCTCCTACAAGAAAACGTACAGGGTGTTCCATTTAAACAGGTTAGCAAAAAGTAACAAAACCTAGCAAATTGTATGGACCTTGTAGTTGTAATATTAAAAGAGTTCACTTAAGAAAAAGGAAGGGAGAAAGAGAGGGAAAAGAAACTGTTACAACTCCCTCTTATCGATAAGTTTAATCATGGTGCACCGAGGAGATCAAATAAGACCGAAACCTGTCAGCTGCAGTTAGTGATATCCTGCTTGAGTAACCCCTGAATTTTCTCGTACTTTTCCTTTAATCTAAATTTTTGCAATTTGTTTGTGACTTTATGAGAGAAAATACACTTTTCGCGTTTTTATTTATTTTTTTTTTAATGGTTTTTCGCGTCAGTGTCAGCATCAGTTAAAACCAAAAGAGAGCCAGAAAGGATAATGTCAAAAGGAAAAGCTATTCGTATTCACACGAATGTGGTAAATATGAAGTTTCAAGCGAAAATGTATTTAAATATTTTGGTTTTTTTTTTCGTTTTTTATTAATAATGTTGCTTATCAATACCAAGTGTTTCTATTGTATGAAATGAAATTGTTAAAAATACTGCAATATTTCTCATTAGTTAGATAAAAATGTTCTTTATAAACATTACTGCAATGTAGATATCGCCCGAAAAATATGAATCAACAGTAGGTATTTAAAAACAAAAATCGAAATATACAAACAACTTATATTTTCGCTTGATATTGAAACATTTTTAGTGAAAAAAAGCAAAAATAACAAATAGTGATGCCCACGAGACCAACGAGACGAGACTTTCATAAAGTCCCATCTCGAGTCTCGTCTCGCAGCCCTCGTCTCGCCTTGCTTCTCGTGCGAGAGTATTGCAGAAGTATCGAAATCTCGTCGTGCATAATTTTGTTCCAATATACGGGATACTTACCTATTGCTATAATGTAATAGTAGGAAAAGAAAATTACGTGTGTTAAAAGATAACATCACGTATATATGAAAGTAATATTTATACAGGGTGTCCACCTAGTGCGCGTAAGTCCAATATCTGGGTTAATAAAAGAGATAACTTAATTTTTTTTTCTACAGGGTTGTCTAATATCCCGAGCTGCACAAAATGAAAATATATTTACATATTCAGGGTGTTCAGTTTTTCCTGGACAGGTACCAACTTCGTTTTTCTAAATGGAAATATATATTTTTTATTGCTTTTTCGAACTAAACCCTTGATTTTAGTAGGACTTTCATCAGCCTTCCCTATACCTAACTTAAACTGTTTTTGAAATATTGACGGGTGAATATTGACATTTTTGCAACTTTGACACCCTGTAAAATCTAAACGGTTTAAGATCAAGCAAAACGGTTTGCACATTCCTATCTTAACTTTTCATAAGCTATCGTTTGGTACTAATTTCAAATTTATCCAGGAATTAAAAATTTTCAAAATTTTCAGAAAATTTTAAATTTTTGGATAATTCTGAAATTAGTACCAAACGATAGCTTATGAAAAGTTAAGATAGGAATGTGCAAACCGTTTTGCTTGATCTCAAACCGTTTAGATTTTACAGGGTGTCAAAGTTGCAAAAATGTCAATATTCACCCGTCAATATTTCAAAAACAGTTTAAGTTAGGTATAGGGAAGGCTGATGAAAGTCCTACTAAAATCAAGGGTTTAGTTCGAAAAAGCAATAAAAAATATATATTTCCATTTAGAAAAACGAAGTAGGACCTGTCCAGGAAAAACTGAACACCCTGAATATGTAAATATATTTTCATTTTGTGCAGCTCGGGATATTAGACAACCCTGTAGAAAAAAAAATTAAGTTATCTCTTTTATTAACCCAGATATTGGACTTACGCGCACTAGGTGGACACCCTGTATGTAAACAAATATTGATATGCACATAGATGCATGAGCTTGCAAGAATATTTGCGCGTTTTCGTACATTGTTGGTCGGTTATCAAGTATCAAGTAACTTGAAATTCCTTGACGTCAAGTAGTAGCGATAGAAATTCAAGCCAAGACAAGTATTGAATTTTTAAAATACTTGATTATCAAGTCAAGTCAAATAATCTAGGAAAAATCCAAGCTACTTAACTTGATGAATCTCTATTGAGCATCACTAACTAACAAATAACATATTACCGCTGCTGCGAATGTAATAGGGCACAGCCTCCTAACTGTAGGAGGCTGTGAATTATGAGGCGCCGTTTAGGACATATGTAAATTTTTTAAATATATTGGTACTGTTCACATATATATTTAATTTTGGACAAATATATATTAATTTTTAAAATAATATATACAAATAAGCAAAAATATATATATATTTACTATTTAAATATATATATTCATTAAAAGTGCACATATAAAATATAAATTCGATCTTTGGTCGTCGTCCGCTAGATGGCGCCACAATTACGAATAATATCTGGTAATAGTCAGGGAGCTATGGTGCAATTTAGTGATAACTGATTGAAATTTGGAAAGTTTGTTGTAGTTTAGTTATTAATGTAAATAAAAGATTGACATTTGGCAAGTATACAGTATTGACACAAATGTTTCGTTACGTGAACCGTCACTCCTTCCCCGCGCCCCTCAGGGGGTGACTCGATGATGTATTGGGTGACTTTCTTTTGGAACACATTTTTAAGGACGCCGTCACTTTCTATGTACCTCAACACTTACGGGCGGCTATTTTCATGATTTTTAGATAAAAATAAATTTGTGGTTTTTGTGGACTAGTGGTTTTTATTGAGAACTAACCATCACGGGGCAGTCCTCGTATATCTGTTAACAAGAGAGCAAAAATGATGAAACTCGAGCTATGTGGTATATAGCCGGAGTGTTTGTTATGGCCACCACACATTACCGTACCCACCCCCTGGAGGTAGAAGCGGTGAGTTTCGACGGAAAGCGATTTTCAAGCGATTTTTTGAGAAAAAATAAATTCTGGCCGTTCAAAACTCAACCCTTCCACCCCCGAGCCACTTCCAGGGGGTGGTTAGGGTAATCGCGATGGTGGTGAGTGATAACAAAGACTCCGGCTGTATACCACGTACTTCGAATTTCATATTTTTTGGCAAATAATAACGGAGATACGTGGACTGCCCCTTAATGCTTAGTTTTCAAAAAATCGACAAAAAGTCCACAAGAGTAAGAATTTATTTTTTCTCATAAAATCCCGAAAATAAGCAGTCCTACGTATCTCGGCACGTAGAAAACGATGGTGACCTTGAAAATCGCTTTCCGTTCGAAACTCACCCCTTCCACCCCCGAGCCACCCCCAGGGGAAGGGTAGGGTGGTCGCGGTGGTGGCCATAACAAACACTCCGGCTGTATACCACGTAGCTCGAGTTTCATCATGTTTACCCTCTAGTTAACAGAGATACGAGGGCTGCCTAGTGATGGTTAGTTTTCAAATCCACAAAAACTACAAATTTATTTTTATCTAAAAATCATGAAAATAGCCGCCCGTACGTGTTGAGGCACATAGAAAGTAACGGCGTCCTTAAAAAATGTGTTCCAAAAGAAAATCACCTAATACACCTCCGAATCACCCCCTGAGGGGGGGAGGGGGTGACGGTTCACGTAACGAAACCTTTGTGTCAATACTGTATACTCGCCAAATTTCAATCCATTATTTACATTAATAACTAAACTACAGTAAAGTTTCCAAATTTCAATCAGTCATCACTAAATTGCACCATTGCTTCCTGACTATTGCCTATGAGACTTAGTCGTACCTATGGTGCCATCTAGCTGACGACGACCAAAGATCAAATTTATATAAATATTTGCACTTGTAATGAATATATATATTTAAATAGTAAATATATATATATTTTTGAATTTTCGTATATATTATTTTACAAATAAATATATATTTGACCAAAATTAAATATATATGTGAGTAGTATCAATATATTTTAAAAATTTACATATGTCCTAAACGGCGCCTCATAGTGAATAGGGCCAATATTTTTGGCTCTTCTTGGTTATAACTGATGCAGACACTTACACCGAAAGCCATTTAAAAAAAATAATAATAAAGTCTTCCAAATGATGCAGATTTTTGTCGGATACCGTACCAACGCCTTTATCGACATATCGCCAAAAGACTAACAGCCATATTAATAATAATCACAATAACATCAAGTTTACTAATGACCACTAACCGCATTCTTAAATCAATCTAAGTAGTTCATATTAATAATTAAATATTTATAGACAAATAACTAACAGCATGCTAAATAAGAAGTTAATGTGACAACATCTCATTCTATACATAGAGCTAATTTCACTGCAATAAATCTAACCTGCATTTACAAACATTTACGCAAAGTGACAAGACTGACAAGTGTCTTGTGTCAAGACTGTTTTGTGTTAATAAGCAATCAAGGGCGGATTTGGCTTTTCAACATGGGGGAGTATCTCAAAGAACCACATTTTTAAAAAATGTTGTGAATTTAGAAATTATCTGTGCATTTAGATAGGTACGTAATGTACCTTTTTGCTAATGTAAAATTTGAATTCATGGTACATCCGCCCTTGATAAGCATTAACTTTGCCTTTTATAATAGGGAGATTTTAAACACCTTAAGTTTTTACCTTATCGTTATCGCAATCGTTATATTGAGCACGCGCAGTGCCAAAAATGATACTCTTTTTTGGAACTGCACATGCTCAAAATAACGATAACTACGTGCTAAAATTTAAGGGGTTCAAAAACTCCCTAATGAATTCGATAAGTAACCATGCCATAATAAAATTTTATATAATTATTAAGGTTACTGATATAAATACGGAAAATTTCGCATTCAATTATTTAATATTTCAGAAAACCGTTCTTGATCTGTTAATTGGGAGGGAAAAGAAAAACTGCTGCCATTTCTGTCAAACTTTTAGGTTATAACTTTAACTTATTGTAAAACATACCCAAACTGATAACTAGTGATTTAACATCATTCTAGCGTTAACATGCATTTAAATGGTATTATTAATGCAGTTTTCACTAATTACATTCTACTCACGTCTTAGAACATTCTAAGTTTTATTATTAATAAGGCTGTAACTGTTTTAGCTTAACTTGCGTTATAACGTAAGGTATATTTGTAAAGACTGATCCTGTGAACAAACTAGCTCTTTGACGTCTGTACTAACTGAAACTTACTCGTTTATTTTCCACTGCTTCGAGTATCGTGTAAAAGTCACCTTTAGAAAACGTATGGACTTGGGAAACGATCAAGTGTCTGTTTAATGTTAACAACGGTGGTAAAATGCAATTCTCCTTTCAATCGTGAATACATAATATAGACCCTGGTTAGACAGTACATTTGCATACTTGATACCTTAACACCGAAAGCCCCAAGGGTCGTTACTTCACAGAGATTAAGGGAAGTTAATAACCTCCCCCTCAAGTACCAGACTATTAACTGGCAACATGCGAGTAAGAGGAAAATTACTGTTGCCACGCAACAGTAAGAGGAAAATGTCTGGATTCCCCCATATATTCCAGTTAGTTAGGCCTTAATTACATTTATGGCTTTTAGGAACTGGGATAGGCCGGTTCTTTTTTCTTTTTCTTTCTTTTTTTTTTCATTAAAACGCCCTTTGTGGGGTGAAATGTTGTAGCAAGGACAGCATTTACATCAAGTTAATGAAAAGTAAACAATTTTTTTGATGTGCGTATTATGCGAGGGTGAAATACAATGCTATTTATCGATTAGATTTAGACACACAAATTTTGAAATAAATATCAGGTACAGCATTTCAAAAACTTTGTAATAATTTATCCTTCACTCCTAGTGTTGAATCAAAATTTCAAAAATTGTGATGCCAACGCCGACTATTGGTTCCAAACATAATTAATCATATTTATCCTGTCTAATAAATATAAAATTACTTAAGTGAAAAATGTATAAAACGCTATCTGTCACGAAAATCAACTAGACATTTACCTCGTAATGGTTATATCAGTGATTCCCAACCTTTTCTGTACCATCGCCCCCTTTAGAAGAGAACAAAAATTTCAGCACCCCCCTAGTCCATAATGGTTAATTTTATATGAAATATTAAAATATTGTTGCATATTATCTGTACCTAATTTATATGTTTATCCACGACCACTATATTAGAAAGGTTTAATACGTCTGTTTTTGTGGATTAGAGGCCTTCTGTATTAGAAGGAATACCTAATTATAAAAAAATATTAAGTATAATATACTATATTGTTATATTAGGATTAAAAGTTTCACAATTTTGTATTTGTGATACGAAGTGTAGCGCAGCCGAGCGGATGCAAAATTGCGAGACAAAAAGAAAAGACGCTTTTACTCCGAATATAACATGTTATTTTTTCTCCAACCGGAATCCCCATTTACTTATTAATTTCTGCTTTGAAATTATTGAATTATTTCTTCGTTATCAGAAATGTCATAGTTTTGTGACGGTTGGAGAAAAAATTTATATTATTTATTTATTTATTTGACCGCCCCTCAAGACTGTTTCAACGCCCCCCATTTGCCTCTGGATCCGCCACCGCCCCCATGGAAGGCCTCAGCGCCCACTGGGGGGCGCTATCGCCCCCGTTGGGAATCACTGGGTTATACCAATACACTTAGATTTGCACTTATTATGTTCTCGCCAGTGTGGAATAAGCATAATGACAATTAAAAGTTATGTAATTTTAAATAAATTTAACAATGCCTAGAAATGTATTGGAAGGAGATGCCGAAAACAACTACTCCACGGACAATGTGCCCCCACCGGCGTTGCATTGCTCCGGCATCTACATGGAACTCGCCACATTCTTCATCGAGATCAACCACCAGACACTGACCGGTTTCGCGCTTGTTATGCGCTACTGATAGTGCCTCAGTGGAAGCACATTGCCCGTGGAGTAGTTGTTTTCGGCATCACCTTCGAATAAATAAGTAGGATTGACTTATCTATTCCTTCATTTTGAGTAAGTAAAAAATATTCACTTATTTATCATAAAACCTCTGATGCATATAATAAATTTAACATTTAAAACTGAAGTTCTACCTCTTCGATGGAAAAAATCAATTGTCACTCCTGGGTATAAGTCTGGTGACCACAAGGATAATATAATAATTTTGTTTGGCCTGTGTACAACCAAAGTGACAACTTCTGAAAAAGTATGTTTATTCACGCTCTGACTTATCTTGTCATCCTACTAAAGGGTATATCGTGTTTTTCGGGGTGGATATGAAATGCACAGGGCAATCGTCTACGCTTTAGGTGTACTCATATCAGTTTGGGGGGGTTTATTTATACTCTTTATTTTACCACAGTGAATTGTAAAATGGCGTTTGTAAAGTATTATTATTGTTAATGATAATAATAAATTAAATTGAATTGAATGTAATGCAAACTAAGAAAACATTTCGAAGTACAAATTTAGTGACATTATACCCGACAGTGTATTTGACCCATTATGTAATTTATATAAGTGCCCAAGAATAATTTTTCAGCCCTGCCTCGTACAGCAACGCAATAAACATACCCGCCAAATATACCCAAAGATCCATTTAGTGAAGGCAAGCCGTAGTAGCGGCTTTGCGTTGATATCATCGATATGAAGGCTAAGCAACGTAATCCGCGGTTAGTATTTGGATGGATGACCGTGCAAGGAAGACCGACACAGAAACTACACAAACTTGGGCGAGGTTTGTGTAGAAGACGTTCCATCCTTCTGATAGGATGTAAAGCTGAAAGTCCTTTGACTATAAACACGTAAAAGGTCCCTACCCTGGTATAAAAGTAAGGGTTAGAAAATAAGCCGACTACAAACAAAAAAAAACACCTTTAGATAGGGGTAATATCTAGCAGTGAATTACTAATTTTACACAATGATGTCCAATTATTTGTTCAGAAAAAATGCTCACATTGCCCTTTCTACATGAAATGATTTATTTGTTTGTGGTACCAGAAACTATCAATAACTATTGATTAATTCTCTATTAAATAAAATTGAATTTAGTCGATCATGTCCACACAAGGCGCTACTTAATCACATCCGACGTCGCGTCGTCGAAACCAAACGTGACCGCTTTTTACAGCTGTTTCTTTGCGGTTTTAATTTGCGCGACAAGAAGCAAGAAACTGGCTCGGGGGAAAGCAAAAGTTTCATTGATTCCACATTCAAATCCAGACTGCGAGGCAGTCCCTCCATTTGCGGAATACAAATTAGCAAAGGAATTAGGCTTAGTAAACTGGCATGGTAATTGCTTGTATTTTACGCTAATTGTCTCATTTTACTTAGAGAGAACGGTTAATGTTTTTCGAGATTGTAAGGGGACTAGAAATTTCACATAGAACCAATAGTGACTTTCAAACTTTTTTGTACAATATCTATATGTTTAGCTTTATGTATAGGGTGGGCAAATTTGGATGTTTGTTTATAGAAACCCAAAAACTATAAGAGATACAACAAAAATGACAACAAATCTGACATCTCGGTTACCAAATCTAAATTCATTGAACTTTTTTGTCCTTCAGATTGAATAGAGTAGATAAGGTTACGTCAAACTATCTAGAGAAACTGCTTTGATTTTAAGGTGTGACAATTTCACCAATGAACTTAGATCAGGTAACCGAGCGGGCTGTCCTGAAATGAAGTATAGCGTGTTATAACTTTGGAACACACATTTTGTACCGTTCTTACAAATTTTAAAATACACAGAGTATTCAATTTAAAAAACACAACTTTATTTCATAATTCGAGAGCCAATTTTCTAATTTCTCTATATGAATATCCATATGTATACACCCTATATATTAAATTTTGGTTTTTTTATTGTTATGCAGGGTGTTTTAAAATACAGTGCCGGTAGTCATATTTAACATTTTTGGAATATGGAATATCGTTGGCTTTTCTCAACAAATTTTATTCTGTACTCCATCCTGATTACAACAATTAAAATTATGTGAGATTATTTCTGATAATCGTGTGTGTGTAACTTTAAAAATTTTTGATAGATATATGTACAGAGTGAGTCAACGAAAAGTTTCATCCTCGATTATCTGTCAGAGGATTAGTTTCTACGGAAAATGCTCGGAAAAAGGGTCGATTTGTATTTGATTTTTATATCATTAACATGTATACAGGGTGTTCCAAAAAAGAGAGGTTTACCACAACTTATATTTTTTAATTAAAACACCCTGTGTATTTTTACAGATTTCGATAGAACGTCCTCTCACAAGTACATTGATATAGAGTTTGATGGATAGAGCTCTATTAGTGTGAGGAAGATATGACCATAAATGGTTACCATAATAGCAATGTGTTGGAGAAGGACTTGTAGTGTTTGTAGCCTAGCAACGAGTCCATATTCTCTCTCTAACTCATTATGCATAAGGGACACTCTTTTATCTATATCTCCCTCACTGTTAGAGCTATATCGGTCAAACCCTATATTAATGTATTTGCGAGAGGACGTTCTAATAATATAAATGTTAATAATATAAAAATATGTTCCGCTTATAATAAAAATCGAACTGTCCCAGCATTTTCCATGGAAACCAATCCTTTGACAAATAATCGAGAATAAAAGTTTTCGTTGACTCACCCTGTATATCTTTGTCTACGTAATATTAAATTTGTATTGTAGTTCATTATTATAAGCGTTTTGATTCACTTAATTTTACAAATGTTCATCGCCTACTGCTTTCTATCTATCTATTAATTATTGAAACAGAAATTATTACGCGTTCCCTACAGAATATTAACGATAAGATATTCTAGATATTTTCTGAAAACAGTATTTCAAAAGATGTGTAATTTAGAACGAAACATTGCACAAAAAATGTTTTAGGTTCAATTGATTTATAAAAATGGTATAACATATGTTATATTAAAATGAAATAAGTGTATAATTTTTGCTAATAAGATATTTAAGACTAAAGAAATCAATAATTGTATAAGAGTGAGAAGAAATGAAATCAGAATATTTTTAAATTAAGTACCTACTTATTGAAACCAGTAAATAGAAAGTAATTTTAATAAACCCATATTGGCTAATGAAATAACTAATTAGTAATATAAATTTTGCGCGAGAGTTTTCACTTCACTAACATTTGAAAATTAAGTATATAATGGAGAAGGGAGAAAAATGTACAATGTGTATCACCTTAAATGTTCACCTATGCAAGTTTTTGATTATTAAAACATCGAAATTGATAAAATTAGCAAAATATAATTGTTTTCCATATGATTTTAACGATCTAAATGGAAAAAATTAAGAGAAACACCACATTTTCGAAATATTGATAATATGTACTTAATATTTTCTAAATAGATTTTTTAAATTACAGAAATTCGCTCACAAGTACGCTGATGAGTTCAGTGGTCCTATCTAAGAGAGTAAATGTAAATTTACTCTCACAGTAAATGCGTCCAAGGAGTTTATAAGCATTTTTCGAGGCGTTCGCCTTATCCTGTGTCCCTGAAAATAAATCCCCCACCCTTACCTCTTTTTTCTCTGGCCCTGGTTCCTGGACATGCCGTCGTCCACCATCCACAACGCCTCCTGCGCCTCATGGATGAAATCCGTGGCGTCATTTTGAAGGTTGCTTGGGCCGGCACCTATGGTCACTTTGCTCCGACCACCCTGTACACGGAAACCGCCACAATCACACAACACGATTGCCGACGGTCCGGGACACTCGAAGCGATAATTTTCTGAATTTCGACCGAGGTGTTTTTTTTTTTATTTAGGTGCGTGTTTTGTATTAAGAGCGCGTTGACGTGATTTTAGGGGACCTGTAAGACCCTCCCGAGCTTGCGAATCGGGCAAATCCTAATAACACACTGAAGAAGTGTGGTGTGCTTCTTCACGGCACACGATGAATGTATTAATTAGATTTATAACGTTTTCTTCTGGTTAGGCAAGCAGCTCAACGGTTATTCACACGTATTCTAGTGTAAGTTAAAAATAGAATGGGGTATTTTCCTTTAATCGAAATGAAAGTGGAAACCTGTATTTTTATAAAATATATTTTTTTTATATTTATTAGGATAAAAATTATTAAGATTGAATCGGTAGAAAATTTTTAATTCAATTTTGAAATTCTATTCTATATTCATGACGTCACTAAGCGAAAACTAGGGAATATGTATCTATAAAGAGGCCACACTGATAATATGTGGATAGATTCAGTTTGTAACGACAATAAACGACAGTCGACATTTCGATAATTGACATTTGAAATTTCCTGTTTGTGTTTGGTTTGAGAACTTGACGTATTGTATTGTTGTTTTCTTGTGAAGTAAACTTTTATTAAACATGGAGGAAGGTTTTGCAGAGGCTAAGTCCGACAATTTACCGGTTATAAATCCTTTTATGATAAAGATCCTATAAATCCTTTCAGAAATAAAAGGGATGAAAAATGTAAGGTTAGTATTTAACTTAACAGTATTACTGCAAAGTCGATTAAATATATTCAAAAATTACCTTTACAAATTACGATGATTTTCTATTACTAATAAATACACTTGTAATCGGTCACAGGCAGACAACAATTCATAGGTAAAAATATAAACTAAAAACAATGTCTCATGTTTACCCTAACCAAACAATTCAAACATAAACAAAAGTAAAGTTGTCACGCAGTGACACCAACCACACAATTGAAAATATCGTAGAAATCACTAAAAATGGCGCAAATTTTGAATTTTCGCTTAATGACGTCACATTGATGTCGCGCACAATAAAAAAATAATTTATGGACTTAAATGAACCCAATATTAAAATTCCAGAAATACGTATCTCTTCTTTTTCCAACTACTTTCCATTGCCGATGTAAAAAAAAAATAGGAAAGCACTCCATTGCTCTCGGGCGTATTTTTTAAACCGAATAAAACACAAAGCGGCTCCAGGATACCGAGTGGGCATTCCGGGACTTTTCTGGATTAGAACAACATTTTATAAAACATCTGTAGAAGATGGTGCAGTAAGAAGTGTGGTTCCATGAATAAGCGGAACTTTAATATTCTGTACAAAAAATGTACAAAGCATATTTGCATATCGAGCTGATGCAACGATCTTCGCGGCAGCATTATCATGCTCGAAAAAAATTAGCCCAACAATATTAAGGACGAATTGCACTCCAAAAAGTTATTTTAATTCTAAGCTGTTGTTGATGGATTTAATTTGGCTTTGTGATTTAATCACAAGCCTCGGCTAATCTGATCTTATTTCGGTTGTAATTTTTGAAGCAGCAGTAGGCAGCATGCTGGTGTTTGACATGATGACCGACACTGAATGTCAACCGCCAAATCGCAAAAACCAAGATTACTGAAAACAGACTGGAACATTGCAAATTTTTAGCATTGAAAATGCTTATAGGATCGCGAAGGTTCGTATATGGGTATGTTTCGATGAAAAGTGTAACGCGATGAGCATGTCACACCGACATGGTTGGGTAGTGGGGGACCGAGTATAGCGGGCGGCGTGGGCGCACAGTTTGGCATTCGTATTCGTATATTGCAAATTGCAAGTCTGTATATCGCAAATGGTAAGTTCTCAAATTAGAAGGTAACTTTTGCAAGCTTTCTATAGTTCCAAATTTCCTTAATTCATTTTCAATGCACTCCGATGGTTGCAAGAATTGCGAAATGGATTTTTCATTCGTTTTTACTGGAGAGTATTCAGAACACCACTAATAATAGAAACAGAACACCTGTTGGTAATCTTGAAATTGGTTGGAACCTTTGGTATGAAGGTAACACTGACGTAGTTTTCCACATAACACCAAAACACTATACTGCACTCGACGTGCGTTTCGCCAACCAAGTTGGCATCATCTGGAGATGATTAAAACTAATATTATGTAAAACTTCAGTTTTAATCATCTCCAGATGATGCCAACTTGGTTGGCGAAACGCACGTCGAGTGCAGTTTGGTGGTATGTGAAAAACTACGTCAGTGTTGACATGATGGTGAGAAAATCCATTTGAAAAAATTTTAAAATTGCTGGAAACCTGCTGAAACATTGCATATTTCCCCGATCCGCGAACCTTGTAAGAAAAAAATTTAAGAAAAATCGACAATTATCCCATCTGGACCGATCGACCACCATTGTAAAGTCAATAAGATTTTCTTTTTTCCGAGTAAATTGAAAGGCAGGTCATCTCTCATGTAAGTCTTTTCAACTCTGATTATTGTTTGTTTTCGTTTGACCAAAAAACTTTGAAAGAACTTTGTTTCATATTACACTGCTGCTGTTTAGACTTAGTTTTATTGGTTCTTATTTTACAGAGGGCGTATCCCCAGCAGAATATTTAATAAATCGTAGAGCTGCACCACATTAAATCACACACAATATGCTTAACATAATTCTGGTGTTGAAAATTTTGTTTAGATATAATCGCTCATTTTGTAGGCTAGCTGCCGGCCTATAAACTTTCTGCTCTGAGGAATATTTGGAATAACGGACCTCTCGACACTGAAGTGATGTGCGGCATGGGATAGCTACGTTTTACGTTTGTATTGTTGTTACCCAGATATAATTAGCCGGATGAAATTGCCAACACCCGCTAGCGGAATATAGTCGCGTGTCTATAAATCATCGATACATATCTACATATATAGTTGCCTCGATAGTTTAACTTTGTTCGAGTTCTCTAAATTACGAAGGTTCGGAATCTCCGCAGAACTGTCAACGTATTAACAAAGTCCAGCATCTAGAAAAACAGAAAAAGCTTATATGATTGTAACGTGTTCAGTTGGAATAGTGGTAAATTAAGCAAATAAGCAGATGACAGATCACATTCGACGAACTAATTTTTCATGAACTGCAAACTCTTCGCGTTAAAAATAAAGATATTTTGAAATACAATCAATTTGTTAACTGACGAAGACTGAAGAGTTTAAAGAACACTTTGTGTAGATAATGCAAATATAATCATGGTTATTTGTCGGTAATTTTACATCATTAAACATACTTACTATTAGCAACCGGTGTGAAATTGGCGACTAAACATAGCGACTAAAATTTACAAAGATAGCCGAATGCTCATAGGCGTACGGAATTTCATGTGAAAATGATAATAATAAAAAATAAAATAATATAAAGTAGTTTAAAAAATATTTCTTCGCTCACAGAAATATAAACTTTATTATTATTTACCAAAAAATCATTTAGGTGTCTACTTTAACCGATAACTAACGTCATTGATTCGAGGGTGACTAAAACCACACCAAATGAATTAAAAATAAATATCTCCGCTCACAGACATACAAACTTCATTATATTCTAGCAAAAAATAGTTATCGGTATTTACAATAACATAAAGTGATTGCCATGGACTGGCAAGTTCTGACAGGGTGGTTAAAAGCACCCCAAATAAACAAAAAATATATATCTCCGCTCACAGACATGCAAACATGGACATGCCAGTCCATGGCACTCACTCTATGTTATTGTAGATACCGAAAACTATTTTTTGCTAGAATATAATGAAGTTTATATTTCTGTGAGCGAAGAAATATTTTTTTAAACTACTTACATTATTTTTTATTTCACATAAAATTCCGTACGCCTATGAGCATTCGGCTATCTTCGGAAATTTTAGTCGCTATATTTCATCGCCAATTTCACACCGGTCTATTTGCATTACCTATTTAAAGTGTTCTTTAAACTCGTAGTCAGTTAACCAACTCATTGTATTTTCAAAAAAGTCGTCATCTTCAACATATGGAGTTTTTGCAGTTCATGAAGAATAATCCCCAAATGTCCATCGATAATCTTCGGGCGTCGAACTTGAGCATGACCAACTTGAAGATTATACACAAACGTAAACTCTGATTTTATTCAAAATTTACAATAAATTACAAAATAAATAAATGGAAATTGCTAAATAATCAAATCTCAGGTAATTTAAGCTTCAAGATAAGGACTACATTAGAACGGTTCGAAACCCTTCCGAATCGAGTCCCAATAAACGAAAACAGGCAACCACAAAATCCAGAATCGTCCGCTTCAAACTCGAATGCATATTTCAATATTTTCAGAATCGGATAATTTAAGAACCCGAACAAACGTTTTGTTTCTCGACTATTTATTATATACTTTTTAGTTTGTAACATATAAACATATATATTTTTGTGCTTGCCACTAGCATATCTAATCCCAATTTTATTAGAAAAGATGACGTCAATATGTATCAAAGAACTGCTTGCCTGCGTAATTTTTACGTCATTTTCACATACGAATGTATTCGCACGACTTAAGATTCTCACTCGGCTTTTATAATATCAATATTTGAAATCAATAGCCAATCAGCCAAAGTATTACATGATTAATTAATGATTGAAACATTGTAGTCATAGACAGTGTAATAAACCGATAAACCGCTTTAACAATGATGATTGATAGCTCATTTCAGTGGTTTTACCCTTACCAAAGTAAACACGGAACACGGAAGTGTATTATTTTCCATGAACGCACGAGTGTTAAGTATCCCTAATATCAAACGATCTCCTTAGTTCCTTAGTCCTCTTTAGTTCGGTATAGTTCTCAAATTGAAGAAGCTGTAGAAATCTATAATTTACTAAAGGGACTGCTAATAGGTCGAGACAGTTGTATTACGCTTGGTATTAGGAATATTTACACGTATGTGGTGATAGGGCATAAACGTTTGTCTGTATACGCAGTATATGAGCTTATATATACGAAAAGATTTCCACAAGAACCGCTATTTGATATTACAACAAACGAGAACGTTTTTCCTTTATCCTTTTAAATTGAACATGGCTATCATCGAGCAAATAATGTATCAGCAAATTGTTGGTATCCACCTTTTTATACTTGAACCTCAGACAAATAAACAAATAAGGGTACTGAGCATTTCACATACTAGTATTGCCAACATCAAGTCACATTCTAAGCGTAGAATGTTTACATTGGCCTTGCCAAATTTATTCCAAGTATTTAAACTCTAGACTAATTCCTTAGAAAGGGAGGGTTTTAGATATTATTTGAATTAAAAATTGCCTGATATATGTGGCAATGATGGTTCAGTGTCCAAGCCAGTCACTGTCATAGTTGTTACTGCCTAGACGGACCAGAGCTTTTTATTAAATACATGCCATTTTCTGCGCATACTTCTTCTTTGTCCATATACAGAGTTATATGGCAATTTTGGCAGTAGAAAAATTTAGATTCCTTGCTGGATATAAAATTTTGATTAATGAATATCTGTACATCTTTGCTACCTAAGTTTATTGCGACTTCATGAAATTTGCAGACGCACGTAACAATTTTTATTGTATAATCCACTTTTCATGGCTGTCCTGAGTATACTTGCACAAATTGTCCGACCCTTCAGCTGTCTACAACAAGCGCCTTTTTGAGCTAATAATTATTCTTGTCAGGGGTGACGACCGCTGGCGGTACATTTTAAATTTTCTGCTGCTCAGATTCCATTCACGTATAAAAATTTGATAAGGCCGTTTCATAGTAGAATTAACTGCTTGTTATTACCCCTGTTCCCATTTGTTGAAGATAATTTTTCATTTCGTCAAGCCTATGCGGCAAAAAAAATGCGCGAGCCCCGCGCAATTTTGCTTAGCAATGCAATGGTTTACGGTTGTGCTAAAAAGCTTCACAGCATTTAAGATAAAGTTTTACAAACGAAGATGGTGCTTAAAACCAATAAGGGAACATTTTCGGCATTTAAAATAGTTTAGGTTAGAACTGTTTTTCTTTTGCATTGTCTGTTTAGTTTATATTTTTAAGATTAGTTTATTAGATAGTAGTTTAACAAAACAGTACATACTTGTCACTACCGTTTCTACCCAGTAAAGTAATATATTTTGTAAATATAAGACTTACCTAATGACGGGCAATCATTTAAACGAAGTACTACAAGTCAGTAGATACTATGTTTTAGCTTATAAACAGGAAAATCAGGACGTATTCGTAAAAAACTTACAATAGATAATAGACATTTTATTTTACATCAATAAACATACACGTGTGGTACATCGTTGTATTGGAAAAATGTACCTAATAGAACATCCAATTTCGTATTTAGAAAAATGAAATTCATTAGAATAACTCGACAACCAAGGCTCATATTAACAGAAAATTCTTAGTTTTTCGTAGGTATATTTTTATATTTTCTCCTACGTCTCCGAAATTAAAAAGAATTTGGGAACAGTGTTAACTTATCATGAGATAAAAGGCAGTGGGCTTTTCCTCATTTAACCGATTTCGTGTCTGAAACAGTTTCGGAGATGGCAATGTGGTAGCACCTAAAATCCTGTATATCATTTTTTTATAATTGTTCTGAACATGAATGTAAGATATATCTACATATCCACTCCTCCTTGTTTGTAAGTCAGTAATTATGATGATAAATTAAATGGTCATATCTATAGGGTGTTAAAAAAATCCGGTGTGCCGCACTTCGAGGGCTAAAAATAAAAATATAAGTTCCTATGAATATATGCCCTAAAATGGTTCCTAAGGGAGTTACAGCAAATTAAACTTGAATAAAAAAACTGGTTTTTACTCATTTTAGAAAATGTTTGAGCACTAAAAGTATCTAATGTGTACACAACTGTTAGTTGAATTCACATAAAAACAATCTACTAAAACGCAAATATCTCGGAAACTCGGTTACTGTAGCGAGTTTAATGAATAGTACCTGCCTACCTTTTTTACATAAAAAGTCGTAATTTTTCACATCCAATGTGAAAATTACTTTATTCACTTGGATAAAAAAAGTTTTGTGAAAAATAACTCTCTACCCTTATGAAAACTACCCTTTACGAAATGTCAGGACTCTTTTTACAATCACCATTCGCTTTGGCATAAAAATTTATGTCAGGATACAAAATTTCAAAAAAACTGGTCTGGTTCCTAAAAATAAATAAAAAAAATTTTTTATCCACCGTTTAAAGGGCTGTAACTCCCTTAAGGTGCGTATCCACCGGCGAACTTATTGCGAACAGTCCGTGAACAGTTAAATGAAACAGTTCGTCGACAGACCGGCCTTGTTCGCGATCAGCTCCACACACAACTCGCGAGCAGTTACACGCTGACGTCTACATGAAATTTGATTTTTGTTTAAGAGTTGTTCACCAGAAGTTCGTCAGTGTTCTACTTTTATTGACACCGTATTGAGTGTCAAATCATGTAGTAGGTAGCATATACAGAGAGTTCCAGAATGATTGTCCGTGCCACTTCATAATGATTTTTTCTATGCCACCTTTCTATTTTTATAATCTGCACTAGAATCATGAGCGCAGGCAAGGGAATTTACTGATTTGATTTGTTCCATGCCATGGTACGTCAGTAAATATAGGTTATGTTAAAATTAAAATAAAGACAATTTATTAAAAATAATATAGTTATTATTTTGTATTGTTCTATTCCTATGTATCACCAGTATAACCTATTCAAACTGTGACTTGTGGAGCATTAGAAAATATTAATTTATGGTTCTTATATTAATTTCAATATTAAGAAATACAAAATTACCAACCTGATTTAGGACTCTCTGAAACTGTATAGTATTGAAAAATACTCTTTTAAACGCAAATGATACTTCAGTAAAACAATTTAAACACGAAAAATGCTAAACGCCACTGAGTCAAACGTCAAATGCTGTCAAATATGAAAATTTTCAAATTGACAGTGAAAAAGAAAGTAATTTTAGCAAATGGAAATAAATTTTGATTATATTCAGGCTAGGCTGCGTTCCCGTACCGGACAATCATTCTGGAACTCTCTATTTCGTCTGTGCCCATCTAATTTTTTCATTTTCTCCACCTTTTGTCTTTCTCGTCAACTCTGCGCTGGCAGTCTTAATTTTCCTTTCACTTTCTTCGCGTGAACACTTCACTTCTGTTTCTAACCTCTCCCACGCGTCATTCTTCTTTGTTTTATTTCGATAATCGTTTAATTCTACATTCCATAAAACTTCGTGTTCACAATATTTCTCTATAAGTGTTATTACTTTTTCATCCAGCCACTCCATAATAATTTGTTTAAATCGCCACGTACGAACAGTACGACGGTCTACACCAAACAGGTTAGCGAACAAACCTTTTCAAGTTGCCAACAGCCGACGGGAATTTTAGCGAACTTGGCATGAACAGGGTCGACGACGTTAATGTTACGTGAACTGCTCGCGAACTGTTTGCTATCTTTCCGCATACACTTAGGTTGTGTTCCGATATTAAACTTGGTTAACCAAAATCCCAGTTAAGCGTTCCATTAAATAAAAATTCCTGAAAATTGTTTAATTTTGGAACTGTGGTCACCTGAAAAAGGTTAACCAAACGTCAAAATATTGACCGTGCTCTGGGAGCAGTGCATTGGTCAACCGAAGAGTTAGCAGGTTAGGTTTTAGCGTTGAGAGAAGAAATATCAATTCTCTCAACGATTTTAATTATATTTTGTTTAGATGGTGAAGGCAGATGGGGTGGCGTTCTTGCGTTAAGAGTTATACCTAATAAATATTTATAAATTCTACTTTTCTGTATTGTATTCTGTAGTCCACTTGACCAAGTCGACTGAAAGCTACACTTATATCTACTTATAAACTACTTATATCTTACTATAATATACCAAATTATCTGCTGTTTCATTTATTTTTTGACTGAATACTAGAGTAATAGTTAAGCACGGAATATGAAGGTATTTAAGGTTGAATGAATCCCAATAAAAACAATTCATCATCCATGTTGATTAACCAGCCAGTTCCTTAATTACACATTTTTCAGGTTTACCAATATTTCGGTTAACCGAAATCTTGGTTGGCCGCGGATAATATCGGAACACAACCTTAGTGAACAGGGTATTGAGTGATCGTGAGCTGTTCAAGAGCGCCAGTGGATACGCACCTTTAGGAATAATTTTAAAGCATATGTTTATAGGAACTTCTATTATTAGATGTAATGTCACCCCTCGAAATTCAGTATACTATTTTTTACACTCTGTATATTAGTCTTTATATTCCCCTAAAATGTATTAAAATACCTGCTTGATATTATCTGTGATTGAATTGAAACTCTTTTCGTTTAACGGATTTCATGAATATCTCTTATGGAATATTCAGTCTTTGATCTTCTTTTGTTCCCTTATTTTCGTACCCGATTTAAATAGATTTCGATATTGTTGATTCAGATCGATAAGGTCTCAAGTTTGACTTTGCCATGTAAATTTAAGAAATAAAGCCATTTTGTGGAGGCAATAATAGGTACCTATAAATACTCTATTCAACAGCCTAAATACAAACTCTACCAAAATATTAACTTTGGAAGAGTTTGGCAGAGTAAATGTCTGTTACTAAATTTTAGTAACAGACATTTACTCTATTGAAAAAGGCCTAACAAGCCGAAATACTAGTATATAGAGTGTTTTCTATATATTTCTTGGAACATCTAAATGAGATCAATGTTTTTCTCAAAACAATTATTTTCACGATGTTTCATAAAGAACCATCCGCTTCGAGTATCCACTTTATCTATTTACCTCTCTTAATGACTAAGAAGTTCTAAGAAGTCCATCGTCGAGAAAAGTACAAATTTTGGCTTAACTTCAATAATATCATTCCATTAGCCAATAATGAAAAGAACCAGGCTCTTCAACATTTAGAAATTCTCGCATTTAATTAAATCTATAGTATCTAATCCATGAATCTCTTGGTTTATAGTTTTATTTAGCTTTTCTTCGGCTCGTCAGCTTTTTCAATTCTAAAAATATAAAAGTTGCATTAACACCCACTTAATTAAACCTGCCTTAATACTTCTAAACTGCTTCCCTCTTTAGAAACATTACCTCGCCCGAGCCAAGTATTGGTTCAGACATGCATCGAGATCCGTATGGCCACCATCGATAATAATAATCCAACTAGCTTCACCCAGAAAGGTAGTTGGCCGTGGAAGCAGGATTCCTGGCGTGATCGTTCATCGCGGTTGTTGCATTCAGAGGAACTCCCAAAGTGGGATGGCGTGCTGATGACGGCTCGCGTGTCTCTGAAACGGTTTAGTTCGTCTCTATTGAATGGATAAATCGGAGGCGCAGGATTAATTAATACATTTGGCTGTACAACTTATTTTTTGACAAATATACAGAGTGTGTGAAACTATAACTGTACCTATTTGTTTATGCGGCTGAAGGATCTGAAACAATTTTCTTCTCCTAAATATATTTAGTTGAGTACCAACTAGTAACCGGTGTGAAGATAGCAGCCACTTTTCAGCAGCCCAAATGTTTAGCAGCCGTTTTATTTTCGCGTGAAGTTGGCAGCCATTTTTCTCGCTTGTCGTTTTAGGGGAATCCAATATTTTATTCCTCTTCAATTCAAACGGGTTTTCCTAACCAATTTTAAATACAGACATTATCAAGGGCCCGACATGTAGATACAACCCTTAAGTAAAAAGATGAGTAAAAGTCATTCTTTTTTTGGGTAAGTTAGGAATGACTTGCCGAATGAAAAAAACTATATTTTCCTCCTTTAAGAGTTTGAAATAAGCCCTCAAAGTGGCAATTTCTCCCCCAAACCATCTGAAGGATACATAACAACCCTTAAAGTAAAAATATAATATTTTGAATAGAGTTGCAGAGTGACATATGGTGCATATTACTCCTTAAAGAGATAGAAATAAACCCTGAAAACGGTAATGTCTTCCACGCCACCTGAAAGGTAGATAACAACCCTTAAAGTGAAAATATAATTTTTTTTTTCGATAGTTAGAAATAGAGTTGCAGAATGAAATATGGTGCATATTACTCCTTAAAAAATTGGAAATAAGCCCTCATATCGGCAATTTCTTCCAAGCCATCTCAAGGGTAGATAACAACGCTTAAAGTGGAATTATTTTTTTCCGGCAATTTAGGAATAGAGTTGCAGAATGAAATATGGCGAATTTTACTCCTTAAAGAGGTGGAAATAAGCCCTCAAAGCTGCTTTTTCTTTCAAACCGTCTGATGGGTAGATTGCGTAACACATTACTTCTTGCCAAAATTTTTTAACTCGCTTCACGCCCTTCAGACGGCGTGGAAGAAATTGCCGCTTTCTGGGTTTGTTTCCACCTCTTTAAGGAATAATATGCTATAGCGTGCTTGGTCAAATTTTTATATAGTTGTAATTTGCCAGATTGTTTTAGTTTAGTTAACCCAAGGACACTTACAATTTTCTGCCGGCTAGCAGTTGTCTGGCTGGGTCGGAATTCTTGATTTGCAATATTCTTATTTACCTGTTTTTTTTTTTTTTTTTTTTTTTAAATGTAAAATTTGAAAAGTTTATAGTTGTTAAAATTCACATTATTTATTTGTCTAAAAGACTTTACCGGGGGCACCACTGTACTTTAATCGTAAAGAAAATTTAAGGTGTATTGTGAAAGATACAGAAAACAATACGTAACATTAGCTCACCAAAAATGCACCTGAAAAATCTGTCGGAGAGGAAAATCAAACAGTTACTTGAGTAAATGATTTTTATCTCATAAAGATGTTGATTAATTTTTTATCATTATGTTAATTACAACAAGATAGCAATTGGTTGAATTGAGTATGTATTATAATAAAAAATTTCTAATAGCTTGATTTACATGTAACAAAAATCAATTGTTAGATAATTACCTCTGGTACCATTGGTGTACATAGAAAAGTACTTAGTATTAATTTAAAAGCTACACCAAATTTTACATTGAATTTCGGAATCCTTATTCCTGAAATTTTATCTTTTTATAGTAATTTATACCTGTCCTTTAAGGATTGGTGATTAAAATGATGTAAATATACAATATACAACTTTCAAGCATACAAGATACAACATCCAAAAATACAACCTGGATTATACCACTTGCTGTCTACTTATAACTGCTATAGGTACTGCGGTTCTGGTCCACTTCAAAAACTAAAGGCTCAATCCTCCAAAATAGGAAGGGAAAGGGAAATGCAATTCAGGTCTACTGCATCCAATTAAAACCAATAAAAAATGTTGTAGGGTCATCCAGCAATTTCAGCATACTGCAGTCGCAATTCAAAATCATGCTTCAAATAAACCATGGATGATCAACCCAATCAGATTAACTCCAACAAAAATTATATACCATCAAATGGATAGATACAACCAATAAATGCTATCACAAGTATGGTTTTATCTTCAAATGGATAAATTCCATAAAGAATATATATCATCACAAACCCTTTAATTCAAAAAGGGTTTGCCATGTGCTTTTAACGAAGAAGATTTAAAATGGAGGCTGAAACGTACAACACGTGTGCCTTCCTCGATGCTTGCAACGTAAAAGAAAGTTAAACGGAACCCAACGTTTCCAGAAAGCAATTTTTGAAAAAACTATTCTGAAGCGCATGTCTGTTTACGAGTTCGAAGCCTATGGGTCATGGTAATGGCAAAAATATAAATCTTGTGGAAGAAGAAGAATTTTTCTATTCGCACTGCCTTTTGACATTTCAGATTATAAACCTTGCAAAAGTTTATCTATGGTTTATGGTGATCTTAAATAAAATTTATTTTAACTGGACAACTAATTGTTTAAAAAATGTGGAAACTGTAGAAAATAACTACTACATGGAGACATGGAGAGAGTAAGGTGACTTACCACAAACAGGGAGATCTGGTGAAAACTGAAGTTTTAGTGAAGTGAAAGTGTTGCAAAAAGGACAATTTTAAGTGAAAATTGTGATTTAGTCTCTGTGAAATGTAATGCCAATATGTCTAATGCATGTTAAGTAGTTTTTTTTTATGCATGATTGCTTGTTAATAGTTAAAAATAAAAAATTTATATTTGAAACGTTTTGTTTACCAACCCTTATTTGTTTAGTTGAACCATGCAACCAACAATACAGTATTTGAGTCTTTCTGGTTGTATTTTTATAATATCTAGGGGGACTTCCAACATAAATTAATTTAATAAATATCTAATATCAGCAGTAAGCAATTTCAATTGCTACACACCCTTCACCAACCAAAAAAATATGACCTCAGGTTATATTTTTGATAAATTTAAATTTGAGAAAAGTTTAAAAATCATTACTCCTTTTATAGAATTTCTATATTAAATCTAATGTTAGTAATTTCCTAATCTAAGCCATCCTAAAATTTATAATCTAAATTCTATAATTGACTTTATCAAAACTTACTCACAAGTATCATAATTGACTACAATTATTTGCAGTATTCTTAAACTTCTAAAATTCAATTAAACTATTTTAATTAGCTTAATCTCAAAAACTATGGATATTAACACTTCCACAATAATAATGTAAAGGCCATCAGCTTGTTACAGGGGATGTACTGAAAGTACAAAATCTATTATATACAAAAATGGTAAGAAAGTAAACGAACTTGCTACCAAAATTAGACATGTCATCGTACTAAACGTACTCATACTGACAAAAAGAGAAGGATACGAAGAAACTTTTACCTTGACAAATTCACGTGCCCTTCCTGACGAAAGACAATAACCCACTAGTCCATACCTAACCAAGAGCTCGTGACACTATCTGAAGATGTTAAGCGACAGGTCAAGTTCTAAGTTGCGCTACCTCAAGACGCTTGAGGTGCCTCGTGCAAAGAACCTACCAAAATGGTCCAAGATCTCAGCAGAAATTTATAATAGGTGACTGTACCCCGAAAAGAAACACAGGTAAACCGTCAAGAAAAAGGAAAAGAAACCATAAAATTTAGGAATACTCCAGGGACGTGGTTTACTATCCCACCAGCGATAAAGTGGCTGACACACTGAAACAGTACTAAGAGCGAAAAAAACATGCGACGGGGTTGTTCCCATATGTGGCTCGACATGCAATCTCTCGGAGCGGCAGGTATATGAGAGCTGAGGTAGATTGTGGGATGCAAACCAGCCAGAGTATCCAGCCTCGACTGAATAGTCTATTACCAATCTGCAGCACCACCTACCCTTCTTAAACACCCTGCTATTAAAAGCAGCCCTCCGATGACGAGCATGTCCCAATCACAAACGAGCCCCTCTGCTACAACAAAGGGTCCTTTTTGAGGATTTTTACCTCACGCAGGTTTAATTCCACGGTGGCATAATTCATAACCCACTACCACAGGGCTTTACAATTAAAATATGAGAAGTACCGATGTACTATACTAGAACTACATACTAATTATAACTACAGGGAATATATGAACACAAGGAGCACGTGTTTAAAGAAAAATTGTTCGAAGAAAAATTTGTTGCAACAATTAGTTTTTGGTTCGAAACCAAAAAAATAGGTACGTACTGGGTAGTACATCTAACTATGTGAAAATATAGTTTCCTACTATATATCGACACAAATAACACTTTAAAGTGACCATTGCAATACTCTTGCATAAAAATATGAGAAACTCATAGTAATATGAAACGAACTATACCCATGTTACATTTTCTATTGGTAAAAGTAGAATGTTTTACAAAATAAACTAAGTAGGTAGATATCTAGGTAGCAGAAAAATTTTACTCTGATAAATCAGAATTCGATCCTAGATAGGGTTTTAATTGACTAATGTGCCAAGATCCTACATCATTACCTTGTATGTCGTCGAGTTCATATACTAATCGAGATTTCACGTTACGTACTTTACAGAGTACATATCTAGGTGCTAGTTTGGCTGAAAACTGCTTCGTAGCATCTGATAGAACATGATTCCGTTTCCAGACCTTATCACCTACATTAAAAATAATATTCCGCCTACGTAAATTATATTGTTTAGAATTTCGTTGATACATTGTATTCAACATATCTTGTACTTTTTTATACAAATCTGAAAAATTAGCTAGATTTTCTGCATAGTGATCTGCGTATCCAGGTTCTAAATTAAAATCTACGTTATCTATATGTTCACCATAAAAATCACCCGATATTGGAATTTTTCGTCCAAAATTTAAGAATGCAGGGCTATACCCAACCACGTGATGATGAGATACTCTCATAGCATGAGCTATTTCATAAATATCCTTGTCCCAATTTTTATGATTGGTGATGAAGCAACGAATCGATGTTAATAAAGTTCTTATCGAACGTTCAGCTGCATTATGCTGTGGATGATATCTAGCATTATATAAAATCTTTTGAACTTTATACTTTTTAGCTAGTTCTTTAAATTCCTTTCCGGTAAATTGAGAACCGTTGTCACACACTAAGAATTGACTTACTCCATACACTAAAAATACTTCATTTTCTATATATGAAACTAACGCTTTAGCAGTAGCAGCACGTATTGGCTTTACCAAGACATATTTTGTGAAATAGTCAGTAACGATTATTGCATAACTATTGCCTCGTGGTGAACGTGGATACGGACCAAGAAAATCTATAAAAATACATTGAAAAGGTGTGGTAATTTTTCTTTCTGTTCCCATTAATCCCATAGGTGCGGAGTTTGGCATTTTTTGACTATGACAAATATCACAATTCCTAATATACTTTAAAACATCTTTTCTTATTTTAGGCCAATAAAAATCTTCAGTTATTTTGTTTAAGGTTTTGTAAAAACCGAAATGTCCCGATGTGGGAATGTCATGACATTGACTAATTACTGACTTACGTTGTGAAAGTGGAACAACTAATTTCCATTCTGATATATTAGATTTTAAAGGAATGTTTTTAGGAAGAAATTTATAAATGTAATTATCTTTTACGGTCCAGTGTGGATAATTTTCAGGGTGGCTATTAATTTTATCTCTTAATTTTAAATACCAAGGTTCCAAATCATCAAGCAAAACTCCTAACACATTTACTTCCATAGGGAGTGGTGACCTAGACAAAGCATCTGGAACAACATTCAGTTTACCCTTACGGTGAATTATATCAAAGTCAAACTGTTGTAATTGAGCTGCCCATCTGGCGAGTACACCAGTTGGTTCTTTTAATTTTTGAAACCACAACAGACTGTAGTGATCTGTTATGACAGTAAAATGAATTCCTTCGATGAACGGTCTGAATTTAGTTATTCCAAAATAAACAGCGCCAAGCTCTCTCTGATAAGTTGACCAGTTTCGTTCAGTACGCGATAGACTGCGGCTTGCAAAAGCAATTACTTTTTCTTCTCCGTTTTGTACTTGTGTAAGTACAGCGCCTAAACCAGTAGCACTAGCATCGCACTGTATAGAAAATTTTTCATTAAAGTCAGGAGATGTTAAAATTGGAGCGGAAATTAAAGCTTGCTTGATGTTTTGAAAAGCTTGTTCGGCTTGATCATTCCATTTAATAGGAAGTTTTTTACCGCGACCCTTTAATAGGTCGTTTAAAGCTGAAACGGTTGATGAAAAATCTTTTATAAATCTTCTGTACCATGAAGCCATGCCAAGAAAACGTTTGACCTCAGAACTATTTTGCGGTCTGGGATAGTTTACCATAGCCTCAACTTTATCTGGATTAGTCCTTAACCCATCCTTATCCACAACGAAACCAAGATAATTTAAAGATTCACGGAAAAAGTTACATTTGCCATAGTTTATAGTCAGATTAGCTGATTTAAGACGAGAAAGTACCTCATTTAACAAATTTAGGTGGTCTTCAAATGTTTCTGATACTAAAATAACGTCATCTAAATAAGTAAAAGCTGAAGGCTCTAATTCTGGACCTAGAACTCTATCCATCAATCTCTGTTGTGCTTGGGCACTATTAGATAAACCAAAAGGTACTACACAAAAATGAAATAAGCCCCTTCCGGGTACACTAAAAGCGGTTTTTTCTTTACTGTCTTCTGACAAAGGTATTTGCCAGAAAGCACTTTTCAAATCTATACTCGAAACAAACTTGGCCCCTTTCAACATATTCAGTATTTGATCAACTCTAGGAAGTGGATAGGAATCTTTTTTAGTGACTGCATTCAATTTTCTACCATCAAAACAAAAGCGATATGTCCCGTCTGATTTTTTTACTAATAAAACAGGTGAACTCCAACTACTAAAAGATGGTTCTATTACCTTTAACTTTAACATTTCATCTAACTGTGAATTTAATTCTTTTAATAGATATGGTGATAGTTGATATTGTCTTTGTTTACAAGGTATCGCGTCCCCTGTGTCAATATGTTGAATTAGTTTATTGGTTCTACCTAATTTATTTTCAGGTGACAATTGTTTGAATTTAGCTAATATGTTCTCTATTTGAATTCTTTTATCTTCGGTGAAGGAAACTGTATTTCGAAGGCCTTGATCACTAATATTTTTAAATGTTTTAACATCTATCACATTTACATTGATATTTGTTCTTGGATCACTAATTTCCCAAGTGTTGTTTTTAAAATTTAGACAAAGATTAAATAATCTGCAAAAATCACTACCTAGGATCAATGAATGGTTTAGTGATGGAACTACTAATACCTCTAACAATTTACACTCCTTATTTAAACAAATTGGTAATGAAACTGAGCCGGATATGATTTGTTTTTGACCATCTGCTGTAGTTACAAATTTCGTTTGAACTGGTTGACTGTTTAATTTGAATTTATTTAAAATGTGTTCACCTTCGGATCCAATAACCGATTTATTTGCTCCTGAATCAAGTAAGGCTACTAGTTCCTTATCATAGACATTAATAGCTATATATGGACGATTATCGTGAGCTCGCTCTACAAAGACTGGTAAAGTTTCTGGTACAGTATTATTTAATTTATTATACTCATCTTGTACAATAAAATTATCATGACTATTTAAATAAAAATTTTTAACTTTGTTTAACCAAGATTGCCATTCGGTTTGAGATGTTAAAATCTTAGATTTAAAATTATTAAAATAGGGATGAAAAGCAAAATTTTTACCACGAGAATTTAAATGATTAAATTTAGAATTAAAAACAATTTTAGACGGAATAAAACGTACGGCCTTATTTACATGTGGCAAACAGTGGCCAAAATTATTTGCCTTTATTATTAGTTTTTTGAACACTTTCTGCAGTTTCGAGATATGACGTCAGGATTTCCGCACTTGAAACAAAATATCTTACGTTTTTCTCTGCATACCTGGTATCTATGATTTGGTTTATTGCAGTTCCAACAAGTGACAGTGGAAACATTAAAATTTCTACGAAATTGACATGTTCTACCCGTAGATGTGCTTGCTAATGTAGTACTAGATTGCGTTAAATATGCCAAATCAGTTTGTAAAACACTCGTACTTTTTGGAGGGGGAATATAATTATTTTTTATGCGATCTGCTTCATCCAACTTTCTACAAATAGTACACAACTCATCGGTGTTCTTTACATCAACTAAAGCTATTCTCGACGTATAGCGTGGTAAAATTCGTTCTTTAATAATTTTAAGTTTTGTAACTTCTGCTGGAGGACGAGATAGTCTATCGAAGTATGACTCCATCGTAGCAACATATAAAAGGATTGATTCTTTGTTACCCTGTGTTCGTTTTTTGATTTCGTCCCACAGGTCATCATCAAAACCGTCCGATAAAAAGTCACGCTTCAATAAACGTACTAGACCTTCCCAATCAGTAGCTAGTTTTTTACGTTGAATATTTCGAAACCAAAGTTTAGCTGGACCTTCGAAAAGATCAGCTGCTGACTCAAATAACTCTACATTACTTACATTACGAGTCACCGATAACTCTTGTACTCTCTCTAAAAAGGTATGTACACTCATATTTTGTGTATCATATTTTAAATCCCATTTATAAACAGGTACTGACTTTCTATTATTTTGGTTGGATGAACCAGGCATCTGTTTAGGAACATAAGAGGTGCTTACATTTATGTCAACGAGAGGTGAAATTTCTGATTGTTGAATTTTTTCTCTGAGATCTGCGTCATATAATATACAAGTGGAATGAGAATCGTCTTTAAAGTCTTTTATTTCTTTATTTTCTCCAGATGGCATTCGTAAAATTCTATTATAAACATGTATTAGACGAGTTTCAATACGCTTATACATAGAATCAGAAGCAGGTCCCTCAAATTCATCAATGAGATTTTTTATTGACTGTAAAATTTCTACAATTAAGTTTTGTTCAACATTAAAATCAAACTCAGAATCTACTAACTCCGTCTCTCGTTTACGTTCGGACTCTAATAATCTATTTAATATTTTCCGTTTAGCTGCAGCGTCTTTTCTACCCGCGTTTACACCTCTTATACGTAATTCATAGTTCAATTCCTCACTCAGGAGATAAACTGGTTTCATATTGCTAGATTCCATTTTACTAGGATTTAACCAAATTAATTAAAGAATTCCAGCATGCAACAGCACAATCAAGTACAATAAAAACGCAAGAAAAAGGTATGTGCTCAAACCTATATATTCAAAGTTCTAGTGAATCCAGGCTGTTATTATGAATTTTAATTTCTCTCTCCGCAGATGTAAGGTAAATCTGTGGTGGCTACTATATATAAATTATTTAAATTTTAATAAGATTAAATAAAACAATAAATATACCATTGCAAATCGGGCCCTTGACGTTGGTGCGTCACTTTTGTATAGCGTGCTTGGTCAAATTTTTATATAGTTGTAATTTGCCAGATTGTTTTAGTTTAGTTAACCCAAGGACACTTACAATTTTCTGCCGGCTAGCAGTTGTCTGGCTGGGTCGGAATTCTTGATTTGCAATATTCTTATTTACCTGTTTTTTTTTTTTTTTTTTTTTTTAAATGTAAAATTTGAAAAGTTTATAGTTGTTAAAATTCACATTATTTATTTGTCTAAAAGACTTTACCGGGGGCACCACTGTACTTTAATCGTAAAGAAAATTTAAGGTGTATTGTGAAAGATACAGAAAACAATACGTAACATTAGCTCACCAAAAATGCACCTGAAAAATCTGTCGGAGAGGAAAATCAAACAGTTACTTGAGTAAATGATTTTTATCTCATAAAGATGTTGATTAATTTTTTATCATTATGTTAATTACAACAAGATAGCAATTGGTTGAATTGAGTATGTATTATAATAAAAAATTTCTAATAGCTTGATTTACATGTAACAAAAATCAATTGTTAGATAATTACCTCTGGTACCATTGGTGTACATAGAAAAGTACTTAGTATTAATTTAAAAGCTACACCAAATTTTACATTGAATTTCGGAATCCTTATTCCTGAAATTTTATCTTTTTATAGTAATTTATACCTGTCCTTTAAGGATTGGTGATTAAAATGATGTAAATATACAATATACAACTTTCAAGCATACAAGATACAACATCCAAAAATACAACCTGGATTATACCACTTGCTGTCTACTTATAACTGCTATAGGTACTGCGGTTCTGGTCCACTTCAAAAACTAAAGGCTCAATCCTCCAAAATAGGAAGGGAAAGGGAAATGCAATTCAGGTCTACTGCATCCAATTAAAACCAATAAAAAATGTTGTAGGGTCATCCAGCAATTTCAGCATACTGCAGTCGCAATTCAAAATCATGCTTCAAATAAACCATGGATGATCAACCCAATCAGATTAACTCCAACAAAAATTATATACCATCAAATGGATAGATACAACCAATAAATGCTATCACAAGTATGGTTTTATCTTCAAATGGATAAATTCCATAAAGAATATATATCATCACAAACCCTTTAATTCAAAAAGGGTTTGCCATGTGCTTTTAACGAAGAAGATTTAAAATGGAGGCTGAAACGTACAACACGTGTGCCTTCCTCGATGCTTGCAACGTAAAAGAAAGTTAAACGGAACCCAACGTTTCCAGAAAGCAATTTTTGAAAAAACTATTCTGAAGCGCATGTCTGTTTACGAGTTCGAAGCCTATGGGTCATGGTAATGGCAAAAATATAAATCTTGTGGAAGAAGAAGAATTTTTCTATTCGCACTGCCTTTTGACATTTCAGATTATAAACCTTGCAAAAGTTTATCTATGGTTTATGGTGATCTTAAATAAAATTTATTTTAACTGGACAACTAATTGTTTAAAAAATGTGGAAACTGTAGAAAATAACTACTACATGGAGACATGGAGAGAGTAAGGTGACTTACCACAAACAGGGAGATCTGGTGAAAACTGAAGTTTTAGTGAAGTGAAAGTGTTGCAAAAAGGACAATTTTAAGTGAAAATTGTGATTTAGTCTCTGTGAAATGTAATGCCAATATGTCTAATGCATGTTAAGTAGTTTTTTTTTATGCATGATTGCTTGTTAATAGTTAAAAATAAAAAATTTATATTTGAAACGTTTTGTTTACCAACCCTTATTTGTTTAGTTGAACCATGCAACCAACAATACAGTATTTGAGTCTTTCTGGTTGTATTTTTATAATATCTAGGGGGACTTCCAACATAAATTAATTTAATAAATATCTAATATCAGCAGTAAGCAATTTCAATTGCTACAATGCACCATGTTTCATTCTGCAACTCTATTCTTAACTTATCGAGAAAAAAATTATATTTTTACTTTAAGGGTTGTTCGGAAAGTTTGGAAGAAATAGTCGCTTTGAGGGCTTATTTTAAAGTCCAAGGAGTCTTCAAAATGTACGTTATTTCATTCTGCAACTCTATTCCTAACTTGCCGAAAAAAATAATTACTTTTACTCATTTTTTACTTAAAGGGTTATATCTATATGTCAAGTCCTTGATAATGTCTATATTTAAAATTGGTTAGGGGAACCCGTTTGAATTGAAGAGAAAGAAAACATTGGATTCCCATAAAACGACAAGCGAGAAAAATGGCTACTGAAAAGTGGCCGCTATCTTCACACCGGTCAACTAGCAGTAGTATTAGGGTGACTGAAGCCTGGCACCCAAGCCAGTAGACCACCTTTTTTGTCACTATTCAACTTTTTAATGAAGATCAGTATCTCGGTCCATGTGAAAGACTCAACCTCCTACCTGTGTAGCTCCCTGGTTCCAAATCCCTCGTTTCTGGCCAGGAACTCTAAGGTATCGCCTCACTTTTCATCAAGAACATATCTTGTTCTAGGAGGCATTTAGGGATAACGGCTTTGACCGTAGCTTGGCTATCAGAACAGATTACTCATTGCTCGTCACCATTAAAATTATAAAACCAAATCAAATTACAAAACTGGAAGACTATGGCGAATAGGCCCAATGCAAATCTCAGATGGACGCCTGTATTTTCTAGATATATTCCCGCCTTAGAGAACCTATCGCCACATGGAGGCCATCTGTGTAGCAGCCCAGGAATTCAGGGAAGCATCAATTTAAAACAATGTGCAACATTACTTCTCTAATCTTTCTTTATAATACCTTATATGAGATGGACTCGAGATTAACCATAAAACTTTACTGCGGGTAATAGCAGTATGGCCCACCGTAAACTCAATCAATCAATACCAATTTTTGTGTAAATACATCTATCTGGCAAGTTTTGTGGTTAGTTTTACAGTGTCTTTCCGGCAACTGGTTCGTTAAACGACTGAATAGCGGGGAATACCCCTCTCCCCCGTCAAACGAACCAATTACTTAAAAGATCCTGTCTGTTATGTTTTCCTGGTATCTTAACGGCAGCTTTATGGTTTATTAGTTTTACAGTATTTGTTACTTTTTAAATTATTCGGGTAAAATTGTAGGTTCAAGGTATTCACATTATATTTTGAAGTAGCGCTATTAGAAACACAATTGGTCAGATGCTATTGCATTTATTGGTGTAATATAGGAGAATAGGCGAATATTGTTTAATACTAAATATCCCGAAAACTCTTCAATATAATTTATAAAAATTATATATTTTTGGAAACAATAGAGAAAGATCTTTCCACATTTCAATAAAATCAAGTTTGTGATGTAATTTTGGTCTCAGATACCCAATTGTTTTTCTCATAGCATATTCTGAATCTTCAAAAGTCAGCTGAAAACTCATATTGACAAAGTTTTTTTGTAAAATAAAAAGCTAGTTAGAAGGGAAGGGAGTTAGAAGCTAGTTCAAAATATACGTGAAGACCCACCCTTATGATTTGTGGTAGGTACATTCTATATAAAATCCTACATTTTTGTAACTTAGCATTATTAAGACAGGAACTTGTTTTTAAATGTTTATCGCTGTTTCAGGGTACCTCATGACAAACTAACTTTTCTACTGGCCTTTTCATAAAAACTTAATTTTACATTGTACCACCAATCAACACTGCTACCGTTTATTGTCACACCTAACACTCAAAGTTTATTGCAAAGAATACAAATCCTCTAGCTAAAAAATAAACATATAAACCCAACCAAAAATATACAATGTACATGTTAAACGTATATGTATACATCAAGCAGTATTAAAAACAATTTATTTTTTGTCTCTTTTCTGCGTACAGAAATTGCTGACACAGAAGAAACTTAGTTTAAAGTGACGTTTTTAAGTTTTAGGTTAAGTTTATATAAATAAATAAAAACTTGACAACGCAGAGAAGGGTTGCCAAATATAAAACTCTTTCTAAGTGGCAAATTCTATGCTAATTTATTGGTCATTTGTTTATCGAATATTGAAAACAATTAATTACTGAAAATGACGTCACTTTAAACTTAACGTGAATGAACTTTACCTACATATTTACCCGGTGCTGGTGAATAATTTTTTTGTTCTTCGTTTTCCGTCGAGTGCAGTGAATGGTAGGTAAATAATAAAGGTATCGTCCGTTTTTGAGCCACTGCACAGTACTTCAAAGTGATAAATATAGTAATAAATAAATAAACTATAATAGACTAATAATAAATAAATAAATAAAACCGAATAATAATTTTTACTGTAAAAAAGCATTGGGACTGCCAGTTATTTTTTAATTGCCATTTTTTAATAGTGTATCATTATGGGAATATATGCCGGTTCAGCATTTCGTGTTGTGCCAACAATTAGACCATAACAATTGTGTTAAATTTATGAAACCTCGTTTTTTATTTAAATAACGTGTGAGATACGAATCGAATACGCATAATGATCCGATTTTGTGGGAAACGGTGATCAAACAGACACCAGTGAGGAACTGAGACAGCCACAAATTAATAAAAATATAAACTACAGGGAGGTACCTATCACATTTTAACAGTTAATAACTCGATAACGAATAGAGCTATTGACCTGAAGTCTTCACTGAACTTCTTAGATTTCCTTAAGGGCGTAATGTTCGTCCGATCAAAAATCTTTGCGAGAGAGCGCGTAAAGTTCGGAGAAGGACCCAGCTAGTGTCAATTCTCCACATATGAATGATTTACGGCCGCATCCAACACCTGTCCCGCCTCGATTACACTTAAAAATCGAATTTATAATAAAATAAATGTATTTGAGTACCTATAAAAGCATAATTATAGTTTTGCTGATTTTATAAGGACTTATTTTTCCTTGCAAATTCGCATATATAAAGTTTTATTTTTTTATCTATTTATCTTTAGTAGGATTACTAGGTATATGAAATATACTAATGAACAATCACTCAAAGAATAGCAATTGAAACACTAATTTGTATTTAATAATTAATTTAATAACTCTTAATGTTTGACACCTCTTCTGGTAAAAAGGATAAAAAGACGATACCACACTTTATTATTCTGGTGATTGCGATGATGCAGTAGAAACACACAGTTTCAGGAAATTAGTACAGTCGCTTAGGAAATTTTAATATTTTTTTATTTTTACGGAATCATCCTTTTTTCATCAGTCTTCTGACAAATGAAGTGATGGGCTGGGATTTTGAGACAACTATGTAGATGGGAAACTAGATTTTAAACGACAACAGGATCAGTGTGGATCTGTTTAAAATAACAAAATAGACAATCCCAGCCCATCACTTCATTTGTCAGAGCTGGATGACTGGTCAAAAAGGGATAATTCCGTAAAAATAGAAAAATATTAAAATTTGCTAAACTAGATTTTGACCGACAACAGGATCGGTGTGGATCTGTTAAGAAAAATAAAATAAATAATCCTAGCCCATCACTTCATTTGACAGACGGGGATGACTGGCCAAAAAGGGATGATCCCGTAAAAATAGAAAAATATTAAAATTTCCAAAACTAGATTCTGACCGACAACAGGATCGCTGTGGATCTGTTAAGAATAACAAAATAAACAATCCCAGCCCATCACTTCATTTGACAGACGGGGATGACTGGCCAAAAAGGGATGATCCCGTAAAAATAGAAAAATATTAAAATTTCCTAAACTAGATTTTGACCGACAACAGGATCGGTGTGGATCTGTTAAGAATAACAAAATAAACAATCCTAGCCCATCACTTCATTTGTCAGACGGGGATGACTGGTCAAAAAGAGATGATTCCGTAAAAATAGAAAAATATTAAAATTTGCTAAACTAGATTCTGACCGACAACAGGATCGCTGTCGATCTGTTAAGAATAACAAAATAAACAATCCCAGCCCATCACTTCATTTGTCAGACGGGGATGACTGGTCAAAAAGGGATGATTCTCTAAAAATAGAATAATATTAAAATTTCCTAAACTAGATTTTGACCAACAACAGGATCGGTGTGGATCTGTTAAGAATAACCAAATAAACAATCCTAGCCCATCACTTCATTTGTCAGACGGGGATGACTGGTCAAAAAGGGATGATTCCGTAAAAATAGAAAAATATTAAACTTTACTAAGCTAGATCTTGCCCGACCACAGGATCGGTGTGGATCTGTTAAGAATAACAAAATAAACAATCCCAGCCCCTCACTTCCTTTGTCAGACCGGGATGACTGGTCAAAAAGGGATGATTCCGTAAAAATAGAATAGTATTACAATTTCCTAAACTAGATTTTGACCGACAACAGGATCAGTGTGGATCTGTTAAGAATAACAAAATAAACAATCCCAGCCCCTCACTTCCTTTGTCAGACGGGGATGACTGGTCAAAAAGGGATGATTCCGTAAAAATAGAAAAGTATTAAAATTTCCTAAACTAGATTTGGCCCGACAACAGGATCGGTGTGGATCTGTTAAGAATAACAAAATAAACAATCCCAGCCCCTCACTTCCTTTGTTAGACTGGGATGACTGGTCAAAAGGGGATGATTCCGTAAAAATAGAAAAGTATTAAAATTTCCTAAACTAGATTTTGCCCGACAACAAGATCGGTGTGGATCTGTTAAGAATAACAAAATAAACAATCCCAGCCCCTCACTTCCTTTGTTAGACGGGGATGACTGGTCAAAAGGGGATGATTCCGTAAAAATAGAAAAATATTAAAATTTACTAAACTAGATTTTACCCGACAACAGGATCGGTGTGGATCTGTTAAAAATAACAAAATAAACAATCCCAGCCCCTCACTTCCTTTGTCAGACGGGAATAACTGGTCAAAAAGGGATGATTCCGTAAAAATAGAAAAGTATTAAAATTTCCTAAACTAGATTTTGCCCGACAACAAGATCGGTGTGGATCTGTTAAGAATAACAAAATAAACAATCCCAGCCCCTCACTTCCTTTGTCAGACGGAGATGACTGGTCAAAAAGGGATGATTCCTTAAAAATAGAAAAATATTAAAATTTACTAAACTAGATTTTGCCCAACAACAGGATCGGTGTGGATCTGTTAAGAATAACAAAATAAACAATCCCAGCCCCTCACTTCCTTTGTCAGACGGGGATGACTGGTCAAAAAGGGATGATTCCTTAAAAATAGAAAAGTATTAAAATTTCCTAAACTAGATTTTGCCCGACAACAGGATCGGTGTGGATCTGTTAAGAATAACAAAATAAACAATCCCAGCCCCTCACTTCCTTTGTCAGACGAGGATGACTGGTCAAAAGGGGATGATTCCGTAAAAATAGAAAAATATCAAAATTTACTAAACTAGATTTTGCCCAACAACAGGATCGGTGTGGATCTGTTAAGAATAACAAAATAAACAATCCCAGCCCCTCACTTCCTTTGTCAGACGGGGATGACTGGTCAAAAAGGGATGATTCCTTAAAAATAGAAAAGTATTAAAATTTCCTAAACTAGATTTTGCCCGACAACAAGATCGGTGTGGATCTGTTAAGAATAACAAAATAAACAATCCCAGCCCCTCACTTCCTTTGTTAGACTGGGATGACTGGTCAAAAGGGGATGATTCCATAAAAATAGAAAAATATTAAAATTTACTAAACTAGATTTTGCCCGACAACAGGATCGGTGTGGATCTGTTAAGAATAACAAAATAAACAATCCCAGCCCCTCACTTCCTTTGTTAGACAGGGATGACTGGTCAAAAAGGGATGATTCCGTAAAAATAGAAAAATATTAAAATTTACTAAACTAGATTTTGCCCGACAACAGGATCGGTGTGGATCTGTTAAGAATAACAAAATAAACAATCCCAGCCCCTCACTTCCTTGTCAGACGGGGATTACTGGTCAAAATGGGACGATCCCGTAAAAATAATATTAAAATTTCCAAAACTAGATTTTGACCAACAACAGGATCGGTGTGGATCTGTTAAGAATAACAAAATAAACAATCCCAGCCCCTCACTTCCTTTGTCAGACGGAGATGACTGGTCAAAAAGGGATGATTCCTTAAAAATAGAAAAGTATTAAAATTTCCTAAACTAGATTTTGCCCGACAACAGGATCGGTGTGGATCTGTTAAGAATAACAAAATAAACAATCCCAGCCCCTCACTTCCTTTGTCAGACGGGGATGACTGGTCAAAAGGGGATGATTCCGTAAAAATAGAAAAATATTAAAATTTACTAAACTAGATTTTGCCCAACAACAGGATCGGTGTGGATCTGTTAAGAATAACAAAATAAACAATCCCAGCCCCTCACTTCCTTTGTCAGACGGGGATGACTGGTCAAAAAGGGATGATTCCTTAAAAATAGAAAAGTATTAAAATTTCCTAAACTAGATTTTGCCCGACAACAGGATCGGTGTGGATCTGTTAAGAATAACAAAATAAACAATCCCAGCCCCTCACTTCCTTTGTCAGACGAGGATGACTGGTCAAAAGGGGATGATTCCGTAAAAATAGAAAAATATCAAAATTTACTAAACTAGATTTTGCCCAACAACAGGATCGGTGTGGATCTGTTAAGAATAACAAAATAAACAATCCCAGCCCCTCACTTCCTTTGTCAGACGGGGATGACTGGTCAAAAAGGGATGATTCCTTAAAAATAGAAAAGTATTAAAATTTCCTAAACTAGATTTTGCCCGACAACAGGATCGGTGTGGATCTGTCAAGAATAACAAAATAAACAATCCCAGCCCCTCACTTCATTTGTCAGACAGAGATGACTGGTCAAAATGGGACGATCCCGTAAAAATAATATTAAAATTTCCAAAACTAGATTTTGACCAACAACAGGATCGGTGTGGATCTGTTAATAATAACAAAATAAACAATCCCAGCCCATCACTTCCTTTGTCAGACAGGGATGACTGGTCAAAAAGGGATGATTCCGTAAAAATAGAAAAATATTAAAATTTACTAAACTAGATTTTGCCCGACAGCAGGATCGGTGTGGATCTGTTAAGAATAACAAAATAAACAATCCCAGCCCCTCACTTCCTTTGTCAGAGGGGGATTACTGGTCAAAATGGGGTAAAAATAATATTAAAATTTCCAAAACTAGATTTTGACCAACAACAGGATCGGTGTGGATCTGTTAAGAATAACAAAATAAACAATCCCAGCCCCTCACTTCCTTTGTTAGACGGGGATGACTGGTCAAAAAGGGATGATTCCGTAAAAATAGAAAAATATTAAAATTTACTAAACTAGATTTTGCCCGACAACAGGATCGGTGTGGATCTGTTAAGAATAACAAAATAAACAATCCCAGCCCCTCACTTCCTTGTCAGACAGGGATTACTGGTGAAAAGGGGATGATTCCGTAAAAATAGAATAATATTAAAATTTACTAAACTAGATTTTGCCCAACAACAGGATCGGTGTGGATCTGGTAAGAATAACAAAATAAACAATCCCAGCCCCTCACTTCCTTTGTCAGGCGTGGATGACTGGTCAAAAAGGGATGATTCCTTAAAAATAGAAAAGTATTAAAATTTCCTAAACTAGATTTTGACCAACAACAGGATCGGTGTGGATCTGTTAAGAATAGCAAAATAAACATTCCTAGCCCATCACTTAATTTGTCAGACAAGGATGACTGGTCAAAATGGGACGTTCCCGTTAAAATAATATTAAAATTTCCAAAACTAGATTTTCACCAACAACAGGATCGGTGTGGATCTGTTAATAATAACAAAATAAACAATCCCAGCCCATCACTTCCTTTGTCAGACAGGGATGACTGGTCAAAAAGGGATGATTCCGTAAAAATAGAAAAATATTAAAATTTACTAAGCTAGATCTTGCCCGACAACAGGATCGGTGTGGATCTGTTAAGAATAACAAAATAAACAATCCCAGCCCCTCACTTCCTTTGTCAGACAGGTATAACTGGTCAAAAAGGCATGATTCCGTAAAAATAGAAAAGTATTAAAATTTCCTAAACTAGATTTTGCCCGACAACAGGATTGGTGTGGATCTGTTAAGAATAACAAAATAAACAATCCCAGCCCTTCACTTCCTTTGTCAGACGGGGATGACTGGTCAAAAAGGGATGATTCCTTAAAAATAGAAAAGTATTAAAATTTCCTAAACTAGATTTTGCCCGACAACAGGATTGGTGTGGATCTGTTAAGAATAACAAAATAAACAATCCCAGCCCATCACTTCATTTGTCAGACGGGGATAACTGGTCAAAAAGGGATGATCCCGTAAAAATAGAAAAATATTAAAATTTCCTAAACTAGATTTTGCCCGACAACAGGATCGGTGTGGATCTGTTAAGAATAACAAAATAAACAATTCCAGCCCCTCACTTCCTTTGTCAGACGGGGATGACTGATCAAAAAGGGATGATTCCGTAAAAATAGAAAAGTATTAAAATTTCCTAAACTAGATTTTGCCCGACAACAGGATCAGTGTGGATCTGTTAAGAATAACAAAATAAACAATCCCAGCCCCTCACTTCCTTTGTCAGACCGGGATGACTGGTCAAAAAGGGATGATTCCTTAAAAATAGAAAAGTATTAAAATTTCCTAAACTAGATTTTGCCCGACAACAGGATCGGTGTGGATGCGTTAAGAATAACAAAATAAACAATCCCAGCCCCTCACTTCCTTTGTCAGACGGGGATGACTGGTCAAAAGGGGATGATTCCGTAAAAATAGAAAAATATTAAAATTTGCTAAACTAGATTCTGACCGACAACAGGATCGCTGTAGATCTGTTAAGAATAACAAAATAAACAATCCCAGCCCATCACTTCATTTGTCAGACGGGGATGACTGGTCAAAAAGGGATGATTCTCTAAAAATAGAAAAATATTAAAATTTACTAAACTAGATTTTGCCCGACAACAGGATCGGTGTGGATCTGTTAAGAATAACAAAATAAACAATCCCAGCTCCTCACTTCCTTTGTCAGACAGGGATAACTGGTCAAAAAGGGATGATTCCGTAAAAATAGAAAAATATTAAAATTTACTAAGCTAGATCTTGCCCGACCACAGGATCGGTGTGAATCTGTTAAGAATAACAAAATAAACAATCCCAGCCCCTCACTTCCTTTGTCAGACAGGGATGACTGGTCAAAAAGGGATGATTCCGTAAAAATAGAATAGTATTAAAATTTCCTAAACTAGATTTTGACCGACAACAGGATCGGTGTGGATCTGTTAAGAATAACAAAATAAACAATCCCAGCCCCTCACTTCCTTTGTCAGACGGGGATGACTGGTCAAAAAGGGATGATTCCGTAAAAATAGAAAAGTATTAAAATTTCCTAATCTAGATTTTGCCCGACAACAGGATCGGTGTGGATCCGTTAAGAATAACAAAATAAACAATCCCAGCCCCTCACTTCCTTTGTCAGACTGGGATGACTGGTCAAAAGGGGATGATTCCGTAAAAATAGAAAAATATTAAAATTTGCTAAACTAGATTCTGACCGACAACAGGATCGCTGTAGATCTGTTAAGAATAACAAAATAAACAATCCCAGCCCCTCACTTCTTTTGTCAGACAGGGATGACTGGTCAAAAAGGGATGATTGCGTAAAAATAGAATAGTATTAAAATTTCCTAAACTAGATTTTGCCCGACAACAGGATCGGTGTGGATCTGTTAAGAATAACAAAATAAACAATCCGAGCCCCTCACTTCCTTTGTCAGACGGGGATGACTGGTCAAAAGGGGATGATTCCGTAAAAATAGAAAAATATTAAAATTTGCTAAACTAGATTCTGACCGACAACAGGATCGCTGTGGATCTGTTAAGAATAACAAAATAAACAATCCCAGACCATCACTTCATTTGTCAGACGGGGCTGACTGGTCAAAAAGGGATGATTCTCTAAAAATAGAAAAATATTAAAATTTACTAAACTAGATTTTGACCGACAACAAGATCGGTGTGGATCTGTTAAGAATAACAAAATAAACAATCCCAGCCCATCACTTCATTTGTCAGACGGGGATAACTGGTCAAAAATGGATGATCCCGTAAAAATAGAAAAATATTAAAATTTCCTAAACTAGATTTTGCCCGACAACAGGATCGGTGTGGATCTGTTAAGAATAACAAAATAAACAATCCGAGCCCCTCACTTCCTTTGTCAGACGGGGATGACTGGTCAAAAGGGGATGATTCCGTAAAAATAGAAAAATATTAAAATTTGCTAAACTAGATTCTGACCGACAACAGGATCGCTGTAGATCTGTTAAGAATAACAAAATAAACAATCCCAGCCCATCACTTCATTTGTCAGACGGGGATGACTGGTCAAAAAGGGATGATTCTCTAAAAATAGAAAAATATTAAAATTTACTAAACTAGATTTTGCCCGACAACAGGATCGGTGTGGATCTGTTAAGAATAACAAAATAAACAATCCCAGCTCCTCACTTCCTTTGTCAGACAGGGATAACTGGTCAAAAAGGGATGATTCCGTAAAAATAGAAAAATATTAAAATTTACTAAGCTAGATCTTGCCCGACCACAGGATCGGTGTGAATCTGTTAAGAATAACAAAATAAACAATCCCAGCCCCTCACTTCCTTTGTCAGACGGGGATGACTGGTCAAAAAGGGATGATTCCGTAAAAATAGAATAGTATTAAAATTTCCTAAACTAGATTTTGACCGACAACAGGATCGGTGTGGATCTGTTAAGAATAACAAAATAAACAATCCCAGCCCCTCACTTCCTTTGTCAGACGGGGATGACTGGTCAAAAAGGGATGATTCCGTAAAAATAGAAAAGTATTAAAATTTCCTAATCTAGATTTTGCCCGACAACAGGATCGGTGTGGATCCGTTAAGAATAACAAAATAAACAATCCCAGCCCCTCACTTCCTTTGTCAGACTGGGATGACTGGTCAAAAGGGGATGATTCCGTAAAAATAGAAAAATATTAAAATTTGCTAAACTAGATTCTGACCGACAACAGGATCGCTGTAGATCTGTTAAGAATAACAAAATAAACAATCCCAGCCCCTCACTTCTTTTGTCAGACAGGGATGACTGGTCAAAAAGGGATGATTGCGTAAAAATAGAATAGTATTAAAATTTCCTAAACTAGATTTTGCCCGACAACAGGATCGGTGTGGATCTGTTAAGAATAACAAAATAAACAATCCGAGCCCCTCACTTCCTTTGTCAGACGGGGATGACTGGTCAAAAGGGGATGATTCCGTAAAAATAGAAAAATATTAAAATTTGCTAAACTAGATTCTGACCGACAACAGGATCGCTGTGGATCTGTTAAGAATAACAAAATAAACAATCCCAGACCATCACTTCATTTGTCAGACGGGGATGACTGGTCAAAAAGGGATGATTCTCTAAAAATAGAAAAATATTAAAATTTACTAAACTAGATTTTGCCCGACAACAAGATCGGTGTGGATCTGTTAAGAATAACAAAATAAACAATCCCAGCCCATCACTTCATTTGTCAGACGGGGATAACTGGTCAAAAATGGATGATCCCGTAAAAATAGAAAAATATTAAAATTTACTAAACTAGATTTTGCCCGATAACAGGATCGGTGTGGATCTGTTAAGAATAACAAAATAAACAATCCCAGCCCATCACTTCATTAGTCAGACGGGGATGACTGGTCAAAAGGGGATGATTCCGTAAAAATCGAAAAGTATTAAAATTTCCTAAACTAGATTTTGCCCGACAACAGGATCGGTGTGGATCTGTTAAGAATAACAAAATAAACAATTCCAGCCCCTCACTTCCTTTGTCAGACGGGGATGACTGGTCAAAAAGGGATGATTCCTTAAAAATAGAAAAGTATTAAAATTTCCTAAACTAGATTTTGCCCGACAACAGGATCGGTGTGGATCCGTTAAGAATAACAAAATAAACAATCCCAGCCCCTCACTTCCTTTGTCAGACGGGGATGACTGATCAAAAGGGGATGGTTCCGTAAAAATAGAAAAATATTAAAATTTGCTAAACTAGATTCTGACGGACAACAGGATCGCTGTAGATCTGTTAAGAATAACAAAATAAACAATCCCAGCCCATCACTTCATTTGTCAGACGAGGATGACTGGTCAAAAAGGGATGATTCTCTAAAAATAGAAAAATATTAAAATTTACTAAACTAGATTTTGCCCGACAACAGGATCGGTGTGGATCTGTTAAGAATAACAAAATAAACAATCCCAGCCCATCACTTCATTTGTCAGACGGGGATAACTGGTCAAAAAGGGATGATTCCGTAAAAATAGAAAAGTATTAAAATTTCCTAAACTAGATTTTGCCCGACAACAGGATCGGTGTGGATCTGTTAAGAATAACAAAATAAACAATCCCAGCCCCTCACTTCCTTTGTCAGACAGGGATGACTGGTCAAAAAGGGATGATTCCTTAAAAATAGAAAAGTATTAAAATTTCCTAAACTAGATTTTGCCCGACAACAGGATCGGTGTGGATCCGTTAAGAATAACAAAATAAACAATCCCAGCCCCTCACTTCCTTTGTCAGAGTGGGATGACTGGTCAAAAGGGGATGATTCCGTAAAAATAGAAAAATATTAAAATTTGCTAAACTAGATTCTGACCGACAACAGGATCGCTGTAGATCTGTTAAGAATAACAAAATAAACAATCCCAGCCCATCACTTCATTTGTCAGACAGGGATGACTGGTCAAAAAGGGATGATTCTCTAAAAATATAAAAATATTAAAATTTACTAAACTAGATTTTGCCCGACAACAGGATCGGTGTGGATCTGTTAAGAATAACAAAATAAACAATCCCAGCCCATCACTTCATTTGTCAGACGGGGATAACTGGTCAAAAAGGGATGATCCCGTAAAAATAGAAAAATATTAAAATTTCCTAAACTAGATTTTGCCCGACAACAGGATCGGTGTGGATCTGTTAAGAATAACAAAATAAACAATTCCAGCCCCTCACTTCCTTTGTCAGACGGGGATGACTGATCAAAAAGGGATGATTCCGTAAAAATAGAAAAGTATTAAAATTTCCTAAACTAGATTTTGCCCGACAACAGGATCAGTGTGGATCTGTTAAGAATAACAAAATAAACAATCCCAGCCCCTCACTTCCTTTGTCAGACCGGGATGACTGGTCAAAAAGGGATGATTCCTTAAAAATAGAAAAGTATTAAAATTTCCTAAACTAGATTTTGCCCGACAACAGGATCGGTGTGGATGCGTTAAGAATAACAAAATAAACAATCCCAGCCCCTCACTTCCTTTGTCAGACGGGGATGACTGGTCAAAAGGGGATGATTCCGTAAAAATAGAAAAATATTAAAATTTGCTAAACTAGATTCTGACCGACAACAGGATCGCTGTAGATCTGTTAAGAATAACAAAATAAACAATCCCAGCCCATCACTTCATTTGTCAGACGGGGATGACTGGTCAAAAAGGGATGATTCTCTAAAAATAGAAAAATATTAAAATTTACTAAACTAGATTTTGCCCGACAACAGGATCGGTGTGGATCTGTTAAGAATAACAAAATAAACAATCCCAGCTCCTCACTTCCTTTGTCAGACAGGGATAACTGGTCAAAAAGGGATGATTCCGTAAAAATAGAAAAATATTAAAATTTACTAAGCTAGATCTTGCCCGACCACAGGATCGGTGTGAATCTGTTAAGAATAACAAAATAAACAATCCCAGCCCCTCACTTCCTTTGTCAGACAGGGATGACTGGTCAAAAAGGGATGATTCCGTAAAAATAGAATAGTATTAAAATTTCCTAAACTAGATTTTGACCGACAACAGGATCGGTGTGGATCTGTTAAGAATAACAAAATAAACAATCCCAGCCCCTCACTTCCTTTGTCAGACGGGGATGACTGGTCAAAAAGGGATGATTCCGTAAAAATAGAAAAGTATTAAAATTTCCTAATCTAGATTTTGCCCGACAACAGGATCGGTGTGGATCCGTTAAGAATAACAAAATAAACAATCCCAGCCCCTCACTTCCTTTGTCAGACTGGGATGACTGGTCAAAAGGGGATGATTCCGTAAAAATAGAAAAATATTAAAATTTGCTAAACTAGATTCTGACCGACAACAGGATCGCTGTAGATCTGTTAAGAATAACAAAATAAACAATCCCAGCCCCTCACTTCTTTTGTCAGACAGGGATGACTGGTCAAAAAGGGATGATTGCGTAAAAATAGAATAGTATTAAAATTTCCTAAACTAGATTTTGCCCGACAACAGGATCGGTGTGGATCTGTTAAGAATAACAAAATAAACAATCCGAGCCCCTCACTTCCTTTGTCAGACGGGGATGACTGGTCAAAAGGGGATGATTCCGTAAAAATAGAAAAATATTAAAATTTGCTAAACTAGATTCTGACCGACAACAGGATCGCTGTGGATCTGTTAAGAATAACAAAATAAACAATCCCAGACCATCACTTCATTTGTCAGACGGGGCTGACTGGTCAAAAAGGGATGATTCTCTAAAAATAGAAAAATATTAAAATTTACTAAACTAGATTTTGACCGACAACAAGATCGGTGTGGATCTGTTAAGAATAACAAAATAAACAATCCCAGCCCATCACTTCATTTGTCAGACGGGGATAACTGGTCAAAAATGGATGATCCCGTAAAAATAGAAAAATATTAAAATTTACTAAACTAGATTTTGCCCGATAACAGGATCGGTGTGGATCTGTTAAGAATAACAAAATAAACAATCCCAGCCCATCACTTCATTAGTCAGACGGGGATGACTGGTCAAAAGGGGATGATTCCGTAAAAATCGAAAAGTATTAAAATTTCCTAAACTAGATTTTGCCCGACAACAGGATCGGTGTGGATCTGTTAAGAATAACAAAATAAACAATCCGAGCCCCTCACTTCCTTTGTCAGACGGGGATGACTGGTCAAAAGGGGATGATTCCGTAAAAATAGAAAAATATTAAAATTTGCTAAACTAGATTCTGACCGACAACAGGATCGCTGTAGATCTGTTAAGAATAACAAAATAAACAATCCCAGCCCATCACTTCATTTGTCAGACGGGGATGACTGGTCAAAAAGGGATGATTCTCTAAAAATAGAAAAATATTAAAATTTACTAAACTAGATTTTGCCCGACAACAGGATCGGTGTGGATCTGTTAAGAATAACAAAATAAACAATCCCAGCTCCTCACTTCCTTTGTCAGACAGGGATAACTGGTCAAAAAGGGATGATTCCGTAAAAATAGAAAAATATTAAAATTTACTAAGCTAGATCTTGCCCGACCACAGGATCGGTGTGAATCTGTTAAGAATAACAAAATAAACAATCCCAGCCCCTCACTTCCTTTGTCAGACGGGGATGACTGGTCAAAAAGGGATGATTCCGTAAAAATAGAATAGTATTAAAATTTCCTAAACTAGATTTTGACCGACAACAGGATCGGTGTGGATCTGTTAAGAATAACAAAATAAACAATCCCAGCCCCTCACTTCCTTTGTCAGACGGGGATGACTGGTCAAAAAGGGATGATTCCGTAAAAATAGAAAAGTATTAAAATTTCCTAATCTAGATTTTGCCCGACAACAGGATCGGTGTGGATCCGTTAAGAATAACAAAATAAACAATCCCAGCCCCTCACTTCCTTTGTCAGACTGGGATGACTGGTCAAAAGGGGATGATTCCGTAAAAATAGAAAAATATTAAAATTTGCTAAACTAGATTCTGACCGACAACAGGATCGCTGTAGATCTGTTAAGAATAACAAAATAAACAATCCCAGCCCCTCACTTCTTTTGTCAGACAGGGATGACTGGTCAAAAAGGGATGATTGCGTAAAAATAGAATAGTATTAAAATTTCCTAAACTAGATTTTGCCCGACAACAGGATCGGTGTGGATCTGTTAAGAATAACAAAATAAACAATCCGAGCCCCTCACTTCCTTTGTCAGACGGGGATGACTGGTCAAAAGGGGATGATTCCGTAAAAATAGAAAAATATTAAAATTTGCTAAACTAGATTCTGACCGACAACAGGATCGCTGTGGATCTGTTAAGAATAACAAAATAAACAATCCCAGACCATCACTTCATTTGTCAGACGGGGATGACTGGTCAAAAAGGGATGATTCTCTAAAAATAGAAAAATATTAAAATTTACTAAACTAGATTTTGCCCGACAACAAGATCGGTGTGGATCTGTTAAGAATAACAAAATAAACAATCCCAGCCCATCACTTCATTTGTCAGACGGGGATAACTGGTCAAAAATGGATGATCCCGTAAAAATAGAAAAATATTAAAATTTACTAAACTAGATTTTGCCCGATAACAGGATCGGTGTGGATCTGTTAAGAATAACAAAATAAACAATCCCAGCCCATCACTTCATTAGTCAGACGGGGATGACTGGTCAAAAGGGGATGATTCCGTAAAAATCGAAAAGTATTAAAATTTCCTAAACTAGATTTTGCCCGACAACAGGATCGGTGTGGATCTGTTAAGAATAACAAAATAAACAATTCCAGCCCCTCACTTCCTTTGTCAGACGGGGATGACTGGTCAAAAAGGGATGATTCCTTAAAAATAGAAAAGTATTAAAATTTCCTAAACTAGATTTTGCCCGACAACAGGATCGGTGTGGATCCGTTAAGAATAACAAAATAAACAATCCCAGCCCCTCACTTCCTTTGTCAGACGGGGATGACTGATCAAAAGGGGATGGTTCCGTAAAAATAGAAAAATATTAAAATTTGCTAAACTAGATTCTGACGGACAACAGGATCGCTGTAGATCTGTTAAGAATAACAAAATAAACAATCCCAGCCCATCACTTCATTTGTCAGACGAGGATGACTGGTCAAAAAGGGATGATTCTCTAAAAATAGAAAAATATTAAAATTTACTAAACTAGATTTTGCCCGACAACAGGATCGGTGTGGATCTGTTAAGAATAACAAAATAAACAATCCCAGCCCATCACTTCATTTGTCAGACGGGGATAACTGGTCAAAAAGGGATGATTCCGTAAAAATAGAAAAGTATTAAAATTTCCTAAACTAGATTTTGCCCGACAACAGGATCGGTGTGGATCTGTTAAGAATAACAAAATAAACAATCCCAGCCCCTCACTTCCTTTGTCAGACAGGGATGACTGGTCAAAAAGGGATGATTCCTTAAAAATAGAAAAGTATTAAAATTTCCTAAACTAGATTTTGCCCGACAACAGGATCGGTGTGGATCCGTTAAGAATAACAAAATAAACAATCCCAGCCCCTCACTTCCTTTGTCAGAGTGGGATGACTGGTCAAAAGGGGATGATTCCGTAAAAATAGAAAAATATTAAAATTTGCTAAACTAGATTCTGACCGACAACAGGATCGCTGTAGATCTGTTAAGAATAACAAAATAAACAATCCCAGCCCATCACTTCATTTGTCAGACGGGGATGACTGGTCAAAAAGGGATGATTCTCTAAAAATATAAAAATATTAAAATTTACTAAACTAGATTTTGCCCGACAACAGGATCGGTGTGGATCTGTTAAGAATAACAAAATAAACAATCCCAGCCCATCACTTCATTTGTCAGACGGGGATGACTGGTCAAAAGGGGATGATTCCGTAAAAATAGAAAAAAATTAAAATTTACTAAACTAGATTTTACCCGACAACAGGATCGGTGTGGATCTGTTAAAAATAACAAAATAAACAATCCCAGCCCATCATTTCATTTGTCAGACGGGGATGACTGGTCAAAAAGGGATGATTCTCTAAAAATAGAAAAATATTAAAATTTACTAAACTAGATTTTGCCCGACAACAGGATCGGTGTGGATCTGTTAAGAATAACAAAATAAACAATCCCAGCTCCTCACTTCCTTTGTCAGACGGGGATAACTGGTCAAAAAGGGATGATCCCGTAAAAATAGAAAAATATTAAAATTTCCTAAACTAGATTTTGCCCGACAACAGGATCGGTGTGGATCTGTTAAGAATAACAAAATAAACAATCCCAGCTCCTCACTTCCTTTGTCAGACGGGGATAACTGGTTAAAAAGGGATGATCCCGTAAAAATAGAAAAATATTAAAATTTCCTAAACTAGATTTTGCCCGACAACAGGATCGGTGTGGATCTGTTAAGAATAACAAAATAAACAATCCCAGCCCCTCACTTCCTTTGTCAGACAGGGATGACTGGTCAAAAGGGGATGATTCCGTAAAAATAGAAAAGTATTAAAATTTCCTAAACTAGATTTTGCCCGACAACAGGATCGGTGTGGATCTGTTAAGAATAACAAAATAAACAATCCCAGCCCATCACTTCATTTGTCAGACGGGGATGACTGGTCAAAAAGGGATGATTCTCTAAAAATAGATAAATATTAAAATTTACTAAACCAGATTTTGCCCAACAACAGGATCGGTGTGGATCTGTTAAGAATAACAAAATAAACAATCCCAGCTCCTCACTTCCTTTGTCAGACGGGGATAACTGATCAAAAAGGGATGATCCCGAAAAAAGAAAAAAATATTAAAATTTCCTAAACTAGATGTTGACCTACAACAGGATTGGTGTGGATCTGTTAAGAATAACAAGGATTATTACTGTTGTTTAAATATTTTTCATGTTTTAAGAATTGTTTTGCATTAGTTTAATATCCGATATAATAGATATAATGAAGAAAATATGTCTAGTTATTCAGGTAATCACAGTTCAGAAGTTTCTTATGCATCATTTTCCTATATATAATTATTTTAAATTTGTCTATAAAATTATTTCCATTTTCCACTTTTTCAAGTAGGGATCAATCTTTTTTTGAGTTAAATTAAAAATCGAATAAATAGTTCAATCTACTATAACAAGAAATAAGTACCGAAAATTGCGAAAACATATGGCACTGTTTTATTTAAACGAAAGTACCAATATGAACCGAAGATCGTATTGAAATCCCATTTTCAAGATTTTTTTCAATTAAGTATATAATTATCACTTTTTTGCAATAGAAGTCCGCCACCACTACCCAAATTAAAGGTTCTATTTTTAAGTTAGGTCATAATTCAGCATCTTGACATTATAAGTTCCGAGAATAAAAAAAAAGGCGAATTTACATACTGCACTAGATAAGATAAATTCACACATAGAGAATTTCCATTTAATTATCGACTTTCTCAGAGTACCCTATAAACTTCACAGTGATACTCATTTAGGAAATTGCATCATTACAGCAAGACGGTGCTTACTCCTAAGTAGATAATTAAGAAATTATAGTTGTTACTTCAATGCAGTTTGCGAATACCGTATTATTTGTGAGACATAATTCAACTGTGGAATTTTGTTATTCTACCAAGGTGTTTGTAGGTCAGGAAAACTTTATGCCTTGCTGCATTTGCAGAATACCTGGATTACATATATGAATACTTATATAGGACACCAGTAAGTATTTCATCAGAGGCGCGCCCAGAGGATATTCTCGAAATGGTGGGCAGCCTCGATGACAGCCTTTGGAAACGGTGTAAGATTTGTACCCGCAAGCAATCACAAACATGTTTTCGATAGGTTTCAGACTACCTACCAGTATTGCGTACAGTATTAAATATGGAGAATAGAGTTCGACATCTGAATGCATAAGTAGGGCGTACAGGTGGGGAGCCCGTGTCGCCGCTCGTCTAAACAAATACGCATAGTAATAGGTGGAGAATAAGTGTTGGAGCAGTAATAAAATGTGTTTGTGAGACGACCTTGTTGGGCTAGAGTTCCTCTCAGTGTAAAAGACTGTATAAAATAAACTGACGGTTATAGATACCATACCGAGTATTTTTATATGACCTAACATCATTCTAATTTACACCTTTCACTTGAAACGAAATATGCCTTGGTAATTTATTTAACACAGTTAAATTATTTTTGAATTTCGTACGACGCCACTGTTAATTTTTAACTGTATCTTTTTCACTTTGTATTATTTAATAGTTTCAGGATAATCTGTATTAAGATATATCTGTATTAATTTACTGTAAATAATTTATTTACAGTAAATTAATAGGTACCTACCTTCGTAGATAATCCAAAAATAATATAAAACTAATTATTAATGTTTATTAAAGAAAATATTGAAATTTGCGACTTACTTGGACAGTGTAAGTATAATTTAAGTGCCGCCAGAGTTCGATAAATGTACAATAATAATGAACAAACAAAAATAAATGTACAATAATCCTCGTCAAAATATATTTTTTTTGCCGAGTCGAAAGCTTGGAGACATAGTTCTTCACCCACCGGGATGCGCCACTGTCTTCAATATACGCATATCCGTATACGTTTTGCTGACATTTTAACCCCCAGGGAAACTTTTAAAGAGGAGGGGTTGCTTTTAGAACACAATGTCTTATATAATTCTCCCCTTTTTTCAGATGTGACGGTGGAGTACCACCGGGGCCTCCCCCAGATCACCGTACCCCTACCAAGCCGGAAAGAGCGGTGCCGATTCACGCTGAAGCCGATCTCCAACACTGTGGGCGACTTCCTGGAGATGCTGAAGCGGGAGGACAAGGGCATCGACAGGGTGGTGTGCAAGGCCCGCGACGGCACCAGAATAGCGTCTTCCAACACGATAGAAACATTGTTAGACGACGATTTTAAGTTGATTATCAACGATAACTCGTATAATGTAAATACGCCGAAACAGGAGAGGCTGACAGGGGAGGAGGTGCAAAAGTAAGTGGGTCGTTTATTTTTTAATATATCAAGAAATCAGTATTGCACTTATTAATAAGGCTGACCAATTTTGGTTCCCAGCCATAAGCGTACACACGGCGTGTGGGTGTTAAGTTTAGTTAAATTTTACTATGTTTTGAATTTATGAGAGTTTTAAGCATTGTTCTAACAAATGAAAATAGAACTCGGGTAGGTTGGTAGGTGATCTGGCGGTCTTCATTAAATACCCGAGGATCAGTGGCGGCTCGCCAGGTGACGCAAGTGACGCGCCGCTTCACCTAAAATTTCCGTGCTTGGTTGTATCATTTAAAATTAGTTTTAATTTCATATAAATTTTCTAATTTAGATATATTTACATTTATATAGATAATAGATATATTTATATAATTAATAAACAGAATAATTATTATAAAACGTTACGCGCTGAACGCCTTCTAAAAAAACATCGCTTTCGTTGAGAGCGAACATTAAACCCGGTACCGTTCCCTTCTTATAATAAGCAAGTAACGCAGATCGCTATCAGGTGGTATTTCTGCGACAGTCGGAACGGCGGTTGCCATGGCAACAATGCGGCCGATACGTGACTAAACTGTCCTGTGGCCGAATGAGTGCCGCGGATTTCGATAGCGAATCACATCACTCCTACCGTCCTGACCAGTTTGCCTCTATACGTGATGCCGCGCCGGTTAAAAAGCAATTCTTATCTTAATAAATAATCATTGTTTTCTATCAATTGTAGAAATGTTTCCTATGTATGATCCAGTTTGTGTTTTATTAGAAACACTATTTTCTAGATGGAAAAATGAGGACAAAAAAGACGGCGAATTCGCCGCTTAGTATTTGTCTGCTTCAACTATCATAAACTGACAAGCAACAGGCAACTGCAATGACCTTGAATTTGCTTGAAATTTTTGCCTGCGGCGCTGTTTTCATTTCCAGACTTACGGCCCGCACCTCAGTGCGCAGTCCGCGTCTTCTATTTACTGACCCACGAGCCGCCACTGCCGAGGATTTTCTATTTTGCCTAGATTTTACTGATGTTTTGAAGCTCCGCGCCGTGGATCAATTCCAAGTCCATCACAACAGGACACTCTAAACTCGCACGAGTAAATGAAAGGCATTTGACATTGCACACGCATTTCACTTATCAAAAGGGTACCACTAAAAACGTAAACATTACGTATTACATATATTAATATTAATATATACATAAAAATGTTTTAGTTGATTATTCAACGCATTGGGTTGATCAACCACATACTGTTTTGCTATACTGTGATACTGTTAATTGGCAAATTTGTTCTACAATTTGAAATCTCTTCGTAAGAACAATTATAACGGTTTAAAGATTGGTGACTCTGGGTGGTCAAACTTTTTTCACAAATTAATGCTAGTTTTAATTTAAATTTATTATCTTGATGTTTTTTACCACAATGTCTGATTCCGCCTACCCATATATCAATCAATCAATCAAGATCGATCAATTTATTAGTCAATTACGACGTTACTCCTTTGTTACATCAGGCCTTTTGTAATAGATAAAACAACAATCAGTAGGTACCTACCTACACAAAGAAACCGATTGATTTAAATCGAATAAAATGTATGTCATTTAAAGAATTATATGTTGTCTCTATATGGCGAAGGAAATGTATTTTTGTTTGGTGAAAGTAAATTACATTAAAACTACATTTAATAATTAAAAACTTCAAGTGTTTTCATTTCAGCGTATACTTTTGTGTGTATTTCTTCGATACCGGTAACGGTTCGTAGCGCAGAACGTTGTATTGGGGAAATATTTTTATGTAGGAGTATTAAGAATCCAACCGATGCACGTCATCAGCGAGAAAAATTTATTCGTTTACATTAAGACGCTAAAATAGGTGTTACCTTCGGCTTCACTGTAATTCTGCAGCCAGTAAGTCAGGCAAGCGTACTCTATGTTGTATATACATGCATTTGTAGAAGATTATCCTAAATTCTTCTTAAACAGTTACAGAGGAACTGTCGTGAATTAGTAATAGGTTTTTTTTAAAGAGTTTTTTTAAAATATATTCTTATTTTAAAAAACTCATAATTTTAGAATTATAGTTTTTCATTAAAAAAAAAACCTATTACTAATTCATGACAGTTCCTCTGTAATACTGATATCCAGATTGAGGTATAATATGTAGTAACTATTAGCAGGGATAAGTACACTACTAGTAAAAGCACAGTGCATGTAATAACTAAAAGATATGTTGCTTGTTGATTACTTATTTTATAAGATAGCAGCTTTAGTTAAAGATAAAGGAAACGAACCAATTAGAACATGTTTTATTTATTTATTTTTTTTTTTTTTGATAAGCAAATATTGTGACTTTCAAAAATAATAACTAGGTACTGACAATGAACCATATTTATTCGAATAAGTAAACACTAATAATTTGTAATTAATGAAAAAGTAAAAAAAAAGTTGTCTCTGGCGGGATTCGAACCTGCAAAATTCTGCGATTCAGATTAAAACACTGCCGCTCAACCAACTAGTCCACCGGACGACGTTTAATAATGTCTCTTAAAACAGTTATGTAAACTGCACCTATTAACTTAAAACGAATTTTTATTGATATTTTAATTAAAAAAGCATTTCGCTTTAGTATTTTGGTAATCAGAAGTGTTTGACAGTCAGTACTATCGATTCCGTTAGCAATATTTCTCATAGTGTGCCCTGGGAATATAAAATTCAATGAAATGTAATAGCCCATGTTAATTGCCATTAGTCAAATGAAATGGGAAACCCGGTATACATGCATATGTAGAAGATGTTTTCATCCTAAGTTATTCTTCTGTTATCTTAGAGATATCTAAACACTTGTTTTATGATCTGTTAGAATGTTAGGGGATATACGTAGCTTCCTTTTGTTTTCCACAGAAATTTATTATGTTATACAAGGTCTCAAATATGAACCTAAGAATTTGGCCCCAACTTCAAAAGGGCACAATTCAATGTTGTCAGTAGGAACATCTATCAAATTTTACTTTTGTCTAATGTAAAATTAAATTCTCTTTTCTTTGGTGAAACGTATACCTATGAAAAAAATGTATACTTCGCGGTACATCACGTGAGACGCTCAAAGAAATATATCTTTCATTTAAGACCATAATTTTAGATATTCTACTGGATCATTAGAACTTTAACTTAAACAAATTTATTGGTTTTGAAATATCGTACCTATACTCAAAAAATATACAGCTAATTGCTTTAAAAAAGTCATTTTTTGGTTAAATACAAAATTGTCACAATCTACTGATTTATTTATTTACATAATTTAAGTAAATAATTACCTATTTCGCAAAAGTTAAAATATTTAGTTTATCTATTTACTTTTCATTAGTCTAAACAAATTGTATTACTAGAGACGAAGAAAATTATTTCACATCAATCAAAATGTTCTTGCATTAAATGAGTGTTAGTGAAAGATATGTGTTTAATATTTGCAAATAAACCATTTTATCTGTGTATGAAATGAAATATAAAATGAAAAATAGTGCATATATTATCCAATCGGTTATTTTAAAAAATCCTTCAAATTTTTAACAGGTGACTAAAGCTAAAAGCCCGAAGCCTTTCTCCTATGCGTAGGGGCATTTTCGTCCCATTTCCCACGCGTTTTCCCAATTTAAACGCCTTTTCAAAAAACCTCTGCAAAATCTTCGTCGATTGCCGTTCGACGAGAGAGATGCGGCTAGCACCGGCGTTTGTCCTCGCGCCTAATGGCCCCGCCACGCCTGCCGAAATCCCGACTTTTCGCGTGACCCCTTAGACATTTTTTCTAATTTTTACGGCTTCGAGAACCGCTTCACGCGAAAGTTCCGTCCTGTCTCTAATCCTTTGAGATTTTTTTTTCGAGACCGTACGTCGAGTCCTTCTACGTCTATTTCGTCTTCGAAAATCTCGAGTCGCATCCGTCTCAACTTCTTTCTCATTTTATCTTCCGATGTGAGATTTCACTAACGAGACAAACACCTCCCACGAAAAATGTCAAATTAATTAAACGATTAAAGATAGGTAAATAGATTATTTTATGAAATCACTGGCGCATTCGCCATTTTCATGCTTGGTTTAATTTGGCATACTATTTTTTTTATGAACATGTTTCGGCACGAATCTCTTTCTGTTTTACGTAATTAGTACGCGCAATATCACAATAACGTATTTTCCATTTCTCAAGTTTGGATTGTTAATATAATTTTAATAGGTAAATAGAAACATTATTTTTAACATTAGAACTTAGAAAATACACTGCCTTAAGTAAAAAGGCTTTTCATGTTGAAGGCTTTGGTAAAAAGGCAGTAACCATAATTTTGTTAATATATTGAGGAACTAAATGCCTACTGCCAATGATAAATGATTGTAAAACTAATAAAAGTGATAAAGGCTTTGTCATCCAAACCATCAATATCTAATACTTAAGTTCTGTAAATAAACCTAGATAAAATTCAAGTACCTACCAACAACTTATTAATTTACATTTTAAAGGTATTCCTTCTATAATATTCTTATTCTTGACGAAGTGTCTCGCATCTTGACCTGGAACATAATATATGTTCCAGGTCAAGGTGCGAGGCAATGTATTTTATTAAAATATACCGATCTTTCTGACGGATGATTTACGTATTTGCGTAGGCCTGCATTTGATCTCAATACGCGTAGGAAAGAGATTGCCTGTTAGAAAACACAAAGCCATAGGTATATTTCAAACTGAATGTACAGGGTGGGCAAATAAGAGAGAACGCCGGCTGTATCTCGGAAACTGCTTATCGGAGAATTTCCGGGAAAAAATTTTAATAGTAAATATGGCCAAGAGATGTTACTGGAAATTATTTTCAAGTTCCTGAAATGACCGCTAGGGGCATAACATCCATGGCCATTTAGAAAAATGAACTTTTCTCGAAAATTTGCCTAATAAAGTAGTACCGGAAATAAGTAAATATTAATCTAGAGGAAATTTGAAACTTTTTTGTGCAACTCATTTTTTTCTATCTTTTAAAATAAAGTGGTGGGGGGTGCCAAACTTTCTTTCCTTTAAACGTTAATAACTCGGCTCAGGATTAACCGAATCTAACAAACTTAGTCTCATTAGAAAGAGATTTTTTTGATGCATATTTAGTGTCATGAAAGCTGGTTTTGTTACTTTTATTATAGCCGCTAGAGGGCGCTGTCTGCCAACATAACAAATATGACGGATTTTCTAGAAAATTTTAAATATATTTTTATATATATATATATATATATATATTTATTGTCACATATTTAAATAAAGGACAACAATCCCTGAAATTCAGTGAAAACCGCAAACCGCAGCTTCCTATCTCATTCTTAGTGGAAGATATTACCAAAAGAATTGCAACTGCAGATTTGTGATGTAACTTTTCATCTTAGCATTTAAAATCAACTCGTGATAGCCTATTATTAATAAAATATAAGAAAAAATACTGTTGCGGAACTGAAAAGTCGTTAGTGCTTCTAATTTTTTCAAAAAATATAATATGAGATAAAAGTAAAAATTATAAAAATTTGAGACAAATTTAAACTGATGCGACAAAAGCTGACTTTGTAAATGAATTCTTTATGAAATAATGTGGTGGTCCTGAAAGCGACTGATTTATTTGGGGAAGTGATGCTCAATGGCCTCTCAAATGTTCAAAATGTCGCGCATCGTTTTGAATACACAGTTACAACTGTTCTTCGGTAGACGAAACCCAGCTAGGTATTATATTAAACAAGTTGAAAATTAAATTTATTACATCTATTTATTCTATAGATCCCCGATTTGACCTGTATGGACTTTTATTTATGGGGGCGATTAAAAAAACTAATTTACGCAACGAGGCCAACAAGGGAAGTGATGATCGAACGTATTAAGGTATATTCCCCGTATTCCCGTGTCAGAAGTGGAAACTGCAGTTTCATCTACCCAAGAACGGTTAGAACTGTTTATTGAAAACGATGGGCGACATTTTGAACATTTAAGAGGCCCTTGAACATCACGACTCCAAATAAATCAGTTGTTTTCAGGACCACCACACTATTTCATAAAGAATACATTTACAAAGTCAGCATTTGCCGCATCAGTTTAAATTTGTTTAAATTTTTTTACTTTTAAACTTTTACTTTTATCTCATATCATATTTTTTGAAAAACTCACAAGCACTAACGACTTTTCAGTTCCGCAACAGTATTTTTTCTTATATTTTATTAATAATAGGCTATGACGAGTCGATTTTAAATGCTAAGGTGAAAGAGGTTATATCACAAATCTCCAGTTGCAATTCTTTTGGTAATACCTTCCGTTAGGAATGAGATAGGAAGCTGCGGTTTTCACTGAATTTCAGGGATTGTTGTACATTATTTAAATATGTGACAATAAATATACCTTGCTATTTAAAATTTTCTAGAAAATCCGCTATATTTGTTATGTGGGCAGACAGCGCCCTCTAGCGGCTATAATAAAAGTAACAAAACCAGCTTTCATGACTCTATATATGCATAAAAAAAAGCTCTTTCTAATGAGACTAAGTTTGTTAGATTCGGTTAATCCTGAGCCGAGTTATTAACGTTTAAAGGAAAGAAAGTTTGGCGCTTGACTTTATTTTAAAAGATAGAAAAAAATGAGTTGCACAAAAAAGTTTCAAATTTCCTCTAGATTAATATTTACTTATTTCCGGTACGACTTTATTAGGCAAATTTTCGAGAAAAGTTCATTTTTCTAGTTGGCCATGGATGTTATGCCCCCTAGCGGTCATTTCAGGAACTTGAAAATAATTTCCAGCGACATCTCTTGGCCATATTTACTATTGAAATTTTTTTCCGGAAATTCTCCGATAAGCGGTTTTCGAGATACAGCCGGCGTTCTCTCTTATTTGCCCACCCTGTACAACGTGTTACACAAATTGAAACAGTTTAGTGTTTCATGGAAACACGATATTGTTTCATCATGTTAGTAAACGTGCATTATTTATCTATATCTTTTTGTTATTCAAATTACAATAAAAAATGTATTTTATTCATTCTTGATGTTCACACGCAGAAGATTTTATGGATATTGAGATTTACTGACAATAATATAGGAATATAATCACATGGATTTCAATGTCCAAAGTAATTGGTGTTTTTTTCGCTTCGATTATGTGAAAGAAGTGATGTGGCGTGAGCTTAATATTAATTTATATTATTGAAAATTTTATACCAGTTGTTTTAAGCCAATCAGATGTCTTGTTTTTGGCAGGGTACTATGGCGACAATCCAAATTTTTCGGAAATTTTTTCAGTCACGTAACCTAGTTAAAAAATTAATAAGTGATAATTTCTCTGGCTTGACAGCTGTCACATGCAGATATCAGAATAACAACAGAGGCATAGATTAATTTTTACAAATATTCATTATCAATTCAATAATAAGTACGTACATGTTAATTATTAACAACTTGAATTATCAATTCCAAGTTTTTCTGAAATTCATATTCCACTTCTTTTTTCATCAATGGCGAATAAAGTAAAGAGTTGTGAGTTTTCTTCACTAAATGTCTATGCTTCATGAAATGAAAGTAAGACTTCGTTATAATTTTGTTCTTCTCAATACTGGATTTATGGATGAAATATTGAATAATTTCACGAAGAATATTGCACATACCTCTGAATAGGTCTTCTTGTTCGGGATTTAAACCAGAATTGTTTACCAAATATCTTAAATATTTTATATTTTTATGAAAAATTTCAATATGCCCAGATTCCGTACAAAATGAACAAATATTGTACGATTTTCTATTCATTTTGTGATATTTTCTTTGCGACAACAAAATTTGAATACGCTGCAACCCGAAAATACAAAACATCGAGAAGCGAAGCAAACAATGAAAACCATGACAACAACCGGCAACAGTCACAGCCAACTTCGTAGATTTTGTTTCCTACCTAAATACATACCGCGTTAAATTGTCATTGACTTTGCAAGAGTCATAATTAATTTTCCTTCCTCTCTAGTAGTAGATTATTAAAGTAAGAAGAAATATGTGTTCATTTCAGGATTTTGAGAATCATTTTTTTTTTCACTAGGGCAAAGGGAAAATCAAAAAAAAATTCAAACCATTTGAAATACAAAACACCTATCGTCCAATATAACATATGTACACCTATATTTCCCTATTCTCTAGTACTGTAATATTGTGTGATTTAAATAGAATATAATCAACTTGATACAAAGATGCAAACCTTATTTTACTAGAGTACAAGGAAATGGTAAAAATAATAGATGAATAAGCGTATAGGTAACACAGATATACATTTTTTCCCTGTGCTCTAGTTCTATGACATTGTATAATTTTATTAGAATATAATCAACCTGATACAAAGATGGAAACCTTATTTTACTAGAGTACAAAAAAATTAACCTCAAAACAAAATAAAGGCTTGCAAAATTGTAAAAAATTGTATTTTTTTAAAATAATTTTTGGTATAAAATTTTCTTACCGTATCTCCCGCGTGCTTGAATTAAAAACCGGAAATTTTGTCCTCGTGCACGAATATTTTAAGAAAATTATCCCTCGTCTTCGACTCGAGATAATTTTCAAAATATTCGTGCACTCCGAAAAATTTCCGGTAATAATTCAAGCACTAGGGAGATTACAAGTGACAATTTAATTTATATATAAAAATCGCATAAGCCATAGTGCAATTGTCACTTTGACAGCAACAAAAGTTACCTGCAACTTTTACAGTGATAAATTAACTCCTATATAAAATAGTCTATTTGGCAGTGACATTTTTGTCACTTTGACAGCGATAAAAAAGGTGCATCGTTTTTTATCACCGATAAAAATGCCTGTTCCTCAAAAGCAGAGTACATCTAGTAGTCGCACGTCACTTTAAAATCTGTCCTGTCGTTATTTTGTCGTTAATTTATCTTGCCAAAAAACACTCGAGCTTTATTTTTATGGATAAATTTCTTTTTAACTCAAAATTTTTCCATTCAGTAATTTTGCTCGAAAAACTGACATTTGACAAAATCGCTCGACCTCCGGTCTCGCGATTTTTTCATGTCAGTTTTTCTCATAAAATAACTGATTGGCAAAATTATTTCGTTACAAAGAGAAATTTATCCGATAAAAAAAAAGCTCTTGTGGTTTTACTGTTGACAAATGCACTAGTGGTTTTTTCACTTATTCATTTTTTAATCAATTATCGTGGTGTCCTTGCCAAAATAAATAGTTTGACATTTCTGTCAACAAGTTATTGAATTATTAAACACTAACAATGAATCGATTCGGTGGTGCTCAATAAAAATGTGTTTATTTTTAGTGTTTCATAAATAAAGTTTGCATTATATGTTTCTAAATTTCTTATTCATTAAACTGCCCTGCCGAATTACACCGCCGTTTACATTGCCGTTTGTATTGATACCAGGTAAATTTGGATTATTTAAATTCTAAACTGTTTCCTTTAGCAATTTGACTTGAAAAACTGTTAACCTAAAAACACTCCGCCTTCGGTGTCGCGTTTTTAATAGTTGACAGTTTTTTTCGTCTAATTGCTTGGCAACAGTTTCTCATTAAACAATCCAAATTTTTCCGGTAAAATACAAACCTCTTGTGCAATTATAAGTGATAAAATATTAAAATCTCATAATTTTGTAATGAACTTCTGCACTTTTATACTAAATCATATAGACTTACTACAAAAGTGATGGAATGTTTAATTAGATTTTAATTAATAATTTTTTTGGCCAAGCCGTTTTCAGACCTCCAACACTCGGTATACCGCTATTACACATCTAGTATATATATTTATAAAGGAAAAATATGTTTTTATCGTCCCAGTGTATAAGAGTCCCAGCCTCTGTCTCGGATACATTACCTACTTTCCTCGATGAAAGCCTAAATAAATAAAACTGAAGATCTGGGTTAAGAACGAATTTCCTACTGTATGTATTAATTGAGGATTATTTGTATCAGGCAATTCTGACGGGTTAGCAATTATCTGAAGCATTTATCACCGTATTTTGTCAGTTTCCTCATGGAAGGTTCAATTATTTCTATAGCTCTTAATTTCAATGAAAGTGTCACTTTAGTAATTCAGAATCGTATAATTGTATCCATCTGTTTAGAAATTCAGATAATCAAGTATTTTTAATAATCGTTCAACATTTTCCAGGATATAAAACACCGGGATAAATACTGTGAATAAGATCTTGATCAGTTTACGTGAAAATCGTAGCTTCGATCTGACATAATATGATAAAAGCCGTAAATTTGGTTCATATAGAACACACACCACTTATTTTTAATAAATAAAAAATGGGCAAAACGTCATCTAAATAAATACGATCGATGTAATCGTATTTACTTCTGATCTGATCGATCGATTGAACCAGTAGAGCTGGAACTTTGAAAATTTGCAACAAGGGGTTAATTCGTGACACTGAATTTTTCAGAAATATGTTTGACTTCCTGTCATTTCCGGTTATACCGAAAATCCATACCAACTTATTACATTCTTGGATTCTTTGGTAAATTTAAGCATCCTTTTATTCAGGATTAGCTATACCTAAAATGTACCATTTTTGAAAATGTTTGTTTTACTTTTGACACTTTTTCTTTGATTTTACTTTACATTTTAAATTTTCAAGTTATAGTCACTAATAAAAAAATTGAATCACAGCCTTCATATAAAATATCAAGCGTACCTAAAATTAGTGAAAACAGATCCATGTTCTACAAGATATATCAAAAATCCAATTCATAACTAAAGTCACAAAAACTCAATTTTTTAAAAGGCAACCTCTAGCCCATTTTGTTTACTTTCATTCAAATCCCCTCAAAAAAAAAAGGAATATATAAATAATGGATTTATTTGTAAAATTTGATATACCACCTATAGTGAACCCTTTTTAAGGTATTGGCAAAAAACTGATTTTTTTGTATTATACAGTGAGGATATAAAGTCCGTCCCCCCCCCCTCTAATTTTTGAACCACTGGGTGGATTGTGATGAAATTTGGAACGATAATATATGACTAAATTCTGCATTTTTGACACATCAATGACAGCTCTGAATGTCAAAGTGACAGCTGGGCGCGCAATAAGAACATTTTTTTAAATGGAAATGGGGTCGACTAATAACTCATTTGAAGCTATTGTTATGCTCAAAACATCCCCCAATTTTGAGAACATTTGGTTCAGTAATTTCCAAATAAACACGAGTAATATCAATTTATAACATAATCTTTTTACCACATAATCTTTATAATAGAACTTACCCATGGAACATTTATTTGTCAGGAGGTTCATGGTGGTCATTTTCAACATCTTTTGAAGTAACACGTGTTTTCTAAATTTGTTTCTACCTCTACGTTTAATTTAAATTATGTCATAATTTTTTATTTTAGGTTAGGGATGGTTCATTATTATTTGTTTACTTTTAATTTTTGTTTTGCTTTGAATAATTTACAATAATTTGTAATATTTATGTAAAAAAATAATATAACAGAAATCAATATTACTGGTTTTCATTTTATTTGGAAATTACTGAACCAAATGTTCTCAAAATTGGGGGATGTTTTGAGCATAAAAATAGATTCAAAATGAATTATTACTCGACCCCCATTTCCATTTAAAAACATATTCCTATTGCGCGCCCATCTGTCACTTTGACACTCAGAGCTGTCATTGATGTGTTAAAAAATGCAGAATTTAGTCATATATTATCGTTCTAAATTTCATCACAATCTACCCAGTGGTTCAAAAATTATAGGGGGAGGACCGACTTTATGCCCTCAGTGTATAAGGAAATCCGACATTAAGAAGTTAGTTGTGATAAACTGACAACAGGCAATAAAAGAATAGCTTAATCAACATGCTAAATTTTAAACTTGAACAATGCCGTGTTTAGGATCATATAATAACGAAGATTTCTTCAACTTAATAGTGATTTAAGGTGAATGTGGCGGTCATGTGAAAGGTTTTCTGTTAACTATCCAGATAGACCAAAGCTTTTCCTGCGATGCCATGACGCGCTTGATTCATAATAATAATTTAACTCTTCATTACACACTTGTAATGCACAACACAAAAAAAATATCTTGTGTAAAATATCTCGGTACCTAGCAATCGTTATTTCGCAAAAATGAATTCAATCAGCAGCTCTCGTGTCACACTGATTTACTCTTATTCTTGGCAAAGATCCAGCAATCATGTAGCTATATAAATTATGCGACAAATCTGCCTTCCTCCCCAGGAATAAATCAAGGCGTAACGACAATCCCATGAAGCCTCGATATACGAAACTCTCAACCGTTTCTCGACTTGCAGCTCGACGCAACCCCGGGATTGTTTGTCGCATACAGAACAAGTAAATGATTACTTTTCTAACTTTAGTTTTCAATCTCCAATCATGTTTTGCATTCTGATGCAGCAAATGATCATATATTCTCGTAGAAAATCACTTTTCACTTTTCGGTATAACATACAGTGGCAGCCCGTGAGTATGGCTTCAAGGGGTGCGCAGGCAAAAAAAACGCGAATATCATATTTGGGGCTTAATCGGGAGCTCGTGACAAGTAATTTACTATTTGCTATTTACCATACATAGGTACTTATATGCATTTTTATAAATTTCTCTATTTTAAGCTGCTCCGTCATGTTTGGGTAACAGGGCAACTAATTTATTTGGACAGTTTTTTAACAACGGCTCTAATTATCGTAAAATACAGCCTGATAACCAATCTGGGTCTTGTCCTTCTGAATTGGAGAAAGCCAAAAGCAGCCATTTAATTCATATCGAAACACTAAAACCATTTGAGTTTGTGTTGAAATATCCGTTGTGTCGATCAGACATAACTGCAAGAAAAGAACTATGTGTAACATTCATTCTATCAAACATACACTGTAACAATTCATTTTGAAGACGCACTTTCGTAAATGAATCTTTTTTCAAAAAGATTGAATCATCTATCACAAAACAGTAAAAGCCGTTCGTAAATTCGATTTGTTTGTGATGGGCTACCATAATCTTGTTCGTAAATTTAGCACAAAATTGTATGATGTCCCATCAGAAAACCATCATTTCCATCATCAAATAGTTATGATGGATTTAAAATTTTGTGATGGAAAAAAGAGGGGGAATTGTCATATAATTAATTTTGAGGTTAGTGATGTTGTTTTTTGTTTGGTTCAAAGGATGCAATTTTGATAAAAACATAAAAGTAAGCACAAAGTACCTAGTAGATTTGTTGCGACAATGGAGGGTGAATAATTTCCAGTGGATATTTTGGTTGGGGAGACAAAATATACAGTAGTTCTTACTCAACCAGAGATTCATGAAATGGACGTTTATATCGGGCCGGTGGCTCAGGGCTTAGCGTCTCGATCGCTCAACCCAGAGGTCGTGGGTTCTAATTCCCATTCCGCCAACAATTTTTAATTAAATTGTTTACTCGTAGATCAAGGCTTATTCGCAGGGATGGCTTGGCAACTATCCTGGTGATGGCCTAGGATGGGAAGAATGTCAACTTGGTGTTAATGTGAGAGATTAAAATCAGTTGATGTTTGACTTGTCCCCCTAACTAATGATGTTTTTCAGGTTTCCCTAATTCCAGCACTGAATGGTGGTTAGGGCCTACCAACGTAAGTCGTTCCTGAGACGCAAATGCGGCTTGCAAAATAATAATATGCCGCCCCCTCTCCCACACAAGTCTCAGACTTTCGGGCTAATCGTTGTGATTAGAATGAGGGGTAGAGATATTATTATTATTATTATTATTATTATTATTATTATTATTATTATTATTATTATTATTATTATATGGGCATATCTTCATCTATCATTAATCTGTAAATTAATCCTAACTGTCAATTGTTCTGATGGAATCTATGTCCAGCATTAATTCATCACATCCGTCAGTTACGTCATCCATCACAAAACTGAACTGAATTTACGAAAAGGCGCTAATGTTTTCGAAGATCTTTATCTAAAACGGGATCATTTTTCTACTGTAGGTAGTCTACCAGTTCTAAAAATACTCCTTTGTTCACCGATCACTATTTTCGTTATGACCACGGGAAAAAGATTACATGTACCACATAATTTTAAAATGTATATATAATTTTTGAAAGGGCCAATCGATTTCTATGACTGTTTCGTTGTGATTATTTATTTGTTCTGCATAAACACTACAATATTTACTCTTCCAAAAGTAGAAAACTCACCAGATTATTTTTATGTCTATGAGAATTTTCGTATTTTTTTAATCTTGTCCGGCAAATGCTTCAGGTCAGACACTCCTACTTTTGTTAAGTTTTCTTCGCCTCCCAATAACAAACATACAAAATATTACATACAGACATACATACAGAATATTGAATTTTGTTTATAATAAATATTTTTTGTAAATTTGCGGGTATGGCTTGTCCGGTGGACTCAGATTCCAATTGGTGAAAACGGTGGAATCAGAGTCCGTTTCATCGAGTGCGCGTTTTAAGGAGTGTGCGGATTTTTAGGCGCGCAATGTTTATCTCTTAATATCCAGGGATTCTAAGATAAATGTTATTTAGATGTTTGAATGATTTAAGTAAAGAAATGAGGAATTATTTAAGGTTTACGGTTTATGAGGGTGGATTCTATTTAAAAAAAGACATTCGTAAAATTCCTGGGGGGTGGAGCCCGGAGTCCTCCCTCACGGGCCGCCACTGATAACATCTTAATATTTATTTATGCGACATGCATATAAATCGACTTCTTTTGTACAAGCTCGAGGAGTTTTTATAGCGAATATAGCCCGGCGTGCGACATTTCCAAGGGACATAGATATTAGGTACATCGCTGTACACTTAGTGTGGGTGTGTTTTAGCATGTTTTTTACACACACTCAAATTCGCGTAATTCTCTTATAGTGCTTGGGGGAAGAATCTTCTCTATGTATGCCATTAGTTCTGATCGTCCTGAATATGACCGTGTTACCGATGAGGACCAAACGCCGCACTCTAGATAAAGTGTGACAAGTGCAAAAATGAGACATATACAGGGTGGCCCACGAATAACGAAACCACCGAATTTTTGGGTACTTCCCAACTTTTACTTGCAAATCGCTCGGACACGTCAATTAAGTTTTCGAGGGGGAAATATTTTGCGCATATTTTTAATGTCGTAGTTTTACCCCCTAAGCGAGGGTGAGGTTCACCCTTAAAATTTTAAATGGGAAGGGGGGGGTCGAGTCAAACCTCATTTTAAAGCTTGAAAAAAGACTTTTACAATGCTACATACTTTTTTGAATTTGAGTCACTATAGTTCTTGAGAAATTTGATTTTTATTTTAAATTTTTTTTTTATTTTTCGAATGTCTTTTTCTTTAGATTGTAATATTGTTTAATAAGTATTCCTTTTTAAACATTAATGTAGTAATAATTTTGATCGTCAAGAAATCCGATGTATAAATTTCCGTTTAATATCGTAAAATAACAATTGTCTGTATTGACAAAAAAGGCTGACATCAAATGACACCAGAAATGCTAAGTAATGTTCGGGAACGCTTCGAGCAAAACCTTTATCACTGTATGGAAGCAAGAGGTGGTCATTTTCAGCATTTGTTAAATTAATACTCGTACTAAAAATATTAATTCGTAAATTTTCGTTTCTAGTTGTTCGTATAAGGGCCTTATTAATTTATTTTTTTACTGACCAAGACTATTATTATTTTTAAAAGAGAATACTTAATAAACAATATTACAATCTAAATATTTTAAATTATTTTGCAAAAATAAAAACAAAAAAATTAAAAATTAAATTTCTCAAGAACTAGTGACTCAAATTCAAAGAACTATGCAGGATTGTAAAGGTCTTTTTTCAAGCTTTAAAATGAGGTTTGTCTCGACCCCCCCTTCCCATTTAAAATTTTAAGAGTGAACCTCACCCTCGCTTCGGGGGTAGAACTACGACATTGAAAATATGCACAAAATATTTCCCCCTCGAAAACTTAATTGACGTATCCGAGCGATTTGCAAGAAAAAGTTGGAAAGTATCCGAAAATTCGCATGTTTCGTTATTCGTGGGCCACCCTGTATATTAATCTTGCCAAGATTTTTCAATACCAGGTTTTTATATAAAGTGTTCATTAACCCGGGGAGCATTTACTTCACCATATAGAAACAAAAAATCTGTTTAAATGACACAAATTTTATTTGACTTGAATAAATAGTTTACTCGACTTGTTTTATATTTAGGAGCAAATAAACTTGCTCATAAAAGACCATCAATGCTCAATGACCCGTCCAATTGACTAATTCTTCAAATATACAATATAATTGTATATTACCTCAATATAATTGTATATTGAGTTATCACAATATAATTGTAAAAAATGCTATTTTCTCTCTAATCCTAGAGTTCGTAATTTCCTTGTTTGCAGACTTAGCGACATAAAAACCTTAGTTAATCAATTGTTCGAGGCCCTTCACGTACAGGAGCACCAACTCACGAAGGAGAAGGAGCTGACGACGCAGCTGGAGCAGATCCAGCAGGAATTGTTGCCTTTGGAAGAGGTGAGTTTCTTTTCCAAGTGAAATAACTTCAAAACACGAATCTAATACCTAAGGGGCGCCTAGACAAGGTGCAATATTAAGTAGATCAAATCACGTTAGTTAGAATGTGTACCTCCACGTGTATTTGATTTACCTTTCTGGTACTTTCAACCATTTCCGATTTTTAAATCACACTGAATCCAAATATGTAAAAATATACAGTATGTTCCATAAACCTTCAAAATTTTGGATCACTCCAGTAAGAAACTATTGCTTCATATTGCCCTTAAATGCATTTTTTGGTCTACTACTAAGCACTCCCCAAATTTAGTTAACATGTCTTGCAAAATAAAAGTAGTACCTATAGCACGCGCAATAGTTTTTTACAATATATCATTTTAAATAATGAGGTTATTCCTTTGCATACTTGGGTTACAGGTAACAAGGATAATAGAATATTTTGATAAATTAGTGGCATTTGTATAGTAGATACGTATATTCTACCTTGTTTTATATTGTTATATTACTTGATGAATTTAAATAAAATATAAGCTGGGTTAAATTTGAATAAGAGGCCTGTAAACTTAAAATAAAAAATGAACGGAAAAGAGGCGATATCATGTTAACTTTAGAAAAGCGTTTTTCTAATGGTCTAACGCTGATGAAAAAGGGAAAGTAATGGTCCTCCAGAGGTCCCTAAATCGAACATTATGCCTTTTACAGTCGGAAACGGCAATTTGGAGAGGTCGCCTTTAAAGAACATCTACATCTGCGCTTCTAAACAAGTCGACAGTATTGGTTTATTTTTTCAAGAAGTTCACAAGAATTTGTATACATCTTGTTGCACGTACGAAGTTTTTCGCTCGTACTTTGAACAATCCATACAAATGGGTCGTGTTAGATTTTTACCCCACCGTTTGTAATTTCTTCCACCTCCCACGTAGATAAAAAGGAGAAATAGTTTATGTGACGGGTAAAAACTTCTATTACCTAATACGGATTTATTGTTTTCGGAAGATACAGAATATGCTATTAGAAACACAAATGGGCATCTGAGATCTGAGACCAAAATTACTTCACAAACTTGATTTTCGTGAAATGTGGAAAGGCCTTTTTCTTCTGTTTTCAAATGTAATTTTAATAAATTATCTCTGAGCTTTTGCGAGATATTTTATATTAAAAAATATTCGCCCACATTACACAAATAAACTCAATAACAAGCCAATCTCAGATGCTCAATTGTGTTTCTGATAGCATATTCTGAATCTCACTCTGAATCATTACGGCTTGTTTAGCAATATTCTGCGGATACTCTAAAATCCATATTAACAAAGTTTTTTTGTAAAATCAAAGATCAAGGATTTAGAGGCCAGTTCGAAATACACGTGAAGACCCTGTAAATTCACGGCCGCAGACAGCAACATTGACTTCACTATTAATATAAACGAATTCTGTAAGATCATGTATTCAGAACATTTATTTCCCTCCTGCTACTAATTGGATCCTGTAAAATACAGATTGTTGTAATTATTAACTTTTGAAATAATGCACATACCTTCTACTCTAACGGTTTTCATTTGTATATTTTGTAATCACATTTTTCACACTTTCAGTCAACAGTGACCTCATAAACATGTTTGTTTTATTTGCTCTCGCTATTACAAGTTCAGACGTTACCTACCTATTAGTTTGTTTTTTTTTTTTTTTGAGAGAGAGAGAGAGAGAGAGAGAGAAGTCTAGCATCTTTTTTGTTTATTTGAAGGAGATGCCGAAAACAACTACTCCACGACTACTCCAATGTGCCCTGACAGGCATTGCATTACATCAGCATTTCCATAGGAGTCGCCACATCGTTCGCGCTTATTTTGCGCTCATCAGAATGCCATAGGTAGTGGACTCGATGAACGATGCTACGACGTGATTGCCTAATGGGCAATGACCCAAAGAGGGCACTACGGTGTGTTTCTCACCACTACTAAAATCTTTTATGTTATCGGCTCCCATTGGCTCATTATTATATAACTCAAATCTATAAAGCCGACCTTAATACGACGATAAAATCGTTAGTTATAATAATAATAATAAAAATAATAATAATCCGTTTATTTTCCTCAGAGACAGTTACACACCGAATAGGAATAGTCACATTTAAACTTAAAATTAATGTACAAAAAACTCGTTAAATGTATAAAAACATCCTTCAACTAAATAAGACTTTAGTTCATGTTTAAATTTATGAAAATTATTAATTTCCTTAATATTGTCTGGTAAGTTATTATACACCTTCAGTCCCATGCAATTTGGCGAATTTATTGAAATATTATATTTGAAATATGGTACATAATATTTACCATTTTGTCGTGTATTTCTTCCATGAACGTCCAAATTTGTAATGAAATCAGTCTTATTATCAAAAACATAGGCACACAATTCATAAATTAAAACAGAAACAACAGTTAAAACCCTATAATCCTTAAAAACACATCTACAGGAGGCAGTACTATTAAAACCCGCCATGCTTCTTAGTTATGGTATTAATAGCGTCAAGTCGTTTTAATTTATAACATTGACTCCAGAAAAGAAGCACATCGAAAATAAAATAAATATGATACACATACACAAAAATTCATAATTCGCATTTGACATTTCGCTCAACGTACGGATTGATGTTAAGGGCCCCATACACCTGCGAACAAATTGTGCAACAGAGGTTGTTGTGCAAAAGGTTGTATATTAAGTATATGGTGTAGTTTGATACTTTTCAAAAATATTTAAAATTAATTACACAACGAATGGTGTTGTGCAACTATTGCATCGTGTATGGGCTTTGTGTTCTACACATTGTGCAAAACTGCAGTTTTTTTCAGATTTACACCTGTAATTATAATAAATTAGAAGGTATTGTTTTTAAAATGGCCAATTTTATAAATACCTTTTTTTAAGTAACTTTATTGAGATATACCTTCAGTTTCCCAGAGTATAGACAGTTAGTCTATGATAAGAAGCACACAACAGCAATTATTATAGCTAAACAGGCTGCATGACTCAGATAGAATGTTTCCATGTAGGTACACGACAAAAGCAACTGGAGTTTGCATAAAATTTCGTACAGTGTATGGGTGACCTTGTTTGCACAACATGTTGTGCAACCATAGTTTGTTCGCAGGTGTGTGGGGTGCTTTAAACTTATAGAAAGTAAGTGTATGCATACATCTATTTGTTAAAATATGAACATCCTTTTCCATACCTCTTCCGAACTGTTTTTGGTAACAAAAACATCTTTTGGTTCCCGTGATATTGTAAATAATGTATGAAATGAACTACGCCCACACGACATCCTCCCACATGTTTGTTTCTACCCTGAAGTTTTGCCACTAACCGAGACTACGGCCATAAACAACCGAAGGCCCTCACTCCAGTTATTCAGGGCGATTGTTAAGTTTGGGTCCCCGAATTGGTCGATAATCTTATATATGGGTGAGCTTGAACTTATAGCGTGCTCGACTGGCAACCGGATTTGTATTTTTTGTAAGGAAAATTAAATGGCAAACCCAGATCTGCACGTAAACTTTTTTTTTTGTCGAGCATATTTCAAATTGGATTATTCGACAAACATGAAAGTCTAAAGGGGAGTTTCTCTAAAATTCACTTGAAATATATATTTTTGTATACGGGATGAACTTTAATTATTCAGCAGGTAATAATTATACAATATTCAGTAATTATTCATATTCATATTATTATTACGTTGGTAGGATCTAACCACCATTCAGTGCTGGAATGAGGGAAACCTGGAAAACCTTATTAGTTAGGGGGACAGTCTAACATCAACCGATGTTAATCTCTCACATTAAGGGCATGTTTGTACTCCCCTGTCGATAAAGCAGTCAAAAGATGAATTAAACTTAATCAGTGTGAACTTAGGCAACCGAGACATTGATGTCGCACTGGAATTACAATCGGCCAAACAAATTGTAACATTTTAATAAAAAACCCTACTGGTGGACTGCAATTTAGGGATTTTTGTTGAACATCACAAATTTAGTACCCTTATATGAAAGTCAACGTGTCCCATTATAAGATTTATAATTGCCAAAGAATAATTCAATAATTCAAGTCCTTAAAATAGTTAAGCCCTTTCCTCTTCAGTAACGTACTAAACATAAAATATCCCTAAATAATTTGGTTACTTTTTGACAACAGTGCCATCTAGCAGTGAATTACTGAAACTATTACGCAAATATGTCCAAAGCAAGAAATCTTCTTTGTTGTTAATTGACTTTTTCGCATTGTTTATGAAAAATTCACATGAAATTAATTGTTTTTTTTTATCACACACTAGGCGAAAATTCTTATTTTCGTGAGCCTTTAGCGGCGCGAAAGTAGGCATTTGCACGGCTAGTCAACTTTTCTATCAATAGGTGGCGCCTCCATTATCTGTCATCGTAACGTCATTTAATTTCACATTATAATAGTATATTATACTATAAGGGACAGAAATGCGTTATTTTGGCAGAGGTGCAATTTGAAGCCCGAGGGCGAAGCCAGAGGGCTACAATGCACCGAGGACAAAATAGCATTTCTCCCGAATGGTATATACTATTTTTTCCACGGTCTCATTAACTTAAAAACACATATTTTGTTATTATGAAGTAAGTAGCACCAGAATTATTGTATTCGGATTTGAGCATTTATTTAGTAGTCGTTGAGTTATCGTCATAACTACAAAATAAACAAACAAAAAGAATTGTCAAATTAAGATGTTAGTTTGGTTTAGTTTACAGTTTGTTTAGTGCACAATGAATAATTGTGAGTCGGAAGAGATTGTGGAGGCTGCAAATATTGCAATAAGCAATTTGTTACCTACGAAGTCAAGATCTTTATACGATATAGCTTACAATCGGTTCAAAACGTGGTGCGCCGAGAAAAATATTCAAGTATACAGCGAGAATGTTTTGTTGGCATACTTTAGTGAAAATGCAAAGAATTACAAGTCTTCCACATTATGGGCGCAATATTCTATGGTTAAGTCATGCTTGATAATTTACGACAACATAGATATAAGCCAATTCCCCAAACTGATCGCATTTTTGAAAAGAACCGGTGACGGATATCAAGCGAAAAAATCGAAAATATTGACAAAGGGTGAAATCGACCGTTTTCTATCAACTGCAGATGACAAAGAATTCTTAATGATTAAGGTAAGATTACTTTTGTTGTTAGGTATTTCAATTATTTAGTATTTTGATTTTTTATAGGTTGTATTAATTCTGGGGATTGCCAGAGCTTGTCGAACTGATGAACTAGTCAATTTAACTGTAGATGATATTGAGGATGTAGGCTCATCCTTGATTGTAAAAATGCCAAACACTAAGACAAAGATTCCACGAACCTTTGTGGTTACCGATGTGGGAAATATGCTTGAATTGTATCGAAAATACCTGTCCCTTCGTTCTCCCCACGTCAAGCATAAGCGCCTTTTTTTGTACTACAAAGCAGGAAAATGTAGTTCGCAGCCAGTTGGCAAGAATACCATCGGAAAAATTCCTAGTGTAGTAGCTTCGTATTTAAAATTACCTGATGCTGCATGTTATACTGGTCACTGCTTACGAAGATCTTCAGCGACATTACTGGCAGATGCTGGTGTGGATATCACGACAATAAAGCGTCATGCTAGTTGGAAATCAACGACAGTCGCTGAGGGTTATGTCGAGAACTCCATTGAAAATAAGACCAAAATTGCTAATCACGTTTTAGTAGGGACCACCACTAGCGCAATCACAAAAACCTTAAATGTAAGCGAAAGTAATATTCCTTCTAATATTACTTTTGAAAATTGTACAAATGTTACATTTAATTTAAATGTCAATAAATAATTTCAATGTTACCTCTTTTTTTGCATGAAAAACGTTCTCCATAATGTAAACTCCCTTGGGAGCATTATACTCCCTTGGGAATAATCGACTACTTCTGTTTCAATTTTGATGTCATAGAAACTGATTTCTACTCCCGACCGTGGAAAAATAATTTTAAGTGAACATATTATTGTTACCATTAATTATTAAACAATGGACGAGACAAGTATCCCGGGGACATTTCAAGCTTCTGAAAATGATGAAAGCATGGAAGAAACTGTACTTATGGAAATTTATCTAAACAAGGTACTGCCTTTGCTGATTACACTATTCATAATCCTGTATTTTAATATCAATATTTCAAAGAACTAATTTTTTTTGTAAATTATTTATTGTTATATAAAAAAGTTTTGACGTTTATGACTTTTTCTTGTGTAGGATAAAAAATGTGTGCACCATGGCGGGAAAGTGGTTTTCCGGTCTTCCAGAAGTGTCCATTTCTTCTGTCAGCCCGGAAAACATTCACATTCGCGCCTAGGTACACAAAGTACTATTTTTTCTCGAAAACGAAGCAAGATACGAAAAAATCCAAGAAACAAAAAAAATTTTGTTGAAATTGTTTCAGCTTTAAAAAATCTAAAACTTGTTAAAAACCAGTGGCGTCCAATGTTTTTTCCCATAAATTTCAAATAGGCTACCCTCCTCAACGCCACTGGAGCCAACAATTTTAATCTTTTCACGTTAAAATCAGCCCTATACTACTTCAAACCAACGTACCAAATTTCATCTAAATCGGCGAAAGAGTTTTCAAGACATTAATAAAAAAAAACTTATATAAAAACCTTGACACCCTGTATCTCGAGAACGAGGCAATTTAGGACACACCTTTATTTGGACTCTTAGTCATAAAATTGAACAAGGAATTAGCTCCTACATTATGGACATGACATTAAGCAACACCCTGTATATCGTATATCATCGATACCTTTTTTATTTTTTCCCCTATCAGGAAACTTTTCACTTAACATTTCACTTATTATGGCATAGAGTAAAAATATACTCTAGTAATAATTATTAAGTATTCTCTGCTACTAAATTGCTACTAAAAAAATCAATTCCTTGTGTCCAACATAAAAATCTTGGGTATGTATAATTTATTAAAATTTAGCAACAGATCTTACGAACATGGAAAACATTCCAAAACTAATTTTTATTTAATATATATCTCCTATTTTTATGTTGGAACAAAAAATATCAGTGATTTTTTTTTAATAGATTGCCGTGTTTGACAGATCTTTACACTATATTCATATTTTTTAATCTACCCTCTATACATATGAAAATTCTTTAATTTTTTGCAGGTGCTTCGGGAGTTGTATGCAGAAACTTGTAAGAAGGATATAATTTTGAGAGAAATATACTAATATGCAATATCTTTTATAGTATATTTATCCTGTTTCCCATACATGTCTAAATTTATGCCAAACGGTGTATATAAATTTGGTAGAAAATTGCTTGGCTTTTTCGTTGAAATAAAGTTTAATGTTTCCGTTTTTATTATTGCTCATTTTTAACTACTGTGTACCATTAATTTGCTTCAAGCGTATTTTTAACTGAGTACCTATATCAAAAAACAAATGTGTATGTAATAACAGTTAAAATTAATGTAGCATAATATGTCTGTGAAAAATGGGAATGAAACATGCTACTAAAATTAATTTATATATTTCCTCTGGTAAATGATTTACTTGTACAGGGAGAGTGGAAACTCTGCCGCCTATTCAACAACTCTAGTAAGAGGAGAAAATCACACAAATATACATTGACACTTAAGATGTACTCTATTCTACCTAATGTAAATTATGTTAGCTGTTCTGCTTACTCCAGCCGCCTTCGCCCTCCCTATCCCTATCTGTTTATGTAATGACAACTTAAGTAGATACTTTTATTGTATACAAATATTCATAAGTGTTAGTTTAGTCTACGTCCTAATTTTGAATGGAAAGTATCATTTTATAAGGTTGGTGCGGCGGTTGGGTGGATAAATAATTGTGAATAAAGTTAGTTTCTGGATTTTGGATCATTATTTCATCGGCTTTTTACATAAAAGCTAACATATATTAATCTAATTTTTAACTAGGATAATCCGGAAAGTAAAGAGTCTATAATTCCTTTGAATATGTTCCAAGAGCTCTGACTTGCAGAACTATGTAAATTGAAAATTTCTCCTGATGTGAGTATCTAAACTAAATTGATATGATTTGTGACCGTAGATATAATTATGACTACCTGAAGCTCCAATATGCTGTATTTTTTAAAGAACCTCCGCGATATATTTTGTGCCGATGAGAATTAATCTTAAAACCTTGTCCTAATATTTTATGCCCTGAAACGAGAATAAGAAAAGAGGGAATTACCATTCTGCGCTATACATTATCCTAACCATACCATGTGATCGATAACTGTAATTTATAATTTTGACAAATGCTCAGATGATGCAGGGAGAAGTCAAATGCGACCGCTTTTCTGCGTTATGGCATTTTCTGTATTTTCTGGGCTCGTCTGCGGTAATTCTGGATCCCTGCATTCTTAAGGAATTGGAAGGAGCTGAGCTAGAACGTCCTTAAATTGGATTCTGTAAAGGTCAATAAAAACAAACGCCCTGTTTAGGCATTTGAAATTGCATATGTATATATATTTATATATCGTTTTTTCTTATAGTAATAATAAACGAAACTCATCCTGTTTTACTTACAAATACGTTAAGGCACATAGGGAGAATAACAAAAAAAGTGCGTGAAATTTTATTAATCAATTTTTGTAGATACTCTACGAAGCCGTAGAAGGGCCATGTATAATTTTTTTTGTAAAATTCAGACTTTAAACTCTGAATTCAGACTTTATTCTCTGGATTCAGACTTTAATCTCTGAATTTTGACTTTAACCTTTGAATTGAGACTTTAAACTCTGAATTCACACTTTAAACTCTGAATTCAGACTTTAATATCTGAATTCAGACTTTATTCTCTGAATTCAGACTTTAATCTCTGAATTTTAGACTTTAATCTTTGAATTCAGACTTTAAACTCTGAATTCAGACGTTGAACTCTGAACTATCAACTGTTATGCCTGAACATACGACTGCAATTAGGTAACGGGATACTAAGTATACCTTAAAAAAATATCTACAAAATATGGGCGTACATAACGAGAAATTATTCCGTGGACTCTGTAATGAAGGCTCTGAACAAGTAACTCATATCGTCTATGAGTGTAGAGCGGAAAACTTAGTGGATTTTCCTAGGTAAACACCTTTTGGGAGATGTAAATTTGTTAACTTAACATTCAGTTAAGTAATTTAAATGATTTGTTATTAAAATGATAATTAATAAACGGCATTTTGGCAAAATTATTCATTGGTTTTTCATGGCACTACATTTATTATTGGTGGTATCATAAGTACCATTATTAGTGGTATCCCGTATATATGATCAGGAACGAATTTTAGGTATAGAACATTCCACATCAACTAAAATTTGAGTTTTGGTGATTTTTTCGATTTCGACTTTGACCTAAAAATTTTAACACCCTGTATTATACTTTCAGGACATTAATGTAGTTGTTAATATTAAAGTGTGAATTCAGAGTGAAGTCTGAAATCTACGAAAGCGAAGAAAAATTTTCGACTGGCCCTTCTACGCCTTCATAATACTCTTATTTTGAATACTTGAGATGGAGGTTCTAAAGTATAATAATAAAAATAAATAAACAAATATACACTTTTCAATTAGGTTTATAAAATAAGTTAGGTTAGGTTTGGGTAGGTTCAAAAGTGAGTTGGCCGAAAGCCAGAGACCCTCTTCTATGACTATATTGTCTATTGTGGCTCACGCCTACTTATATTTCACCCCCAACAGGTCCAACCTCTTAATGAAGCTGATCACCTTATTGGGTGAAAACTTATTCAGATCCTCTATCAGAAGTTGTCCTTTGCCGAATATTGAGTATCTGATCCTTTACGTAAAACGTAACGTAGAACTAGTGATTCAAAAGTCTAAAGTTGTAGTTACACGTTTTGAATATTTAAATTCTCCTAAAATAGGTATGTTATTTTAATGTATAAACAAGAAAAAGAAGGTGAGATTTTATGAAATTTGATTTGATTTTGAAATATGAACTTTAGATAATTAATTTTATAACAATGGGTTTTATTGTTAAGAGATTTACAATAGTAGGTTTTATTATGAACAAAACACTTTGTGTGGGTGTGTCACGATTTCTCAAATATTAAGTAAGTGAAAAGTTTATTAAATATTGTAGCCTCTGCTCGCCACGGCGTTCACTGGTGTACTGTACTGTAGTGATGGGTAGTTCGCGAACGAACGAGTTAATACGAACTATTCTTTATAGGGAACTAAACGAACTAGTTCGCTGATCTAAAACAAAGTAGTTCGCGCGAACTACTTCTTGATACCAGCCAGCGATATACTCGACGCCGAAATAGTTCGCGACTACTTCTTGATACCAGCCAGCGATATACTCGAGACCGAAATAGTTCGCGAATTATATTCGTTCGGGTTAATCGTAAGGTGTACGGAGTACGGAGATAATTAGAAAATGCTGATGTATACACTCTCGTATAAGCAACAACTTCAATAGCAAGAGCTTATCAATAAATAAAGTATAAAAGGAATATTTAAAGAATGATGTTTTATTAATTAACAAAAGTAGTACCTATATAAATAAAATGAATGAAATATACATATTTGCAAACTTAAATAGTAGCTTTTAGTGGATGTATCACAAGATATTCTATTCTCCAAAAGTCGATACATATAACAAAAATAAATTATATTCTTGGGTAGAGCTGTTATAACATAGTTACATAATAATATTTGAAAATATAAAACCTAAAAAATATTTAATTAGCATTCTTGTATCCGTTTAAGATAAATAGGTAACACGGGTTATACAAATAAACATAGTAAACAAGGAGTTTTCTTTGCTTTTCAAAGTGTTGGCATGTTTCAGTACTCTCAACTTCAACCAATGGATATGCTTACTTTGCCGAAATCTTGCGTCCGCCGGCCGACCGTGATGTTTACCGACCGACCGATCGTTTCCAAATATCTATCTAAAAAGTAGTTCGCGCGAACTAGATTTGAAGACTAGATTTGAAGACAAGTAGTTTCCAAGAACTAGTTCTCTGAAATGAACTATTATGCCCATCACTACTGTACTGCATCCCCTCTCAGGTCGAGCCCGTAGGTTCGAGTACATGTGTACCGGCGTAGGTCCAACTGGAAGGGTCATTTGTTACAATTTTATATTTATCCACGAGTATGAAAGTTGTAATGGTTAGGATGGAACAAATAGATCTTTGGAGTGTACGATTACAGAAAATGTGTTATAAAATGTTCTTTTATTTAAAATATTTGTATACCGAAAGATCTAGGCTTCTTAAAAGAATACCTAGTCATTTTATCGATTCCCTGCGACAGTACAAGTTTTTTAGTAGAAAGTATGTTTGCCACGTGTATTAACTTTTATTAACAATAGAATATGTCATGTAAATTCCGTGCGGTGTTTTGTTGTCTTTCATTACTTTATAGCTGAATGCAGCGTTCTCATGAATATGACTAGAAACATCAACGAGGCCTAACGTGAGTCCGACTAGTGAACGTTACGCGAAAAATGTGCGCCCTTGTGCGTGTTAAAATAAAAGGTGTAGTCGGCGATGCAAAATTGCTTAGTCCGACTAACGCCTTACGCCCCTTTCATGAATCCGGGTGTAAGTATTTTACAGCAGAGAGAATTGTGAAAAGAATACTTTCATTTTTCAGCATATCCCGGAATGTATGTTTTGTTCTGCGATACAACTAGTATACTTATTATGCGAGTAGATATATCACGCTTTATCCATCAGATGTTTTCAACATTTTTTCCGCTAAGTACGAGCACGTACATAAGTGAAATACATATAGATACTTGTTTTGATGCAAAGAAGAGTTAAACTCTATTATTTATGGCATGATGAATTTAATAAACGCGGCATTTCCAAGAAACGCCGTGTAGATATCTCTTATTGTTATTAAATAATTTTAATTGAAAAAAAAGGCCTCGATCAGACGACCAATTGGCAATAACGCAATACTGTCACGATTGAGCCGAAGCCTCTACCAAATACGAACGTGACTCATAACAAAGTAGTGATGGGCATTCCAGTTCACTTTGATGAATAGTTCGGACCGAAACAGTTCACCTAAGTGAATAGTTCTTTTTTACAGTTCAAAACGAACTATATTTCGTCTCGTATTTGATTTCCTTGCGGACCGAATATAATTGCAGTAGTAGGTAGTAGGTATACTCTTCATGCCAACCAAATAATGGTATATAAAATATTATAAATTGTCGCATGTAATATTTTTAAACTATAATCTATAAATTTTTTATCTATATAAAAGTATGTACAGTACCTACTATAATTTTACTGATTGTTGAACTTTCTTTTTTTGTTCGTATTATTTTTTACATAGAAATATATTTTGAGTTTATTATCATTATCAGCTTTTGAAGTAAATTATTTTATTAGTTTATAAAATATACATAAATGGTTCAGAATGTCAGATAAAAACGCTAAATGTATCGATTCAGTGTAATAATTCATTTAAATTACTAAACTGAAAAGTTTTCTTTTTCGGTTTTAAGTTTCATGTTTCATGTCCGACATGTTGAATCACGAAGTACTACTAAGAACTGAACTGACTCGAACGAGGGAACGAAAACGAGAATGAACGGTACAATTTCAGACACAGTTCAAAATGAACTATTCAGTGGCAACAATGTGAAACAGTTCGTTCAGTTCACCTCAAGTGAATAGTACATGCGAATTATTCGGTCATGAACTGCACATCACTATAACAAAGAGACCATAATCAGTGGCGGCTTCTCCTTAAGACCGCATGGCCGCGCGCCCCTCCTCCAAAAATACCAAGGAAATCCTTATTATTATTATTATTGTAAATTAAATGCAAATGTTAAAACATGTTTATTGTGGTTTAATAGTTTAACAAAACTATTATTAGGAAGGGCTCCAGCGCTTGAGCTATCGTACTCATAATGCCATAGTCCACATTACTGGATCACCACAGGACACTGCACTGCACAGTGAGATCTGTGACAGTGAGCAAAGCATCAGAGCTTCATGGCCGCACTTTGAGTCGCGGCCCAGGTAACTATGGCAACCGACCCGATCTCCTTTTCGAGTACACTCGTTAGATACTTTTCATATGTTTATATTATGCAGATTTGGCCGCAATTATTTCGCGGCCCTACGCGAACATTATTAAACATTATAACGTATTTTTAACACATTACATATTTTTAACATTATTAGGGTAAAGTCGGGTAAATTGTACCGGGTTTATAAATTCGCTTTTAGAAGCTTTGGTTTTCGTGTATTTAATCGAAAGTATATTTCATTTTATTGTTCAATTAGTTTTACATCATTATATTAACATAAGGTAATGCAAATTAAATTAATTTCTTCATAATACTGAAAATAAAAAAAACTGTTAAAGGTACGAATTACCCGACCTATTGGCAAATTCGTACCGCTAGTTAGGTAAATCGTACCTATCATAATGCTACCAATATCTACTGGTTTGACCCTAATAAAAACTGGGAAAATATACTTAAAACAAATTGTGCAAAAGAAAATATATATTTAATTGTAACTATAGAGAAACATCAAATATTTAGGACTCAGAACAAAAAACGCAAGAAAATTTTTTGTTTGATTTTAGAGTTACACATTTTTCGTGAAACGATTTTTTGCAGTTTTTATTCGAACACTGAATCATGTCCTCCAATGAAAACTCTTCACAAATTTCGCAGTACCACTTCTGCTCATCAATTTCTATTTGTATAGGCGCTATTTTAGTAGAAGCGGTAGAAGTACTTGGAAGTGAAATAGGATTGGTCATGCTTTTTTTAGTTTTCACGGGTTTATTTTTTAGTTTGGGTTCCGCAATTAGTTTTCGTTTAGCAACTTTCAATTTTGGTGCCTTTGCCGTTTGTTTTTCTCTTAGACTTTCTAAGTAATCTTTATGGGGACTACTTGTTAAAACTATTGCAGGTTGGGAGCCTTTCTTCCTACGTTTGGTTATTTGTGGGGTCATTTTTGGTAGTGGGTAAATATAAATAAAGCGGCAAACTGATGTTCTTTGAAAACATGACGATCCACTGGCCACACTCCACTTCCACGAAATCCATCTACAGCATTTTCAATAGTAGCCGCCTTCCCATATGCTTCAGCTATTAGGCGAGACATTTGAAACTGTGTTACACAAAGCCCTGGATTGGTACGTAGCCATTTTTCTACCGCTTGATCATAGTAAGATTGTAAAGGTTTAAAAAATGCCAGTCAAGAGGCTGAAGTCTGTGGGTGGTATGTCCTGGCAATTGAAGTAGAATGACACCATGGGATCTGGCAATTTCCAAGGCTTCTAAATTTCGGGAGTGGGTGGTATGACCATCCAATAAAAGCAAAACTTGTTTCTCGATAGTGGGTTTAACAAAGGCAATAAAGTGCTTTAGCCATGTTACAAAGAGTTCGGAATTAATATAGCCCGTATCTGAAATTTCCACGAGGTTGCCAGGTGGAGCTCCAACTTTTAATTCGTTGCAATGCCTTTTCCTTTTAAAGATTATCATAGGCGGTACAAATACTCCTGCCGTACTAACACAACATACGACTGTGGTGTTGGTGCCTCGTTCTCCGCTAGCCAGAACACCTATTTGATTCTTGCCTTTCTGACCCAATATTTTTCTAGTTTTCTTTTGAACGGTGGAGTAACCGGATTCGTCGACATTATAAATATTGGTAGCCTCCAACTTACACTCATCGCATATTTTTTCCAAAATATCGAAAAATTCATAAACTCGTTGTTTATTAAAACCTTTAGCTCGAGCTATCGAGGTAGATTCTGGCTGACGTAAACTGATGTTAGGATGTCTCTTTAGAAAGGCGTAATACCAATCCTTCCCTGCCATCTGTTTTTGTTGATTAAATTTATGTTTAATCCTGTTTTTCTCAGCAATTTGGAATGCCAATTTCCGAACTTCAGATGTGTTTAATCCGAAAAGACATTCTTCCAGTTTCAATATATGGGAAACCAATTGCTCCTTAACTAACTCTGGCAGAACGGTAAGGCGACCGACCGATTTTATGCAATCATTTGCTTTAACATTTAAAGCATTTAAGTGTCGCTTTAATGTGGGTTTAGGGATGTTGAAATTTCTACAAGCTTCATTAAATCCACATTGTCCATTTCTGTAAGCTGCAATAGCTTTTCTCATGTCTTTTCTTCAATTAGTCTATATTTTACAACTATTAGTAAAGAAGTATCGACACTTACCCCAAATGAAAGAAATTCGTTTATAAAGGCAGTGATAAAACTACAGTCTCTTAGGTGCAATTACAAACAACAACACTCTTCCGCTTTTGCTAATCACAGACTTAAAACGAATAGATAGGCTTATGTTATACATGGAGCAGAACGCTATCTGGATGTTAGATAACTAACTAACATCACCAGTTTTTAAATAATTCGATGGTACGATTTAACCGACGGTACGATATACCCTACTTTACCCTAAATTATTTATTAAATTTTTGTGAAAAGACAATTTTATATATTACTTAACATGAATACTGTTAGTAGTATAATTAGGGCTAATTTTGCAAATTTTCCACTGGAAGATAAAATTTAAATAAAAGAATTGGGCATTGCCTGCCCAATAAATAATTTCGATGAAAAAGTTATGGAAAAATTTATTTCTATGAAAGACCGTAGAGCCGATTTCAAGTTAGAAAGTGAGTGTACCCGTGTATAAATAACTGTACGAAGTTTTGTTTACCTACGTAATAATTTAATGTGTCGTTTGATAACTATAAATTGAATAACTAAAATACTTTTGAGTTTGTGATTGTGCCATATCGTTTATAATTAACGGATATCTAAAAACTAAAAATAGTTCTGTTCCTGCTTCCTGCAATCGTTTTTTGTAACATCGGGAGTTCCACAAGGTTCCAATCTAGGTCCCATATTATTTTTATTTTTTATTAAATGAATTCTCGTTTTCAGCTTTTTGAAGGTAACGATACGGATACGGATATGTAAATTTTTGATATCTAAATATTAATTACCTATTTAAATATTGTTTTAAACAATTTTGGTGGAGATGTCCGTCAATCGTATTAAAAAGGAGGATATTTGTGTAACGAAAGTTATTTTTTCAAGCAAATATTTTTGATCTGCGAATTTCTAATTTATAATTTTAAGGGGTTTGACCTTGAAATATGCAAAATTTTCCCTTGCGGCGCATTTTTTAATTTCTGCGCCCCCCGCCCCCATATCCAAATCTCACCAGCCGCCACTGCTCATAATCCATAGTTACCACCTTTTCTAATCTATGTCCATAATCATAAAATAACCCGGAGACAACTACTTGCACTCGTTTAGGATGCTTAAGGTTTTTTATTTTTATGATTACAATAATTAATAAAAATATTAACAGTATACATGGAAGTATATCGAAAATGAAAAAAAAATATTGTACTTCTTGTTTACGTTACAAAATCCTGTTATTGGAAAAGGTGGAAGTTTCTTGATTATCATATTGAAATTGTTTGTTTGAATATCAATTTATAGAGAGAGCGAGAGAGAGAGAGAGAGAGCCCGGGTTGCTTTTCATTGAACTGTTGTCGTTGTTGCAAGGCGGCTCGGTTACTCGCAGCACTCAGGCCTTTCGACCTATTGTGTCTGCCGCTAGTCGAGAGCTATTGGAAGATACCCGGTGCTATGAGCATAGGGCAACACCAATTCTAGTGGAAGTTCTCTAATGTCCTGGGGCAGGAGAAATGCTGCATCCAGATGTTTGTGTCTGTTGACCATGAGGTAGACACAACGTCAGAGCATGTGAATGGACTCCTCGTCATCGTGTCCGCAAAACCTGCACCTTCTAGTGTCACTAAGGCCCATAGTGTTAAGATGCTTGTTAAGATGTTCGTGATCTTTCAGCAGTCCCGTGACAATCCTTATGCTGTTACGACTTAGCGCAAGTATTGATCAAGTTGCGTTCAACCAAGGCTCTTCAATTAAGAGCCTGGCTTGTCGCAGCCCAGTCCCGTTCAACCAATCTCTGATCTTTTCCTGATCCATTTTTCAATAGACCTTATTACATGATTAGGCGGAAGCTCGAGCACTGGTTCGGGCCATGTAAACTGTATACTTGAGTATCTTTTAGCCAGTGCATCGTCCTCCTCATTTCCAGTTATGTTGTGATAACCCAGTCCCAGGTCAATTTTACTTGGTTGTTCTGTCCCAATTGGGCCAGACCACTAATACACTCTAGGACCGCCCTGGAGGTGATCCTGCAGGAGATTAAGGCACGTAAAGCTGCCTGACTGTCGGTGCATATCTGGATATGCTTATTAGAATATCTCCTTTTGATATTTTCCTGAACACATGCAGAGATAGCAAAAACTTCTCATCCTTGGGCGCACGCCTTTTCATTGAACTGCATCCATTTGTAATTGATATCCAATCAATTAGTTGGTAAGTGTGTTTGAATGTGTCACTGTTAAAATGGAAACTATGGAAATAATATTCGAGTAATGATTAATAATATGATATTATATACTTTAATTTAAAATTTGGCAGCTTGCAACGTTAATGAATAATAATTTTAAATATAGTAATTTTCTGTACCATATTATTAATAATATTGACAAACAGTTGCCTCACGTTTAGTAAAAAGTGATTTTATTAAACTCATGCCGAATATACGTACTATGTATAAAATAAATTGCCAAGATTGTAACGGCACTTATCTTATGGTGGAGCTCCGTGGTCGAGTGGTTAATCCCCACGAGCGTATTTTACATTTTACTGCGACGTACTTTACATGCAATTTTCTACAGAACATCCCACCGAGCCAGCGAAAGGACTTCGTATCGTACGTCTGCGTAGCGTCAGACGTAAACCATAACCTCAAATTTTAATATTTTTTAAATCGTAAAAGTTTATTACTTTATTACTTTCCTAATAATTAAAATTCAAAATTAAATCTAAAACCCTGTTAGTCATCATGAGCGCTGTATCTGTAAAAGTGCCCATTAGGTTTTAGAAAGCAGTCACTGAATCAACTAAAAAAAATTGTAACAATTTTAATTGAAACTTTAAGAAAAAATGAGGAGGAAGAAAGAAGAATTTGGGTGGGGCATATATTTCTTGAAGATCAGAGACTTACAAGGCGCTAGCAATAACTGAATAGATGAAATACCAAAAAATGACAGCAAAATATTTATAATTTTATGAGTATGGATCCAGATAGAGATATTTGATATACTATTAGGGCTTGTTAGACCAAAAATTGCAAAAGAAAACTTCCTTGCACACTAGAAAGACACTTTTTTACAGGGAAACTCTTGTGGTCAATATCAACCCTCGATCGTTTTTTGTTTTTCAGTTATGACTGTCAACTTCTGTTTTCCTTATGGCAGTGATCTAGGATTTTTATTTCATGTGATCGCCCTTAAGCTTTCCAACGATACGTCACATGTCTGATTTATCTTTTAACTATTCGAGAAAAACTGTAATTTGAATAAAAAGGTAGGCTGTGAATAATTTTATTCTAAGGAAAAGACAAGAATGTGGTACTTTTCACGAATGTGATAATAACATAATGGCACTAAAAAATTAAATACATAAAATGCAAATTATGGACTAATAAAGCACGGTGGCTATGAACCATGTGAACAATAGAATATGGTATCTTTTGACCGTTTAGCATTGTTGAATTTTATACTTAAAAAGAAAGATTCAGAATCTATTTTAGTTGTAAGAAATAATTTTTTTTATGATCATTTGTTTATGATTATAATTTAACGGGAGAGCGGTACGTACTTAAATTTATTGAGGAATGAAATTTTATTTGCGATAAGGGGAACTGCGGATAATCTACATGAAATATATGGTGCCAGCAAGATGGTTGTCCAGCCCACAGAGCCGTAACTGAATTTTTAGCCCAAAACTTTGGCAATAGCGTAATTTCCAATAATTTTCCAGGTCGGTGGAGTGTTGGAAGTTACGACGTGACACCTAGGGACTTTTATTTTTGGGGGTTCATAAAGAACGAAATTTACGAATTTAGTTCACCAGAAAATGTACAAGAGTTGTGTGACAGAATCAATAACGTCATAACCTCAGTGAACCGGAATACTCTGAATCGAGTTTCTCGACATGTTTTAAAAAGATGTGCCAAATGCATTGAGCGGTGGCCACATTGAAGTTATAAAGAGATAAATTCTTAATGAAATTATCAAATATTATGGTTCAATAAAGTTTTTAATTTTCCTCTTTACCTATAATCCTAGATACGCAAAAGAATAACTTTATCATTTTAAGATATGTCGAAAACAACTACTTTACGTGCAATATGGCCCCAATATTACATGCCGATTATCTGAAGGACAAAATATTGATCTGCCACTAATCTTAATTGCAACAAAACATTTTTATGAGTGTAGTAGTTATGTTCGAAGCACCCTCGTTGTGTAATTTAACTAATCATTCTCTCATTTTTAAAGCAATCGTGACAAGCCATTATGTAAACGTTTTTTAGTGCTACAATTCGTTCGTCGTATTCGTCTGATACCACAAAAATTGCGCGAAGGGGGTTGTACATAGTTTATCGATTGTAGTTTAAAAAGTCATCACCAACGATTGGAATATTATAGAGACATAACCAGACGAGCTAAAATGGTTCATGTAACTCTTAGGTAAAAGCAGTGCAGTTGCTTTTATCGAAATGGGCACTTTGCATTTTATATTTAACGCAGACGACAGCTGGGGGCTATATTTTGTTCGAATGATTTCGATCGTTTGGATCGTCGCCAGTTCTTGGATACATTCGCTTCTTTAAAAATTTGTTACGAATTTAACTTTCCAATTTTTGGTTTAGGTTTTAAATCATAATTCAGATTGATTCAGTATTTTTTTTATATATGCATTATTCTCGCAATTTACTAAAATTTCAATTTCTAAAAAATAGTCACAAAAAATTCGACTATTCTAGAATATTTATTCTATACTAGAAAATCATGGTGCGAAGCCAGGACGTGTGATTGTATGGAATCAATACGTTGTATTGATTTTTCCTAGCTAATTACCAAACAATCGGATGCACAGACGTAAGAATTTAATAGACAGTGACTACGTTTATTTCGTCAATTTCAAGCGGGCTTGAAGCCAAGCGGATTGAAAAAAAAGGACTGAAAATAATGACTTAAACGCTTGGAATTGAGATTCCAAGCGGCTTAGAACGTTCAAGTCAATCCTAAAATATTGTAGGATTGGCTTAACTCAAGCTGCTTCAGATTACGAAAAAAACGCGATTGGATTGCGATTGGATTTAATCAGATCTAACTCTAGAAGTTTATATGCTTCACGTACTGAAGAATCACATGTAACGAATAAAACACTTTATTAGTGATCCTGTGAAAACTAAAAAGTAAACTCAACGATTATAATATATTATTAGGGAGTTTTTGAACCCCGTATATTTTAGCACGTTGTTATCGTTATTCTGAGCACGCGCAGTGCCAAAAAGATTATCATTTTCGGCACTGCGCATGCTCAAAATAGCTATTACGATATCGATAACGTAAAATTTAAGGGGTTCAAAATTTCCTTATTAATACAACAAACAATACTTTATTTTGAGGTTATGTCGTTCGCTACGTATATAAAGCACGCAAGCGCAGGAATACGGCTTCAAGTAGGATTAATTAGGGGATTCAATCCCTGCTTTATTCCTACGAGATAAACACTCAGGATTGAGATAAACACTCAGGATTTTCCAAGCGGCTTTACTTTCAATCGCGCTTGAAATTGATGAAATAAATGTAGTCAGTAAATGAACGTTCAATATTTCATTTTTAACTTTAGGATGTACCCATACAACGTACTCATAATTCTATTTGCTGTTTGTAACAAATGATGTAATACGTATATTGCTATTGGTCCCGTTAGTTCTGTCATTTACAAACAACAAGACGCATCAACGGCAATTAGATGCAAATAATTCCTTTGTAAAATATAGGACAGTATTTGCCTATGTAGTTGCTCTTAAGTCGCTGATCGGATGATTTTGGTCGTTTTGTCAAGTTTCGCTAAATAGAGAAAAATGTGTCTTAACTGTTTTAACAAAAAATAAATGTTTTTTATATTAGCCATACCTCATAAGGAAGTCTAGTCTCTAGAACCTATAGATGCTATTTTAATTATAAAGGAAGCAAATATATATTCTGTGTACATTCGCATGAAAAAAATAAATCGATTTTTTTGACAGATATATTAAATTTACGTTTAAATAATTACTATTACCATTATGTGGTGATTAGTGATTACTATTACTTATTATCAAAGTCTACAAGTAGACTTTACTATAAAATGCTTAGGCTTTGGAGTACTTGAAGTGATGTTTCGAAATCAATTAGAAGTCATTAAACTCAAGAAAAAAATATTGTTTAACAAAAATAGATGTTTGTCATTTTACCTGATTTACCGATTTGAGATACTGACGTGCTGTTTTTCCTAATTTATTATTAGATTCCCAAATATTGTCTTGGCAACAGGGTCACATCGAAATTTACAAAGTCTTAAGTAGTCTAGTAGTATTAAAAGTAGTCTACCATATATTTATTCTATATTTACATGAATTAAAATTAAATATCAGTGTAATAAATAATAATTATTATTATTTTAATTGAAAATAAAATTATTTAAAATTAATAACAATTCTAAATTAGTTATTGTAGAATTTGGTCTTCTGTCACTTAAAATATGTATATTTGTTTATATAATGAAAAATTCCTTTCAACATCTCTTGATGTTGAAAGGAAATAACAGAAAATTTGTATTTATATCTAAAATGTGTGTCCTTGTGTTCTCATATTTTATATACAGGGTGGCCCACGAATAACGAAATAAGCGAATTTTCGGATACTTATCAACCTTTTCTTGCAAATCCATCGGACGTCAATTAAGTTTTCGAGACGGAAATATTTTGCGCATATTTTCAATGTCGTAGTTATACCCCCTAAGCGAGGGCGAGGTTCACCCTTAAAATTTTAAATAGGAAGGGGGGTCGAGTCACACCTCATTTTAAAGCTTGAAAAAAGACCTTTACAATGCTGCATACTTTAGTAAATTTTCGTTTCTACTTGTTCGTAGGGCCTATGTAGTATAAGAATTGCAATTAATTTATTTTTTATTGACCAGGGCTATTATTATTTTTAAAAAAGAATACTTACTAAACAATATTACAATCTAAAGAGAAAGAAATTCGAAATATTTCCAATTATTTTGCAAAAATAAAAAAAAAATTAAAAACAAAAAATTAAATTTCTCAATAACTAGTGACTCAAATTCAAAAAAGTATGCAGCATTTTAAAGGTCTTTTTTCAAGCTTTAAAATGAGGTTTGTCTTGACCCCCCTTCCCATTTAAAATTTTAAGGGTGAACCTCACCCTCGCTTAGGGGGTAAAACTACGACATTAAAAATATGCGCAAAATATTACCCCCTCGAAAACTTAATTGACGTGTCCAAGCGATTTCCACGAAAAAGTTGGAAAGTATCCGATAATTCGCTTGTTTCGTTATTCGTGGGCCACCGTGTATGTGAAGAAGTTTCGATGTTGCACGACCCCAATGATTTAGGTTACATATGACATATACCTATTGCCGTAATACTTCGACGTAATGGTACAAGCTACAAGCTGTCAAAACTCGTCTCAAACTGTAGAGTGTGTATCAGTGGCGGCTCCTGTATTGACGATTCAAATTACCGATGAGGGCGCTGTAAGTTGTAAACAAATATGTAGGAAGACGAGTAAAAATTTTGCATTTCATATCATTTAGCAAGTAGCATTCAATTGCCATAAATATTGTCACGTTAATAAAAAAGGAAATAAAATTCGTAGCATATCAATATTTCAATAGTTCAAAATTTTCATAATCATATTTCACCCTGTATATTAAATATAAAAAATAAAATCAATTCCCAAATTGCTCATTTGCTGTGTTGCAATAATTTTCGACCAAAGTTAAAAGTCTCATGCCAATGAACTGGTAAAACTGAATAGTCAGGGAAAATTGCCGAACAATTGGCTCCTAATCAGGATCATAGACCGGCAGTTCGGTGCTGGTTTCCTGACATCCTGACAGTGACCATCTCCCCAAGGTCCTCCAAAGTCTGGAATAATGTCAGTAGGACTTAGAGCCGTTTTAGACGACACATTTTTTATACAAAAAATATCATGAAATTTGTTATTAAATATATTTACAAATATAGTGATATAAATATGAAAGAAAATATTTTAAGCTGTTTTACACTGAGAAATTCTGAAGCAAGAAATAGTATAAATTTTTACTCTTGCGCATGCTTACTTATTTGCTTGTCTAATGTCAATCAGATTAAAGTAAAACATACTTTGTGGTATAACCTCAATTTTAATATTTATCTTTTTTATTGTCTCTGATATTTGTAATAAACTATTTAATGGTTCCTGCCTGCTTGTCTGGACTTATAGATATTTTGTGTGTCTGGTGATCAGAGACTCCCGAGACTATCCTTTTTCTATGCCCAAGACTATCGGTATAATTTGTGTATCGGTATTATGTTAATTAATTCTGATTCCTGTGGTCTGGTTTTATGAAAATAAACTAAACAAATATTACTGTGGTTTTATACCTATGTAGGAGATACTTGTACTTTATTAAATCACAGATTGGTATGGAAAACACGACATAAGTACGTCGAAAACATAACCAATAACCTCAAAAGTTTACTGCGCCGATTTCCGCGCATAATTTATGAGATTTTTCAGAATTTATAGAATCATTTCTAAATATTCTCAGATTTAATATAAAATTTCATCACAATTCTTTTAACCGTGTTTTACACAACATAAACATTTCTTGTAACAAATTTATATACAAATATATTATTAAAAATTCGTCGTGTAAAACGGGGGTAAGTGACTGTATTATTATTTCTTTTAACATTTGGTGGATGCGCCAGGCTTCGAACCCACACTTTCACAAAGCAGTTCTTATATGGGATATGTGACTCTATATAGGCTTTTCTTACTCTTTTTCTCCTTTATTTAACTCCTAACTACCACATGAAGTTAGTATATTGTCACGTTAGTAAAAAGGAAATAAAATTGGTAGCATATCAATATTTCAATACTTCAAAATTTGTTATTATTTAAATATTGATATGCTACTAATTTTATTTCCTATTTTACTAACGTGCAATATACTGACTTCATGTGCTAGTTAGGGTGAAATAAATATGAAATAAAGCGCTGTCGGGTCCAGTTTCAATGGCACCGAAGACCCGCAAAAGAGCTGCATTTTCAGCAGATAGGCAGTAATACGTTCATAGTGCTTGGAGGTGGTATATTCGTTTTTTTCGTTCATTTGTTGTGTGTTTCGTGTGAAACACACAACACATCGTGAATTTGCGGCTATCGAAATCGAGTGACAACTGATAAAAAATGCAATTTAAATTAGGTGTAAATAAATGTAATAAACTCAACTATCAGGAACAATTATCTGTGAAAGAGCGCAGTCGTCTATGCATGATTTAAGGCTGATTTACACGGGTATAGTTGCGGGTAGAGTAGAGTAGCAAGTAGAGTGCACTCTACTGTCCGCTATACCGTTTCAGCTCTGGGACTGGTTACACAAAGACAGTACTGATGCTAGTATAGTGTGGTGTTTGTTGAAAAATGAATTCAAGAAAAAGAAAGTTGATTGAAAATTGTTTAGCTACAGTTGCAAATGCACTTGTAACAGAAGTCACTGAAGCTATCGATGAGGAAGTAAACAAGCAAAGAAGTGAGTGGGTGAGAGAGTGGCTTAAAAGAAGGAATACTCGTATTCGCTATACATCTCTACAAGTTTAGAAGTTTCATCTTCGGTGAATTTCATTTTATTTAAATAAGGCACAACGTGACTTCAACCGGAATGACAGCGTTCTCACTCTCCTACCTACTCTACTCTACTACAGAATAACAGCGCGTTCCATGGGTAGAGTACGTAGGCAAGTGGATATTTTCACGGTGGTGGTGGTGGTAGTAGAGTAGAGTTACTTTGCCACATGTCGCTAGTGACTCTACTCTACCAGCTACTACACACTCTACTCGCTACTCTACTCTTACTGAGCGTTTATACGGGTAGAGTTACTCTACTATTCCAAGTACTATCCTCATTACTCTACCCGTGTAAAGGGGCCTTACCAGCTACTACACACTCTATTCGCTACTCTACTCTACTGAGCGTTTATACGGGTAGAGTTACTCTACTATACCAAGTACTATCCTCATTACTCTACCCGTGTAAAGGGGCCTTTAATAATTGAAACTGCTAGGAAAAGGTGTGGAAAACTTTATAAAAGACAATTTAAAAAAGATATATATTTAAGAAACAATTGGATTTGTGGCTGTTCTGACAAAAATATTTGTGTTTAGCATTATTTGGCAATGTCAACATACAAGCCCAACTTCGTGCAACACACCTAGTAAAAATGGCCATGGACCGCCACTGCTGTCAAATAAATTGACTGTATTATTGCAGACACTCTTTAGCCAGACTTGAAACACTCCACCGATCCGGGGCGCCCTTTATGTCGGTATTAAGAGCTCCTGTTCGTAAGCCGTGCCCAAATTGACATTTGGCCCAGGTATAATAAACCCGTCGGCGTGCCCCTGCGACAAAATTGTGATATTTCTGCGGGAATGCTCTGCGGCATTCTATCTGTTTGACCTATTTTACGACCTGTTGGATCGTTTGGCCGACTCCATGGAAATACATAAAGAAAGAAGGGCTAACGTTATAATTTAAAATATTGCAAATACATTCGGGTCTGTATGAATACTTTTTGGAAGGACTAACCGGCCAATAATAATAAAGGAAAGAGCTCATGATTAAAGCTGGACGTTTGGATCCAAAGTCAGCGGCGCCGTAAGAAATTTAAAAAACTATAATGTTAAATATTAAACTTATCGGCAGCTCATTTCGCTCCACTTTAGCATATACAGTGAAAACATATAAAGTCCGTCCCCCTCTCTCTCATTTTTGAACCGCTGGGTATATTGTGATGAAATTTGGAACGATAATATATGACTAAATTCTGCATTTTTGACGCATCAATGACAGCTCTGAATGTCAAAGTGACAGCTGGGCGCGCAATACGAATATTTTTCTAAATGGAAATGAGGGTCGAGTAATAACTCGATTTGAAGCTATTTTTATGCTCAGAACATCCCCCAATTTTGATAAAATTTGGTTCAGCAATTTCTAAATAAAAACCAGTAATATCAGTTTGTTACATATAATCTCGTTACCAATTAAGGTGTCATTGTTGATTATTGCTGTCATGTTTGACAGTAAATTTTTGCTCGAAATTGTCTAGAATGGCTCGTTCCTTACAAGATAAATTTGAAGCGGTTATTATTTTTGGCGAAGCTAACCGAAATTACCATGCTGCTCTTCGTATGTTCACTGAACGCTATCCAGAACGCCAAATATGCAGAAAATATTTACGAAAGGTAGTTCAAAATTTAAAAATGATAACTTAGAAATCGATATTACTGGTTTTTATTTGGAAATTACTGAACCAAATATTCTCAAAATTGGGGAATGTTTTGAGTATAAAAATAACTTCAAAATGAATTATTACTCGACCCCCATTTCCATTTAAAAAAATATTCCTATTGCGCGCCTAGCTGTCACTTTGACATTCAGAGCTGTCATTGATGTGTCAAAAATGCAGAATTTAGTCATATATTATCGTTCCAAATTTCATCACAATATACCCAGCGGTTCAAAAATTAGCGTACTTTATGTCCTCATTGTATATGCATCATTAAAATGGCTTCTGTAGTGGTCTCCTTCAAAAGCATACGTGAAGTGTCAGTGAAAAGTGCAGCATATTTTGAAAAGGAATCGTCCACATCTGGAGATGTGCACGGATTTTATGAAAAATTTTTCAGGTCCGGGGCATTATCAGCTGTTGTATTGATTGAGCTTTATTTTTTGCCAATCTCTGACCTGTGAGTAAATATTGCATATTTGCTTATATGCCATGTGCTATATTCACTTTTATAATTTTTCCAATCATTAATTCCCAGTATCTATCTAAGTATGTAATATAGAATTTTTTGCGAAATAACTAATTTTAAGTTAGGGAATTTTACAAATATTTTTTAAAAATTTGATTTTTTCAAAAACGGCTGAGAATTCGTATAGGGAAGTTTTATGAAAGTCCTCCTAAAATAACGCGTAGAATTCAAAAATGCAATAATATACGGGGCGTTCCGTTTAAAATAAGAAAGCTAACGGCAACTTCCGGTATAACCGGAAGTGTCACGAGGGCGCCATTATTTTATTTTTTTAACCCCAATATCCAAATTTTCACTCTTCAAACCTAAGTAGTCTCTGACACACTCTAATGGGTGGTCACCGTGAAACACCCTGTATATATGCTAGTGAATTATCTCTTGTGGCAAACAAAACTTACTTCCAGAGAAAATCTATAAAGAGTCATGCTCCTTACAAACAGCTGTCTTCAGCTACAGATACAGGGTGTCCACCTAGTGCGCGTAAGTCCAATATCTGGGTTAATAAAAGAGATAACTTAATTTTTTTTTCTACAGGGTTGTCTAATATCCCGAGCTGCACAAAATGAAAATATATTTACATATTCAGGGTGTTCAGTTTTTCCTGGACAGGTACCAACTTCATTTTTTTAAATGGAAACCTATATTTTTTATGGCATTATCGAATTCTACGTAAAAAATTAGTGGGACTTTGTGCATAACACTGCTATTGAAATATTGATAGTTTTCGAGATATTTGACTTTTAATTTTTTTTTCTTATGTTTCGTCACTTCTAATAGTTGACATAATTATGGTTGTATGACAGCTAGAAATAATTTTTTTTCAGAAACTGTAGAGTGAAGATGGCTCTTTCGAAAAACGTATCAAAAGTTGACCTGCGATATACAGGGGGCAACAGAAATCATGCCAAACCTGATGGTTTAAAATTTAAAAAATCTCGACTTTTTCAAATGGAACACCCTGTGTTTTATGATTTCATTAGATGCCTTTCTGTAGACTCTACAATTTTATAATAGCTTTCCCTATACCTAAGTTGCGTAGTTTTTGCAAAAAACCCACTTTTATGAAAAATACCCGATTTGCGCACGTTCCTTTCTCGGGAAAAACGCAGTGAGCGTCTGTCACGCAATAAAATTTGTGACAATCAGTTTACATGAATCATCTTCTTTTACTGAATATTCACGTACGAGTTTAGAGTAAGTACTAAGCGTGCATACAATGAACTATTCAAAAGAAGAATTAGTGAAAATGGTTTATGCCTTAGGAGAAGCTCATGGAAATTGTTTGCTAGCAGCACGTATTTACAAAGCAAATAATCCAGATTTACAGAGATTTCCACGTGCTGACTGTTTTGAAAATGTGAAAGAAAGATTTGAAAGAACAGCAAATGCGAATTATGAGAAAACTACCAGGGGACATGACGGTAACAATGACGATATTCAGTTTAATGTTGTGGCGTCTGCTGTTGAAAATCCAAATATTAGTGTCAGGAAAATCAGTAATAATCTTGGAGTTTCCAAAAGCTTGACAAACAAGATACTGAAGAAGAATAATTTTCATCCGTATCATATTAAAAACCATCAAGCACTGTTACCTCAAGATCACCTAAACCGCTTGCAATTTTGCCACTGGGCATTGGATAAAATTCAGGAAAGTCCAAACTTTTTTATGAATGTCTTGTTTACTGACGAATCAACATTTTCAAACACATGCTTACCCAATCGTCGCAACTTTCATCACTACGCTGACAATAATCCAAGATTATTGAGGGTACTAGATAATCAGCATCGTTTCAAAGTGAACGTGTGGGCTGGAATTTGTGGAGAACATATTGTTGGACCGTACTTTTTTGAAGGCAATTTAAATGCCAATGTGTATTTGCATTTTTTGCAAAACGAACTTCCCCTTCTACAGCTACAGAATATGCCCGCTGATTATTTGGTTCAACAATGGTTTCAGAATGATGGTGCCCCTCCACATTCCACTTTGGCGGTACTGTGATTATTTTATTGTTGTAGTACTTTTCCTATTATCTATTCATATTTCAGATTAGAGAGCACCTCAACCACGTATATCCAAATAAGTGGTTAGGTCGTGGTGGTCCACTTCCTTGGCCTGCACGTTCGCCTGATTTAAATATTCTGGACGTTTTCTTGTGGGGTTATATCAAGGAGCGAGTATACGAAGTACCACCAACGGATATGCAAGACTTGAAAGAAAAGATCCAAAATGAGTTTCTAACCATAACGCCCGAAATGTTAAGAAATGTTCACATTCATTTTCGTCGTAGATTAATGCTTTGTGTTGAAAACAACGGTGGACATTTTGAGCATTTACTTTAGGTTAGCTTGCTTGTATGAGTATTACGTATTCTTTTTTCAATACTCTATGTATATTCATCCATTTCACTAATAATTTTTCTAACTACGGTAACACCGTTTGGTTTTCAATATGATACGTATGAAACTTCTTCTTCAATATCTTATTTGTCGAGCTTTTGAAAACTCCAAGATTTCTACTGATTTTCTGATACTAATATTTTTGGATTTTCAACAGCAGAAACCACAACATTAAACTAAATATTATCGTTGTTACTCCCATATCTCCTGGTAGTTTTCTCATAATTCCCATTTGCTGTTCTTTCAAATCTTTCTTTCACATTTTCAAAACAGTCAGCACGTGGGAATCTCTATAAATACGTGCTGCTAGCAAATAATTCCCATGAACTTCTTCTAAAGCATACGCCAGTTTTGCTAATTCTTAATTACATGTAGAGCTTTTATGATTTTTTACTTTTATTTACAAATAAATGGTAACTTTCCATAAAGACTTGTTTATTAAACTGAAATTATCTAAATTTTTCAGTTATTTTTATTTTAAGAAGTGTAAACTAATACATTTTATAAAAATAAATAGCCTTACAATATTTTTTCCGTCAAAGGAGTGCGCAAATCGGGTATTTTTCATAAAAGTGGGTTTTTTGCAAAAACTACGCAACTTAGGTATAGGGAAAGCTATTATAAAATTGTAGAGTCTACAGAAAGGCATCTAATGAAATCATAAAACACAGGGTGTTCCATTTGAAAACGTCGAGATTTTTTAAATTTTAAACCATCAGGTTTGGCACGATTTCTGTTGCCCCCTGTATATCGCAGGTCAACTTTTGATACGTTTTTCGAAAGAGCCATCTTCACTCTACAGTTTCTGAAAAAAAAATAATTTCTAGCTGTCATACAACCATAATTATGTCAACTATTAGAAGTGACGAAACATAAGAAAAAAAAATTAAAAGTAAAATATCTCGAAAACTATCAATATTTCAATAGCAGTGTTATGCACAAAGTCCCACTAATTTTTTACGTAGAATTCGATAATGCCATAAAAAATATAGGTTTCCATTTAAAAAAATGAAGTTGGTACCTGTCCAGGAAAAACTGAACACCCTGAATATGTAAATATATTTTCATTTTGTGCAGCTCGGGATATTAGACAACCCTGTAGAAAAAAAAATTAAGTTATCTCTTTTATTAACCCAGATATTGGACTTACGCGCACTAGGTGGACACCCTGTATATTTGAAAGTAAAAAATTTTTCACGAAAAATTTTCTATAATCGTATTCCTATTAGGTAATATTACAGATATATTAGTAAGATAAGGTAAAATATTTTGTATCGGTGGGGTAAACAAATACAACTGCGAAATGTGGCGGAAAAATTTTGAAGCTGAACTTGGACCGATCAAACAAAAAATAACAAGTAATTCATTGATATGTCAACAATCCACCTGAAAAAGTAAATAGATTTTTTTTAAACATAACTTTTGTATTATAACGTTTGGCGGAAAAAAACATCGAGACAAATAATTATATACAACGGCGCCAATGGACTAGTCAGAATATTATCAAATCTCTGCCAAAACGAGTTGGCTCAGAAGACTACAAAAAAATAGAAGATGAAAACTATTTATTAGTTGTCTGGTCCAAATGTTTGTAAATGGGTGATATTATTTCACATTATAAACATTATCGTTATTACCAAGAAAGGCAAACTCTGAACAGAAAAAACTGCTGATCAATATCATTATCAAATTATTGATACTTTAATTTTGCACAATGTAATTTTGTGTCGTAGTGGGTTCGTTATATTTTTAGGGTATTATATAAAAAAAAATAATATATATAAGAATTACCATTTTTTAGATGAAATAAATTAAATAACTAGATCAAATTATTAAACCTTATTAAACCCAATGCGTAAGAAACAATTCGTTGCGTACATACTAGCACACAGCACCGACCGTTTCTGGATAGAATCTCAGGTTAACCGAGCATAATAGCGGGATATGCTTCTGATTATTTCTTTATTCTTGTGACATTCCTATGCAAAAATTACGAAAAAATGACGTAGGCGGATAGCAAAAACAACTGTCAACTACGTCATATTGACGACTCGAGAATCCTTTTATCATCTCTACCAGGCGATAATGTGAGATGAACTACTTAGGTGTTTCAAGTTTCACTCATTCCTGTACTAAATAGTGGTTAGAGGCCTTTCTAAGTATGACTTCCAAGCTAATCATTGCGATTGGAACGAAGGGTAGAGATATTATATTATTATAATTATATTATGATATCATAATAATCATCATTTGCGGAAAAAATTTTACAAGCACTGACTTTTAAATACTTCGAAAGGAGGTAGTGAAAAAATTTATCCAAACACGGTATTGTGTTTTCCAAAAACTCAAATGCCAAGGTCAAATGTATCAAGTTTTCACGATTTTGTGCTTTTTATCTTAAAGTATTCATTACTTTCGAAAATGTTTATAAAGTTGAGACACTTTTTCTAAAAAACAGACAACCTTAAGGAACTGATTCGTGATCCCAGATTATTGAAAAATTCGTTAATAGAAAGAAGGAAAAATATTAATCACTCTCCCTTATATATTATGCGACTCTGGATATGTTTCTAGTTTTTATAATAAAACATCTGTATATAAAGTTGCAGATTCCATATCAACACACTTATGTTTGTAGACATCAACATTCATAAGTATTTTATACACACTATCAAACTGTGTTTGTTCACTGGCAACTTGAACCGTATTCCACATTACATTAACTAAACGTGCAATAATTTAAATTTATGGTTTTTCTCACAAGACTGAGAGGTTCCCGCCTCCTTCAAGCCAACTTAGCATCGATTTTGTGTTAATTCATTCACAGCTGCGTGATGTTAAAAATAATGTCAAATTGTATTCAAATTGATGCTAGACGGGCACATTTGCAAGGCTAATATGATCGTTAGTGTCACCTTTTGTGTTATATAAATTTTACTCTGATAAAATGCGATTTATCACGCTGAAGGACATAAGGAGGCTTCTCGCCTTCGATGGAAGGAAGATGGATATGTCGAAGATTATCAGAATATCCTGAAGCATCAATCACTGGAAGTCATTACGTTACTATTAATCTGTCATAACACACGTATTTCTGGATTTTTAGTTGCGTGCAGCAGTTTTTATACCCAGGTCTAATCGCATTGAGAGATTTAGTTTAATATTGCTAAAAGTCCTGTCAGACTCTTGTCAAGATCCATGCCAAAATTGGTATTTTCTCTAATGTGTTTCCAATTGTTCTGTGATTTTTATAACAATATTGTTGTAAGGGATCAGTGTGTCTCAATTTCGATGTATTGATGGGGTTCCTTGGTTAATACTACAGCTACAAATATATCGTTTTCGGGAACATTTATCTTTTCTGTTTTGGTCAAAAACAGAGTTTTAGCTGTTTGTTGCCTTTTCATAACTTCTTTGACAAGAAAATATTCAACTATTTTAAGACCCATCCCATGCTCTATATATTTTTTGGCGTACTCAATACATACTTTTAACAGCACCTATAGTTTCCGGTTACAAAAGAAAGTTACCTAGCGATGACAACGAAAATAGGACACACTATACAGTGTGTCCAAGATAAGGATGGGATAGCATTGAGATCTTGGAAACGGTAAGAGATACAAAGTTGGTTAAATTATGAAAAAGTTGAGCAGTTTGAATACCTTTTACATGGACTTTGCAAAAATAAGTTATCTTTTTTTGATTTCGAAATATTTAGAAAAACATTTTTTTTTGCGATATTTGTTTTTATTTATTTCTGGCGTTATTTTAACAGATATCAAAAAATAAAAAATACTTTTCCATTGTCACTTTTTGAGCTTAACAAGATGGCATTCACCAAGTTTTTGTCCGACGTTTCGTTTCCGAGAAACCATCATCAACTTCTTTTTTTAAATATGGCCCTGTATTTTTAAATAGAAATTTCGATACCATTTTTTATTCTCATTCAATGATACATCACAAGTAATGGTTTAATTACGTTTTTAGCTTGTTTTTGCCACCATTAAAAATTAACGAGGAAGAGCCTCCTGAGTTTATAACAAATAAACAAGTAAAATAATATTAATATGGGGCTACATAAAAAACTATGTGTACCAACGTAATTTTCAAACAGAGGAAGAATTACGCGAATTGGTACTAGAAGCATTTCAAACTATTACGCCAGATGGACTCTACAATTGTTTGAAAGCTACAGTTAAACGGTGTTAGAAAATAATGGTCTTTTGTTCGAACATCTTTTGTAATTAACGTGCTAATAATTAAGATAAATAAATTATTTTACTTGTTTATTTGTTATAAACTCAGGAGGCTTTTCCTTGTTAATTTTTAATGGTGGCAAAAACAAGCTAAAAACGTAATTAAACCATTACTTGTGATGCATCATTGAATTGAGAATAAAAAATGGTATTAAAATTTCTATTTAAAAATACAGGGCCGTATTTAAAAAAAAAAGTTGATGATGGTTTCTCGGAAACGAAACGTCGGAAAAAAACTTGGTGACTGCCATCTTGTTAAGCTCAAAAAGTGACAATGGAAAAGTATTTTTTATTTTTTGATGGCTATTAAAATAACGCGAGAAATAAATAAAAACAAATATCGCAAAAAAAATTGTTTTCCAAATATTTCGAAATCAAAAAAGGATAACTTATTTTTGCAAAGTCCATGTAAAGGGTATTCAAACTGCTCAACTTTTTCATAATTAGCTTTGTAGCTCTTACCGTTTCCAAGATCCCAGTGCTATCCCATCCTTATCTTGGACACACTGTATAAGTAACATATAACAATATCGTTATTAATGTGTGTATTATGCAAAGGAAGAAATAATAGTCTACAGTCTCGATAAGAAAACAGCAGTTTGTTTTTCAAGTGTGTATTTTTTTGTTTTTTCGTTTATATTTAGGACTTAATAAAAAATAGTTCTTACATTTTAGAGTAGCCATAAAAAATGTTGTATTTTAGATTAATCATTATTTTACTCTCGACTGCATTCCGCCGATTCTAGTTTTTTTTATTTACATACCCACTCAAAAAATGCAGTTATACATTATGCAATAAAACAATATGGTTCCTAAACAAAAAATAATTTCTTGATTGATTTTGTATTAATATTACAAAAAAGCGATATCAGAAGTTCCATAAAAATTGGGTTATATATTATTTCTGTCTGTATTTGTTCTAGAAAAAGAACGAAATCGAATTGGTGGCCCACCGGCGAGGGAACTGGTTAGCATGGGCCGGACTGGGCCTGATGTCTGTCCAGTTCGGCATCCTCGCCAGGCTGACGTGGTGGGAGTACTCCTGGGATATCATGGAACCCGTCACCTACTTCGTAACGTACGGTACTGCCATGGCGTGTTACGCCTACTTCGTTCTAACCAAAGAGGTGAGTCAAGATCGGTCTAGAGCTCGTTTCATAGGAAATACGTGAATAATTAATTCAAAAATAGCAATAGTCCTGCATTTCGAGGGTTGCATGGAAGAGCGAGAAGGCATACAAGCTGTTCTCAAAGTTTTATACATAGTAATCAATCAATACAGTGTTATGCAGAACTTATTCATAATAAAATTTGGGGATGTTCAACATACATGTAGAAATGTGGTAGTGCAAAAAAAAAAAATTTGGCGGCTTCTGAAAACTATTTAAAAATTTTTCATTGCACGCCGCTGGATACTGGTCCACTGTAATGGAGTGACCTTGGGACTGACAATGCAAATTGGCGATGTCACATATAGCACGAAAAAAACTTCGGAAGTTCTGAGTATACCGACACCCGGCGCAAAAAAGATTTGCAGCGTTTTTACTTTAAAATAAACTGAAAGATAGCTAGATGTGACCAAAGTGACGTGTCTTTAAAATGAATAAAATTTTGTTACACTAATTTTGAAGAATTGCGCTACTTGATTACTAGGTATTAGAAACATGAAATTTATAAAAAGTTTGCACATACCTTGTTACAACAGCTGTTCGAAAGTTTGTCCCCCGACTTCTACACACTTTTGGGCACGCCTTATCCAATTTTGCCGCACTACCCCAGGCACCTGCCTAGCGATCTGACTTGTACTTATTCGCGGATTTTCACGGACCAGATTCAACACTTGTTCTTCAGCTGCTAAAATACGTTGTGGTCGTCCCGGGCCACCATCTCGTCCATGATTTGCACGTAAATTACCGGTATCACGGCCACGTTGTACCACTGCCGTAAAAGTTGCATAATTTAGCGTGTGTTGATTGGGAAATCGTTCCGCATGCAAGCGCGAAGCTGCCAATGAATTTTGTCCAACTTCGCCATAAATAAGAATCATCTCCATTAACACAGCATTACTGTACACATGAGCCATTTTGAAAATTTTACAGTTTAACACTCCTACGATAAATAAAACACCGGCACTGAGAGAGCGGCACAGATAGACTGATGACTGATAGACAATAGAGATATTATCCCCACTCCAACTCTATTCGCTCGGTCTTAACCAGGCGTTCCAGGTACAAAAACTTGTTTACTGTTTTTTGTAGGAATGTGGTATATCAGATGTCGTTGAAGTACAGTTGCCCATCTACGTAGTCCTTTATAATAGTATAACTTTAAACATTGTTTACGGGAAATCCTAAGACTTTTATTATAAACTTTTTTGGTGATATCGATTTCTTATTTAAGGATGCACATATCCTCAAAGTTTTAGAGATAAGTTCTGAATAATCCTGTATATTTATTCACCATATAAAGATTTATTGAAATGTATTTTTTAGGAATACGTTTTACAAGATGTGAGAGACAGGCAACACCTTATGATCATCCACAAGAAGGCGAAAAAACTGGGTCTGGACCTGAACCAGTACAACATGCTCAAACAGGAAGCTGCCAGAGTCCAATACGTGTTGAAAAAATTGCGACACCCCCTGAAACCAAAACCTGCCGCGCCGCTGTCGCAAGCAACCCCACTCATTGTAGAAGCGGTACCAGCCAAAGAGTCGACCACCATCTCAGCAGCCAAAGAGTCGACCACGACCCCTGAAGTCAAAGAGCCGACCACGACCTCTGTAGTCAAAGAGCCGACCACCACCTCTGCGACTGAAACCGTCACGGTGGAGAGTGAGAAAACGGAGAGCAAGAAAGAAACAAAAGACACGACCAAAGTTTGATGGACAGACCAACGCAAATACCACGTTTTACTTTGGATCTGCAATTTTAAATTATTTATTTATTTATTATTGATAGGGGTAGTTTAGGAAGCGATTGCCATTGCTTTGATTTAGCAATGGAGTGTTTGCAGAAGCTCAAATTTTTAATACTTAGGAATAACGTCTCTGAGTGTGCACGGTAACAGGTCAAAACGTCGAATGGTTTCCGGAACGACGCCAGGATGGAATTTTTTTACAAAAGGAGTTCTCTTAGAATTGCTCTCAACATCAGGGAACAGTACATATTATTTGTATTTAAAAAACGACTTATTTGTGTTGTAATGCGCGCATTTTTTCTGCCACTGTTCTGGAAAAGATCAAAATTAAAATCAACTGTAGCTCTATTTTAAGGAGTGACTAAGATACTTTAATGCTGTTATCTGCGGATAATCGAGTAGTTTTCCCCTTGTTACCATGAAAACGAATGATAAAATAATTTCAACGCCAAATTCAGCAAATTTCAGCCACCTTCATTATTTTTTACAAATTCCTGCTTTTCTTGCCCTTACACAAGCTGTGACTGAGAACATGTTAAGATAAGATTGAAGTATAAGAAAAATTGTTTTTGGTTTATATAGAGATCAACTAATTATGTGTAGATGAATTTTCGACAGCACCCTTGGTATCGAGTAACTATATATTAATTAGAAGCTAATGTATATTTACATTAAGTAAATGCTTAATAAGACCAAACAAATTTTTATCTAGGTAATTAACAACAGATTGTGTATATTCATAGCAACAGCAACATAATAAGTACCAATTAATTGATACCAATTTTTTTAGCAAATCTTAATTACATGTTGAAAGATCTCATTCACGTGATGTTTTTAGATCTTTTATATTAAACTCATAACTTTAAAAGATCATTCAAACTTTTGTGATATCTTCGAAAAATTATAATTATTCGGTTTCTTTATTGTTAGATTGATTTTGTCATTTATAGATAAATTATATGTATATTTATTAGAATATAAATTTCATTAAATCCTCGAAATATTTGCTTGAGCTTTCTCATTATAAAAATGTGTATAAAAGAAAACAGAAATTTCAGCACAAAATCCGTCCTTAAGCTTCTTAATGAATATTAGTCAGTTAATTTCAAGTAGCCTTAATAGAATTAGATATTTGGAAAATAAAATAATGAAAATTAATAATGCGCCATTCACTTCAAATAATATTGAGCTGGGTCACATTTTCAAGTAACATTGAGTTTAAATAAATAATTTGTGTAGTTTTTTTTGTGCCCTTTCAGGTACATATCAACTGCACATGGAACTTAAAAAGACTTAGTTGCAATAATAAAACTTTGAATTCCATAAAAATTTAAAATATTTTGAAAAATAACGCATTTTTAATTTGTTCATAACATTAATACAGTGATAAAATAACTCACATTTGTAAGCAGTATTGTAAACAATATAATCAAGAATGAAAATAGCTGAGTTTTTTTGCTGTTTTATTGGATATTTTTATTAATTTTTTGTTTGTAATGTATCCCCAAAGGTTCTTAATGACTGTTTTTATTATCTAGGTGTACTAGAAACAAAAATTTAAGTATAGCACGTCATAAGGCACATGCATTTTAAATTATTGTGTATCGGCGTGAATATGTTTTATTTCCAATATAAATGATAATTATTTATCATTTTAATAATATTCCTTCTTAATCTAAAATCTTTAATTAAATGTTCCGATGGTACATTACTTCATTTCTTATTTTGGCTAGAAATAGAATATTTTGGCTTCTCAGAAACTTTAAAATGATTGATGTGTGCAGTTCATTTGTTCCTGTAAATATTCAGTATACGTCGTATTCAGTTAGGTACCAACTGAACAGATGGATACGTTTTTAACACCATATGTTAAATAAATTATTTTAACATTAAAAAATGTAATTATTTTATTTTAATCGCTTCAGTTGCTAAAATTATAGTATAGTTTTGTACAGTTAACCCCTATAATACTGAATTGTATTAATTAGTTATGTAGTTGCTTTGGAATAAGGTATTATAAGGGTTAATTTCCGGGTAAGATGTTGCACTCTTGCACTTGTAAAATCTGCACATTTTGCTGTGATTCGATGCTGTTTACTTACGTAATATAAAAACAATCATTTTTGCATGTTTTAAAGCTTTAATATATGATATAATACCATTACAAGGCACTGGCCTAAGAAAAATCTATAAAGACGTGTAAATAATACATATTTATGTCTTTCTGAGAGGCTTGGGGCCAGTGCGAGGCTTTTTCAATATGAACTTTATATTATCTTTTACATCTAGTGCCAATTGGAGGTTAATGCATACCTGCTCTAGAATTTTTTATAAAAATCGATATTATGCCATGTAATAGGCGTATCGTGTTTGTTTGGCATTTCCTCTTCCTCCTCTTCCAAGTTATAGATCTGTAAGGATATTTGTTACCTATATTTTTCTGTTGACACGTATGGACTGAATTGGCGCATTTGTTAAAGAAATAATTGGTTGAATCTAAATATTTTAATATAAAATGTGTATTCTCCAGTAAAAAGTATAGTTTATCTTTTATTCAACATCATAATTTGAGGCAAGCATGACCAGTTAAACTATTTACAACATAATTTAACGTAAATAGTGCAGAATATCAAAATTTAGTTGTTGCAAGGTCATCTTTGTAGACTCTAGAATCAGTTTTGTTGGACCAATCTCGATGATTCATTCGACGATGGTTTGGTTGTTGATTTTTAAATAAATTATTCTTTGTTACAGTTTCAGAATCATATAAGGTAAAATTTTAGAAAATTTTAATTATTGGGTAAATTTTTGACATTTTTAAATATTATTAATTAAAAATGTACATTTTTTTATTCATGCTATTAATTTATTAATTTTAATTAATAAACTAATGATATACTATACTTTTTTTATAAACTCATTGGAAATATCTTCATTTTGTATTTTCATTTGAACTTTTTTTTTTATTATTATATTGTATATTTTTACACAGTACAGTACAAAAAGAGCTTTGATCTATTATGTGTATGAAGTAGTTCGAAATTATTAGTTTTGCTTTAGTTACAAATTGTGTCCAAATTATTTAGGAGTAATTTCATTTCTTTACAAAAATAATGATCTTGTTATTACTTCAGTGTTGTCCTTTGTCATGTGTTAAACGAACAGTTTTCCTGAAAGAAATTCAATATTTACTGAAATCTGAGAAATTTCTTTAACCAATAGTTTTTAATTGATAATTTATAATTTTAAGCATGTATTAAGTGATATTTTCTTATTAAGAATGTGGTTATATTTATTACTATGTTGTGTTATATAAAGTGAGAAACACATTTTAATAATTAGTTGTGTGCCTTTTAATGAGCTTTTTATAAACTAACAGCTGCATTGCTGTAGGGATACCCTTTTTTGTATAATCATTGGCCAAATGAACTTTATTCAAATAATTTTCTTCGTTTGTTTGCCATGAGGCCACTTTACATTTACATTGCCATTTTACATTTAGTTTACAATACTTTTAAAGTGAATTTTTTTTTTCAAAACTGCCGCGCTGACGGCACTTGACACCCATTACTATTTTCTATAAATTCATTATGACACTCATTATTGATGTTATCATAAAAAGATTCTTTTGAAGATTTTTTGAATTGTACGTTGGCCAGATCATTTGAAAAAGTATATTGAGATGTGATTGATACGCATTTGTTTTCTTTTCTAATTAAAAATTGTACAAAAGAACGACTATAGTTCTTTTTGCAGTGACTTTCTTACGGTTTGTTCATTTCTATTTGATTGTTTGTTACGGTACGTATATATTTTCACAGATATATTTGTGACATTGTAAACTTATTGTGTATATTGTTTGTAAATAAAGATATTAATTATTACCTATATTGTAATATAAATATACATTTGTTGCCAAAATTGAGTTTACTTAACTTTTAAAGACCCATATCCTCCGAACCTAAAATGTCCCTAACTAAAATCATTCATCTGAGATGCTGATATCTGTTCTTGTTAGGTCTGTGTCAAATTACAAATTACTTTGATAGTTTTCTCAAATTCTTTTGTTCAAATTTAACATTTTGAAAACAAAGTTTTCTGTTTCGTTAAGTTTTTATTTATTTTTGACCCCTCCGACGGTTTGCAACTGGATGCCACTGGTATGACAAAACTAATAAATAATAAGGTTCTCGTTTTAGGTTCGTGGAATTTAAGATTTCATTTATTTTTTACCCCTCCGATGTCTTTCAAGTGGATGCCACTGGTATCAGAAAACTGATAAGTATGTTTATTACTCAGCCACCGAGTTTCATCCTGTTAAAATGATAGGTTTTCGTTTTAGTTTTGTCAAATTTGAAATTTTATTTATTTTTGACCCCTCCGACGGCTTGCAAGCGGATGCCACTGGTATGACAACACTAATAAGTATGTCTGTTACTCAACTACCAAGTTTCATTTTGTTAAAGTGATACATTTTCGTTTTAGATTTGTTGAAATTAAGATTTTATTAATTTTTTCCCCTCCGACGGCTTGCAAGTGGATGCCACTGGTATCAGAAAACTGACAAATATGTCTGTTACTCAGCTATCGAGTTTCATCCTGTTCAAATGATACGTTTTCGTTTTAGGTTTGTCGAATCTAGGGTTTTATTTATTTTTTACCCCGCCGACGGCTTGCAAGTGGATGCCACTAGTATGGCAACTCTAATAAGTATGTCTATTACCCAGCTACCAAGTTTCATACTGTTCAAATGATAGGTTTTCGTTTTAGGTTTGTCGAATTTAAGATTTCATTAATTTTCAACCCCTCCGACGGGTTGCAAGTGGATGCCACTGGTATGACAACACTAATAAGTATGTCTGTTACTCAACTACCAAGTTTCATCCTGTTAAAGTGATACGTTTTCGTTGCAGGTTTGTCAATTCTAGGGTTTTATTTATTTTTGACCCCGCCGACGGCTTGCAAGTGGATGCCACTGGTATGACAACACTAATTAATAAGTATGTCTACTACTCAGCTACCGAGTTTCATCCTGTTAAAATGATAGGTTTTCGTTTTATGTTTGTTGAATCTAGAGTTTTATTTATTTTTGACCCCTCCGACGGCTTGCAAGTGGATGCCACTGGTATCACAAAACTAATAAGTATCTCTGGTACTTAGCTACCTACCGAGTTTCATCCTATTAAAATGATCGATTTTCGTTTTAGGTTTGTTGAATTTAAGATTTTATTTATTTTGACCACTCCGACGGCTTGCAAGTGGATGGCACTGGTATCGCAAAACTAATAAGTATATCTGTTACTTCGCTACCGAGTTTCATCCTGTTAAAATGATAGGTTTTCGTTTTATGTTTGTTGAATCTAGAGTTTTATTTATTTTTGACCCCTCCGACGGCTTGCAAGTGGATGCCACTGGTATCACAAAACTAATAAGTATCTCTGGTACTTAGCTACCTACAGAGTTTCATCCTATTAAAATGATCGATTTTCGTTTTAGGTTTGTTGAATTTAAGATTTTATTTATTTTTGACCACTCCGACGGCTTGCAAGTGGATGGCACTGGTATCGCAAAACTAATAAGTATATCTGTTACTCCGCTACCGAGTTTCATCCTGTTAAAGTGATACGTTATCGTTTTAGGTTTGTTGAAATTAAGATTTTATTATTTTTACCCCTCCGACTGCTTGCAAGTGGATGCCACTGGTATGACAACACTAATAAGTATGTCTATTACTCAGCTACCTAGTTTCATCCTGTGAAAATGATACGTTTTCGATTTATGTTTGTCAAATTTAAGATTTTATTTATTTTTGACCCATCCGACGGCTTGCAAGTGGATGCAAATGGAATGACAAAACTAATAAGTATGTCTGTTACTCAGATACCGCGTTTCATCTTATTAATATGAACGTTGTACGTATTTAACTCATTAACATTAACAATATTGTTAAGAAACATGGTCCAGTTTACAGCATTCTGTTTTTTAATTGAGACTTTTAGAACATATGTTCATATGAAGTTTTTTTCTCAAAATGGACCGAAGAATAACCTCCTTAAATATTAGCGTGTTATTAAGAAAGGGCCTGTATATCTGTTACTCAGCCACCGAGTTTCTTCCTGGTAAAATGATAAATTTTCAGAATTTCCTGTTTTCAACTTGTTCTTGTTATTTGTTCATTATGTAGGATTATACCAGGAATAATTATTTTTGGCAATCTGGTTTCTTAATTTTTGAAATATTTTTGAGCTTTCCAGTATTGAAAATCTCATAAGTTATAATTTCAATTTCAAGAAATTACTTGTATGATTTTAATTTATATGTTTATAACTGGTTTTTCGTACTGATGCGAATAAGCATCATCCTAGACTCTATTCTACTAACTAAATATATGTCAATATGTCCTACTATCTCTCTCTCTCTCGAACTAAATTGAAAACCCGAATCGACCCTTCACGTTCACTTCTCGCGCCAGAAGTTTAGGCAGGTTGGAATGTTTCACTCCGCTCCAGGCGCGAAGCGCTCCAGGCGTTTTTCAACCCTACACGTTCAATTTTGGCGCGGAGCGATGGAGTTGTCACTTCAAAAGCGACGAAAGACTACACGTAAAGGGGCCGCTTATGTCTTTTTTCGGAATTCAAATTAGATTATAAAGACTCTTAAGACTTTTAATTTTTATTTTTATAATTAGAATTGTACCCGATCCTGCAAAAAAAAACAGTATCGGGATTGCGGGACTAAAGTTTGTTTTAGTCCCTTGCATGAATGTGTAGGTATAGACTCATGCAACTCGTAACATACCTCATGCCGGGACTAAAACACTAACTTTAGTCCCTTGATGCATAAATAACTATTAATCTTTAGTGTCATTCGTATTATTGATTGTCAAAGTGACACCTGTGATAATGAACACAAGTCTTCCAACGTATGGGGATGGTCTTCCTATCGATTACCACAATATTGTTCGTGATCACGATTATTACGACCTCATTAACGAACAATTTGTTTTAAATGAGAATGGAACCATTGGGACAGTGGCCACGGATCCTGCGTTCAGAAGCTTTTTCGGTGAGCGGACAAAATTTTTCATTATGCATTAGATAAATCTTCAAAAATTCTTATTCTCACGAGTTTGCCGAGTAGCCACGGGGATTAATTTTGCATGATTTAAACATCATTTTTGTACTCCTAAAATTGAGTTTAATGTTGAGTTAAATTTACTGGTCATGGTTTTTTACAGTGACTTTGAGAAACCTATAACTTCTTACTCATACTTCTACCACCACTATATACCATACCAAAAAATAAACATATTAGTAGACTATACTGTGAATTTATGTAATATGGATCTTAATTTTACAAGTCACAGAAATAGAATAGAAAAAGTATGTATTACCATCCATAGAATTTCTGTTACTATAACATGGCTTCTAGGTCCGGCGAAGTCATTGAGCAAATTAACCATTAAACAGTGACCACTGAAACCAGCAATCGTCCGGGGTCAAGAATATTTTTGAAACTAGAAGGAAATATTTCCTCGTAAGGTGTTAAAGTTCCGCGAGAGATGCACACTTCGTCACCAATCGTGAACTCCACAGAATCCATATTAAACCGAAGCGTTAACTTTCGGTCTGCAAAATATCACAGTACTTGTAAGGCTTTTCGATTCTATAGTTTTTATTTCTGTGTTGCAAACACAAAATATTTTAGACCTATAAGTACTATGATCTCACACTTTTGCTTTATAATTCGATCTTCTCCTGAGATAAAAACTTTGACAGAGGTCGTAGTTGATAGAGTAACTTCATAGTTACTATAAATGACCATGCCGTCATATTTCCAAAGAGGGAGGAATGGAAGCAGGATCAGTTTAAATTTCGCCCTGATTCTCTGGTCTGCTACACACATGGTTCTCGTGTGGCGGACAGATTCTCGTGTGGCGGACAGGTTCTCGGGGGCAGGAATTTATGTGGAGGACAGGGGCGTGCAGCTAAGCTTTGCACTGAGTTCGTATGCCACAGTCTTCCACACAGAAGTCTTTGCTATCCTAATGGCAGCAAACAAGGAGGAAGTAAGGAACTGCCCGGAGCAGAATATTTACTTCTGCTCCGACAGTCAGGCAGCCTTAAAGGCTTTAGCATCTCCAAGGACAAAATCCGCCCTTGTCCAAGAGTGCGGAGATACCCTGGAGGAGCTGGCCAGAGGAAAAGAGGTCAAATTGGTATGGGTACCAGGTCATAGTGGAATCCCGGGGAACGAAAGGGCCGATGAACAGGCTCGACTCGGATCTCAGAGACCCGGCCAGGGACCAGAACCGATTTTAGGCATTACACGAAGGCAGGTCAACATAGCTCTTAACGATTGGGCTCATGGACACTACGGGCTCATCTCAGAGACACTGAGTAAAGAGTGGAGAAGGAGTGGGATCTGTAGACAGGCTCGCAACTTTATAGTGGAGCCAAGCAAGACCAAGACGGCCTGGCTGTTAAGTCATAGCCGGAAGGCTCTAAACCAGTTGGTGGGAGTTTTAACGGGTCATTGCAGGCTTAGAAGACATCTATCATTGATGGGTGTTGAGGGAGACCCTATCTGCCTAAAGTGTGGGGAGGGCGATGAAACGCCTTCCCACTTCTTGGCAGAGTGCGCGGCTTTCGGCAGACTGAGGGTGAGTTGGAGTCAACACTCGACAGAGAGAGCGGGAGTATTATGACGTCATGAGCAAAGTGTTCTGGGGATAGCAATCTATCTCGAACGCTGTGTGGGTGCCGCCTGTCAAAAGTGATATGTGATCATAACCACAATCTTATAAATTCGTGTCAAATTTGTAGTTTCTTTTGATATACGGGTGAAATGAGTTAACTTAAACCATAAATAACTTGTTTTTTGAATTTGAATTTATCGTATCCTGATCCTGGCACACACCATCGCTAACCGTATATAGTCAAATACTGTAATTTTAAAGTATTTGATTAGTACCCTGGATTCCTGGATATTTATTTTTGTAGCCGCCCCTTACCAGTCACCAGTAATACATAATGGATTTAAATCGTCTTTATGTATTGCAGTTTGCAGTGGAAATGTTTTTTCAAGATAATATGATCACTACCTCTGTCTTTTCTTCAAATACAGAGCAAAAGTGAGGTTACAAAACCCTCACGCTCTGAGATCTCCACATTAAGCTCGGAGAAATAAGAGCACGCTCAGAGTTGCGAATAAAACGCAATAAATGAACTCGGACCAATCTGAACGTCGACTCGAACTCGCCCTGAGACACGACGTCTGGGGGGCGGGGGAGTTGCAAGAGGAAGAGGTTAGTTCCCTTGAATGGACCGACATTCTGACCTACATTAGAGGTCGGGTAGGTTCGATGAGGGAAGAGGTGATGAAGCTATAGGTAGGGACGACAGGGGTAGATAAAAAGGGCCCGCTTGCGGCCTACTTGCTAGGTCTTGGCCGCCCCACCACTACTACTACTACTACTATAAATGACCAAGTAACTTTAGCAAAACAACAAAACACAGCATATGTCCCACGTTTACAAAATTAGATAGATGAACTATGGAAGGGTGTAACAATAATATAGACCCCTAGAGATAAGCAAGTGACGCTGCGATGTTTATGAACTAGTATACCTACTTATTTTGTATTTCAGCACTTGTGTCAAGAATTGGCTTTATTTTAATTCAGGTAGGGAGCATACCCGTGGAGAATGTGTACACGATAGTCCTCTACAACATCATCGAAATCTCCCTGGTACTTTTGTCGTATGGTTTAATAGGCAACTGGCTCGCTTTTGGCCCTGAAACAGCAGGCGGATGGATCAGTTATGGCGGCTGGGATGAGAATTTCACTTTCAAATTCTGGAACTTGGACGAAGCCGTGATAGGTATCAATATCGATCATCTTAACCTTCATAATTATGTGTATTTTTTTAAACTTGTATATAAGCAGTTCTCAATAATTCTATTATCACATAACGTATTTTAAAATAAGACATCTTCCTGTGGGCAAGAGGTCGATTTGAAAGAAATATCTCTTAAGTAGGGATGCCGACGGGTACCGGAGTACCCGATAACAACTCGCTACCCGGTTTCTATTTCAGTACCGGAGAATCCGTTAAATACCCGATAACCCTGCACTGGGTCGGCCTCTGTGTGACTCATATGATAACTTGCTTTTTATGGTTTTGTTTATGAGGTATCAGTTGATATATAAACAATGGGTAACGTGTAATTAACGGATATACGGGAAGCAAGTTCGGCAAATACGTCTAGATGCTCTAGATGTGTTTTGTCTTTTTTTAATTACATTAGATAAAAGAAGTGAACAATACATCTAAAGCGTCTAGATGTATTTACCGAACTTACCTCGGGTTATTAACGGGTAACGGGTAAATACCGTGTATTGAAAACGGGTATCCGGGTATTGAAATTAACGAGTATCGGTTGTGTGTTAACTGGATCCAGTAACTGCCTGATGCGCATAATTACCAAAAGTTTTCTTTACGATTTCCTATATATTTTTGTACTCCTAACTCAATAAACAATGCCTAGGCACTAAAGTATATAAGTAATGTGCATTTATAGATTACAGGACTGTATCAAAAGATTTATTTATAGAAAATATAATATCTTATTCAAGGTCTTTGCGCCAGTTTGGTTGCTACCGCACAGATGTCAACATTTTTGGTCGGAAGAATCAACTTGGCAGGAGGAATGATACTGAGTGTGTTCTATTGTGCTATCTTCCAACCGTTTTTGATGCACTGGATATGGCACGAGAGAGGATGGATGAGACATTCCGTGTTTTTAGACCGTCATGTCTCGGTAAAAGACCACGCTGGAGACCTGGTACTTCATCTTCCGAGTGCTATATTTGGAGCAATAGGTAAAATTTATCGTTATATAGGTGATATTTTATTGTTATTCATCCACTGGAACTGCTCGTTTTTCAACATCGCGTTGCTGCGGTGCGTTGACATTACAATTTTGTTAAACATAAAATTACCACTGTAGTAAAACTGTTAAATATGATCATGGGAAAACGAGATAAACATGAATCAAGCCACTAAAATAGTATATTATGTTACTAGAAGTAGAAGGCGAACATTATTTGTTGAGCCCAGAAGCTTAAAACTGGGCGAACCACATAAAGAGCTTTGTACTCCGAGTGATATATACTATTTTTTCTTCAAGAGTCAAAATTAAAACTGTATTTCTTCAGACATGTATGGTTGTATAAAAAGCGAACTAATGTGACTCTTAATTTCAAACTGACAGTTCTGAGAAATCACGTACTAGTACTAGTAAAAAATGAAAAAACAATAAGCCTTTTCTATGTTTAATACGTCTTACATAACAGTGTAAGTATTATTATACGCTTGAAGCAAAACACTTTTTTTAAATTCTGCAGATATATCTAAAGAACATTCAATTTCAGCGTAGTTGTGTAATATTTGATATAAAAGTGACTGAGTAAATTAAATTAGTGCGCACAAATGGTAAGATTGTTAAGACAAATAAGCTGCTATGTTGGCTATTCAGTCTAGGTATCCAATATGTAATATTTGCTGTAAGTGACTCACACCTTGCAATATAGTGAATAACTTTGAAAAGTAAAACAACCAATAGCATTTCACGTCTACATAAAAGACTATGTACCGAGAATGTTTCATAGAATAACTCTTGTGATGTCCCTCTGAAAGGGTAGACCACAGAATGAACTCAAGACATTTATATGTATCACTATCAGTTACGCAGGCTGGAATATGGTTTATGAAGCTGAGGTCCGGGTAAAAAAATATTCAGATCTTTCATACACCGCCGGTCTTTCTAGCAAATCACCATCAATTGTGTAATCCGAAATTAGTGGTACTTTTTTACGATAAAATGGCATGACCTTACATTTCTTAGTATCGAGTGGCAATTTATTATTACAACACCCGTTATTGTTATTATAAGTATATAGCGAGAGGTTACTTTGAAGATCATCACAATCAGACTTCCAGGAAATTTCGCAGTACAACTTGAGATCATCTGCGTATAGCAAATATTGAACATCAAGAGCAGTGTCGATATTATTAATAAATGTTGTAAATAGTAATTTTAAATGTGTATAACGTTAATGTTGACAGGTGCTGTCTTTCTTGGAAGAAGAGTGGTAAAGCTAAGAGACATAGACAGATTAAGTTTTGGTACTGAAAATGGAGTGAACAGCGTAATTGGATATTTGCTGATAATCCTCAATTACGTCGTTTTTGCGTTGCCTACTCCAATGTATGAAAAGATCCATTCACAGGACAATTATTCTGCAATCATCACCACTAATAGTTTGTTAGCGACAGCAGCCGGTAGAATTTATGTAAGTAACTTAATTTAAACGAATCATCTAAACTATCTTTTCCAGGCATCATCATCATAACAATCCTCCAATTCAGTATCTTCCGTGGTATTAAGCGCTATAAGAGGTTGATAAGGTGCGTCCAAGGTGGAATGGCAGGGGTGATATCAATAGCAGCAGCGGTTGATCTTTATACACCATTGGTCACTCTTCTCCTGTCAATGGGCTCGACAGTCTTTTTCTTTTTCTTCGCGGAGTTACTGCATAACACAGCTCTTGAAGACTCCTGTAGCTTTATATCTTCGCACATGATTTGCGGATTTATTGGTATAATGTTGTGCCCTCTGCTAGCTCACAAGGAGAATCTGGGTAACACGGTAAAAATACAAACACGTGGGGTGCACATGCTCTGGCAGTTGATATGTACAGTTACAGTTATCGGTCTGAGTATTATCGTTGCATTATTTATTTTTCTATTACTGAAAATTTTACGTGGGCTAAGAAATGATTTTGAGGTTTTGAACCATAAAAGGGCCACAGTTATTAGAGACGCTAGCACCAAAAGAGCTCCTCTTGAAAAATTGTTTGTTGTAAATGATTCAACAGATCATGTAGAACCAGGATTCAGAGAAAAATACTTTGACACAGGTCCATCTCGTAAGGCAGCTGAAAAAGTTAATCCTAATAACGTTTTTCTTTCTGATGGTGATAAAACAAGTACAGTTGTTGCTTTGGAACAAGAAAAGCCAGATTACAACAAAAAATTTGATGCTACAGTAATGCATTTTGAAGCAGGTGACATGCTTCCAAAATCAAACATCGTTTGGAGAAGGTGCGGTTCTGGAGATTACTTTGATCCTTATCTACACAAACCTAGTTCTGACCATAAAGAACCAGCGAAAGGATATTCCAAAAACCATTGTACTTCATGGAAAGGATATAACGAGGTTTAAGTCAAAATTTGTGTATGCATCAATCTATAAACAGTGAAAAGATTATTCTAAATGTATTGGTTTACAGAATAGCGTAATTTAATAAAAAATTACATCCATTTTACATGTTATTAAACTATTATAATCCTTAGTAGTGGTGAGAAACACACCGTAGTGCCCTCTTTGGGTCTGTGCTACTATCTGTCTAACAATTATTGTCAAATTGACAGACAGAAAATCCTATGGAGATGTAATGTTGACACAGACTTTCCAATTTTCAACATTTTTTTAAAAGAAGTCGGTAGACATTAGTGGCGTTCGGTAATTACCTCAGATTGATCTTTTTAGTCCGTATCGTTCATCAATTACATCTAAAGGTAGGGGAGGTAAATCTTGATCGTTCAGAAATTAAATCAGATCGATCAGAGCAAAAGTTGCGTTCGGTAATATGCTCACGGATGCGACGAGATTAGAGTCACGTGATTCCAGATGAGACGGACAAATAGAAAATAAATGAACGAAATCGATCGCATAAGGCATAATATAACCTCACCTTTTCTGTTTTGACTTTGTTGACGGTTTGTTTATATTCTATTTCGAATTATTTAAATAATGAATATTGTAAAATCAACCATTTTGAATGCAGTCCAAGGATATGAAATTATTTTTGAAGATGAAGATGAAGAATATACAAATTGTTTGGAAAAAAATTAAAACTTCGCTTATGAAACAGTGCAAAATTTTTGTAAATTGCAAATTTAATGTAATTGTATTTTGTAAATCAAATAATAATTGTAAATCTACTTCTCCATTTCCAAAAAATGACAACTCAACTTAACTAGAACCAACTACAATTTCAAAAAATCAATGACAACTGACAACCATGACCACCACAACCTCACAAATTCAGATTAATCTTTCTCCTCGACCAAAATGCTTCGAGCAAACAGATCTTGCTCTGATCGATCTGATTTAATTTCTGAACGATCAAGATTTACCTCCCCTACCTCTAGATGTAATTAATGAACGATACGGACTAAAAAGATCAATCTGAGGTAATTACCGAACGCCACTAAGATCTGTTTGCTCGTAGCATTTCGGCCGAGGAGAAAAATTAATCTGAATTTGTGAGGTTGTGGTGGTCATGGTTGTCAATTGTCATTGACTTTTTGAAGTTGTAGTTGGTAATTTTGTAGTGTAATGTTCCTAAGAAGTCTCCAAATTTTTCCGCAGACATTCTAAAATGTTCTTTAAACTGCCTGGCAGAAAAAAATTGGCACAGTTTCTTTAGTGAAGTTTTAATTTTTTTCCAAACAATTTGTAACTATATTCTTCATCTTCATCTTGAAAAATTATTTCATATCCTTGGACTGCATTTAAAATGGTTGATTTTACAATATTCATTATTTAAGTAATTCGAAATGGAATATAAACAAACCGTCAACAAAGTCAAAACAGAAAAGGTGAGGTTATATATTATGACTTATGGAATCGATTTCGTTCATTTATTTTCTATTTGTCCGTCTCATCTGGAATCACGTGACTGTAATCTCGTCGCATCCGTGAGCATATTACCGAACGCAACTAATGATGCAGTATTTATGCTGCATGCTTATTGGATGTCGCGAAATTCCTGCGCAAGCGCATATTTGACTAAGGTACTCTCGATAAGGATAGAGATTGTATGTCGGCGCCGTGATGTTTTCGGAATTTTTGGGTCTCTACCCGCGATATAGTAGTATTATATACATGCTTGTGCACTTGTTTATGTTTATAGGTACCTACTTGACATTTTCTATGGGTGCCTGGCGCATGGTCTCGTGCTCGGACTGGGGACTGGATCACAAGAGGCCGTAAAAAAAACAAGAAGAAGTGTTACGTGTTCTCAGCTATAATTTACTATACTATTTCCCGCCCATCGGTCTCCGTCAATCCGTCATTTACTGTGTTCCTTTTGTTTGTTTGAAACATTTGTGCTGCACACTTGTGCAGCTCTGGGCAGCTCACAAAAGGAACAGTTTTCTAATTGACAGTTTACATGAGGAAAAGTAAGGTTAATGTAATTATTATGTTTTCTTTTTAAACTGATCACTAGCTCTTATTATTACTTATTATTATTTACTTAATTTTTATTATAACTGTTTTTTCTAACATTAAAGCAGAATGGTTCATCTGTCAGACATGATTCTTGAGGTAAGCGTATATCGGTAATAATAAGGAATAATTTATTTTCATAAAAGTATTGTTAAAGGCTCTGGCAGAATCAGATAATGAACTAATGTCTAGTACCACAGAAATATCTGATACATCTTCTGAAGAAGATATGTTGTTTTTAGAAAAATGTGAAAGAAAATCTGTTACGAGAATAAACATGTATATTGAGAACATAGTTACAAAGTATACGGATGAGATATTTCGAAGGCATTTCAGAATAGGTCGTGTTGTTGCCTACAAACTTATTGGTAAGTTGATTATAAACTGAAATATACAAGTTTACATTCTTTATTATATTTATTTTTAGATTTACTTGCTCAGTCTAATTTTCTACCTACTCATGAAGAAGGAAGAGAGAAAATTCCTCCAGAAAAGGCGTTTCTCTTAACTCTTTGGTACCTAAGCAATCAGGAAACGTATAGACAAATTTCTGATCGATTTGATGTCACCCGAAGTAGTGTATACAGAACATTGAAAAGAGTATTAGAATTTCTAATTTCCCAGAAAGCCAACTATATCAAATGGCCAAATGATAATGAGATCAGAACTATTAACAATGGTTTTAAAAATATACAGGGACTTGATAATGTACTGGGTGCGATAGATGGAAGTCATATTGAAATTGGAAAGCCAAAGCACAATCAGGATGCGTATATCAACAGAAAAGGATACCACAGTTTACTGTTACAAGGAATTGTCGATTACAATAAAAAATTTATAGATGTGTTCTGTGGAGAACCTGGATCAATGCACGATGCAAGGCTTCTGAGAAAATCAGAAATTTATAATAGAATTTGTAATGGTGTAATTGATATGAGGAATAATTACTTATTAGGGGACACAGCATATCCCAATTTACCATGGCTGGTAACACCATTTAAAGACAATGGTCGATTAAATAACAATGAAAAATTATTTAATTATAGAGTTTCATCCACGAGAGTGGTAGTAGAAAACGCCTTTGGATTATTAAAAGGTCGCTTTCGGCGTTTAAAGAAGTTAGAAAATATAGATCTAAAAATGTGCTCAGTGATTATAATGGCCACATGTATATTACATAACATATGCTTACAGGAAAATGATCACATAAATGAATATGATGTGGATTTATCGGATCATAATCAACCAGAACATACAGATAATGCTGCTTCTGTTTCTGAAAATGTAAATAGACGTCAGGAGTTAATGCTTAATATGTTTCAATAGTTGATAATAGTTTTAACAATTGACTCCAAAAAAACTTATGCATTAGTTTATCTAAATAATTTTACTCACCTCTGTTTGCTAATTCCAAAGATGCATATTTGGTTAATAGGTTTATATTAATGCCTGGTATCAAGTTATATCTCTACTTTTAATGGCAAGAGACAAGTTAAAGCTGATATTTAAAATTGTTCACAATTTCGTTTAAGATTATACCTTGTTTTATTGTATTCAAACTTTTCAAATGAATAAAGATTTAAGTACTATGTAAACATGTATTATTTATTAAACAAAATATATTATAAATTCATCTAACAACAACAAAAGCACTATTTTAGTGAAATAATAAAAAATATGAATTGGGAAACCTTACAGTTTTCGCCAATAACTCTTAATAATAAATAGCTATGAATACCCAATCAATAATTATTTTTTAAGCAATAATTTCTCCAATAACTCGAGCTTTTTGTTGTCCAAAGCTAATTTTTCTTTTTGCAACTGAACCTTATCGTCATGCCTTTTTTGTCTATTTTTGTATTCTTCTTTTTTCATCTGTATATATTCTTTATCCAAAATTTTAGTAGAACTTCGATTTCTCTTTTTTTGTTGTAAACCTATATTATTGTTGTTTTCATTTATGTTTGCCTCTTCCATAATATCTGAACTTGTACATGGCATGTTTTCAACTTCAGAAAGTATTGGCTCTATATTTTCAATTGAGTTTAGTGAGTGACCACAATTATTTGTCGGTTTATCGCCCAAAATTTCATCAAGTATATCAAAAAATTGGAATCTACTTGGTCCAACTCCAGTTGTTTTCCGGCTATCTTTTGCTTTATTATAGCTACGAGTCAAGCTTCTCCATTTATTTTGAACCATAGTACCATTAACATTATAACCATTACTTACCAAATCATTTGCGATGAGGTCAAACACATGTTTCCTTTTTCTTGGGTGGTTTAGATCATCAATGTGGTTACCTATAAAATACAACTAAAGTGACCAAACCAATCTGTGGAATCTAAGCAGAATTTTTGGTATAAATAAATTTTTCAAATACAATACTATAATAAACGTCTTTCTAAGGGTGTTTCAATTTCATATAAATTTCATCCTGGGAGTAATGAAATGAAAAAATTTTTTATCTACCCAATTGTAATCACAATCTGCAAAGTATCGTCAGATATTTAGTAATATGGACCCCTAATTGTTTATGTTGCAAGGCAGTCCTACATGTGATCACAAAAAAATTATCTATCTTGTATAATTGCAGTAGGTATTTGCATTTTACTTGCATAGTAAAAAATTAACGTACCCATAGACTGAATCATATCTCGAGTTTGATTGAACGTCCATATAGTAATTACTTTAGAATTACAAGTTTCTTCAGTCTCATTTTCCTCTTGTTGGTGAGGCTGTGACTCGACAATTGAATTATTCTCATTATTCTCAAGATTTTGCGTCACTCCAATATTTTGGCTTACTGTTTTTCGATTACATCTTGCGTGAAATAGTAATGAATTCGCAAATGCTTCATCTATGAAAACAGAATTGCATTAAAGCTGATGTTAAAAATTATTATACTACAGTACTAAACCTGTTTGCGACCGAATATAATCATCATAATTTAGATTTAGACTATATTGTATTTCATGCTCTGGGTCATTGATGACTACCTCGTAGATTTGCTCTAACTCCTGTGCCATTTTTCAAAAATTTATGTGATTGATTAGTGATGATTACCTACGTATGGTTATTTTAAGAGTTAGACCGACATACCATAGATAAATAATTATTATGACATAACCTTAAATATATAATTTTGCGCTTCGAGCCCAAACGATTCGGCTGTGCATGAGGGGAAAGGAGGAGGTACAATTGGGCTGCTCATGTGTTTCATACCCATTTCAAAAGGAACGCTTGCGTGAAGCCATGAGCTGCTAATAGTAACTCATTTGTGCAAAAGGAACACAGCAATTATGTGAACTGGGATTGAAATATATAATTATTACTATAAGACTTGAAATTAATATGAATCTATACGCGATTCGTTTTAAGATCGTAGCGCCAAAACAGCAGTAACTTATACTAACCTTGGGACACTGACGTTTGAAATTTTATTCACCAAAGATTTGTTGTCGAGAACTTCAAACCAGGTAAAAAGCTTGTAAAACTATTTTGAAAGGGGTAAGTAGTGATATAAAATTAAAATAGATTTCAATATTTTTTGAGCGTTCAATCTGAAAATGAAACTTAACCTCAAAATATATCAAATTCTATATTGGTCATACGGCATAATCAGAGTATATAGAGAAGTAATACATTTATCTTTATACATTAATCTTTATACTATGGCATAATATACCTTTATGGAAATAGTCATTCTTAGAGAAAAGCAAAAGAGCACACACTCTACTTTGGGTTCTTTAGCTTCTTTATCCATACTTGTCTCCTGTAACTCTTTAATGCCCAACTTAAGCCGGGTACACAGAACTAAAACTGTCGCTCACGACGGCTCCCCACCACCTTTTTTCATGTGTCGTGTTTTTTAAAACTAAAAACTAGCTACAGCAAAACGTCATGAGATTGCCTCTTTTATGATTGACCAAAATAAGCTCACAAAAAATAAAGTCTGTCGCGTGTAGTTAAGAAATTTGAACTTCAAGGCAGCAGTAGCCAGCGACAGAAAATGGGGAAGAAGAATCAGGGGAATACAGCTCATGATTGGTTGGATTTACTGTCGCGATTGACAGTCTTAGTTCTCTGTACCCGGCTTTATAGTTTGCACAATGGCTCCAGATTTTCCCGCTTTTGGAAAAATATGAAACTGAAACTGATCTCGGGGTTTTTCTTTGTACAAGAGGAACAATGACGCTCACAACAATAATGATTCATATCTAATCAAAGCAATTAACTAATATAATAACGGATATTACAAAATTCACAATAGACATGCATACATACGCAAAACTGAACCAAATTCCTACGCGTTAGTTGTACGTGCCGCCAGTAGGTAGCGTATTGCTTAGCAAGAATCGCGTCTACAGCGACCACTTCTGTCGAGCGAGAATATCCCGAGCTTCTGTTCAGAAATGTTTGTTCCGTTTGTTCGTGCGCGCTAGGCGCGTTTGATTCGTTCGGACTAAAATGCTCGAGTCAATACGCACCTTAAGATGTAACCATTTAGGACCACCCATTTCGGCACTACATTCCATCTTCAGTGTGTATATCGTGTAACTGTTGTATCATGGTGTAACCAATTAACCATAGTAATATATATGGTGTAACAACCCTAACATCGCCAATCCTCACCAATCCTCATGCGTTGCTCTCACCAGCTTCCCATTTCCACATATTTTTTATTTCCACTTTGTGTTACTTTTACGAGCCCAGCTACACTACAAACTGTTCCGCCTCCGCCAAAATTATTGCTGTAAGTCGGCATAATTATAGATATGTATGTACTCAACATCCATTATTTAAACTAATAACCAAAACAGAAATTTGTCATACCTATGAACAATACAGGCAAAGATTAACTCTTGTAACCATATATATAATACTACTATATCGCGGGTAGAGGCCCAAAAATTCCGAAAACAACACGGCGCCGACATACAGTCTCTATCCTTATCGAGAGTACCTTAGTCAAATATGCGCATGCGCACGAATTTCGCGACATCCAATAAGCATGCAGCATAAGTGCTGCATCTCTGTCTACCGACTTCTTTTAGAAAAAGTTGAAAGTTGGGAAGTCTGTCAGCCTATAAACAGTGTGTCAGCTTCCGTAACCATGGAGATTGCGCATGCGCAAATCGAACAAAGGGTCTCTGGAACAGTATAGCACTATATCTTTTGTTCTTTAATGTTTTCGGAGAAACCGCTTATGGGCTAACATAGGAAATACGCGATATAGTAGTATTATATATATGCTTGTAACTTTGGTTATCTGTATGTATGTATTGGTATTGGTGGCTAGATCTGGACCATAGATTAACAACATGGTCGGACACCCAGCTAGCTTTGCTTTAACTGTCAGGCGGGAAATTCGAAAATCAAGTCATTTTTTACACATGAAGCGGATTATTTTCAGTGAATTTATTTTTCTGTTAATATACGGTAAAATATATCAAAAAACAGTACGAGCACCAAATAGAGAAACAATTGACACACGCCACAAGATCTATATATTAATTTTAAATTCACAGTCGACGTGAAGTTGACGTCGCGCCGCTTAGATTTTTCAACACTACCTACACATGTTTGATTGTAACCCTTGGTGTGGTACAAAAATTCCCTAAAGTGACGGTTTCGCGCAATGATTTTTTTGTAAAATCCTTGGCTTTCGTAGACAATAAACTAATATTCTTTGGCTTTCCGTGTTGTGTCCTCCACAGATTGACTATTTTTAAATGTATCTTGTAATGGCTTTTGGCATTCTACATTTTTTATGAATTCTATGATCTCAATTTTCAAAACAACATTTTATCATTTGACGAAAATGACGAACGTACCATTTCATGTTATCAACGAGGTCCATTCGTTTTCTCGAAAAGTTTAGCACTGAACTACACTAACTTCAGAATTCCATTAGTTTGTCACTATTTAGGGCAGTGTGCACAAAGGATTTTTAACTTATAGGATTGCTCGATCCCTATTCCTCAATGCTGTCCGATTTGGTGACGTCACTACGAGACCCGATACTCTTTCTCTCTCTGTATTGTGCGATTCCTTATCTATGACGCGTTGACAAGTTACTGTCCCTATCTAACTCATCCATTTTTCCGATGACGTAGCCGCAAGACCCAATCACGTGATACGGCTAATCGAGCAATTCTGTATAAGTTAAAAATCCTTGAGTGTGCACTACAACCAGCGCCTTATATCAAAACGTACATAAGGTGCAAGATCCCTAAACAAAGAAGGACTGATCAATTCATTCATAAAAATTTGAAGGTCATTTTCAACAGATTTCTCGTAACACGTTACTGGATCCCCTATTGCCAAATTTGCCCTAATGCAATTTCAAAAATTTTCAGTCAAAATATCCAGCCCAATATTATTTCAGACTGTGCATTAATGCAATCAAATGTGATTTTAAAGTACTTATATATGTGTAAGATATATATCTTACGATTTGAAGTGCGTTGTGCAAAAATCATTTGTCGATTTGGCAACTGTGATAACTTGTGTCGTGTTGATCCAAGAACCCTAAACAAAGAAGGACTGATCAATTCATTCATAAAAATTTGAAGGTTATTTTCAACAGATTTCTCGTAACACGTCAGTGGATCCCCTATTGCCAAATTTGCGTCTAATTGCAATTTCAAAAATTTTCAGTCAAAATATCCAACCCAATATTATTTCAGAGACTGTATTAATGCAATCAAATGTGATTTTAAAGTACTTATATTTGTGTTTTACGATATATATCTTACGATTTGAAGTGCGTTGTGCAAAAATCGTTGTCGATTTGACAACTGTGAAAACTTGTGTTTTGTTAATCAGTGCACAGATTACTATGATATGATACAGAAATACTTTGATATGATGACATGACTGATGACAGTGATGACATTCCAAAGACAACCGAGACATTCTACATGACAATGTGACATATATAGGTTATGTTAAAAGGTTAAAGCTGTCAAATTAAAACAAAGAGGATATTTAAATTTCAAATCTCCCGCTAAAGGGAATCCACTGACGTCACATAAGTGATAAACAAATGTGATTGGCTGTTACTGATTGATCAGTCCTTCTTTGTTTAGGGTTCTTGGTGTTGATCAATGCACAGATTACTATGATATGATGACATGACTGATGAGACTGATGAGATGACAGTGATGACATTCCAAAGACAACCGAGATATTCGACATATATAGGTTATGTTAAAAGGTTAAAGCTGTCAAATTAAAACAAAGAAGATATTTCAATTTCAATATTTTAAATCTCCCGCTAAAGGGAATCCAGTGACGTCACATAAGTGATAAACAAATGTGATTGGCTGTTACTGATTGATCAGTCCTTCTTTGTTTAGGGTTCTTGGTGTTGATCAGTGCACAGATTACTATGATATAATGACATGACTGATGAGACTGATGAGATGACAGTGATGACATTCCAAAGACAACCGAGATATTCGACATATATAGGTTATGTTAAAAGGTTAAAGCTGTCAAATTAAAACAAAGAAGATATTTCAATTTCAATATTTTAAATCTCCCGCTAAAGGGAATCCACTGACGTCACATAAGAGATAAAAAAATGTGATTGGTTGTTACTGATTGATCAGTCCTTCTTTGTTTAGGGTTCTTGCATAAGGTGCAAGGATTTTTAACTTATATAGGATTGCTCGATCCCTATTCCTCAATATAGTCAGTTTTAGTAACGTCACTACGAGACCCGGATACTCTTTCTCTCTCTGTATTGTACGATTTCTTATCTATGACGCGTTGACAAATCACTGTCACTATCTAACTCATATATTTTGTATATCAATCCGATGACGTAGCCGCAAGACCCAATCACGTGATACGGCTTATACATTCTATGGATCGAGCAATCCTATACAAGTTAAAAATCCTTGCATAAGGTGTACATTGCAGTGACATAAAACAGCTAATGAAAATGTAGTGGAGAACGGTGTAGGACACACTGGTGCACAAGTACACTAGCCGGCAATCGAACGGACCTAGTAGGTCCGTTTAACTACACTACATTCTCATCAGTTGATTTGTCAGTGCAATATATACCTTATGATGGTTGATATAAGGCAAGGATTGTTAACTGTTTACAGGATTGCTCGATCCCTATACTACAATGTAATCCATAATTGGGACGTCATCAAAGTTCCAAAGATCTCGAACTTGTAGAAATAGGTACACTTTATACTGTTATTACAAACTTTAATAAATAATAATATTAATAATCATTCAAATACGAAAATTCTCTTGCAAATGTGAAATATAATAAACACAAAATAGGTATATTTTGACAATTCGATTACATGGATCTTCGATGACGTCACAAAGGCGAATGACAAAATTGAGCGATCGAGCAATCCTGTAAACAGTTAACAATCCTTGGATATAAGGCACTGTGGGCACTAACTAAATACTATTTAGGGCAATGTGCATTCGTTTGCCACTATTTAGTAAATAGTGACAAACGAATTGAATTCCGTAATTAGTGTAGTTCAGTGCTACGTGATACACTTTTTGAGCAATCGAACGGACCTATTATGTTCGTTGATGTTAGATGTTATTTTTCTGTTTTGTGATGTTATTGTTATTTTGTGATTGTTATTTATATGAAGTCCATCATCATTTAACTATTTTAAGTACATACATATAAATTTTATTTCTTAAAAATAAAAAAGAATGCCAGACGATTCTAGATTGTAGCCAAAAAATACATAACTAATTGTAGCTTTAGCTTTATTAGTTATTTGTATGTAGTATTATCATTATCCTACATTTAATACTACAATTTTTGAAGGAAAAAAAAAACAAATTTATGATAATCATATTTATCATATAACAGTTATTTATAAGAAATAAGTACATACATGATTTGAAGAAATGTTTTTCCCCACTCCCCACTGATCAGTGAGTAAACATAACCCCAGACCAAAATATAGAAAACAAAAGGATAATTTATTTGCATTGGTATTTCACACCATCTGAAGATTTAAATGGTAGTTAAGTTGTTATTTATCAAGAATGACTGAACGAAAATCCAAAGAATATGACTCCGTTGATTTAACGGAAGATGAGGACAGTTCTGAAGGAAATTCTGGAGTTGAAAGTCCATTTCATTTTGTAGATTGCTCAGGCATTATAAACGAATCAATTTCTGAAGCCCCTCAGGTTTCTCCAACTTCTCCTTCAAAATGCGTCAAACCAATAACAACGCCAATAAGTGTATCGAAGTTACCAATAAAAGAGAAAGGTAAATTTACTAGTATACAGATGACTTCAGAGAAAATAGTAGAACGATTTACGTCAGTCCAAATTAAACCTTCCACTAATCCGGCATCAGATACTCTGAATAATCTAAAAGGAAATACTTTACAAGATATTGAAACAGTTTCTATAGATTCCGATAGTGAAGACACTGTAAATCATTTACCAATCGCTCCTAATCTACAACAGAACACACATTTGCCCAAGCAGACGAGTGTAAGCCGAGGTGTAAGCCACACTATATATTCAATGAATCAACCACCAGGTAAGGTTGTTATAATCAAGAAAAACAACAAATACTATAAAATTATCATTCCGCACAATGTTATGCCAAACATCAACCAGGCTCTGGGTCCTGTACTGATTAATATTCCCGAAGTTGGTCCTTTAGTGATTAGCAATGATCCTCAAGCCACTAAGTATACGTCTAGTCGAACTCAACAGCTGTCTTTAAATTTAGATGCAATTAATCAAAAGCAAGTTTCCCTGCCTGAGAGGAGAAATTCTATATATTCTTTCAAGAAAGAGAATGCACTATGTGACAAGAAGTTTTGTTGGACATTTTGTAGAGGTAGAAAACGAGATTTAGACGGATTTTCCTCAAAGGATAGACTGGGTTTTAACAAATGTGAGGTGGGTAGAGCCAAGAAGTGTGAAAGAATGATGTGGTCCATTTTGAAGAAACATCAAGTTAAGCTGATAAATACAACATGTGAATATGATAAGTTTAAAAATTCGTTGTTATCAAAGAATGTAGTGAAACTAGTTAAAATTAATACTATCATAGGCGCTAATAACATGATTAAAGACAATCTATTTACTCACAGTAAATTTACATACTCGGGGACCCCTCCCAGAAAAAAACAGAGAAAGTCAAATTTGATAGAAGCGAAGCCAGATAGTGATAGTTCAGATATGGAGGGTTATGGCGATGATCTACTTGTAACGAAAAAAGTAGTCATCTTGAATAGGGACAACCAGGAAGTTGAGATTCAGCAGATGACAAATAAAGTTTCCATTAAGAACAGAGTCCCTAGGAAACGAGGTGTTGGACGACCAAGAAAACACCTAAAACCTAATAAAACTTTCAAAATGAAGCCATGTTATGTACATATCGTCAAAGATAAGCGGGTTGAGGAAGCTTCCTTAAAATATTGCAAAACAATGAGTTTAAATACTGAAAATAAACCTCACATTGGTCCAAAAAATAGAGTAAAGCTTCAGCCAAAATTCAGTAAGCGTTTTGTGGAGAACACTCTAAAAGTTTCAAGGGACAATCAGTTACTGTTAAAACAAGCCAAATTCTTTGAAAACATTAACGTCATTCTGACGTCAAGAATCATTAAGTCTGAGAAACAATTAAAGGAGGAAATGAACAATCTTAAACCAGTTTTGATTATGACTGATCAAACCATCGGTGTGAAGAAGGATCTGAAGACTTATTGCTGTGAATTTAGTAAAAATAATATAATTTATGTTGTAGATTCCAGCAAACCATTACCGAACATCGTCTTGAAGAATGAGGACTTCATTTCGGCTGTGGAGCTCGGTTACGTAAAACTGGTGGATACAAATTTGTTTTGCAAATTTGTAGCAAATGGTATGAGCATTCCTGGGACTGCAAGTGGTAAGCACCAAGCTGAACATAATTACTGTTCTCGCAAAAAATAGATTATAAATTCAACCTGTTTAAGTTATGCAATCTATAGTGTACATACAGTAATTGTATTATTTTGAACTGCCTGTTTTTTTAGTGTTAATTCTTATTATTTGTTAAAATATTAATATTGTCCTTAGGGTACATTATAATACTGAAATTACAGATAATTATATTTATACAATTTCCAAAACCTTCGACAGTTATGTAAAATATAAAATGTCAAGCAGTAAGGCAATGAAATACCTACTTTGAAATATTTTAAAAATACAAATATGAAATTTACTGAATATTAAGTATTTATAGTAATAACAAACTTTATAAGATCTTACATTACATGTCCATATTTTTTGCTTAATGTGATTACTAGACACAGTCATTTTGGAGGACATGTTAGTCGCATTTGCAAATATGCTAATATTTTGCAAATACAGAAAACAATAAAATAAATTGTAGCTTTAAACATTCATCTTGTTGCTTGTCAAAACGACTGTAATGAAGAGTCGTCGAGTTCTGACAATTATGTGTAGTCTTTGCTTCATTTCATAAGCAAAATAGAGCTTAAATCAACTACCTGATATAGTGGTCTTGTGTTTTATGTAAGAGGATGTTGTCTACATTTTTGTTCTGTGTATTTGACAAGTTTGTTCTTCTTGTTAAGAATATACGCCTTTTCATTTATTTGATATTTTAGATTAGCGATCCTAACTTGCCTGTAGATGGTCAGGAGCTATTACGCAATAAACTGACCTATTTTGTATAAATCTTTTGTATATTTTCCTGCATAGTAAAGTGTTTACGGAAAGATTAAGTAGATTTTATTGTCCAGCCTTCTTCAAATAGAGCAAAAAGAAATAACTTTTACAAAGTACCTATTCAAAGGCATATAATTTTTATTTCATTATAAATATAAATTTTTTTAAGAATAATATATATCTTCCAGTCCGTCTCTGTTAATTATATCATGTCTTCCAAAATGTTTATATCTGATAACCACAATCTTAAATTTTAAGTTTAAATAATTGGCTGCATTGATATTGTTTATATTATTTTTATTTTGCATTATTTATTTTGACCAAATCTATTGTATAATTATTTTTTTTACATATATCACCAATTTATAACGTAGCATTAGGGATCTATCCAGTGTTACAAAAAAGTACAGTTAAAAAAGTACATATTAAAATTATCAAATTTATATTTTTCACATTTAAATAGTAAAATATCCATATAACTATTTATATATTTCTGTATAAAGACTGTTTAGTAATCAATCATCATGCCTATTTGAATAAAATATCTTTTAAAATAACTATTATAAAGGCATGCTATTTTTTGTTAAGAATTAACAAATTGTTTTAAATACATATTTAAATGTATCTTTGTTATTAGTAGTAGTCTTTTAGCAGATAGTTTTGTAGCTAAATGCATAGGAGTAGAGCATTTCAGTGTTTTGAACTATCTTTTTTTCCAATTATCAAAAACCCTATAAATATGTATATGAGACAGGGTTGGATTGACTAATTTTTACAGTTGGGTGTTTATGGCTTCATATGTAGAAGCCTAGCCTGGACCCAATAGCCAGTCCAGTTCTGATAATATACTTATTGAATAGGTCACCTTAAGCTTAAAAAAACATTTGTATGTGTACAAATAAATGTATAAGTACACATAATTTTGCTACTAATTTGTATGTACATAAAATATTTTATCTTGAAGAATGTTTGTTTTTATTTAACCTTGTTTTTCTCATTTTCATAATTTTGTATATTTATTTCAGTATTGTATCTTCTTTTTTTCATAATATATATATATAGATGTATTGTTAAAAAAGCATTTTATTTGAAAAGTCCTAGTCAAGTTTACTGGGAAAATATTACATAAAACGACGAAAGATTTGTTAGAATTACATGACACAATTCTCCATATCTGTCTTAATACATCTAAGACACGTGACTATTGGACTGTATTGAAAAAAATGTTTAATAAATATAAGATAAAAATCGTATTTCATTCATGTTTGCAACTTCTGCTCTCAGGTACATGAATTTCTGAAATGTTCATGAAATATTTTATAATGACAGTATCATAGTAACGAGGTTGGTAAATGTCAATCATATTTCATAAAAAATTGCTTGCTATAACTTCCTAATAAGGGCTCTTTAACCCTCGCGTGACCAAGATCTGCAATTTTACGGGATCGTACAAGCGGGATAACCAAGTTACCCCACATTAAATTTTTAGTTATTGTGGTTTTGTGAAGTAGAAATTATATTAAGTATATTATTTATGAAATAAAATTACAAATATAAAGTTATTTAATTTATTTTGCAAGCAATTCCGAAATAAAGTTTAAAAAATTAAATTGTATTCTAACGTTATAACAAAAAGAGGTACCTAGATACGAAAATATTTTTATTTTAGAAAACAACCTTCTTTTCCAGACACGCTGGACATCATTTTGACAGTCAATACAGAAAAACTGTTTCATTTCTTTTCTATGTAACGGCCCCTTGGTCACGCGAGGGTTAAAAGAACTTTCGTTATATATTTCAAATGTTAGTAGGGCAAATTAACATCAGCAGAACAATGGTGAACAGGTGACTGCCAAATAATTTCATACAAAATACTGTCAGTGAAAATACTCTCAATAAATATTCCTGTAAACCATCAGTTGTGCAGTATCATTTATAAGTATTCATGTAAACCATATGTTGTGTCTCATAAGAACATAAGCTGACGAATTTAAAATAAACCTTAAAAATATCTTACTTTATTCTTTCTTCTTTAACTTCTATTGTTCTAATAACATTAGTTCAAAAAAATGTCAGAAACTTTTAGATTCTTTACTTAAAAAAATAAATGTATAGTATCAGAAGAGCATCCTGAAATACCTGCATTGACTTCTGTTCTCCTAACATTTTAAAGATTTAAAATTTTTTTAAAAGCTGACTAATGAGTTTCCGGAGAACATGATCGTGAAAAGGTAAGTATGTACAAAATTATTTCATAAAAAATACTGTCAGTGAAAATCCTCTCAATAAAATGTACACGTTAACCACCAGTTGTGCTGTTATATTTCTTTCATAAAAACTATCAAGCTCAAGGAATTTAAAATAAACCTTAAATCTTCTTTAACTTCTGCTGTTCTATAATAACATTACTTCAAGAAAATATTAGGAGTTTTTGGACCCCTTAAATAAAGTAAAATTTAAGGGGTTCAAAATCTCCCTATTAATGAAGTTTTTTAATTAGATTATTTACAATATCAGGAGAACATCATGAAATATCTGCATTGATTTCTGATCTCCTGATATTTTAAAGAATATATAAACTAACCATTTAAAATATTTTAAAAGGCCAACTAAAGAGTATGGGGAACATGATGGTGAAAAGGTAATGTGCAAAATCATTTCATATAAAAATACCTCCTCTAACTTTTCCGTCTGTTGCATATCCACAAAATGTATTATCCTGCATCTAGTACTAAACCAAAAAAATTAAAATGCTTGTATAACAATTTATTCAATATAAGAACAGTACCATCTAGACTCCAGAAAGGTAATCTGTGTATTTCCCTGTACAACAACTGTTATTCGAAATCCACTAATATCCAAATCTGTAAAGTCTAGATATAACACTGAATTGAAATAAAATATAAATTATTTTACAAAATATTTATTACGATACATTTACTTTGATTTTGTCTTTGCTCTTAGCCTTAAACTTCAATCCTAGTTTATATCGAACCTCTTCCATATTGTTTTCACTTATTTCTGCAGCTTTTTCACTTCCTTCTTTTAGTACATCTAATAAATACTGTGGTTCCGATAGGTAGTAACATATTTTTTCTTGGATTGGCTTTAAGTATGAAACAAGAGCATCAGCAACTAGCAGTTTATACCTAAAAGGAAAGATTAATAAATGTAGAAGCTATGATAAATCCTGCATCTCTGCCCTTAAGACTTAATGCTAATACTGCTATTATCAGTATATTAATTTTGGTGAATTGCAGAATTTCATTAGAAAATTATATTTTAGATATCAAACTCAGAATACAGAATAAAACTTAAGCATTTATTCCCAAAATAGTCAAAAATACGGCATTTGGATAATTTCATAGTAATTTGTAGTCAAGTACTACTACCCTTACCATTGCCAGTGTACAAAATTTGAAATTTACGATACATTAAATGATACAATACAATATCATTAAGTATGGGCATTTGTCTAATAAATAAATGATATGAACAGGCTTAATAGTTATCAACCACAAATTTCAAATAAAAACTTACTGTCCAGTATTTAAGTGCGTTGCTTCCTTACATATTTCACTGACACTCTTATTTGTAATAAACGAATGTATGTTGATGAGGTTAGAAATACCAGGTCGCTCCACTAAATCGTATGTAACCTAAAAAAACTTAAATAACATCTAATTTAAAGTAATATTAAGTTTAATGACCTCTGAAGTGAAATCAGTCACTGCTTTCTTTATATTTTTCACTATATCGTCAGGTTTATCAGTCAAGCATATCCTGCTCTTTGGATCAGGGTCCGATTTTGACATTTTCTTACTCGGATCTCTAAGACTCCTTAACCTAGCATATTCAGTACCTTAAAATGTCTCTATAGATTCTGTTATGATAAAAAAAATTCTTATTTTACCCGTTATGAGTGAATGTGGGATGGGAAAAGTTTGACCAAAGCGGTTGTTAAACATCCTCGCCAACTCTTGGCAAAGTTGGATTTGTTGTATTTGATCTTCTCCTACAGGTACATGAGTAGCTCTAAAAATATTTAATAATACAATCGTTCAACACAAAGTCCACAAATATTATGCCTCAAACATATTTTTCATAAAAAACAGCGGCCGGATTCCGAAATTACCATCTGATGGTATTACTCGATATTGCTAGGGATAGAGGAATATATTTTAGTAACTTGGAAAGAGAAGCAATATCGTGTTTTATATCTAATCGTGAAACGGAATAAACCTGCAAATTTCTCCATAGAATTTGAGATTTTTAAATTATTTAAAAACTTGGACTCACTTATAAATAAGAATATCAGCAGTTTGTAGCACGGGATACACAAACAATCCAAGAGGTATATCCCTCATATCCTTAGATTTTTCTTTGTACTGGGGAAGATGTCCTAACCTACAATTAAATTATGAATTAAGAACCAACAATCTTCATAAAATATGTTTTTGCAAGAGTATGAGCAGATTACAATTAAAATTAAAATCACTCCAAAAATCAATAAACATAGAGGGGTAACATAGAGTATTTTTAATCCTACACAGTATCATTTGCTAAATTGGAATCACAAAATCTCGGTAGAGAACTTACTGTTGTATCAAATTAATACTTAAGCTTGCCTTCTCTTACCTGGCCATTGTGGAAATGCACCCTAAACACCAACAAAGTTCAGCATGTGCAGGTACAGCTGATTGCTGGAACAAAATAATCTTTTTGGGATCTATCCCACAACCCAAAAGGGTGGCTGCCATTTGCACTATATTCTCAGACAACTTCTTGGGTTCCTAAAATGGTTCTATACATTTAGGTAACAATAATACATCCGTAAAACATGGTCTTACATGTGGCAACGTCATTGAATGTAAATCGACTATACTCAATATAATATCTTCGTTTTGATGCTGTAGTTTTACCCATTGCGATACCGCTCCTAAATAATTTCCCAAATGTATAGCACCTGTGGGCTGAATACCTGAAAATATCCTTCTAGGATACTGAGGTTCTATTTGTGTAACCTGAAAATATTTAATTTAAATACATTTAATAATGTACCTATATGGATAACTTAGGTACTTGAGACGCAGAGGATGAAAATAATTTACAGACATCAAAGTGTTTCACGCATTGTTTAATGTTAATTATATTTCTGCTTAACATCTCTCAGTTTAACAAAAGTTTTTCAGTTTCTTCTAAATTTCCAAAGACAAGTATTATATATAAAATATAAAGATAATAAAGATTCTCAACCTTGTTTACATAAAATTTAGTTACACACAAAGTAAAGAATAGGGTTATACACATAGATCAAGACAGAATATTTTTCTTTATCTATGGTTACACAAAGAGAGTTGGAATAGAAGATGGTCATTCTCCTGCAGGGTTGTTACACTAATCTTTAAGACGTCTTAAGTACGGGCCTTTGGACATAACTATGTCTTATAGTTAACTTCACGCCGATTTTCTAGTCACATCCGATATTTTGGAACATGGAACGATTATAGACGACTGCGCATCAAATTTTGTGTTGAAACATGGGAGTCGCCATTTTGATGTCACACTGCTCCCAACTTCTACATTTTATATTGGTACACCTGACCAAAACCCTGGAATTCTAGTGTATTTCTCTTTCTAATCTAAAAATTCAATGGTTCAAATCTTCCTAACACGGCAACAGTGGTATTGGTAAATTTGGTAAATAATTTTTGTTTTGTATTTTTGGCATCTTGTTGGTTTATTTTATTGTGATTCTCTCGGTTTGATTCTGTTTGTGTGTTTATTATTGTGTTCCGTGTTCCTTTGATTTATAGACTTTGAGTGACAATATTTGAGTATTGGACTTTCGTAATTATTCCAGGTAAATTCGGATTTTATAACAAGAATTGAAAGTCTTAAGAGACATGCAATCATAGTTCCTATAGCTAATATAATAGTAAATTATGAAAACTGCGAACATAAACAATACAAAAAATAACCCAGTATAGTTAAAGTAAGGTAAAGGATAGTTACCTACATTTCATATGCATAATGCATTTTAAATATTTACTTTTCTAAACCGCTAATGGGTGTATTTTACATAAATAATGTGAACAAAAGATACATAGGTAGGTACACAAAATATTTCGTTTGTACCGTCATCAATTTTACAAGAAAGTTTGGTGACGATATATTTTATTTTTCACAAATAATTGTAATTAAACTATAAAATATTGAACATTTCTTATACCTATTTAGAATTTTTCTTACTCAAAAGTTTTACTTGCTGCCTTCTGTGGTTTTTATTTGTTATTGCTATCTAATTGAAGGGGCTAGATTAATACTGTTAAATTTCCCACCAATTTTCAGACATCAAAATGGCGGATTCAAAATTGGAATACTCGCGCAGCTTTGATAATCGTTCCATGTATATAAATTCCTTGCTCCCACCACGCGTAGGATGTCACTGTGACGTTGTTATGACGTAGTCGCAGCTATTTTGACACTGCTATTTTGTCATTGCGTTCTTACCGGAGGGGTTGTACTAAGCGTTACTCTACCAAAATCGCAGATTAGCGCACCACTAATGGCCTTAATAAACTGATAGATCATTTTCCTGTATGATTTGGGAGAGGTAAATAAAACACGATGCTAAAAGTCAATATGACTAAGGGAAGAATGTAGTCGGCCCTTTTGTTTATTTAGTTGAAAATATAAAGTGATAGACACATCGTATTAAGTACATAATATTATCGGTTCCATATAAATCTAGAAATTTTGTTTATAATGCTCGTATCATACAAATATGTTTGCACAAATTACAAACACTACTTCACTTATAAAGATGAACAAGGCACGCAAAAATAGTTTAGAAAACTTTCTTACAAATTTATAAGTATAGTAATTCTCTTGTGTAGGAGCTAAACATTTAAAAAATTTGAATTTACCTATATAACAAATTATCATATTCAATATTCAATTTCATAACATATCTACAACCATTTCGTATGTCTCCCGCCTGCAAGAGATTGTTACAAAAACAGATTAACAAAATCTAGGTTCAGTATAATATTTAATAACGACACATTACAAAAGAAGAAACTCCAATAAAGGAATGTCCACATTGTAAAAAATCACGAACAAGTTAGCAAAACATACAACTCAATAGATATTATTTTATTTCAATAGAATAGATTCAAATTTAGATATTCATTAGTAACCATACGGACGAAAAATATATTTAGATTTTCTAAATAACGTTTCCTTAATTTGTTGGTTTTAGTTCAACTAGACGTAGAATTTCAAAATAAATGATATACTTACACTTTAAGATTTTTAACATGTTAGACTTTCCTTTTTGTTGTTATCTTAATTTACTAACGCTAAAAAGTAAAAATCATGTCTCAGAATTCGTTATCCTAGATATTCTGATGGCTAAGCTCTTTTCTTAGTACATCAGAATAATTGGGTTCAGTCAAAAATCCTAAAATTATAATTTAAATATCAAACGTATTAAGGACTAATGTTTGATCCGGTGCAGCAATAACGCACACATAATGCGAAACGTCAAAAATATCAGAGACAGGTGGCCATCCCACCATTCCTATAAAATAATAAAACGTAAAGCAGTTATACTGACTGAAATTACATGATTTAAAAGTAGGAACAGATTTAATTTTTATAAAGTTGCAGGAAAAATAAATCATATATTTCAAAAAATCTCTCATGATGGCATACCTACTAATTTTAGTCTCCAATATTCACGAACATTTTTCAAGGCCACCCTTTATAGCCCCTGTCTTTAAAAAATTAATCAAGTAAAAAATGTATGCCTTTATACAGGGTATCCCATTTAAAACATCCTCGCCAATGCCTTACCAAAATATAGAAAGCCAAGTTTTGGCGAATTCATTAAAGTAAATTATAATTGGTTTTTTCATGTTAAATATTAGTAAATACCGAGGTAAATACCTTTTTACTGGAAATGCTAAAGTTAATATTTATCCTTATTTATTACAAACCACCCGATTAGCTGGGCAATTAATTAGAACACCCTGTACCTATATCATCTAAAACTTATACGTAGACAAGGTTTATTCCAGTAGATTATTCTTCACACATAGCAAAATACTTCTTGGTCTTTTAAGAACATCGTTTTATACAGGGCGTTGCATACAATGTCAAACAGTTAGATATCAATATATCATCGAATTAAATCCAGGTAATTTAGTGCAAGCTTCTTTCATATAGATATTCCAATTTTTCTCATGTAAATCCTCTGTTTAATGAAAATGATTTAGATAAAATCAGGTTCGTAATCTTTGGTAAATGCTGCGAATAGAATTATCAGCAATTGTATCCATTCATGCACAGTATTATAAAGTAGGGTAATATTGTATCGGAATCCGAGGTGCTTGTAAATTTAAAAAGAAACATTTGTCTCGCAGAAATTGTGTAGGTATGTCCGTATTTGTCTGTGGCACATTTAGCAACAGTGATGGAGTAGTTTTATCATCACATACTTCTACCCACCTATTTTGTGTTGTCCGGCGTAAAAAACAGGAGTGAGTATTTATTATAATTTTATATAAAATCATGCTGGTGTGTTGGAGTTGGAAATGAATATCATCAATTTATACTCTCAACAATTGATGATGTTGGACATGCTTATGAATTGAAATAATTATACAATAAATATTCCTCCTACTTATCGCAAACGTATAAATTACAAAATTTATGAAACTGACAAGGATTTGTAATAAAATTCAGATTTAGTAGTATAGTGTAATCATTTGAGTTTAGGTAAATGTTTTGTGAATTCTCAAAACATGCTTGAAAAAACGTACAAAATACTAAATCTAAGGAATACTCGTTCACTCATTCACAAAAGTAGGCACTGTTTATGTATAGCAGCACAGAAAGAACATAGTGGCGTGTAATTTTGCAAAATTCTTGTAATAACACAACTTAACTTTTTAGAAAAATGTTATTGCAGAAATTTAGGCAGTTGAGATAATTCGTTAATGTCTATCTGTAGCACTATAATTTTTAAATTTTATCACGCACCACCGTGTTTTTATTACGTGAATTTTGACTGATTCATTCATAAAAACAAATTACAGCCTACTTTCATAACAGAGTAAAGTGAACGAAATTTCTGTCTCTTCTGTCTCTTAGAAATGAACCGCCAGTAAGAATCCACTCGAATATGGAGTAACTTTAAAACCGTAAGATTTATCCAATAGTCTCTGCTGGAGCGATGCTGCAGTGTCTCAGCCTGTCTCGAGATATAATCTGGTTGACTTAGAGTCTGATATAAAGATATACAAGCTACAACTAAAATATATTTTGCTCTAATTCTTATAATAACAAGTTAAATATAATAAATAATTGGCTCTGCCCCATTCTACCACTGGATAACGAAAAATGTAAGATGGCGTAACAGCTTCTCGTGACACTCATTCATACATTTTTAATATACGTATTTATATAGATTATAACAACTATTTACAACAAACAGAGTCACAGCGTAGTAGAGGAAACCAGAATAATAATTACTTTAGCTGAAATGAATATGTATAGCATGAAGAAACTATTAGGGCCAGACTATGCAAAAGGAAGTTGGAGTGATTTTCTTACAATTTTTTTTCAATCAGTAGAAGTGCCTTAAGTCGACTAAAATTTTAATCACAAGATGATACTTTTATAATACTGAATATATTGAACATTTATACGCATTGTGCTTAAATTTAGTTAATTATTGGGTGTTTTAAAAATAATAAACCCATGTGCTAGAAACTAAACATTGTTCGACTAGTTCTTATTCAACATTTAAAAATATAATAAAATTTTTTGACAACTATTGCAAATCCTACCTTGAACTGCGCCAATGTTATCCTAAACAAAACAGGTGTCACGGAAAAGCAGCCGGCTAAAACTAAGTAACTGTAACATTCTAGATAAAATATAATCTAAACCGGTGGTAAAACGAGGCTTCTTTAAACATTTGATAAAATCTGACAAAAATCCAACAGCGGAAAGTGTTCCCAAAACGACACAGCATTTACACGCGAATATGAAATATGTAGTCGCCTTCGCGACGTAGCTAGATGCTGTAAAAATAAGTCCTTAGATAGAGAACAGTACATTAATTGTCTAGTTTTTTTTTAAATCTTGTTTATAACAATGGCCGTGTTCAGCGTCCCTCGACGCTCTGAACCTGTACTATGTCAGCAGCTTGAAGAACATTATGGCCAGTGAGATGTTGATGAAGAGCACTACAAGGACCAACTGTTGACGTGAGAACCAGTCCTGAAAATCGCCAAAGGTATACTTATGTTACTGTTTTAATTTTTACTACTTAACTATAAATATATCATTATTGTAAATGTGTATTGCTGCTATTGAAGCGGTAAGTAGGTTCTAGGTTTTGACAAGACGTAACATTTTATCATCCTAAATCTACTAACAAAATTACTGGTTGAATATATAGGGAGATAGGGGCGTTACAAGGTACCTACAGTAAACATACATTATACATTAGAGCCACCGGAACTTTAGCGTTAGGTCATCAATGTTATATCATGTTGAATCATTGACACATGATGGTTCTGGAACCGTTCTGCCATAAAATAAAAAAATTATCTGCCGAAAATTTTTAGAAGGAACATGTGCAATGGCTACTTTGGCTGTTTAGAACACACAGATTAACGTTAAGGGGCCCATACATTGTCAAACAAATTGCGCAACACCAACACATGCTGTTACGCAGTAATTTGGCCAATGTATGGCAGGGTTTGATGCGTTGCACAAAAGTTTGACTAGTTTCAACACTGTTTGAAATCTTCATGTTGCGCAACGCGTTGTGTTGTGTATGTGCGTGTTGTGCTTCATTGCGCAATATTTTTCAGTTGTCGGCCGTTTTTCTTGGTCGGGCGTTTTTCTTGGCTAAACTGATTGTTCTTCTTCTAATTGCTTCGCACGTCTGAATTATAATTTTACCTAGTGTTTGGGCAGCAATCTTTCAAATTTTAAAGCTTCATATGTAAGGTCAGATACCAGATACCGTAAAGTAGCAAACAACCTTTGCTTAGGAGATATTGTGTCTCTCAACTGTGTGTCTTGTTTAGATATATGCGGATGTACCATTTGCAAAAGTTCTCTGAAAGTCACTCTTTTCAGGGACAACCATCTCTTTCTATAGTCATTCTTTTATCCAAATTCTTTGTTTTCTTTTTCGTTTTCTGGTAACATCGCCATCATCTAGGCCACATGCGATAATAATTGACGCAATAGCACTTGTTGTCGTATAACTCCCAACTTGTAACTAAAGTTTGAACAAAAGTTAACCAAGATGCAATTGTGCAACGCAACGTTGCACAATTTGTTTGACAATGTATGGGCCCCTTTAGAACCCCTATTAGATTATGTGTTAAAAACGGTTCAAAACGTTCTAATGGGTAAAGGGAAAGCATATATTGTTTACGTTTGGGTTCGATTTACGTTTATTACGTGATTTATTTTGTAGCTTCGGTGTTTTTTATTTTGAGTTTTGCGTGTTAACTAATGTGTACTCAAAGTATTCTTTGTTATTAAATAGTTCTTTTTTAAGCTTAGATTTTGTTGGCACAAATTTATATGATTCTTCTAAATAATATAGTCATGTAATAATATACCTACCCACAAGTAAGTAAATAAAATAAAGGTTGCTAACTGTATACATTTGACAGGAAATGCCACATTAATATACTAAATAAATGAAATAATACAACAGATATTTTGTTTGAATATAACTTTACGAAATGATGTAGTTAGTGTTCCTAGCGCCTACCCTATAATTTTCATATGTAAAAGCATTCCACTAGGTTTAGTTCACTTTTTCAATCGCAATCTTCTTGCTTCTTTCTTTTACAACTCAAAAATTGAAAAAATTGAGGGAATGTGTACATTCTTCTCAGTTTCTCATCCATGGTTTAACTAAATTTTAAATTTTAAGTAAGGCCAACCAGTCAACCAACATTTACTTCCATAAGACTTTTTTGTTTTCAAGTTCTTTTAGCCAAACGTTAATATAGTTAGTGTTACCAAAAAATAGTAACTAATTTGAACGCATCTTTCATTTTAGTTCATACGAATATGCTTGATGACGTAAAGGAAAAGATCCGTTGGTATTACATAAATGTAACGTAAGTCATAGTCATGGGCTTGCCCCTGGCTAGTCCCCAGACCAATAAAAAATGCATATGTTCGATATATCAGGGATATTTTTGAACAAAATAGTTTATTTATTGAGAGGTGAGTTAGGTTACGCAATTTTACAACATCTAAAAGTAAAATTTAACTCCTCCGATTGTTTCATGCCTTCAAAATATATTTAAGTTTCATTTAAACTCACTGTTCTAAAAGTTTATTAAAAAAAAACACGCCAAAAATTATGTGATTGTCAGAGGGCATATATTTAATTGATTAAAAATAAACTAAATATAATACAATAAAGAAATCTAAAATTAAATGCATGTTTTTTAATGGTTAGGTATATACGACACAATATACAGGATGTATACTACAAAATTACGTTCTCCCACTGTCTTGGTTATTTTTACAACGATTTTAACATTAACTTTTATACTTTTAAACATCAATTAAATACCGACATAAAAAACCATTTTATAAGAAATAGTCCATACTATATACAGGATGTAACAGTTATGAAGGAGTTTGGCAACATCATCTTTTTCCAAAATTAAATAGTTTCATCTCTACGCTAAAACAACCAAGCATTTTCAGATTTATTTTATCAGTATGCCAACCGTTTTTATAAAATTTAGGAATGTGTGTGAAAGTTTTTTCAAATATAAGCAGTATAAGAGGGCACTGAATTATATATTATATGTTGTTACATATAATTATAATAATAAATATATAAACTCTGTTTCACATGGTTTATTTTACTGCCTTCAGCTGTTACATCCCATTTTACCCATTTATAAAATACATTCTGACTAAAACGTTTAATGTGCTAGGAAAAGGTGCTTGGCTCTTCGCTGGATGTACGGCTTAAACCGTTTAGTTCACTACAACAAACTACTAGCTATAAGTGAGTAAGCCGAGGTGAAAGCCTAAGCAGTAAAGTCAAAGCCTACATGCTATACATGCCGCCATTGTTGTTAGACTCGACCTAGGTAAGTTACCAAAAAAAGGGACAAACAATACGCTGTTAGCCAACACTAAAACATTAACATGGCCTACATTGAACAATTAATGATATTTAAGAGAGCTAGACATAACGAATCAAAACAAGGTTTGTCCATTTGGATAGTTGGCGTCAAGTGATTATTTTCATTCAACCATACTATCTTTAACTAAATATCTTACTGATTGCGACATCGACATAAAACAGCAAAACAGAGTAGAGTATGGCGCACGCAATTTTTGAATTGGTAGTTATTTAATTGCTATAGATAGGGTACGACTCAATATGCTACGACACTATCATCAGCTCACCACAGATCGCGGCGTTTTCTCATGTGCACGTCTCTTTAGATATACCACAGACATATATCGAGAAAGGGAACAAAAGAGTTGGTGAATAATGGTTAGGTTAAACTGGCGGGTGTTGTACCTACCTATAAATTATTGGTGACGGTTTTATTACAAAAAGAAAAATGTATTCATATTAGGTACCTACTTTCTGTAACTCATCAAGTTCGACACTAAGGCGATTGTTAATTAAGTAGATGTCTACATATACCAAGAAATCACCAATGATTGGGTATTAGGTGTCCCAATAATGAAAATTTAACTATTATAGAAGTAATGCTTTTATCTTAGTTTGCCACAAACCACTGGCGTATCCAGTTCAAGTGTTCTTCGAATTTTGAAAAAATACAAGTTTTATCCATTTAAGTGAAGTTACATGAAGTTAATTTTGATCGTCGTACCCAATTTTGAGAATATTTTAATGAGCGACTGAACCCAAATATTCTCTACAATACGTGTTTTTCAGATGAATATACATTTATGTTGAATGGCGAAGTGAAGAGACACACTTGTCGCTATTGGAGTGAAACTAATCCTTATTTAATCAGGGAATTTCATACTCAGACTCCTCAAAAATTTAATGTTTGGGCCTGAATTTTGGGCAGCCATCTTGTTGAACCGTTTTTTATTTAAGGAAATCTCGATGAGAACACCTATTTGCAATTATTGGAAGACACGATTGACTTATGATAACAGAAATTTTAGAAAATGACGACAATTTAATGGAAGATGAATTAAATTTCCAACAAGGTGGCGCATCCCCTGACTATGCTGTTGCTGTGCGGCAATTTTTGGATGACCATTTCCCAGAGCATTGGATTGGTAGAAGAGGTCCCGTCGAATGGCCACCAAGATCACCTGATCTATCCCCTTTCGACTTTTTCCTGTAGGACCATTTGAAATCGCGAGTGTACGCCACTCTGATACACTAGACGTGTTAATGCCGATGCTACATTATAGAATATATAAATCTACAAGTTTAATTTTGTATACACTTAGGTACTGAATGTTTCTAAAATTTGTAAATTTATAATTTAAATAAAAATAATCCATTTTACCTCGATAATTATATTGTTTCTGATTTATAAAACTACTCTGTTGTCATTGTGATGGAAGGAAATGCTTTTGCGATATCTTTGTTGTATTTTTAAATTTTTCACTATATTTACTTGAGTTTTATCACTCGACTTTTCATTAGGTACAGTATTAAGATAATTGGATACATTTTCAAATGGACACACCTTGAAAACAAATACATGTAGCAAGTAAGTAAACAATTCTAGAACTAACATACCTATTGGATCTCTGTAATGCGATAGCAAAGGGAAACAGACAAGTTACATAAAAGTTCATTTCAGTGTCAAGGCCGATGTACCTTTGGAGTACCATTTTTACGAATAAATATGGGGTTTACAATATTATTTCTTATTGGTTTACATAGTTTACATACTAGAGTGCCCACCTAGACGCAGATGTCCAATATCTTAGTTGATAAAGTGTTACGCTGATTCGTTTTTGCGATGTTATCAGACTTCCCGATTTGCACAAATTAAAGATAATTTAATTTGTACAGGGTGTTCCGTATTTCTCGGACAGGTAGTAACTTCGGTTTTTAAATGGCAACCTATATTTATTATCATTTTTAATAACTGTACTCTTCATTTTTATAGGACTTTGATCACATCTCCAAATACGTAAACTTATAATTTTCCTAGATATTCTAATTGTTTCAGAAAAATAACTTTCAGTATTAACTGTCTAATGCCCATTTGCACCACCTCTGCTTAGCGAGTTTAAGTATAGCTTAATTTAAATGACAGATTAGACTGTGATTATATTTATAGGAAATAAGACCAAAGACCTCACAGTCTAATCGATACTTAAATTAAGCCAAGCTTAAGGAGAGGTGATGCAAACGGGCATAACTTCATATTTTTTACAAATTAAAGGATAGAGACAAAATATTTACAGGGTGTCTAGTCGAACCTTTGAACTAATAAAAAATGCATAGCAATATTTCAAACTTTATACAGGGCCTTCATATTTGTACCAACCTTCGTCAATTTGAAAAGCAGATAAGTCGACTTTTTGCTCGAAGAAGGACTGAGCCAAAGTCTATATTTTGACTTTGCCTAGAAACGAAAAGAAATTCTCTTTCTAGCACATTGCTCTTATGGTGCACTTTGTTGGTCATATCTCCGTTATTATTAAAGATAGACCCATCCATATCTATATTACTGTATTCGTGAGACCACGTTCTATCCAAATATGCAAAAATATACAGGGTGTTCCATTTAAAAACCAAAGTTAACATCCGCGGCCATTTTGTTTGATCTTCATTTGTTTTTCTACTACAATTTTAGAAAACTTCATAAAAAATCGTGCAACATATTTCACATTTTTTATAATTCTGTATACAAAAAAGTTATCAGGAGGGTTAAAATATAATGAATCACCCTGTACAAAGTAATTTATAAGAAATGTGTGGAACCAACAAAAAGATTAACTACCTAGATGAAATAATGGCACATGAATTATATTATAGTTGTCTCGGGCTTAACAATATTTTAAAAAAATGATAGCATAGACCGAGTATATTCAAGTAGAAATAGAATGGCAAAATATTGTTTCTGTAACTGATTAATGTCTTCGAAGAATAATCGGGTCTATAACCTATTCTATAGTGATTTAGTGGCGCAGTAGGTAGGATTCGCAGTAAAGTATGAAGTATGTCAATTCCTAATATACGACAACAAAGTTTTTGGAGTAGGGCTCGCTTATTAATTAATATATAATTTTCAAATAAAAATATAGATTAGGTTCCGTTACTGGAAAGTTACTAAACACTTCTTCACCGTGCGCTTTTTGAAGGTAACGAAATTATGGATCCAATTGACCCTAAAGTTTCAAGGGCCGCTTTGGCTTAATAACAGCAAACAATGCTGTAATTATTTTTTGAGCAAAGTTGATGGGATCTCGGTATGTATTGAGTTACTTTGGTGCTGTTTCGTAACGTTGATAATTTCAGGAACAGGAACTCATTTAGAAGCACATATTAGCCGGAATTGGAAATGATTGGCTTTGCTTTTTGGAGGAAACCCTGAACTTTGTAGTTGTGTTTGTTTTTCTCATGATAACTCTCGGAAAGATGTTCTGAATTCTAAGAGTTCACATTAAATTATTTATAGATTTTATTACTTGCAGTATTTTACAGGAGAAATTGAAAAGATGAAGTGATGAGAACATCGTACAGCATGATATGGACTTCTGAAAGATTTTCAAGATTCCCTCTAATAATAATTTTGAACATTGAACTAAGAAAAGGTAAAATGCTGCCGAGTAACATAAAAAATATTAATGGGGCCGTATTACAAAAAATGAAGTTGATGATGGTTCTGAAGAGACGAAACGTTACTTTAAAATACTTTTATGCCATTTGATAGAGCGTACAAAGTTGCTATGAAAAAGTGTTCTTTTTGTTTCAGTAGCTCTTCAAAGCCTGAAATTTTACAAAACGAATTTCCAAAATTTCAATTTTTTTCAAATACCTGAAGAACTAGTCATGTTAGCCTTGATTTTTTCGACTTATATTATTGGTCACCAAATTATGCAACTTTGTTCCAATTTAACCTAGTTGTACCTAGGGTAATAACATAGCTTCATCAATTATTGTAGCTACCTTTAACCGAAAACCTTTAAAATTTCTTTGCATATTTAAATTATTTTTTCATGAGTAATAAGTGAAACATCTTTGCTCTTCTGCTCACTAATAATTATCATTATTTTTCTATTATGCTGGGTCACCTTATACCTATAAAATATAGATTCCCATTCCTTCATTACTGTACTCAGTAAAAAATACATTTTTTTTTAAATTTGTCTTCATCTTTAACTTAAAACGACGGTGAGTCTCTTCTACCCTCCGTTTCGTAGAAGTTTTTATTGTAAAAATAAACATCAGTTGCATGTTCAATATCATGGTTGTGCCATAAAAAATAATTTGTTTTTAAACTGTTATAAACATATAAACTCAAGTCAGTCTATACCACATAAATTTCTTTGAAGTTAGATTGGACTGACGTCTAATTTAAATATTGCATCTACTGTTCTTTGCTAAAATACTAAATGTTATGTCAGTAGGAAGGTAATCCTTTATAGTTGACAGCAATGTCAAAATAGAAGGCTGAAGAAATAGGTAGGAGATAAGCTAAGTTCTTTAAAAAAAATTGTATATTCTCAATGTAATCACCTTTTTAATCTAGTATACTTAGGACAGCTCTAAAAAGTACCTAGCTCTAAGCTCCGATCAAATATTTATTACAGACAAATTATTGCAGCAATAAAGTTTTGTTTCCCCATATTATTCAAAACACTAGCTTTTCTGTTACACTGGTGCCCAAACATTTGATTGAATAAAAATTATCTAAATTATCTAAAGTTTGAACAGACCACAAGAGATGAATGACTAACAATTTTTTCTAATTTCAGAGTTTCTAACTTTGTTTTTATTATCAGGAAATAGGCCCAGTATAACGAAAAAATGCGAATCTCATGCTTTTCTCTTTTGTATTTCAATAATTTTTCTACTACAAAGGAAATAATTTTCTTCTCTTAATTATTTTCACACCTTAAATCTTGGCGCACTTTGAGAGGCAGAGGAGGCAGATGGGTGGATGGATTTTGTGGAATTTAATGTAGGCGTCCAAATTAACAGACAGTGTAGGGCAGCTTAGAACTGCGACACGTGAAGCTTGCCCGGCGCAATGTGTAGAACACAGTTTTCTGCTCCACGTGCCACGCAGTGTGGGGACAATCCCAAGTTTCACCTTGCCGGCCTGTGGCACGGGGGACTATTACATGATATTTCATGAAGTTGAGATTATGTCTTTTGTTATTGTGGGGAACACATGTTTTATATGTGAACAAATATGTTATTACTCATCTAGGTCCGAAGGCTTTAACCAATATAGGTATTTGTTTTGACAGAAAAAGCATTGTTTTCTACAAGAAAAGCACTTTTAGCCACGGCGTTATTTGCAATTCTTTCTGGAAGCCTAGTTTGATTTGTAGAATACTCACTTCCGTAACTTTGTTATCTTATAAATAATCCAAGGTCAACCCTTTCAAAAACAGATTTTCACCAACTGATACTCGATTCAATCCAAATTGGGATTTGTATCGACGTTTTCTTTAAAAATTCAATGTATACAGGGTCCTGCACCACAGCTCCCTTCTTTTGTAGCTCATGAACCGGTGCCTTTATAAATTTCGTTCAAATTTGACTGCAAACTATTCGTAGAGAGGCACATTTTGAAAATATTTTCAAATATACAGGGTGCTCTAAAAACATGTACCATACTAAAATTATGTTTTTTTAAATGGAACACCCTGTATATTTTTTCATTTTTGGATTCTACAGAAAATTCTAAACACATTTCATGTAGGATGTCCTATACCTATCTTCAACATTTTTTTGAAATATTGACAGGTGAATATTGACATTTTTGCAACTTTGACATCCTGTAAAATCTAAGCGGTTTGAGATCAAGCAAAACGGTTTGCTTGATTAATTATCCAAAAATTTAAAATTTTCTGAAAATTTTTAAAATTTTTGATTCCTGTATAAATTTGAAATTAGTACCAAACGATAGCTTATGAAAAGTTAAGATAGGAATGTGGAAACCGTTTTGCTTGATCTCAAACCGCTTAGATTTTACAGGATGTCAAAGTTGAAAAAATGTCAATATTCACCTGTCAATATTTCAAAAAAATGTTGAAGATAGGTATAGGACATCCTACATGAAATGTGTTTAGAATTTTCTGTAGAATCCAAAAATGAAAAAATATACAGGGTGTTCCATTAAAAAAAACATAACTTTAGTATGGTACATGTTTTTAGAGCACCCTGTATATTTGAAAATATTTTCAAAATGTGCCTCTCTACGAATAGTTTGCAGTCAAATTTGAACGAAATTTATAAAGGCACCGGTTCATGAGCTACAAAAGAAGGGAGCTGTGGTGCAGGACCCTGTAGAATCGGACTATTTATCAAACAACGTACTCGTTATGGGAACTGTTATAGAACAGTTCCTCAGGGCTAACTATTTATCAGTACCCCTCGCACATGGGGAATTTGCTAATAAACTATTTGATTTGCTGACTTATCTTTTGAGACACATTCATTTCACGCTGCTTATAAGGTTTTGTTTAAGTTACCACTGTTTGATCTTCTATGTAAATTGAAATTGAAGAACCCATCTAGGTAAATCTTCCTACCTACTAATAATTAACTTATTGCGTTCTTCTGAACACACATAGGTACATACAAATAGTGTCTGTTACAAACCAGTCATCGATCATTGCAAATTGATCGTATCGGTTATCGCCACATTGTGATGCGAGCATTTTGCCAATCTCTCCTGCTCTGCCAATAGAAAACCAACGTGTTTAATGAAGAATGTTATAATATACCTATCAGATGACATGTCCCCACATTCTCCCCGAAACACACGCCTATGTTATTGGCATTGGGATAGTAAATGGTAAGTAAGAGAGGTTGGCAATGCTATTGTTAAAAATGGCGAAGGCGCTATGGTCAATTATCCATATAATGAAACTTTTGTGAATGTTGATGTAAAAAATACTTCTTTATGGTAATCCGTAGGTACATCGGCCTAAATTCAATCGACTAATAGATTAATGTAGACTACAAGTCTCAGATAAAACCTAGGTAAAGTCGAACTTAGGGAAACAGTGCGAGGCTTTGTAAGTTAAGGAAAATCGAAAAACAGGTTTTTGTGTCGAGATCGTATACGCAGCAATAGCAAAATATGAGTAGAGTATATCTGCCTAGATACAAGGTGTTTGTAAATCATTTTGAAAACATCAATCAACATGTACATATTTAAAATTAAACAACATACTCTAAATGAATTTGTGCATACAAAGGCACTGAATTTTTGGAAAATGAAGAGTGAACGGGCAACGAAACACGGTTTTTAATGCTGGTGATATTGAATTTTGGGAATATTTCTATTAATAATCCGTCTTGTTTACTATTCCAATTCGAATTTTCACCGGACACTGTAAACACATTTTCCGCCGTTCGGTGTTCGGTCACCGTCACCGCATATTGCACGAACTGTTTTTCGCTGTATCGATTATCCGGAGGAAAATCAAAAGGAAATTGCGGCTTTTTTGGTTGCCTCCACTTCGGAGGAAACCATCTTTACTACACACTATGGGCAATGTTTTCTGTGTTATTATTATGGCATTATTGCAATGGTAAAGTTTTCCAATGTCAGTTGAAACAGTTATCCTGAAAACGCCAGATACTGAAATTTAACGACAAAAATTCGTACGCGTCGGCAAAAATGATAAAAAAAATTTGTTTCAATAAATAAATATGAAATATTTTATTATTTAGTTAATAGTAAAACATTAATCTGGCGTTGGCCATAGAGAAATATAAATAAATATCAATAATAAAAACTGACAAACTATCACGCCAACCAATCAAATTGAAAAAGTAATTTACAACTAATAATAAATTGTTGTACACAGCTTAATTGTTTGTCACATTCATGAATGATAGAAAATAACCAATAAATATAAATTTTTGGACGGAAGTGAAACAACCTGTTATATTTGACATTCTCGGGCTATATGCGATTCTTGCTAAGCAATACGCTACCTACTGACAACTAACGCCGGGGTTTTTGGTTCAGTTTTGCGTATGTATGTCTATTGTGAATTTTGAAATATCCGTTGTTCTATTAGTTAATTGCTTTGATTAGATATGAATCATTATTGTTGTGAGCGTTATTGTTCCTCTTGGACAAAGAAAAACCCCGAGATCAGTTTCATACTTTTCCAAAAGCGGGAAAATCTGGAGCTATCGTGGAAACTATAAGTTGGGCATTAAAGAGTTACAGGAGACAAGTATGGATAAAGAAGCTAAAGAACGCAAAATAGAGTGTGTGCTCTTTTACTTTTCTCTAAGAATGACTATTTCCATAAAGGTATGTATGCCGTATGTCCAATAAAGAATTTGACATATTTTGAGGTTAAGTTTCATTTTCAGATTGAAGAACGATCGAAAAATATTGAAATCTATTTTAATTTTATATCACTATTTACCCCTTTCAAAATAGTTTTACAAGCTTTTTACCTGGTTTAAAGTTCTCGACAACAAATCTTTGATGAATACAATTTCAAACGTCAGTGTCAGGGACCGTAGATTAGTATAGGTTACTGCCGTTTTGGCGCTACGATCTTAAAATGAATCGCGTATTATAGTTTTGAGCGTTTATGGACAGTCAACTTGATTGGTAAAACGAATTTGATAAATTCACCAATAAATCACTTTTAAGCTACCTTAATTGGAAAATACCTACTCATATAATGTTACTGACTACCACACGACCAAAGGGCAACACAAAAATCCAGGATAGACCCTAACACGGATGGGTACCGTAATATCTCTAACAGAGCATGAGCTGTCAATGGAACCGCGCTTAAAGATGGCAGCACTAACCTTGACTTGCGGACTGATGAGGTACAGCAAGGGGTTAGCCCGGAGCCTCTCGTTCTCGTCGTGTTGCCTCCTGACTTCCTCCCTGCGGGCTGACCCCAGATAGGAGACTTCCTCCCGGGACATGGCACCGGTCGACCTGGGCAGATCCTGCACGTCCGGTAGGGATTTCTTCCGTTGCAGGGTGGTCTGCGTCACCAGGTTCTGCAAGGGAATGTTCTTCGGGTTATTTCGGCTTAAGGCGGGGTCAGTGGAGGTACAGCAGGCTGGAGGTTTTCTCGGGATCACGTTAGATGGAAGGATTGGTATTTGTGGACAGAGAGCTCGAGTCCTCTCGAGATTAGATTAGAAGGAAACATGCGATATCATAGTGTTAAGAAATATAAGTAAAACGCTTTAAGGTATAGTGCCATTTCGATGTGTTAAGAAATATAGGTAAAACGATTTAAGGGCACACGGTATAGTACCATTTGGGTTTATTAATAAATTCTCATTATTATAAGTTTACGAGTTATCAAGAAATACAAGAATAGTTTTAGTTTATCAATTTTATCAATATTTTTAATGAAAAAGAGTGTTTGTTGAGTAGCTTTACTCTATCTCTATAACTGAACCTCGAGAACCGTTAAAAACACGAATTTTAACCAATGATAGTATAATGCACTGGCAGAACGAATACAATATACTAAACAGATGCAGAAATCAGACTAGACATTATACAGGGTTATTCGGAACTCATCTCTAAAACTTTGAGGATATGTGCATCCTTAAATAAGAAATCGATATCACCAAAAAAATTTATAATAAAAAGCTTAGGATTTACCGTAAACAATGTTTAAAGTTATACCATTATAAAGGACTACGTAACTGGGCAACTGTACTTCAACACATCTGATATATCACATTCCTTCAAAAAACAGTAAACAACAGTTTTTGTATCTGGCGGACGCCTGGCGAATACAGTTGGAGTGGGGATAATATCTCTTATTGTCTATGCAGTCATCAGTCTTTCTGTGTCGCTGTCTCTGTGCGGGTGTTTTATTTATCGAGTGCGGGTGTTTTATTTATCGAGTGTTAAACTGTAAAATTTTCAAAATGGCTCATGAGTACACTAATGCTGAGTTGTTAATGGACATGATTCTTATTTATGGCGAAGTTGGACAAAATTCATTGGCAGCTTCGCGCTTGTATGCGGAACGATTTCCCAATCGACACACCGACACATCGACAGTTAGGTTTTGTGAGTGGTTGTTGCAGCAAAATGCTGAAAATCCCCAATTTACTTAATAATTTACGTTTACAAGATCAGCAACCAGGAGGAACATTCGGTTTAGTGCGGCAAAATTGGATAAGGCGGGCCCAAAATTGTGTACAAGTCCAGGAATATTATTTCGAACAGCTTTTGTAACAAGGTATGTGCAAATTTTTTGTAAATTTCATGTTTCTGATACCTAGTAATCAAGTAGCGCAATTCTTCAAAATTAGTGTAACAAAATTTTATTCATTTTAAAGACACGTCACTTTGGTCACATCTATCTATCTTTAAGTTTATTTTAAAGTAAAAACGCTGCAAATCTTTTTTGCGCCGGGTGCGCCGGTTTTTTTTATTCTAGCCAGTTTGTATTGTCAGTCCCAAGGTCACTCCATTACAGTGGATCAGTATCCAGCGGCGTGCAATGAAAAATTTTTAAATAGTTTTCAGACCCCGCCAAAAAGAATTTTTTTTGCACTACTACATTTCTACATGTATGTTGAACATCCCCAAATTTTATTATGGATAAGTTCTGAATAACCCTGTATTATTATGACTGGAGTAGTCATGAAGGATTCGCCCATGCGGAAAAAGGCTGATCAAGACTAGTAAATCTGGCCAGCGATATATGTCTCTGGTCTGACAAAAAACAAACTCTATTAAAGAAAGAATTAAATACTATTAATCACAATAAATATAAAATGAAGCGGATAAAACCTCCTACTCTTTACAAGTATTTGTTTCCTCAATATGTGAGCACGGAAGATCAAAATAAAGTAAGTTTTTGGCAATTTCTATACCTAGGTGAAGGAATTCGTGTGGAATTCGCATTCCACAGGATTCTGAATTTAATTTAAAGCACATACTGTGGGCTATCAATCTTTAAAATTGCCATTATTCTTCTCAGAATTGGAGCTAGAGAGACCCAGTTGTAGAAACCGTGTACATGAAACTACTTCTATGTCTGCCTCTACTCCTGGTATTTTAAAGTCCAACAATTTGTCATGTCATGTCATGAAGAGAGTTGTTCTTCAAAATATGTTTGGTCTATTTTGCTGAACACTTGCACTCCTTTACTGGCACACAACTAAATCGTTGTTGTCGAAAATAGTCTATAAAAATAAACCTTTATCCCAAATCAAGAACGACAAATATTTACGATGGTCGCACACCCGAAATATTTTTAAACACCAAAATAAATCTAAGGATAAATGAGTCCCACTTGTAATAAAACAGTGTTTATTTTACCAACTGAAATCTTTAATGCACAATTTGTTTTTGATTCAAAGAAATTGGTTTTTATATAATATATTTTCCGATAATTGTTTTTTATGCTTTACTTTAAAGTATAGTCGGATCATTGCTTTTGGTTCTCAGTAAATTATTTATAATATAAAATAAACAAAACAGCAACCATCACGTCCACTTTTACAAAAATGATCAATTAGATTTTATGGATCAATATAGTAAAGCCTCTATATCACAGGATCAAAGGACTCCATGGAAAAAAAGGAACCTCGAAACAGTTTTATGTTTAATTATAATTTGTTGTTTATATTTTTGTAATCTGGACTAAATCGGAAACCCTTTTTTTAAATATATCGGGTGAGAGAGTCAGTAATTTCACAAAAAGAAGAGAAGTATTCTTGTTTCAGAGTTTTGCAGAAATAAATAAAATACAAGTAATTAAAATGAAAAATCTGGAATAAAGCTTTTCTTGGAAATTAGGTTTGGGTGTTTTCTAAGCCACTGCCATGAAAATATAAATAACGATTTTTCCACGATTCATTATTGGTAAAATTCGTTGAATGACTGTGAACTTACTGGTATAGAGATTTATAAAACATAAATTTTGTACATAACTATGTCATGGATAGTTCTTCTAGATTATTCATTCCTTCTTCTGGTCATTTTTGGTTAAACAAATTAGTAACTTTGTGCCGGATCTATATTATGGTATCTGCTGAATATTTAATAGAAATTGTCAACAATTCTAAACTAAAGTTCAAGATACTGGCAGTATCGCAACCAAATATCCGACAATTAACTTTGCTAAATGGTATGAATACTAACGATTTTCTGAAAATATGAAAATAATTTATTTATATTACTTTTTCACCATTTTTCGATTCTAGTTCCGACATAATAAAATTTCCAATTAAATAAGAATAAAAAAACCTTAAATAAATGTCACTGTAAACCTTTAAAAAACCTGTTGTAAAATTGTATTTAATAATAATCTGTATGTCTAACTCCTATTTCGTCTTTATTTTACAATTTTGGAGAGTTTCCCCTCCCCCCCCAAAAAAAAACTGGAAAACGAACTTGAAGAATGGGAAATATCAAGGTTCATTTATCTCGCGTTGTCGCGACAATGTTTCATGGAAAATATCCAAGTGCTACAAATCCAGCCCGATACAAATGTTAAACAACTAAAAATAAACACCACTCCACTCGATACTAAAAGGATCAGAACGACTATCGTCCGCCTAGGATTGCAACAAACATTCTTCCAAACAATGCGTCTACTTATCGATAACTAATTCTGGGTAACCTCAACAGGTGGCGTGTCGATCCAGCTCTCCGACGCCCGTCTGGCCAGCAAAGCGGGGGAAAACATGAGATCGTCCTCATCGTCGTCGTCGGCCTGGTACCACAGCATGCTTCGATCGCGAACAGCGCAAGAGACAACTGTTTTATTGCCGATCGCACTGGCTGAACGGCGCGCCTTGCGTTACTGTGCCACCGAAGGTGCATCTTAAAATTACCAGCTAGTCGGCAGCGACGCTTTTAGACGCCATCCCCTCCAACGGGCGCCGCCAGCCTTGCCGAGCAACACTGGCGCGCCCGCCGACCAATGTCAGACTTTTATGATCGTGCGAAATGCTAGAAAAGGTCTGAGTCACTGCTGATAATTGAAGAGACTGCTGGGTGAAGGGTGGAGGGTATCTCTAAAAATTCATATTCGACAACGGCACTGATTTTGTAATTCTTTACAAACATTGTATTCCAAAGTTTTCAATTCAATACTTTATTTTTAACGTACCATTAACTTTGATTGATATCAATAATGGCCGCAGGATAACTTAAGTCAGACTTAAGGTACGTTCAGTACGGAGCTTGGATGATAGATCATAGACTGGATGATAGAGTAACTTTTACCAGCGCTGATAAAATGTACAATGTATTTCAATGGAGCCGTTCAGTACGGAGATGTGATACTAGCAGGGAATACGTGGTACACGAGTGGTTTATACTCGATTATATTTTGCGGAATAGTCAGTTCAATTCTTCTGCGAGCTGAAGTAGGAGTATGGATGCCGAAAAATTAATTAGAGATGTGTTTATTAAAGAATCGTTGTGGCCCACTCTGATCACCACAATAGATTTATTTTGGAGAAACAGTGGGAAGAAATAGGAAAAAATATAAATTTTACAAGTAAAAGTAATATGTTATTTTTAAATAAAATACAATTTATTATATATTGTGAAAGAGATGTGTGTAGGTCTCGAATAATAAACGAATGAATCCAATATTGAGTATATTAGCGTAAAATACATTAGAGACTTTAGCAAAAGTAAAATACTTAGCATTAGGAAAACCGGGCGTTCACTTCAACTAGTGGTTCCCGTTCATCGGATCTATGATGAGTTGCTATAGTATTCATTTTAATTTATTTTTATCATTTTAACAATATTGTAAGCGATTTTTACAAACATAACTTTTAAATGTATTTAACAAATTTTGCTGTATCTAAAATGTGCGTAAAACCCCTGGGAATATTTCCGTAGTTGAGGATATAAATGGTGAAATTCTCCCAGTCGGTGCCTTTCCCTGTTTATGGGATGCACATGATACTTTCTTAATTTTAGTTTCCTTTTGGTGAAAATGTAATATTTCGTTCTTGCCGAACAAAAGTAACCTTCTTTGCTAGACATTTTGAAGTATACTAGCTGTTAAAAGCGTTTATGCACATCTCCGTTGTGAACGCCTATCAGCGCTTATATTTTTCACTATTATTCTATCATCATTCATCTATCATCTATGATCTATCATCCAAGCTCCGTACTGATCGTACCTTTAGGCATACTTATTTTGGAAAGTCGAAAATAGTTTTTTAATTCTATAAATGTGAGTTCATATGCTATATGGAAGGGCGACAGCAGGAATTGTCGATAGTATTGATTTTTATTATACAGGGTGTTTCAGAATAACGTGGAGATAAAACGCGAGTTAACATGAGATATATTTTCGTCAGCAGATAGGAATAGTTTTTACCTTTTTCGGACACAAAGAAGATGCATTTTAGAAATTAAAAACAAATTGTGAATGTAAGTTGAAGTTGTAAGTGATATACGATCTGAAGATGTTGAAGATTGGTTTGTATCTACCAGTCAATAGTTATAATCTTATATAATTTTCATGTTTCACGCTGAAAATTGGCGACTTGAAAAAATTATAAAACAATTGCTCTCGCCAGAGACGAAATTAAAAGTCAGAGTTTTTAGCCCATTTTGTAACAGCCAAAAATTGTAACTTCGTCATCATGACAGGATCTGCCTTTTTATTGTGGGCTTTTATTTATGGTTTTCTATAATTAGATTTATAGTTATAGTAGCATACAATAAAATAGGTTACATTGATTTAAAAAATATAAAGAAGCTGTTACGGGTTCATAGACACGTAAATTATTTTTGCATCGTTATTTTTAACAAGAGCAAAGCGACAACAGCAAAATCGTATGCGCATGACTATGGAACCTAGAAGTAGGATACTCCTTCAAGAAGAAAAATCTGATGAAGAATAAATGTTCAAAATTGAAGCAATGATGAAGTTGTGCAGGTGTTGGTGAATATGTGCAAGATGACGTATGAAATATAAGACAGGTAGTGCCGCAGGCATCTGTTAGAGATATTCTTTTTCTTTTTATTTGGGAAATAAAAAAACTAATGATATGTACTGAATATCAAATTAGAAGTCCTCAGACTAAAATTCTTTCGTAAGCGATTAGATAAAACTCTTTAGTGGCTACAAAACTTTCTTTTTTTGAAGAAACGAGTACCTACAACATTAAATATATATTTATATGGATAAAGAACTGCTGATTCAGCAAGTGTTTAGGTTTTATAAGGAGTCGTCTTCTGACCCCACACGAAAGAACTCTAGTCCAAAGTTGTAACCTTGGCCCGTTTTCCCTCCTATCCAAACACTCTTATCCAAACCCACCACCTCAAACTCCAAACCCACCGTTACTCACCTGGTTCGTACTGACCTTGGGGGCATGCTGCGTGGTCTGGCCGGGAATGAAAAGGCTCTCCGTTCGCTTGGGCTGATTCGGGGAGGGAATGATGTCTTGGCCGAGGCCCCTCTTCCTCAGGATGATCTCCTCGAAGGGCGGCGGCTGGGCCACGGGCGACGGGTTGCCCGCGTTCGCTTTGGCCGCGCTGCCCGTCATGACCGCCCCGTTTCTGGCGCCCACGTTATTGCTCACTGGAGCGGGCGTGGTGCTCCTCACCGCAGAGGGCGCCCTCAGCGACCTGTCCGGCGTCTCGGACGGGCGGAGGGAGCCCGACGTCCTGTCCACGGACGGCTGTCTCGAGTTCATGGCGTTCGTTAGGCGGGCAGTCGCTTTGGCGTAGCGGGAATCCCTCGCGTTGCTGCAAATGTCAGATTCGGTGATTCACATTTTATAGTTATTTACACTGTACGCTATGATCAGCAGAATTATAACTAAAATATGAGCTTTATAAATATACGGCTAATCCTTTCAGAGCTCATGAAATTGTCGAACCAACATGGAAAGTATTAACTGAAAATTAGAGCGAAGAATGTGAAATACTTAAGTGTAAATGGTATCAACGAGAAACTGATAAGGTCCATAACCATGAAACTTGAAATATACGGGTGTTTTAATTTTTACAGATAAAATAGTGTATTTAAATAAGAACGTAAAACGACTAGAACTAGATGGTTAAGTTTATATAAAGTGTTCGGAATTCGCTGATTTTTAAACAATAACTCTTATTTTTGTACCAGTTCCAGAATTTCCAGTTTACCTAAAACATATTTATTTTTTATTATTTTTTTATGAGTAAGAATTTGTTACCCCTGCATGTATCCATATTATTTAATATAATTTAATATTCCCGTGATATATCTACTTGGTGAATCAAAAAAACTGAGCGAGACGAAGCCCATTGAATCGCGTGAGGACAGCCAGTTAAATTTTTACTCTCCAATGCTTATTCGCTTACACTCAAGACTCGATCTCTCTCTCTCTCTCTCTTCGAGAAAATTGAATTAACCGACTTCCACTGCCACCCACGCCACATCAAAGGGTTAGTTGCATCAGGTACGATCGTCATTATCATACATACAGTATGGCTGATATTCAATACGTTAGCTGATAATGTTCGCAACAAAATACGAGTATAACGACAATCTTTCTTCAGTCTTTAATAATAACAAAGATATCAATGATATTGCGTTATTTGAGACGTATTTTTCGTTATTTGTTATTTGAGTCGTAGCCGTAATCGGTGAAGCCAGTCAGTCAGTATCGTGCAGTCGTGCAATTACATGAATAATAGCTTGAATATAAATCGTTTGTAAATATTATAAAATAAACAAATATCGAGTCACTTGCATACAGAGTTGTGAATGGAAAAATGTAAAGAATTCACGTAGGTTATGAAACAGTAAAATAAGTTGGTTTATAGTATTGTGTTCCATTCATCCCAAATATTTTACAATGCAATAACTGAGGTCCTTGAACAAACAGATTACCTTCCTAGACTGAGATCCACGCTAGGTGGCCGCGAGTACTGCTCCAGGTACTCCTTGGAACTCTGCGTGCCGATGGTCCCCAGGTACGGCCTATCGACCGACACTCTTTTTCTGGGCGTCACCCCTGGATTATTTTCCTCCCTAGGAACAGACGGCCTCTGCTTGTACATACCCGAGGAATATTCGTTCCCCGGGTTGCCCTCCGTGGTGTTAGGCTTCCAGTTGGACGCATCGTTTAGGTGCGGCTGAGCCGTCACCGCCGGGTTGTGACTGGGATTGCCGTAAGGGTTGTTACCCGTGGGATTCCCATAAGCCGGATTGCTTTGCGTTGTCAATTTCGACTGCTCCTGCTGGTAGTTCTGCTGCTGATAGTTTGGCTGTTGGTAGTTCTGCTGTTGATAGTTCTGCTGTTGATAATTCTGCTGTTGATAGTTCTGCGGTTGATAATTCTGCTGTGGATAATTCTGCTGCTGATAGTTCTGTTGCGGGTAATTCTGCTGCTGGTAATTTTGTTGGTAGCTCGCATTATTGTGGGGTTGCGGATAGGGTGTTTGGTTGGGGATGTTAGGGCCTAGAGGCTTATTGCCGATGTTGTTCGGCATTGTGTGGTTTGGAATAGTGTTTTCTATAGAATTCAGACCCGGGTTGGCAGACGTAGGGTTCGGATTGCCTTTCTTCTCTAAGCTCTGCATAAGGTCTTGATTATGTTTCTGCATCTCCCGATACTTGAGTTGTCTTTCTTTCAGCCTCTCCAGGCCGGGTTGCCTAAAATCTGGCGCGTACTGCTTGGCCACAGTTTCCGCAACATCTGAGTCTTCCCGAGCGTGCGCCGCCGCGATGTCGGCTTGTTCCGCCTTCCCTCTGGCGGTAGCAGTTCGATTTATCGCGATGTCCGACTTCTGAAGGGCGATCTTCGACGCCCTTTGCGCCGCGTTCACGGCCGCGTCTATCCGCTCTCGGAACTTCGCACTCCTCATCAGAAACAATTTCTTCTTTTGGCTGGTGATGAGGACGTTATTCTTATATTTTCCTTCCTCCTTTTCGCCATTGCTGAACGTCGTCACGCCGTAGCCGTACTTTTTGTTCGCGTACCATTCGCCTTCGTACCTCAATCCGTCCGATCGCTCGCTGATCCCGTACCCGGATCGCTTGTCGTTCTTCCATTCACCCATGTAGGTTTCCGTCACACTCGGATCCATAGTCTCATCCTGAAAAAAGTGTCCTTTTATTAATACAATAATCAAAAATGAAAATTGTTCTTTCTATATTATGTAGAATCCTCACCCAGTATATATTGAAAACTTTTGATACCACAAGATGTACCGATGTCTATTTTACTTCCGAATAGAACTTATATCGCTTGTTTTTACTATTAATGATACTGATATCCGTTATAATATAACAGAAAGTGAGATGTGAGCAATTAAATGATCTCTCCAAAACATTCGCTATTATGACGATACTAAAATATGTTGATGTCAAAGTGAGCTTACTATAGAAATATAATCAATTCTTAACAGAGACTTTTCTCATTTAGGTGGATGACTTACTTCTATGACAAAACTGGCATTAGAATCGGATGGAACGGAGGCATTCGTCATCGCCGATTGCGCTGAATCAGTGCTGACCCAGGATGCCGAAGACCCCGTCGATCTGATACTGCCGGATCCTCCCCTCTTCTCCAGGTCGCCGGTGCTTCGTTGTTTTTTGAGTTTTATACCCTGAAAAGCATAATAATTGAGCTGGGCAAAAAGTATTGTTGAGGCAGTTGTTAAAAACTGCCTATATTGTTTATTGAAGCAAGTTCTTGTAGTGACCTTAGAATAAATAAAGAAAGAATAGCATTAATGTGCCGATTTACAGTTGTAAAATATATAAAAATTAGAAGGCCTCCTCAAATATTATAGATGATTCTGGTGGAATTTAGTGATTATATAGGTAGTTACTTAGGTAGGCTAGGAACATGTGGGCGATTACATACAAGTTGGACTACCTTAATATCAGGTAGACATTTCCTAAAATACCAACTAAATAATATGTCCCTCTGTGTAAAGGTCGGAAGACTATCAAGATCATGGTGAGCCAGCTAGTACGACATCGAGGGCTCAATATACACATGAGTAAATGTCGATACGCTAGGAATTCAAAAGAATTGGGAGGGCTATCAGACTATAGAGAATTTTTCATATCATAAAGGCATGGAGATCTATTAAAAATATAGCTATTATAAAGAAGCGTGATTGTGGGTGGTCAAACATGAAAATAACTGCAAAAGCGGAGGTTGCATCTTGGATAACTTGGAAACCAGTTATGCAGCTACATTGACACTGAATTTCTTAGGTCATGTGTCGGTTTATTTTATTGAATTGTAAATATGCTCACTGGAACGATCTCAAGTTATAATACTATTATCAGGGAGTAAATTAAACGAGGAGAACTTAATCATTATTAATTATAAAGCAGCTTCAGAGAGCATTTCAGTGGTGTAGTATGACAATTTAATGAACCAGAAACTTACGGTAAAAAGCCCCTTCTTGGTGTTTCCCGAGCCCAGGGACCGCCTCCTGGCGGTGGGCTCCGCTGAACTCATCTTGAGCACGAAGCCCCCCCTGGAGTCGTCAACCCGCCGATCCCGCTTGTCGCTGGGCTCCGGGTTGGGTCCCGCCTGGCCTTCGTTGCTTCGAAGCGACGTTAAGGAGGCGCGTAGCGTCTTGTTCGCCCTGTATTTCGACGCCTTTCCGAAGGGGGCACTCTTTCGTATACCGTAGCCATGCCGCATGCCCCTCATCCATTGCCCCTGGTATGTGCCTGAAAAAGAAAATAGGAATAGAACAAAGAAATATAAGGAGAAGCCTGGAATAGGAAAATAGTACGAGTATGTATACAATGTTAATTATATGTCGGTCAAAAATGGTAGAAAAATACTTAGTATTGTGTTTCGTCACTTTACAACTATTTTCAATTTTGCTTTTTGCTGTCCTTTGTTTGTTATTAAATTCATCACGATTTTTTTGTTCTGGACCCATTCAACTAGGTAGGCGGGTATTTTTATGATTTTTGCTATATTTTCAGTTCAGACAGTTAAGTTTTATAAATTGGTATCCGAGTCTACCACCGACACTGAAGTATTGGCGATTCAAATTACCGATGAGGGCGCTGCAAATTGTAAACAAATATGGAGGAAGACGAGTAAAAATTTTGCATTTCATATCACATCATCTAGCAATTTAGCATTCGTCTGCCATAAATATAGCGACTTCATGTGCTAGTTACGGTGAAATAAAGGATAAAAAGAGTGGTAAAAGCAGTCAAACGTCCCATAAGTGCTTCATTGCTAATTATATGAATTTTTTGGGTTGAAACAGATGTCTTAGTCTTTGTTTACTTACATTTTGGACTAAAATAAGTGTGATAAACTGTATGGTGATACCATATTAGTGCTTGTTTTTTGTTAAATAATGTTTAAATTAAAATATATTCTGCTTTTATAAGACTAATAATAGAAAAGTATAGACAAACTGCAACAAAGTGGTTATGTTGTGTAATTAAACGTGTTCTCTGTTATTAAATTGTTACAAGCCTTTCGGAGAAATGAACGAGAAACAGTTTCTTATACTAGGGCGAAACTTCTACCTATCTTCAATCTTAAACACTTCTATTGACACATTTTGTGGAATGACACCTATAAACACGGCAGTTTGTGTCGTGCTGATTTCTTTTGAATGCCATTTTAAAATGTAAAAATTAAGATGTACAAATACTAACCACGTCGTTTTTAACTTGGTAATACCAACAAATCAGAAGCACCACTAAATTATTACGTTAAACCAACCCAAATACGTGTTATTTATCATTATATCAGCAATAAGCCTCCAAAAATTATCTTTTAAGTAGGTTCAAATATTTTCATGCAGAGGGCGCATTCATTTTTGGAATCGCCAATAGTAAATAAGCAAGAAAACGAAACGAGCAGACCGTAGTTAAAGAAATAGGCTGGCAAAAAAGAAAAATAGAACAAAAGAACAAGAAGAACAAAGAACAAAAATACCTTTTTAAGAACAAAAATAATATCCAATATCTTGAATCTTGATACTTTTCTAATTAATTACAGTACGGTAAATCAAGTTGGTGAAAACCTGCGTATTCGGTTGATCTGAAGAGACCTGTATACTGTTTTACAGTTTGTTCCAGTCTTTCTTCTATCATAAATTTCGAAGTTTAAATTTTTTTGTTATTTAACGTTGGGCTATTTCCGCGACACAATGTAATCACCGCCGCCAGTAAACGAGCAATCCCCAACCTGAAAATTTTTCCGAACCACCACTTTTGTAACAGGATAGGGATCTTTTATTTGTCTATCATCTCCTCATAGACGAGGGATCTCCGACTTTACATCCTATCAGAGGGATCGTACTCTTCTAAACAAATATCGCGCTAAATTTGTATCCTCGGCAGTTTTCGTTTTTTATACAATCTAGGATGGGGACCTAAAGGATACGGGGGGAAGCTTCATATAATAGTAGCCTTTATAATTGTCCGGAAGGGTAAATGCTTTTTCCGAGTTTTTTAGTAGTGTCTTCTTACAACCTGAGTCTGTCAAACAAAATTATACTGTCACTTGTTTCTAGGATGACGTTATACTGAGTGAATTTATAGTAATTGAAACTTATAGTGCAATGAAGAAATTAAAAAATAAAATGACCTCTGGGCCGGATGATGTTCCGTCTTTCATAGTGAAGGATTGTGCTGCGGTTCTGGCTGTTCCTTTGTGTAGAATATTTAATCTTGCTATAAAAATAAAAACCTTTCCCAGTCGCTGGAAAATAGCTAGAATTTGTCCTGTTTATAAGAGTGGTGATAAATCTAAGGTGGAAAATTGCAGACCTATATCTTTAATTTCAATTTTTTCTAAAGTCTTTGAGATAGTTTTGTATGACCGTATCTACCTGTCCGTACACAATCGAATCTCTCCTTATCAGCATGGATTTGTGAGTGGTAAGATCAACTGTTACAAATTTAGCTGTGCTGACAGAATACATTGCGAATGTTTTGGATAGTAGAGGGCAGGTGGATGTGGTTTATACGGACTTCTCAAAGGCGTTTGATAGAATAAGTCATGAGGTTTTACTTGGAAAACTGGCGAATTTTGGCTTCTGCACTAAGTTTATTGATTTTATTGGATCCTATCTATACAGGAGACTTCAATATGTCAGTTATAACAGTTTCGATTCTGCTAATTATGTAGCCACTTCGGGAGTGCCTCATGGTTCTACCCTAGACCCTCTTCTTTTTATATTGTTTGTTGACGATATAAATAACGTGATTGACTGTTGTAAGCTCTTGTATGCAGATGACCTAAAAATTTACTCAGATATAACTTGTATGAGTGATTGTATGAGCTTGCAGTTGGAACTTGACCACATTCAGCCGTGGTGTTTACAAAACAAATTGTATCTTAATCCTTCTAAATGCAAGGTCCTTAGCTTCACTAGGAAACAAACACTCTGTAGATTTGACTATACTATTGATAATAATATTTTAGAACGGTGTAATTCTTATAAAGATCTTGGTGTGTTGTTTTACTCAAAATTTACGTTTAATGAACATATTTCACTTAAAACCAATGAGGCTCTAAAATTTTATGGTTTAATAGTAAGAAACTGTAAAGAGTTTACTGATATAAGGGCTATAAAGGCGTTATATTTTGCATACGTTCGCTCGAGACTAGAATATGCCGCTTTGATCTGGTATCCTTATTATGAGAGTCAAAAATTGCTGATTGAACGGTTTCAAAGGAAATTCTTAAAATATTTAGTATTTAAAGAGGATGATCATTATCCTGAACGAGGAATAAGTTATAATCTCTTAACTGGTCGGCATGAAATTGTTAGCTTAGAAGTTAGGAGAATTGGTATATCACTGACATTTTTGTATAAGTTCTTGCATAATTCAATTGACTGTGCAGATTTGTTGTCATTTATTAACTTTTATGTACCTAGTGTGACGCTCTTTTCTCGAGGGTGCCAATTTGTGACACTCTCTTAATTCGGTTTCGGATTTATCCTCGGGTTTTTGCCATCGGGCGCCACACATCCATAGGTTTCACGTGGTGAATGGTCCACGTGGACTCTACTCGCTTATGAGTAAAGGCGGGGTAGCTACAGTGAAGAAGGTGTACACACACGTACACTTGCCAGAGGGTCAAATGTTTCTCAAATCTAGGTAATAAAAGTCGGTTTCGGAAGTTACTACAAGATTTTATTAAAATAAAATTAAATAGCCAAGCAGCGACATAAGGCGGACAGCAAAATAAATAAATTAGCAAAAGTAGCAAATCAGCAAAATAGACAAACGGTAATAAGCGACAATATTATATACATATAGGCAATGTATTAAACCCAGGTTATTAGCAGTAATGCATTTCATTCAAATATTAATTCGGCAGTGTCACAGTAAAGCTTTAATCACAGTCTAAGAAAAGAAGCGGTGCAGGTACTAAGCAAATTATTAAAATTGATGTACACGGCTTTGTGTGAATAGGGAACAACGGGAGACGGATAAGAAGGATACAGACGTCGAAGTCTTCCTGGAGGCCTACGCACGTCACAGGTTATTCGTCATGCATGTATCGGAGGGTTCGGGACAGGTATGGCTGTAGAAGTATTCCTGGAGGCCTACGCACATCACAGGTATCATCAGCATGTAACCAAAGGGAATCGGACAGGTTAAGCTGTAGAAATATTCCTGGAGGCCTACGCACATCACAGGTATCATCAAGCATGTAACCAAAGGGAATCGGACAGGTATAGCTGTAGAAATATTCCTGGAGGCCTACGCACATCACAGGTATCATCAGCATTTACCAAAGGGAATCGGACAGGTTTAGCTGTAGAAATATTCCTGGAGGCCTACGCACATCACAGGTATCATCAGCATTTACCAAAGGGTTCGGATTAGGGAAGGAAGCCTACCCATAGGAACTTACTCAAGCTGTTGCTTCGGAGTTCGGTAAAATACTGTCTTCGGAGATCGGTGGAATACTGTCTTTTCAACGAAAATCGGCCGGTCTTTTATAGTCTTCGGCCGCTGGCTCGACCAATCAGAACGGCGGATTTCGCTTCATGACTAAATATGGTCTCAAATTTTATTAAATTTGCGGAATGCTTACTTGAAATTAATTTTTAATATCGGCAAATGATTAATATGAATCTAATGTGTAATTAGAACATATTTTAATCAGATTTAGTAACGTACTTTGACTTTTATGCCTTACTGCATCAACCTGCATTTAAATATCGGTTCCTAACAAAATAACATATTTAAATACTTATCATTAACAAAACTATATACAAGTTATAACGGAAATCATATCTTTAATAATTAAACAATATTAAATTCAATATAACTTAATTTAATTTAAGTTAATTCGGTAACAATAGGCAAATACGGTATAGTAATACATCAAATATGTCTCAGATATATTCCCCTTAGTAAATTAAACAAGTTCGGTAAACATTTATTGCCGGAAAGTGCATAAACATTAATAAACAAATTAATTGTCATAACATGACTATACGGAGAGCTATGTATTCCAAACTTTGTCATAAAATACTTTAATAGATATATTATAATATGACTTTATCAAATTTCAAGTGGCGGTTGCATAAGTATTTTTAAATAGCATATGAATCAAATATTATCCAGTTCCAATGCATTAAATAAATATTTTAGGGTACCTACAACACGAATATATTCATGTATTTCGCTAGGAACAAAAACTGCGGGCGGCGTAAAAACAATGTTTGGAATTTCTTGAATCTCGGCCGGTTTCCATCGAAGAAATGTATATTGTTTATAGTCTTATCTATTAACAAATGTACTATAATAATAAAACTATACTGGAAAACATTAATGCATTACTTGGATATGAGTTGTTCATAAAAATATTTACAAACTTATATACGGTGTGTTCAAATAAAACGGTTCATATTTAATTCTTGTTTAAATTACTACGGGCTAAAAAGTAACTTCGTTACACTAGGTTGAACTCAAGGACTAATGTAACTTTCGTGTATAGCACGCCTAAAACTAATGTCTTGTTGAGGTCACCGGTATACGTTATGTGTAAACACTTTAATTGTTTGCGACAGCCGCATGATATTTTCTTTTGTTCATTAGAAGCTATTAAAAAACTAGCTACTGAGCAGTTTGCTGACTGAGTTGCTACTTTTACTTTTATTATTGTTTATTATTTTCTATTCTTGTATATCTTAAGATTATACTTACCATCTGTGTACTTTATTTTATCTAGTTGTTTACTTATACATTGTACTTTCTTTTGTATTGCCCTATAAATGGGTTTCTGTTGGGCAATAAAGCTATTATTATTATTATTATTATTATTATTATTATTATTATTATTATTATTATTATTATTATTATAGTGTCTGCGAACTCACCGACTTACAGATCACTAGAAGTTGCGGGCACCATCGGATCTTCCTTGCATACCTGCTCCTTTCCTACTAAGTAACAGAGAATATTGTTCAATATTCTCTGCTACTAACCTCAGTATTATTTCATATCGAAAATATACTAAGTCGCTACCACGGCTTGTCCCTTAGATTTCGACGTAAATCGATAGATTATAGAGTCATGTATGTGTACCAACCAGTTATTTGTGACGATCTGCGATGTAATCATTTTGCAAAGCGGCAATTTCCATGGCGTCGCCGTCGACGTCGAGACATCGCGACCCAATTAGTCACCCCTAAGCTCGAACCAGAATTTGTCAAGAACTCCTTCCTGTTATTAATATTAATTAATTGTTCATTGATTTCACTTGATCCTAATAAGACGTGATAATAATTTTTGTACAAGCGCTAAGTGAAGGGTGTGGGGCAGACTACAATTGAGCCTTAATTTCCCGACGCTAATTGATTTCTGAACGGATTTATGAGGGTATTTATTCATTAATTAACAGGGAAATAATTTAAATTTCATGAGATTTGGGTTATGCAAAAGCATCGGAAAGAAATACTTAAGGTAGATGAAAATATTAGAAATAGAAAATATGTCAAAACTTGTAACCTTAACCCCTACAATGGATATACTAGAAGAAAGAGAATTTAATTTTGCATAACTTGAAGTAAAAAAATACAGGGTGTTCCGTTTGAATTAAAAAAGTTTTCGCTTTTTGAAATTGCCAAAGTGTAACGTGAGTAATGGAACACTTTGTATATTATTCTCAAATTTATTTTAACTGCAGAAGGTTATCTCACATCTTATGCTCTTTCCACATGCCAAAGAACAAATGAAGATGTCTATGAAAAAAGTTATAAACGTTTTTACAAATCCTTGCATCTGTCAAAATTATATAAAACGTCAAATATTTTCGAAACCGCTGGGTTTAGGTATAGGGTATGCTACATGTTTTCAACTTAAAATGTTGAGATATTTCCAAAAATGCATGAATATATAGGGTGTTCCATTTAAAATAAGGAAGTCAATTGCGGTACTGACCACCACGTATACTTGTCAATATTTGTACCGGGATATCAAAAATTATCTTGGTCAAGGGTGGTTGTGGAATGTAAAACGTGTGTCTTACTTTAAATTTTTGAATATGTTTTGTTGTGTCAGAATCTGTCAAGTCATTGTGCTGAAATTTTCTAATCCAGTTTTTGAATCATGCCTCTTACCACACAGCACAAAATTTTCATGATTGAAGCCTATTTTCGAACGGGTGCGCTAGTTAATGGAAATTGGCAATACAGTCAACGTTTGTGTTTGGACAATTTTCGAGAGCACTTTCCAAACGTGGCAATATTACCGGACAATTTTTATGCGTGCCTTACAAATTGTGTTGAAGTGTTTCGCGAAACTGGTTGTGTGACTCATAAAAAAATTGCTGGTAGACCAAGAGTTCGTACAGAAAAAGTTGTCAATGACGTTCGTCAACGTATAAAAGAGGAGCCTGCAAAACCTTTGAAACGTCTTTCTCAGGAAATTGGACTTTCTTATGGAACATGTCATAAGATTTTAAAGAAAGACTTGAACATGCATCCATATAAGATGCTAGTACATCAAGCTCTTCTGCCCGCAGACCACCCCAGACGCCTTGCTTACTGCCATTGGTTTGTCAATAATTTAATGAATGACGATCTTCTGGACTTAACTTTCTTTTCTGACGAAGCGTGGTTCCACCTTTCGGGATACATCAATTCTCAAAATATGCGAATGTGGAGCAATGATAACCCTCATGTTTTTACTGAATCGCCACTACATGCTCAAAAAATTGGTGTTTGGGTGGCAATTTCTCGCAGAAGAGTAATTGGGCCAATTTTTTTCGATTTCACCGTCAACGCAGAAAGGTACAGACACAACTTTTTGGCTGAATTTGTGCAACAGTTAAACGATGATGAACTTCGGTACGGTTATTTCCAGCATGACGGTGCAACAGCACATACTACACGAGAAAATATTGCTTTCCTCCGCGAGTTTTTTTATGACCGGCTGATAAGTTTGCATACAGAAGTTGAGGTTCCTCCGAGATCACCTTGTTTGACAATTATGGACTATTTTATATTTCCTTACTTAAAAAACAAGATTTTCGCAACTCCGGTAAATAATTTGCAAGAACTGCAACAAAGAATTGTTCAGCAATGTGCAACCATAACGCCAGAAATGCTGCAAAACGCTTTTCACAGCATGAGGAGGCGCGTCAACTTGTGCATCGAACAAAACGGAGGACATTTCCAACAATTACTGTGATTTAGTTTTTCTCGTTACTAAAACTGTTATTTCATAATTTGTAGTTCATTATTGTTTTACAACTGAAATAAATAGGTATGAAATTTGTAGGTTATTGATGATGTCAGTGTGACAGTGACATAATTATTTCAAATTTAAAGAAGACACACGTTTTACATTCCACAACCACCCTTGACCAAGATAATTTTTGATATCCCGGTACAAAATGAAAAAAGGCACACAAACAGTTAATGTCAAAGAATTTTTTTCTATCACAAGAGTTGTACAAGAAATACGCACTAAAAACTCACCCTGTATCTATGTACATCTGTATTCATTCTGCACAACTAACAGATACATATCCAAAATAGTTATGCAGTGAGGTTCAAAACTCTGGAACGCCCCAAATAACTTTCAAAATATTGTTTTTTTGCAAAAACGCTCAGACACATCAATTTTTGATTCTACTTTTCTGTATTTTTGAGGTATTGATTTATTTGTACAGTGACGTATCACTGAGGTGCAAAAAAAATTTTTTTAACACGTAGCAAAATTTAAATCCATAATTTTGGTATTTCATTGTTATTATTTTATTGTTTATCTCGTATTATTCATCTAATAATGTCTATTTCGGAGAAAGAACGGATTGAGATACTTATGATGGTTGGTTACGGGGATAGAAGGAGAATTGCAACAGAAGTGTGTGAGCTATTTAATAATACTCATCAAGATCGACCACCAATTGTGCGTTCAACAGTGAGTAAAATTATTAGTAAATACAAAGAATATGGGCACGCTCGTGATTTACCAAGAACAGGTCGTACCAAGATTGGTGAAAATACTCAACTTGACGTTTTATTATTAGTTCAAGAAAATCCCCATGTTTGTACCCGCCAAGTTGCCGCAACCATGGACATAAGTAAAAGTTCTGTTCGCAGGATTTTACTTAAACATAAATATCATCCGTACAAGGTAACACTGGTTGATGAGCTTTCAGAAGACTATTTTGATCGTAGAGTACAATTTTGTGAAATCATACAGGAACGTTGCAATAACAATACCATCTCAGTAAAAAATATTATTTTTTCTGATGAGGCCACTTTTTGTCTTAATGGGTCCGTCAACAGACAAAGTTGCCGCTATTGGGCAACACAGAACCCACGGTGGATGCAGGAATCCCACACGCAATTCCCTAGAAAAGTTAATGTTTGGGCGGGAATAGTAAAAAACAGAATTTTGAGACCATACTTTTTTGATGGAAATTTAATTGGGGAAAGATATTTGGAATTCCTAAGAATGGAGTTATTCCCGACTTTAATTGGTTTATTTCCAAATGCGAATGATCCAAATTCAATTGATGACCAGATATGGTTTCAGCAAGATGGTGCTCCACCTCACTATGCTCTTCCTGTTCGTACTTACCTAAATGAAGTTTTTCCTAATAGGTGGATAGGTCGACGTGGTGCAATAGAGTGGCCTGCTCGCTCCCCAGACCTGACCCCACTCGATTATTTTTTATGGGGCTACGTTAAAGGTCTAGTGTATGAGAGTATTGATGAATGAGAGAAATATTGATGAATTAAAAAATAGAATTCAGCAAGTAAAGAAGACATTCCGCCTGATTTTATCAATAATGTTCAAAATGAATTCATCTCATGTTTAGCTCATTGTCAGGCAGTCAAAGGACAACAATTTGAGCATTTGATTTAATTGTAATATTATTGTAAGTAACCTAATTTTTGATATTTTGTTTCAATAAATTGCATTGCATTTATATCGAAAAATTTCTTCTGTAACCCTATAAAGGTTTTTTTTCTGTAAAGTTTTAGTCAAAGATACGTGAAAAAATGTGTTTTTCATGAATTCCGAATAAAAAATTGACGTCGCCATTTAAAAAAAAAATTTTTTTTGCACCTCAGTGATACGTCACTGTACAAATAAATCAATACCTCAAAAATACAAAAAAGTAGAATAAAAAATTGACGTGTCTGAGCGTTTTTGCAAAAAAACAATATTTTGAAAGTTATTTGGGGCGTTCCAGAGTTTTGAACCTCACTGTATATAGATGTCAAATAGGTATATTATAAATATATCACCTTTGTTCAAATAGTAACCAAATATAGTTCTAAAATTTTGTATATAAAATGACTGACAGCAGTGGCGCACCCAGAAAAAAATTTTCTTGGGGGAGACGAATGCTTCAGATAATTAGGGCATTCATATAATAAACAGCAAATCAGATATATTTCTTAAAAACTATAATCTTGTTCTTTAAAATCTCATTGTCCGATCTTATAATAACCTCATTTGTGATAACAAGACAATTATGTCAAGAAGAATTTCAACAAATTTCTTAAATAAATCAAAAAATTTCATTTTCATAAGCAAATTGTATATACCTACTTGTTATTGTAATTGTGTATAATATTATTTTATATTATAATAATTGATAATTATATGTAATTATAATAATAATATATTATAATTAATTGCAATAGTATTCAATATATTTTTTCTTATAATCCAATTTAATTATTTCAGGCCTATTTCAGATTTTATTGGAAGAAGTTCCGTATAATAAGCACCATATCAAAACTGGATATTTATATAAGTTAAATATATTTCCCTTGAGTAATAAAATTCTCGGTAAACGTGAAAATTCCTGTGCGTTCGAATTCCGCGAAAGTAAAATATTACGGTGGAGTGCCACGTACTACATGTACAGACATTTATAAACAAGCAGAGAAATATTATAAACTTGGAGTCAATTACCGAAGAAAATTAAACACAGCATGATATAAAAAATTCCGTGCTTAATAATATATTATTATGAATAAATGGCGAATTATGCATTCATCATCACTCAGTGATACTTGTTTAATTTCTTACGTAGTGTGTAACTTTAGCTTCGCATCTCGTAACGGATCGGGAAAATTTTTCATTAAATTGTTAGCCCGTATAACATGCCGCTCAGGGTATACTAGAACGCATCTTGAAAGGATCGATAATATGATCAAAATTAAGGGATACCTACTTCGTATAAAAAAATATCGATATTCGTTATCGTTGCTCTGGTTTTATGTTCATAAAATACACAATTTTCCAATTAAACACGTATTAATGCAGTGTTATACTAGGTATTTGGCAGATAATAATAATAATAATAATAATAATAAATTCCCCTTGTTTGGGAGAGGGGGCGGCATATTATTATTTCGCGGGCCCCATTTGCGCCTCAGGAACGACTTACGTTACGTTGGTAGACCCTAACCACTATTCAGTGCTGGAATGAGGGAAACCTGGAAAACCTCATTAGTTAGGGGGACAAGTCAAACATCAACTGATTTTAATCTCTCACATTAACACAAAGTTGATATTCTTCCCATCCTAGGCCATCGCCAGGTTGGTTGCCAAGCCATCCCAGCGAATAAGCGTTGATCTACGAGTAAAACAATGTAATTAAAAATTGTTTGGTGGAATGGGAATTAGAACCACGACCTCTGGGTTGAGCCATCGAGACGCCAAGCTCTGAGCCACCGGCTCTCCATAATAATAATAAATATTTTCTGTTCATACCTATTATTAAGAAACCCGATGTTTAAAATGTAATTTTTCTGTCTTTACTAATCTGTAAAGTAGATATTGGAAAATAAAAATTTTAACCAACATGCAGGGTAAAATTAGACATACAAAATTGTTATTGAACATAATAAACAACCTTTCCCAATTGTAATTTAAAAGTTCGAAACCGGAAAATACTAGTTTTTAAGTTTTAACGGTTTTGAGTTCGCTTTTTTAGAAATTAAGAGAGAAACGCAACCCGCAGCTCACGCAACCTACAATACACCTATGCATTGAACATCAGTAATTCCCGACCATAGATTTATAAGTCTTATTAAGTCTATGTTCCCGACATAAATGGAATAATGGAAATAAGATCACAGCACCTGTGCTCCTATAGTTCACACAGGCAACGATTTGTTTTCTGGCATAAACACAAAATTTAAGAAAATTAATAATACCTACTCGTCATATTCCAAAGCATCTATACACGCTTTCTTAATAGAAACAGTATAATAAATAAAGTATTTCGTGCAGTTATTTTTATTTTGCTTTCTATTTTCGCTCGTATTCGGGAATCTATTTATAAGGAAAATAGGTATGCAGCAGCACGAGGCGTTTTGGACTCATTGTCGGTGGTTGTGGCTTCGAATTGGTTGCCGACGAGACTGCCAGAATCGCACGATTATTAGCGCGATCCTCATTTTTATCAGGGCAGGGAAATCACCGGGCACGTTTTCGGGTAGTGGCCCACCAGAGTTATGCGAAACTGCGTCAATCTGTTCATTCATTAATAGGATGCCGTTCGTCAGATAATCTCCATGCCAACTAACCCGAGCTTGTGCTTACCGGTATTGGTTATTATATTAATGCTATTGGGACTAACAGGGTAATCAAACTGAAACATATCGGCCAGGTACAGGGTGAACTATTTACTATTTTCATTCATCCCACCGTCTTAATAAAAACTACAAGTCTATTAATCACCAAATGATAATAATAAAATAATAATAATAATATCTCTACCCCTCATTCTAATCACAAGGATTAGCCCGAAAGTCTGAGACTTGTGTGGGAGAGGGGGCGGCATATTATTATTTCGCGGGCCGCATTTGCGCCTCAGGAACGACTTACGTTTGTAGGCCCTAACCACCATTCAGTGCTGGAATGAGGGAAACCTGGAAAACCTCATTAGTTAGGGGGGATCATATCCCATAGGGGGGGGCATCATATCATAACATCATATAAGATAGGGATACATTTGAGTATACGAACAACTTTCTTTGATCAATATTGGCGATTCAAATTACCGATGAGGGCGCTGCAACTTGTAAACAAATATGGAGGAAGACAAGTAAAAATGTTGCATTTCGTATCACATCATCTAGCAATTTAGCATTCTACTGCCATAAATATAGGTAGTGACTTCATGTGCTAGTTAGGGTGAAATAAAGGATAAAAAGAGTGGTAAAAGCAGTCAAACGTCCCCTAAGTGCTTCATTGCTAATTATATAAATTTTTTGGGTTGAAACGGTTGAAACAGGTACCTACCCTAGTTTTTGTTTACTTACATTTTGGACTAAAATAAGTGTGATAAACTGTATGGTGATATCATATTAGTGCTTGTTTTTGTGTTAAATAATGTTTAAATTAAAATATATTCTGCTTTTATGAGACTAATAATAGAAAAGTATAGACAAACTGCAACAAAGTGGTTATGTTGTGTAATTAAACGTGTTCTCTGTTATTAAATTGTTACAAGCCTTTCGGAGAAATGAATGAGAAACAGTTTCTTATACTAGAAGCAAACTTCTACCTATCTCCAATCTTAAACATTGCTATTGACACATTTTGTGGAATGACACCTATAAACACAACACGGCAGTTTGTGTTGCGCTGATTTCTTTTGAATGCCGTTTTAAAATGTAAAAATAAAGATGTACAAATACTAACCACGTCGTTTTTAACTTTGTAATACCAAAAAATCACAAGCACCACTAAATTATTACGTTAAACAAACACAAATACGTGTTATTTATCATTATATCAGCAATAAGCCTCCAAAAATTACCTTTTAAGTAGGTTCAAAGTTTTTCATGCAGAGGGCGCATTCATTTTTGATGACATACAAATCGTTAAGTTATTAATTTTTCTTAGATTTGCTTTTTGGGTTTGCTGGGACTCTTTGCAAGTTGTTGATTTTTTTCTTTATGTTTATCATTTCTATTATTTTAATAACTAATTTATTTGTTAAAGCCATCAAGATCATCAAGAGGCCATCAATGGCGCTTCTTCTGATTATTTATTTATTTTTGTGGTTTACGCGTATTCTTCACCCGCCGTACTCCCCGGATTTGTCTCCGTGCGACTTCCACTTCTCTCCTCACCTCAAGAGGGATCTCAAAGGCAATCATTACAAAATAAATAGTTGCGTCACTCTCGCGTCCCATTAATGATTTTGATTGGTTTTAAGTGAGTGATCAAAGTTATATTAAATATTTGTAACAAATAATAATGTTCTTTTACTTCCATAAATTATTTTATTATGTTTACTATGCGTGATTTGTGTGTGTATATTAACTCAAAGCAAATGTCAATATTACAAAATTAGGTCTACCGTCATGTCATAAATATTATAATTTGTGATTTATGTGCATGTTATCATATTTTATTTTTGTGATCCGGCTCATTATGTAAAAATAAATATTAGGTACCTATTCCAAACAAGCTAAATACTACATTATTTTAGTGGTACTTACTTGCAGGTTTTTGCAACATAAAATGGCCAGTCGGCCAGTAATTAAAAATGACTGAAAGTACCCCGTGTTCTTTCTGTTTTGTTCAACAGTATCAAATAGAAACATATTCTAAGGGATTCACGGCTTGACTTGATAGTCAAACTACTTGACTAACTTGGAATCAAGTCAAGTAGTTATATTTCAAGTACTTGTTGAAATCAAGTAGTTGTTCAAGACTACTTGATTTTTTGTTTGCTTAATTGAAATCAAGAGATTACAGTGCAATTAACCTTGCCATAAATACCTTCATTTACAAAACTTTAATGTATTACCAAAAAAATAATATGTAAAAGCTAACTAAACTGTTTATTTTATTTTATTTTATTTTATTTTCAATTACACTGTTCTACAGGTATAAACCCAACTACAGAACACGAGGGTAAGTGATAAAAAAAATGCATATACGTACATACATAGATATAAGAAATACATACATGAACAAATGAAAGACCTAAAGTAAGTAGCAAAGAAGAAAAAAAAAAGAAAGACGGAGGCAGAAATATGAAATAAAAAAAAAGAAAAGAAAAGTAACCAACCTAGCTGAGGTAAATAGACTTAAGATTACTGCGCCTACATGCAAATATATCTATTTTGTCTTTCAGCAAATTGCAGTTAGTACACATTGTGTATATAGGAGAATGTTTTAGTACATTAGTACGTGGTGTAGGTAAATAGAAGGTTACATTTTCCCGAGAGCAGACCCTCGGGCAAAGAAAGTCCAATTTTTCTAGTATCATTTGACAATCAATTTTATTTTTGATAACATTATATAAAAATGCCTGTGACTGATATTCACGTCTTTGAAGAAGACTAGTCATGGAGTGTTTTGTGAGCAGTACACTGTGTGGATAGCCGATCGGTGGATATACACCATCAGATTTAAAACTCAATAACTTGAGACATCTACGCTGAACAGATTCTATACTGTCGATGTGCACATTGTAGTGTGGATACCATATAAGCGCGGCGTACTCAAGCTTAGGCCTTACAAAGCAGTTAAATAACAGTTTTGTTATATATGGGTTAGTAAAGTCTCGACTACAACGAGCAATGAATCCATATGTTTTGTTAGCGTCAGAAACGATAGATTCCATGTGACTAATAAACGAGAGTTTACTATAAAAAATTACGCCAAGGTCACGAAACGTCCTAGGACGGTCCAATGAAATGCCTTCCAGCCTATAGTCAAATGTTAGAACCGATGATTTCAATGTTAGAGAGAGAACGTTACACTTTTGAGCATTAAGTGGTAAATTATTTAGCTGACACCAGTTGGCCACTTTATTTAAATTGTGTTAAATGCGTTCACAATCATTAACACTATTTACTGTGGTAAATAATTTCATATCATCTGCATAAAGGAGATAATTTACATCCAAGTCATCGCCGATGTCATTAATAAAGATATTGAATAACAAAGGTCCGAGTACAGTCCGAGTTTATATCTTTCTTTGTATAGGAATTAAACCAAAGATATAAATTATTAATGAAATGATCAAATATTATGGTTTAATAAAGTTTTTAATTATCCTCGTTACCTATAATCCTAGGTACGCAGAGCAATCACCTTATTATTTTAAAGATATGTCGAAAACAACTACTTTGCGTGCAATATGCACCCCACAATATTGAATTACAACGGCACATCTTCATATCTTCTTACGTACCTAAGATTATAGGTAACGAGGAAAATAAAAAACTTTATTGAACCATAATATTTGATAATTTCATTAATAATTTATCTCTTAGTTAACTTTAGCCTTAATTCCTACATAAAGAAAGATATAAACAGTTAAATAAGCCAATAAATACTATTAAAAATATACTATAAAAAAATACAATAAACTATTTATAGTGCATAACACGAAACATACATATTATCCAGTTTCCTTAAACAATAAAAGCGATTCTCCAATATACGCGTTGACTTCTTCTTCAGCAATACGTAGGTTAAATATTAAATTTAAAAGCAATCATTACTGTCATCATTTGCCATCCAAGTTCTGATTTTCTGATTCGGATGGTATATCTTCCAACACGTATTCTGACCCGCTAATCTGGAACGGTTCTGTTTCCGTCAAAATTTTAACAATCACACATAATTGCAGCTGACACAATTGAGACACTGTTACAAACTGTACTAACTCACAACTCAGTTTTACACATGCGCAGTCAGCTTGGGCAAAGGGGAAACCCATACCTAACTTGTTTCTATGCACGTACATGCATGAGCTTGCAGGAATATTTTCGCGTTTTCGTAAATTATCTGTCGGATATCAACTATCAAGTAACTTGAAATTCCTCGTCGTCAAGTCAAGTAGTAACGATAGAAAATCAAGCCAAGTTAAGTATTGAATTTTTAAAATGCTTGATTATCAAGTCAAGTCAAGTAATCTAGGAAAAATCCAAGCTACTTGATGAATGTCTCTTATTGGATACATTCTGCATTTCTTACATATTTAAAATGAGCTATAAGAATTCTTTTTAACAAAATAAGGTAAGCAACACTTTCAAAAAACTTTCATAAAATGTTCTGGTTTCATTTGTATTTATTTCCAGAAGTTTTAAAAGTGGGAATCCCCTCTAAACGAACTGGGTAATATAAACTCTAATGAATAACCCGCCTGTGGTTTACCTTACTTTCTACAAATCCCCGGCTCCTCGTTTATTATTATTTAGAAAATTTATGATCCGCATAAAAACTTTATTATTCTATAACTGCAACTTATTCCCTCTGGGGAAATATATCAGTCCGCATCAAAACACCGGGACCGTTTCATTTTAATGGCCTGTTAGAGCGTTGAAAAGCAGCTTTTCCATACTTTTTATTTTCCTTTAGTCATAAAAAGGCGTTAAGGGACTGTAAGCTGAACAAATATGTTCCAATTTTACAAGATTAGTTTCATAGATTTAAATATTTAACTACTTAGGATTTTCTACGTGCGAATCGCCTACTTGTTCCTTTATGTTTCCAACTAAGCGACTGAATTATTTGATTCAGAAGGTGTAATTATGGGTTCGTCTGTGAAGCGGGAAAATTTAAAAATTCTGTTATTCATTGGACGTTTTGTTTTGGTGAGGGCGGTCAATTAACGAAGAGGTCAGGTACTCATCGTGCTTTCTGTGCTAAATCGTTTTAAAAAATGGTGACTCAGCGACACCGTTTATTCACGCAATTAATTGCTGGGTACAAAAGTTTGAAGAAGCTAGATCTACTTTAAATTTAGAACAAAAAGGAGCAGCAAGAAGTGTTAAAACGCCAGAAAACATTGATAGATATAGTCCAAACTGTCATAACACGTACCTAGTCCGTAACGTTCTGGGATTAAACATGCGTTAGCATTGGATATCAGTGAACCGTTGGTACATCGAATCTTACATAAGCACTTAAGTTTTCACCCCCATAAAATTCAAATTTTCCAATAATTAAAAGAAGCTGATTTGGTTACTGGCACGAATTTTTGTTAAGAACTATTGCAGCGTTTTGATGGCGAAGAAAACTTATCCCACCATAAGTTTATGTCAGATGAAACCTATTTTCATCTTAACGGCTATGTAAACAAACAGAATAGCCGTAATTGGAGCGCTGAAAACCCGCTTCAGTTACATGAGAAACCCATGCATAGTCCTACGCTGACAGTATGGTGTGCTCTTTTATCATCTGGCATTATTGGGCCATTCTTTTTTGAAGACGATCAAGGAAATGCTACAACCGTTACTGCAGTTCGTCACACAAACATGCTCACAACATTTTTGAGGCAAGAACTGGTTCGATTTCCAGAGATTACGTGGTTCCAGCAAGACGGCGCTACCAGTGATACTGCTCGTATGTCTATTGCTGATTTAAGGGAACTCTTTCCGAACTGTATCATATCCAAAAATGGAGACATTGTTGGCCGGCTAGATCGCCTGATTTGTATGCATGCGACTTTTTTCTTTGGGGTTGGCTCAAGAGCAAGGTGTACGTTGAGCGACAGCAAATGTTGGCAGAACTAAAGCTAAAAATTGAAGAAGAAGTTGCACGTATTACACCAAAAATATTAGGGAAAGTCTTGGAAAGTTTTCGGATAAGACTACAAGAATGGGAAATCGTAATGGTGCCCACCTTTCAAGTATTATTTTTAAAAAATAAAATGGTAAGTTTAATTTAACAGAAAACTGTAAAAACATTAATGTTAAAATAAAAACGTATGTAGATACAGTAGTTTCAAATTTTCCCACGAAATTTTCACTGATGAACCCGTTAAAGTACTAAACTAAACTACTACTACTACTAAACTAAAGATAAAAAGTACTAAGTAGTAGTATACTTATGTTTTCTGTCATTGTTTTCTAAAACAATATTTTTTATATTTCTATAGAACGTCTGCCATTGATATAATGAATGATATATAGGTAACCATTAATAAGCAGGACGCGACGCTTGAGAGTGTCAATATTATTTTTAAAACATACCTAAGCAAATTTTAATTAACTTTTACTTTTCTAGTTACATTATGGTGGACTAACGTTTCTGTTAATTTTAAGAAGGTGGAAGTTTTGCTTTGTTAATTAGTTTTCAGAAATATATAACTCCCATAAAGTATTTTAGTAGTGCCTACACTGATGGGGAGTCATGTCAACTCTAAAACACTGGTGTCTGCTTCGTTGTTTATTTTGGGGTATTTTCGGTTTTTTTTTGGGAAGATATAATATTATAACTTTTTAATGAATAAAAATAACGCTGTACAATTTGGGGTACTCTATGCACTAACGATACGACATTTATTACCGAAATATGGAATTTCAACTATAACCAGTGGCGTAGATACAGGGTACATCTGCGATTTTAGGCAAAAAAAATGTGTGACGCCACTGATTACACTTTGAAAAACACGATTTTTAAGTTTTACATTTCATTTTTAACGAATATGATATCTTTCATATTATTCGTATCTAATATTTTAGGCACAAAATAAAAATTCATAAAAGTATTCAAATTCAAGGACGTCACTTTGCACAATTATTGTGAATTTTTGATGACAAGATAACCTAACTAGTGTTTAATAGTGGTTACAGTTGAATTGCACAATTTCTGTTGATATCAACATTTCCATTTGTGCCTATTGTGCTGCTTGTGCTCGAAAAATTTTAAACCCCTATAACTTGAAAACGAATCAAACTAGGACAAACGTTTTATAAGAAAAGTCACATGGGTCTGGCTTTTGAACCAAAAAGAAGTCGATAATTAAGACAATAATTAAGGGAGGGGGGTTAGTTTTACGTGGACACAAAATTACATAAAAAATCACCTCCAAAAAATAATAAAAAGATTTGTTAATAAGACCCTGTAGGTATAGGTACCTATTTATAAAGTTTATTATTATGAAATTCTATTTTTCGGTTTTACTTTACTATGTATTAACTAGTAGTTTATGTATAAATAACTGTGAGTGAGTTTTCGAATGAAATGAGTATGATTAAGATATATGATTAATTCCTTACAAACGACTAGAACCAAAATGCTGTGATGATTAATAGGGTTATTTTCAATATTGGTAAACTGCGTTATTTTTATTTAATGATCCAGCAAAAAGGAACACATTTAGGTGACTTATTTATAATAATTTTTCGCTAGATACCATTGAATAATTTTCTCATAGGAAATAATAAGAGAAAAACTAAAATTATATACGCAAAAAAACGTTCATAGATGGCGGCTATGATAATTCACATATTTTGGTGATATCCGTAAGGGTCCATTCACTAGTCCGAAATAAGCCCTAAATCGGCGTTCGTCTCGTGTCTAATTATAAAAAAACTATAAAAGATAGCGACTTTTAGTAAAAAAGTATTGAAAGATAATAGTTTAAACTAAATCTCTATAGTAAACAATCTTGTACTAAAATAGCGTATTTTCAAATATTATTTTCTCTGAAATACACGTATTAAACAAAAATTTGCTACTATAGGGATCTAGTTTATCTTTTGATATTTCCGGTGATATACGAGTATAATTTATAACAATTAAAAGAAATTTTGTTGCAATTATAAGACAAATCCGGTACCGTTGCAATAATTACAAACTTTATTTCCATGTGCCTTTTTACTTCGGTTTTACGTGCACCTCCGAAATCTAAATAATTCGGTAGTGGGAATATGTAAGTCTCCGCCCTTCGGCTACCCAACCTCTCAACCAGACCCCGTATATTCACGCCTGTCAAATCTACAGTGAACAGACTCTTAAGAGTTCATTCACTAGGTCGAAATAAGCCCTAAATCGGCGTTCGTCTAGTGTCTAATTATAAAAAAACTATAAAAGATAGCGACTTTTAGTAAAAAAGTATTGAAAGATAAGACTTTAATCTAAGTCCCTATAGTAGTAATTTTTGGTATTTCTTTTTATTTTTAAAATTCCAGGCAAACAATCTTGTACTAAAATAGCGTATTTTCAAAAATTATTTTCTCTAAAATACATGTATTAAACAAAAATTTGCTACTATAGGGATCTAGTTTATCTTTTGATCTTTCCGGTGATATATAATTTATAACATTAAAAAGAAATTTTGTTGCAATTATAAGACAAATCCGGTACCCTTGCAATGAGGGCTAACTTTATTTCCATGTGCCTTTTTACTTCGGCTTTACGTGCACCTCCGAAATCTTAATAATTCGATAGTTGGAATGTATAAGTCTCCACCCATCGACCACCCATCCTCTCAATCCGACCCAACCTTCATGCCTGTCAAATCTACAGAGAATGGACCCTTAAGAAATTAGTGAATAGCAATACCTACTTTCTGATGCGTAATTATTACACTGAGGCACTCAGCAATACATTCTACTGTTCGATTGTAATTTAGACAATCTGAAAGTATAATTAAGTTACGTATATATTATGTCGTCGTCGTTAAAACTCAGTTTTAATCATCTCCAGATGATGCCAATTTGGTTGGCGAAACATGCGTCGAGTGCAGTATAGTGTTTTGGTGTTATGTGAGACACTACGTCAGTGTTATCTTCACACCAAAGGTTCCAACCCCTTTCAAGAATGGTTAACTTGAAAATTTGTTTGTGAAAAATTAGACGAAACTATATTAGCTAGATGTCATCTAAGATTTGAATTTCATGCCCGCTATTTAAACTTCACAATTACGCTCATAGATGGAACACCCTTCGCTTTTTTCGTGAACATCTACCGTTCAGTTTACGTATATACAGTGTGTCCCCGGCTATCCGGGGACACGACTCTTGTAAAGTGTAAACAATTCTCGATTGTATTGCAAAAATTGCAAAACATTCATTTGAAATTGTAGAACTTCAGAAGGCAATTGGGAACACCCTGTATAAGAAAACTCAATTCTAACACTAGTTTGTTATAAATTGGACTACCTCTAGCTAGGAACCACCTAAATTTTTACTAAAAACAAAGAAACGAAGGAGTATGCAACTTTAAATAAATAAACGGTTGGTTTTGTTAAAAAACAAAAATCTTAAAAATATGATAACTTAGTAACGCTGCAATCAAACGCAAAAAAATTTAAGGTTGCCGACAGAACCTAAGGAGGCTTCAATTGCCACGGAAAATACAGGGAGTTGCAAAAAAATATATAGTTTTCCGCACCGCACTTTTTTTAGACATGTATCACATGTCACGTGTCACTAATTTTATGATAGCCGTCCGTTAGAAATTTTCGTGGTTAGAAAAAACTTAGAATGCTGAATTTTTGGACTCGAGGGTTATTTAAAATTCTCTTTCATTTTAAACCGAGCTTCGATTCTTGAGAATTTTCTGGGCGTCATTGTTGGTAGGTCCGGATATTGTTCGTTAAATCATCTGCATGTTCGCCTGACAATTCGTCCACATTCACCATGTGTATAAAACAAATTTAATAAATCATTATTGGAATATTCTTCAATAACCTCCATTATAAACTGTACTTGAGAATATTAACAAAATCACTAGAACTGTAAGTAGATACCTACCTCACGAATTTGTGAACTGGCACTGCTTTGACATAAAATCAACAACACTATTTCAATTCCTATCAAAATCAAGGCTTACTAGATAGGACTTTTTGAGCTTCATCGGCTTTCTACAAAAAATATGGATTAACAAGAAAACAGTTGGAAATAGGTATAGGCAGTTATAGCGAATCGATGCATAATCAAATTCTGCATCCGACCATCCAATAATATACAGATTGTCTCATTTGAAAAAACGAACTCTTTCGACTTTGAAAATACTGTAATCAGTATTAGACACCCTGTATGCGATAAATCAATAGCCAATGTGGATTTCGAAAGTCTCATTCTTGTACTTCCGTCTCTCCAGAAGCGCTTGCCACCAGTCGAAAATGGGTAAAAGGCGCAGTGTTGAAATTAAGGCTACATCTTTCAAATTTTGTAAAAGAATCAAGATATCTAAAAAACAGTTGAAAATAGGTATAGGGAAACCTGTTGAAACTCATCAGGGATCAGTTCCAGTATAACCGGAGGTGATACGACCTTGAAAATATTTTAAAGTGAAAGAGAATCTTGATTAACCCTCGAGTCCAAAAATTCAGAATTGTGAGTTTTTTCTAACCACGAAAACTTCTAACGGACGGCTACCATGAGAAATCCTGTATATATACGTATGTGTGCGATACTGTCTGCCGTATAGACCTATGCCAGTATGCACTAGACAGTGCATTTTCGACACCCAACAGATTTGGAACGAGGTCAAATATTTGGAATCCGGTAGTCTACTTTATCTATTTGGAAAATCACTCTCCCAATGAATCGGCTTCTGTAGCAGTACCCGGTCCCTTTAAAATTTCAGAACAAGATAACATATAAACTCGAAACAAGAATCCAAGCAGTGCATGTCATAAAGGATTCACAATGTTGTCGATTTTTTTTTTTCATTAAATGGATCATATTGCTCAAAAAATTCCAAAAGATTATCAAAAAACAGTAGGTAATTTTCATGCTACATTTTTATAGTCAATTAAAAATGTATTTTAAATTCACAAAACTTAATTTAAGTGAATAGCAATAAAACATAACAAAAAACTTACAATAGATGTTCAAACTGATGTCCCCTTGTCCGATACATTTGTTAATTATTTTATTAATATCACTAATAGAGCGTGGTCCATTCAAGGTCCTACTCAAGATCCCTCTACCTAACTGGAGCTATAGCATTGAGAAAAAGCGTTACTTAGGTTTTTGAGAAATATTTTGGAAGAATTATTGGAGGATATAACCTTAACGAAGCGTAATAGAATATGGCTCGAACATAACGGAGCATCTCCTCATATTTCAGGGGAGTATCTGAATTCTTAAATACGGAATCTCCCAGGCGATGGATCAAAAATAAAGGTTCAGTAGGGTGGCCACCAACACCTCCTGATCTTACAGTATGAGATTATTTCTTATGGCGTGTCATAAACCATTATAGATAGAGAAGTTTTGGTTAGGCAGAGAGATCATGAGCTCTCTATTTAATAATATAGTACTGTAGCATCAGGAGATCTTGGTGGCCATCTTACAGTACCTTTAGTATTCTTCCTGAGTATTTCTCAAATACCTAAGTAATGCTTTTTCTCAATGCTTTAACTCCAGTTAGGTATAGAGGGACCATGAATTGACGTTCTATTAATATTATTAATAAAATAATTAACAAATGTATCGAAGGGGGTATCAGTTTGAACATCTATTATAAGATGTTCAAACTATATAATTATATATTTTGTTATGTTTTATTGTTATTTACTTAAATTAAATTCTATTTAATTTAAAATGCATTTTTATGAGTGAAAATGAAAATGCTTTTTGATAATGTTTTTGTACTTTTTTGGATAATACAATACATTGAACGAAAGAAAATCCCGAAAAACGTGAGACAATAAAAAAAAATGATGTATCGTAATGGAAATGTTGAAGGTGGATATTTCGTGACAAAACGTCTGAATTTGTTTTAGACGATGACAGCATAGTCTCAGGAGACACAGAAATTTCAAAAAATGTAATAAAACTTAGGCTTGTATTAAAAAAAATTGAATTGATGATGGCTCTGGAAAGACAAAACGTTTTATAAAAAATATAATTATGTCATTCGATAGACCACAAAAAGTTGCTGTGGAGAAGTGTTGTTCTTTTTCAATATGTTCTCAAATAAAGTTGGAATAAAATAAAACCGAATTTCCAAAAATTCAATTTTTTTTCAAATATTTCAAAAACCAATCAAGTTACCCTTGGTATTTTTCAGTCATTATGTTGCTCCCCTGATTGCGCAACTTTTCCCCCATTTAACCGACTTCGTATCTCTTACCATTTCTAAGATCCCCATGCATAGACCTGAATTTGAATCAGCCTGTATATTTATAGTACAGAAGTATTTAATATTCATAAAATGTAAGGCTTTAAAAATCCGTAGATTAAGAAAAAATTCCGTAGATCGTAACTGAAATATGTAGATCTACGGACACTAATCCGTAGGTCTGGCAACACTGATGTAAAGAAGAGTTGTCTTAAGGAACTTTTTGAGGTAAAAGTAAGTACTAAAGTTATTTAAATGGTTCAAATATAACATATAATTCAGAGTACGGCGATACACTGGCACATAATATCCTCTTCCTCTCTGGATATTGATAAAGATTGTTCAATATTTTCAGACTTAAATAGAAGTTAATATTCCAGTACTAATTTTTTGTTTTTTTGGGACAAACTTTAGAAGTTTGTCTTGTTACTACACTTTGAATATTTAATTTGTATGCTTCTGGTTTTTTGCTTTTTGTTATTTTACAGGTGGTATAATTCTAAAAAAAACTATGAATCATTCCAGTACTAAGTTTATGTTGATTAGACAATAAATTATAAATAAAAGATTTCAGTATCTAAGTAGGTAGTAATACAACACACTCAAATACAGTAGGTACGAGTATCTATGTTCCAAAGCAAAATATGCTTCATGATATATTTTTAAGTGTATCACTATCAAAGTAACTTCAAAGCTTACTTATTTTTCTTACAACATTATATATTTCTTGGAACTACAATATTAAACACAAGATCTGTAACCGTTGCCTATCTCAGTCGTATTAATAAAATTTCTCTCCTGTATTTATTGTATTTTTATTGTACATACTTCATTTACTTATGAATTCCTACGGTCTAAATTTGTCGTTCATGTTTATTTTCGCTTATCAAAATTTGAACAAACAGCCCCGGGCGTATTTTTAACCTTTTCCAGCCACTTTTAGACCTTCCAAAAACATTCGCTTTATCTTCTGGGGTAATTATAGTCGGAATAACCGACTTCCGTTTGCAGCTTTTAGAAACGTGCACGAAAAATAATAAATTTGGCACAAATTCAATGACATCTCCTGATTTTACTCATTTTTAGTTTCGACCAACGTAGTAGATAGTGTGGGAGCAATTCTAACTCACAAAGTTTCAATGTTTTAAATTTGAAAAAAATTCAGTCTGATGTGCAATAGGTAAACACACATTTCTCAACTGCACAATCTTAAACAACCGACCTCAGGGGTGCCTAAGGTAACAGATCACGCTTAGGTTAAAAACTAAACCTATGCTAAACCTAATTGTGTCCTATTTATATCTAAACTATCTGTTTATAGTTTATAGGATATAGGAAATAGTTTAGGTATAAATAAGATACATGTTAGCATAGGTTTAGTTTTAATTATCTTCACATGATTCCAACTTGGTTGGCGAAACGTAGTATAGTATTTTGGTGTTATATGGAAAACTACGTCAGTGTTGTCATCGTAGTATCATTTAATTTTATATTATAATAGTACTTTGTGTACCTAGGCTGGAAAGTGTATGTTTTCCTCATGATTTATTTTCAATATACTGAGCTATGCCGCGGCGATAGCTCGGTGTGTTAGGTGCTGGGTGATAGCCTGTGACTAACAGAATGGGTATATTGCGGCGCGAGTTCGAATCTCGCCAGGGGAGAAATGGCACCTCTCCCAGGGAATGGTTCACATGAAAAAACGCAAACACACGTCTGCGTTTTTTCATGTGTACCCTCCCTCTACACAAGCCCTAGGCTTTCAGTAGGGAGGTTGTCCATTTCTGTGGTGTGTTTTATGTTTAATAACAGTTTCAGAACAAACTCAGTTATAGGGTTTATGTAAACAAATATTGGCCTAGGTGCACAAAGTACTATTTCTTCTAATATTGAACGAATTGTGCTAAAAAGTGATATTTAGAATGTTAGGTTTCTTCATCAGAACATGTAAAGATTTTCAAAAAATAAATTCTTTAAAACATTGTACTTTACATACAATCTGTCCAGCAATAACCTAGCAAATTATGCTTTGCTAGGTTAGGTTCAATAGTAAGTGGGCTGAAAACCAGAACCTCCACCGAAATCCAAGCATGCTGATGTAATAATTTTCTTCAAATTGTCGAGTAATTTAATTGAATCACCAACTTATCAGCTTCTGTAAACTTCCATGTACCGTTCATTTAGAAACAATATTTTATTCTATGAATCATTTTATCATCAAAGTAGCCAAAACTTTCCTTTGAACAAAAAGATTATATCATAAAAACACTTTTATCTTCATACGATTTTTTTATGTATCCCTTGATAGATTTAAGGTTAATTACAAAAGTGGCAATTAATCTTTACATTATGTATTTAAGCTTAGTTTTTCTATTGTCTGGTTATATTATGTCTAACTTTAGGACGTCTTACTAGAGATAAACATTTTTCTACCGTGCTCCCGAACTGTAACCGAATCATTTAAATTTTTGTTTAATTTGTTTGAGCTTGGAACAGCCTCGTCGGATATATAGTTTTATTTGTTGGTGATTCAGTTGACAAAAATTAGATTGGCCGTATCATACCCCTAGGTCATTTCATTTCGACACATTAAAACCCATCATCAGTGTTCGAACAGTAACATTCTTGTAGTGTTAGTTTGTTGTTGAGGATATATAAATAAATTGAGTTACACTAGCCGAGTTGGAATCCGAACAAATTTTCTAAATCTATTTTTGTACAACAATTATTATATCCTAACGGGATTAAAATCGCGCTAAGCACTCTGTGCAAGTGGGTCCCAATACTATAGGTACTTATTTTTTGCACTTCCCAGACTAAAGCAGTATTTCATTCTCTCAGTTTAGGGTCTAAAGTGTCACTTTAACGAGGGTTAAGGTCACTTTTAAACCCCGTGCATTGAAAAAAAATTATCTCTGGAAATAATAATTTTATTCCTCAGGCCTCTATTTTTGATGAACTGACAATAATTGTCAGACAGATAGTAGCGCAGACCCAAAGAGGGTACTACGGTGTGTTTATCACCACTACTAACATTTACGGTTATATTTATACATACAGTAAAAAATTATTATAACCATTGTCTTGATAATTAAGATCATTACTAAATAACTAATATAGAACCATTGTTTTATTACTTATTATATTTATTTTGCTTTCTTGATTCAAAATTTGTCCGTTCTCATGCTCAAGGATTATTTCTCCTACATTTGCTGTATTTGTTTTTTGACTTTCAGCGTATCCCATAGCTACCTACTGCAGAGTTATACAAAGGAGAAGGTCTCCATTTCCCGGAGTCGATATTTGCCCCGGAATCGCTAACAAGGACGCAGATGTTAAAAACAATCACCTGTAGATATGGATCGGTCAGGAACTTTCAGAAAACTATCTAAATTATTATAATGCACTAACAAAACTTTGAAATTCAACTCGTTTTTATGAAAAATCTTGCTTGAAACCATTCCAGATGGCACAAAGTGATTCAAAGAATAGCTTCTAAATATTCTTTTCGAAGATTCGAATACACTGAGATGATACATTAATGGATGAAGTTGTTCAGCGAATATCTATAGCATGAAAAAGTACACTGTTTTTTTCATTCTATGATTATCCTATAATTGTTCTTGGTTATCCTATATGATTGGGATAATTTTAGATTATTCAAAGTGATTGAAACATTTTTTTTATCATGATTTTTTATTGATTAAACTGCCTAACAAACTTATTGTTAGACGAAGCAACCCCATGAATAGTAGGTATACATGTTTTGTTACGAATTGCTTATGAAAAACCCCAGGCGAATATTCTTAGATCATTTATTAAAAAATTAAACTTATTTGAATATTCTTGTAATATTCTGTGCAGATTATTCTATTAATATGTTAAAACGAACGTTCTACGGAGAGTGTTCAAAGTGAAAGATATTCATGTAATATTATATGAATATTTAAAAGAGTTTATTCATTATGGGAGGTTGAGAGAATATTCTTTGATTAAGTTGTGCTATGTGGGATTTAATGCGCTGTCAATATGGTTTTGTAAATACTATAAATCTAGTTATTTTTACGAACCGCAAAATCAATTCAAAAAGAATAACAACAAAAACTTGTTAGGGAATAAAATGAGTTATAAGTTATAAACATGAATAGGACGGAATTTAGAAACTGGTAAGAAATTAATTGTAAATAATTTTCTTAGTAGGAACTCGCTTTCAGATATCATCAGGTTTCGCTATTCTGCACTAATCTATTTTCAAAAACGCTTCTATACGCCTCCATACATATCAGTATTTCATGGAAAGTGGGCGATATTCATTCAAAGATTAACCAAAGTAGGTTTAGTCATGACATGACATTAGAATAAATAGTCAACTATAAAAATTATTTATCGTTCATAAATATAAACCAAACTCAAGTATTTTGTGAATACACATTTCAAATTTCTAGATAAATGTGAAATATGGCGAATGCCTGACCAAGCTCTATAAAAGTCAATGTCCTTAATTTTAATTTAAGTAATATCAACTAACTGGACTACTAATACATTACATACAATACGAACTTCCAATAATCAATAATACAAGCTGTTCAAAAAATTGAAGCATTTGTTACATTACAGGATGTAACTCGTAAATATAAGTACGTTGCGCACAACTGATTTTTAAACTTAACTCACTATCACATTTATTTAAAATATACATACAGTTCTACTAGGAAACAATTAAGCAATGGAATGTGTCTGGTGTTGTTCTATGCAGGTTACATGCAATGTAGTTATAGCTGAAAAACAAGTTTTAAGGTCCATTAGTACCTAGTGTCTACAGTTGTAAAAACATTTTTAGTGATTTTGAAATTTTAACACAACATTCGTTGTATATACCTACGAGATGTGTGTGTGTGTGTATATTTATTCTAAATAAGAGTAGTTAAATTTGTATTGAACACGAATATTCATAACAAAGATACTCGGCATAAAAATGATTTCTGGGAACCGTTTGCTAAATGCAATTGAAATTCACACAATGAAAACTGATAAAAATAAACAATGTTTAATAGTTTTTCCACTTAATAATATTATTACTTTTTAAAAAATACGTCTATACTTCAAATAGTTTCAAATTGAACTACGTAAATCATAACAACTGCACAAAAAGTTGACAAAACACTGCAAAACACAATGTAAACAAACCAAGAAGGCTCGAGGTTTGTCACCTGGATTATGTATGGTCTGGATGATGTATACCTACACCCAGCTCACGCCACTATGTCACCAGGTAATCTACTTCTTTAGAAACCTTGGGAGGGTCCACTGAAATTACGGCAAATCATAATGGCGGTTTTCCACTAAAAGAACAGTTGTGTTTATGTTGTGTTTGTGTTTTCTAGAACATGAAAAACAAAAACAAAAACAAAACTGAAATAAACCCAAAACTCTTGATTCCATCAAGCGGGCTACATTTTGTTCGAGTTTTGTTTTTGTTTTCGCGAACATTTTCCACTGGTTGTCGCGAGAAAGTCAGAATATATTTTTTCTTCAATAACCACCAACACGTTTGGAGAAGACTTTTTTATTCTTAGTTGTGGCTGGTTTATACTGAAGTCCTTGGAAAAAAGTAAGTGTATATGTACGGTGTCTATTAATAAACTACCTGTGTCTGTAACTGTATGTGTCTATAAACTAGCCAAGTAAACACTTTAACTGTACTTATATGTTTTTAATAGCTATAATTTATTAATGATTACAACTAGAAAACTACAAAACACAACACGACCGTTTCCACTAAACAGACTCGAGTTTCAAAACACGTCGAAACCTTTTGATGTTACCGCTTCCAAGCGGGACCCGAAAAACAACTGTCGCAAAATACGCCAGTTTTCAAAAAGTTTGGGAAAAGTTACAGTTTTGTTTTATTCGAAACGAGTTTGTGTTTTGTTTTTGTTTTGTCCGTTTAGTGGAAAACCGCCTTTATAGCGGTCGTTCTTCTTTCAATTCTACTTATCGTATTTTAGCCTTGTCTAACACTGACTCGCTTTTGTTGATGATACTTGATCTCAGTGGCGGCTAGTCATAAAGGGCACAAGGGCACGTGCCCTATGTGTAAGCACATAAGACTTGTGAATGTTGTGATACTTTATAAACTTTTATAATTATTATAATTTGGTGGATTTTTTTATTAATTTTTCATCATGAATATTGAATCATTTGGTGCATACATATCCGTCTAGCGTCTAGACCGCTTCACGCTTCACCTTTTGTGTAATCCGTGTGTCCACTGGGCTGGGCACGGCCGCTGTGTGCCTGTTCTTTTTTCTTTTCTATTTGCATGCGCAAGAGAAGGATACACAGCTTCTATTTTTCCAGCTCGTCTTGTCTAAGGGTACGGACAGAAAGAAAGCGGGTTACCTGCTCGCTGGTTATCGGCGCCGATCGACGCCTAAAATCAGTATGCTTATTAAACGTGGACGCACAGACACAAAACAGGCTGGAGCTTGTCGGCGCGTGTAGCAAGCTGCTTGCATTTTACCGGAATGAATATTTAATTATAAGCGAGCAGGCAATGGATACAGAAGCATTAATTTCTGCAGTTTTTAAACAAATCCCTGTATGGGACAAACGTGAAAAAAATCACAGTAACAGAAATGTTGTTGAGAAGTGTTGGAAAAAGATTCCCGAGGAATCTATGAGGTTTTTAGTAGCTCATGTTTTTAGTAGCTTATGTTTAATCTTGTTCAATAGGTAGGTAAACGTATCTAGATTTATTGGCATATAGCGAAAAAAATATTCTTTAAATAACTTGTGATATTCTCCAAATTGTGTTCTCATTTGATTAATAGGACCTATTTTCTGTCTTCTTAATTTTAAAAACGGATTGTTTAATAACATTTCTTCGTCGGATGAAGAAGACATTTTTGCATTACTTTCAACTAGGTACTAAAATAATAACTGCGAAAACAGTTACAGGTTTCGCTTTCTTTCTGAGCGCTAACCTGCCTACACCGGTGCCGAATTTCAGCGCCGATAACCAGCAAGCAGGTAACTCGCTTTCTTTCTGTCCTTACCCTAATGCGTTGTGTTACGTCAATCAATGGGCGCTGCCCCGTCGACCAGACGGTACAGAGTACAGATACTTTTCAATCAGTTACAGGGGAGGCAGTTAGACTCTAACAGTATTATCTAGATGATAATACTGTTAGAAATAATTTAGACTCGTTTACAGCTGCTATACAATGTCTAAGAAATAATACAGAAGAATTAATAAATAATGCTGACATTTTAACAGAACATTCCAAGGAACATTCTGTGGATAATTTAAGAAAAAAGAGAAAAGTTACTGTAGGAGACTCAAAGGTAATGCAGTGCAAAGAAATATGTGTCATCATATTAATGTACGTACGTGAGAGGTTTCAATTTACTGATTTTTTAACTATAGCCAATTTGTTTGAAAAGGAGAAATTTAACAACTATAGAATAGTTTTTCCTCTGGAACATATTAAAACAGTGTGTGCCTTATTTTCAAAGATCAACATTACAAAATTAAAAATGAGCTGTATATAATGTATTCTAGAGATGATTTCATATAACATAGTGGTGCGGTTGCTTTATTACAAATGTTAAATAAAAATAATTTACGACTTTTTCGGAATCGGTTGAACTATTAACTATATTGTGCACAATTCCTATGACTACAGTCGAAAGTGAACGTGTGAAGTGAAATATGGAAAATAATTTTTCCATATTCCTGTCAATCGCATCAAAAAAGGGGATATTTGCCTAACGAAACCTATTTCTTCAAGCAAATATTTTTGCTCTACGAATTTCTAATTTTTAATTTTAAGGTGTTTGACCTTGAAAAATGCAACATTTTCGCCTGCGGCGCATTTTTTCCCCTTGTGCCCCCCATTCCCAAACTTCACCAGCCGCCACTGCTTGATCTTAAATAACTGTTCCTATCAACATAGCCATTATTTTTGGAAGATAAGGAAACTATCTTAAGGTTAATTACGTAGCGTGAACACAGCTCCCACCAAGGGACAGGAAAGTTAATGTTTTCCTCATGATTTATTTTCAATAACAGTTTCAGAACAAACTCAGTTATCGGGTTTATCTAAATAAGGTATTGGCCTAGGTGCACAAAGTACCTACTATTTCTTCTAATATTGAACGAATTGTGCTAAAAAGTAATATTTAGAATATTAAGTTTCTTCATCAGAACATGTAAAGATTTTCAAAAAATAAATTCTTTAAAACATTATTCTTTACATACAATCTGTCCAGCAATAAACTAGCAAATTATGCTTTGCTAGGTTATGTTCAATAGTAAGTGGGTCCGAAACTAGAACCTCCACCGAAATCCAAGCACGGTGGTGCAATAATTTTCTTCAAATTGTCGAGTAATTTAATTAAATCACCTAACTTATCAGCTTTCGTAAACTTCCATGTACCGTTCATTTAGAAACAATATTTTATTCTGTGAATCATTTTATCATCAAAGTGTAGCCAAAACTTTCCTTTAAATAGAAAGATTATATCATAAAAACACTTTTATCTTCATACTGATTTTTTTATATATCTCTGATACATTTAAGGTTAATTACAAAAGTGGCAATTCATTTTTCTACCGTGCTCTCGAACTGTAACCGAATCATTTACATTTTTGTTTAATTTGTTGGAGCTTGGGACAACCTCGTCGGATATACAGGGTGAGTCAGTTTATACTAGCAGGACTCTGGCATTCGATAGAACACCTGATTTTAAGTTAAGTTTGTCATATAAACATATGTCGGGAATCGCTTCGTTTTTGAGATACAGAGTGTCAAAGTTTTTTTTTTTTTAGTGTTTTCCACACAGCTCCTATAGTTTTTAAGATAATTTATTCAAATTTTTACGGTAGATTACCTTATGATGATCCACAAATTTTGACATATGAAAACGATTTGAAAACGTACAGGGTGATATTTTTTCGGGGATCAGGCCCCCTTTTATCGTCCAGAACTTTTTTGTGGTGCACCACTGACTGCTAATTTGCCAAAATTTGGATTCCATGTTCAATTTAGAAACTTTTTCGTCTCTTGCATTTTTATCGTAGCTGTAACAGTTGTCGAGTAATTTGAAGAAATCTCTGAAAGAATATGTTATTAAAAAAAATATTTTTATAAAAATTTTCACTAAAAACAATAATTATTGTTAAACGAAAGTTCATTAATCTAAATTATTAAAGGTTACATACTTACAGTACTACTTTTGCCACTAATTATTTATATTTTGTAGCATTTCAGAGATTTAATAACTAAGTAAAATAATTAAGAACTAATAATAAACCAAGGCAAATACAAATAACTTTACAAATAACCCGAAATAATTTTATTTTCAAATTAAAATTTTCAAAATGTGATCCATTTTGTTGGATACATAATCGGCATCGCGTTTCAATAGACCTTGCTGAAACTAAGTGATAAACTCTTATATCTTCGCAAGCATGCCTTATACGCTCTCTAAGATCGTCAACATCTTGAACACAAAAAAATCCATTGGTATTATATCTGGGGAACCTGAGGGCCGTGCGATTGGATTTCCACGTCCAATCCACCTCTCTGAATAATTGTCGTCTAACCAAGCTCTTACATTTTTTTCAAAATGAGCTGGGCAGCAATCCAACAGGAACCAAGCTTGCTGTCTTAAATTTAGAGGGACATCTTCCCACATATTAGGATGCTCGGTTTCTAGAAACTGTAAGAAGTTTTGCGAACTGACCCTTTCTGGCAAAAAATATGGTTCAAATAAACGATTTTCAAAAATTCCTACCTATACGTTAAAGCTAAACTCATTTTGGAATTTTCTTGGCCTAATAGCACGTGGATTTTGCTCTACCCAAATATGTTGACTTTTGAAATTTACTATCTCACGTCGGGTGAAGCAAGATTCATCAATCCATAATACGTTGGATAAGAAAGTTCTATTATTTTCTAATGTGTTAAGGATCCAACGACAAAAATTCATTCTGCCTTGTTCGTCGCCAGGATGTAGACCTTGGTTTATTATTAATTCTTAATTATTTTACTTATTAAAATTCTTTGAAATGCTAAAAAAAAATAAATAATTAGTAGCAAAAGTTGTACTGTAAGTATGTAACCTTTGACAATTTAGATTAATGAACTTTCGTTTGGCAATAAGTTTTTAGTGAATGTTTTGATGAAAATATTTTTTTTTTAATAACATATTCTTTCATAGACTTTTTCAAATTACTCGATAACTATTACAGCTACGATAAAAATGCAAGAGACAAAAAAGTTTCTAAATTGAATATGGAATCCAAATTTTGGCAAATCACCAGACAGTGGCTCACCACAAAAAAGTTCTGAACGATAAAAGGGAACCTGACCCCCGAAAAAATATCACCCTGTACGTTTTCAAATCGTTTACATATGTCAAAGTTTGTGGACCATCATAGGTAATCTACCGTAAAAATTTGAAAAAATTATCTTAAAAACTATAGGAGCTGTGTGGAAAACACTAAAAAAAAACCAAAACTTTGACACCCTGTATCTCAAAAACAAAGCGATTCCCGACATATGTTTATATGACAAACTTAACTTAAAATCAGGTGTTCTATCGAATGCCAGAGTCCTACTAGTATAAACTGACTCACCCTGTATAGTCTTATTAGTTGGTGATTCAGTTGACAAAAATTAAATTGGCCGTATCATACCCCTAGGTCATTTCATTTCGACTCATTAAAACCCATCATGCAGTGTTCGAACAGTAACATTCTTGTAGTGTTAGTTTGTTTTTGAGGATCTATAACAAGGATCAGAAGCAATTGTTGATGATACCTGATCTTAAATAACATCCTATCCTAATAGGAATAACGTTCCTATCAACATAGCCATTATTTTTGGAAGATAAGGAAACTGTCTTAAGATTAATTACGTAGCGTAAACACAGCTCCCACCAAGAGAAAGCAGTCGATTTAAGACACTGTATGTTCACATAACAAAGCGCAGACATTTAAGATTAAATTCGTCCTCCAGTGGGAATGCCTCCGTTCCCCATCATGCATTAAGCAAGTTTAATTTGCCCACACAATTCCGTCGGAAAGCGAATTATTACGGCGATGCCTTCCAACAATGCTCGCAGGTGTTCCCATTGTGCTCGGATTGGGAACCATTTCAGCGACTTCCGGTATCTCTAATTATTGATGTGGACACTTTTCACGGTGGCGTCGCAGCTTATCCATTACATAAGCTGTGGTGGCGTCTCCTAAATTATAGATAAGGTAAGCTAAAATACTTCGGCATAACGTTTAACAGATTCACTAAAATTTTCACCATGTGAAATGATCAAAAAGAATGGAAGTCAAATTGACATAAGTCACATGTATTATCACTGACGTAGTTTTCCACATAACACCAAAACACTATACTGCACTCGACGCGCGTTTCGCCAACCAAGTTGGCATCATCTGGAGATGCTTAAAACTAATCCTATGCTAACATTGTGTCCTGTTTATACCAAAACTATTTCTACGGTTCAGTGAACCGTCGCGACCACTCAGTGAACCATCGCAACTGCTCATTGAACCATCGTGACTGCTCAGCGAACCGTGACTTACTAATCAATAAAGCAGGCTTTATGGGATTGGCCCTCTGTCACCATTCATACTATTTTTACATTTATCAATTTCCAAACTCTCAAAAGAATCCAGTTGCCTGGAATTTGCTACATTTTTAATTAATCTAAAATTGCTAATATCTATCTTATGGTTGTTCTTAAACGCATGTTGGGCGACACTAGGCTTGTCTGTTCTACCATATTTGAGTTGAGCTATATGTTCCTTGAATCTAGTTTGAATTGACCTTCTCGTTTGTGCAACATACTTTTGATTACAGTCTTTACAGCTAATTTCGTAAATCCCCAAGTTTTCCTCAGTTTCTATTTTGTCTTTTGGATTGCCTAAAAGTTGCTGTAGTTTATTTCCCGATGAATAAACCACTGGCATACCTATATCTTTAAAAACTTTACCAAAACCACGGGTGAAACGAGGATCGTAGGAATAGATATGAATTTTGGGTTTTCTCTTTCATTTTGAAAAGTCGAGGAATTTCGAAGTGTCTCTTTAAATTTACTTTTCCTGATTATTTTATCAATTAAAATTACAGAATAATAAATAATAAACATAATAAACATAAAACATACAGAATAAACATAAAACGTTTTATGTTTATTCTCCAATTTTTCGCGACGTATACAACTCCGTCATTGATCGCATGTTATATTCGTGAAGATGCAATTTTATGTGTCTATACAGGGTGTCCTATCGGAGACACTCCAACGTCGATGGGGCCTTTCGGCTAAAATATTTTCCAGATGGTAGCACTTTCGGTTATACCGGAAGTAGATGTTAACTTGCTTATTCTTAAATAGGACACCCTATATATTTGTTCATTTTTAGATTCTAAATTCATACGCATAATTCTAAACATATTTCATGTACAGTGTCCTATACGTTGGATGTACCTATACAATTTTTGTCATGTTTAAAATTCTATATGTAAAAAATGACGTTTGCAGGCCGAAAAATAGTTACCATTTAATTATTTAAATCAGTACCTACCCTGTTTTTATAATTCAAACTCTCTGTTTTTATAATTTTATGTTATTCAGCATTAAAGATAAGATTTTGTATTCCAAATATTTGTATTTTTCGGAATATTGACAATTTAACATTTTTTTATTGAAAAAAATGCTACTGCTTTTAAGTTCAGTTACTCTGAGTGAGTAACTCTCGGTATCGCGGGTATAGCATAATCATTACATCACTGTCTGACGACTTCCTGACTTCTGAAGTTAGCCTGATTTTTTATGCTGTTTCTTCAATTTTATTTTACATCTTCTTTTTTGAGCGCCCTGTATTAATAATTTTCAAAATATTATAAGAAGTCTACTAAAATAGGTCACTTTCTACTTAGAAAATTTAAATTTATAATTGTTTTTCGGTCTGAAAAACTGTCATTTTTTTATATCAAATTTTAAGATCCCCAAGTTCCTCCAAAATCTGAAATAATGTAAGTACGACTTAGTGACTATTCACTGATGTAGTCATTTTGAATAATTCTACGTTGCATTTGCAGTGACTGCATGCCCTGAATTAATAGATTTTGTTGAGTTAACTCTTCATTGTTTTCTTGATGAAATTTTAGTTCTTTCTGAAATTCTTCATTTTTGCCTGGCGCATCCGCCAAATGTTACGTGGAGGGCGCACAAGAGTGTAACTTAGTAAAATACTCGCTTTTATTACGAAAACTGTTTAGTTTAGATTCTATTGTGATTTATTGGTACCATAAACAAAGTATAAAAGATTAAAGAGATAGTGCAGTCAATAGTGTGACTAAGTCATACATACATTATTTCAGACTAAGGAGGAACTTGGGGAGATGGTCACTGTAAGAAAACTAGCACAGAACTGCTAGTCTGGCCCTGTTTGATTAGGTACCCCTAGTTCGGCGATTTTCGCCGACTATGCAGTTTTACCACAGATTTACAGATAGAGGTTTTACCAGTTTATTTGGCATCAGACTTTCAACTTTGATCGGCGATTATTGCAACTCCGCAATTTGCTTATTGATTTTAAGTATTTTAATAATTAATATACTATGTGAAATATGATTATGAATAATTAACAAATTTTTAAATATTGTACTACAAATTTTGTTTTCTTTTTTACTAACATGACAATGACAAAAACGTACTTTTTCTTCCAACCATACGAATAAGACACTATAACATTAAATTATTTTGTATAAAAAGAGGGCCATTTCGGGACTGTTTGAGACCTCCATAGCAACTGTACAAAAAAGAGATTATTGTACAGGGTGTCCAAAATAAGATCCTCTATCCCCTTATCTCAAAAAGTATAAAAGGTAGAGAAAAAAGTTAAATACGAAAGTTTTTTGTTTTTACCTGAATTTTTCATTTTTATAACTTTCTTGAATACAGGTTGATCAGTTTCTCTGATCCAGGTATCAACTTTCTTTTTTTAAATGGGACACCCTATATTCAATTACGTTTTTGAACTCTCCTTAAAATTCTAGGTCGACATTGTTAAGAATACCCTATACCTATCATTTACCGTTACGAAGATATTAGATTTAAAGAAAAAAATCTTTAAAAAACACCTGCTCAAAAAATCTCGGCAAAAGAAATAAGACATCAAAAAAAAAGGTAAATAGGGTTTATTTCGTAAACAATTAGACTCAGAAATTACTTCTATGAATCGATATTACCTGAATAATATACAGGGTGTTTTTGACAGATGGCTTAAACATGTATATGTTAAAACTCCACAAAATCGAAAATCTCTTATGGAACACCCTGTGTTTTATTATATTTTTGGATTCTCTATTAAATTTTAACCTTACTCTATATAACGTTCCCTATTCTTATTTTGCTTAGTTTTCAAGATATTGACGAAAATGTTTGGTGCGCTATTTATGAGAGACACATTTTAGGCCCTATCTTTCTTGGCCAATATTTAAATTGTCCCAGGAGGTATCTTAGGTAAAATACCAGCAAATGGCATTCATTAAAAACTTGCATTCTACCTTTATTGGATGCCGAAGAAGATGCCAATCAGATCATCTATCAGATGGATGGAGTTCCATGCCACAATACTGCAGTTGTAAAGAATTTTATTAACAACTATTTTGTGGAATGGATAGGGCCAAACGGGAATATGGGAGTATCCCATGGCCGCCGAGGATCCCAGATTTAACTCCACTTGATAACTTTTTATGGGGTACATTGAAATCCTGAGTTTATCAAATTCAGAATAATAATGTTGATGATTTAAAGATTAAAACAGGATGGAAATTGAAGCGCTCAATCAAAGTAATTGCGCTGAAAGAAAACTAGCAGTTATATACACAATATGCATAGCTGAAAATTAGCTGACATATAGGATTTAATAGGACTTATAGGACACTTGATTGAATTTATTATTTTTATAGTTATTTGTTGATTACTGTTACTTATTTGTGGTTCAAGTTACAAACATAGATTTGTTTATAATGTTAATTAATGAAATAATTTAAAAAATATTAGTTTTTAATAAAATAACATATTCTTAATCAGTATTAAGGCACACTTACTATAATATACCAAATAATAGTAGAGATATTTTTAATAATAGCCGATAATGATTTTAACTGACATTTTTTTCCACATTTTCGTCAATATCTTGAAAACTAAGCAAAATAAGAATAGAGAATGGTATATGCAATAAGGTTAGAATTTAATAGAGAATCCAAAAATATAATAATACACAGGGTGTTCCATAAGAGATTTTAGATTTTTTGGAGTTTTAACATATACATGTTTGAGCCATCTGTCAAAAACACCCTGTATATTAATCAGGTAAAATCGATTCATAGAAGTAATTTCTGAGTGTAATTGTTTACGAAATAAACCCTATTTACCTTTTTTTTGGATGTCTTATTTGTTTTGCCGAGATTTTTTGAGCAGGTGTTTTTTAAAGATTTTTTTCTTTAAATGCTAATATCTTCGTAACGGTAAATGATAGGTATAGGGTACTCTTAACAATGTCGACCTAGAATTTTAAGTAGAGTTCAAAAACGTAATTGAATATAGGGTGTCCCATTAAAAAAAAGAAAGTTGATGCCTGGATCAGAGAAATTGAACAACCTGTATTCGAGAAAGTTATAAAAATAAAAAATTCAGATAAAAACAAAAAACTTTCGTATTTAACTTTTTTCTCTACCTTTTATACTTTCTGAGATAAGGGGATAGAGGATCTTATTTTGGACACCCTGTACAGTTGTACAGTACCGAAAAGTAATTTGACATTGACATTGCATATCACATAATATACTGAAGTTTAATCAAATAGAAAAATAGAAACTGATAGTGACTCCGATGAATCGGTATACTGGAGGTGCTAATTAGAAGCGGTTGGAAAAAAAATATTATGTTAAACTCGTACAAAAAATACGTTTTCGAGACTCGTAAAATTGCCGGACTTCGCTACGCGTCGTCCGGCAACCCTTTCCCTCGTCCCGAAAACGTGTATTTTTTGTACTAGTTAAACAAATAACTATTATCGCACGCGTCCAAGTTTAGAAAACGAGCCGCAATGCGGCAAATTTTCTAAAGGACAAGTGCAAAAAACGCCTTATGAAATGCGTTGTTTAGACTGTTTTTTCTATTTTTCACCTACGAAAGCAAAAAAAAATCATCAGAATTTTCAATTCCCGTATAGGAATTTTTATACATCTTCTGAAACAGTAGGTGTTATTAACGTGTTATTATTTAGTTAAGTTATGATTTATATAGTATTTGTATGCCATTACTATAATAGTAACTATAGCACACCATACAAAACAAAGGATGTAAATTTGTCACTGCTAACATTTAAAAACAAAAAGTTGAATGTCGAAAAAGGTTTCTTTTCGATATGCAATTACGTTCCATAATGACTTGCTTATAGACCCAAAATAGAAAAAGTCTATTTTTTTAACAAGTGCGGTATTATTTCCTGATTTTGAATAAATTCACTGTGGCAAACTGTTCAGCTGAATCGAGAGATGAGAATTTTCAAATGGGGGTGAATAAAAAATTTAATAATAGGCGGTGTCCAAAGTATATGCTTAAATTGATATTCACAACAGTAAAGTCAAACTGGATTTTCAGATCCAAACCACTGTTTGGAGAACAGTGGCTCTCCAATCTTGGTAAATGCTTGGGAGGAGTCAAATATATAGAATAAAGAAATAACGAAATAATTTATCATGTATTTATTATTAAACACCGGTCACAACAAAGCATTTAATAGAGTTACTGAAAATGCCATACGTTTAAAATTACCACATTCTCCGAAGTTCCACCACTTTAGGGTTATATTTACGACTCCTCAATCACTAGATTTTTTAAGGATGTGTCGTAAAAGTTTTACCACTCAATTTTAGGACTTTTTTATACTGCCAAGAATGGCAGGGTGGATAATATAACATTATATTTCCTTTCTTGTAATCTTGTAACCTATTAAAAAACAAAAACTTGTAACATATTATGTCTTGTAGTCTATTATGTTATAATAACAGTTATAAATTCTGTGCTGTGTGCTGTTCCGAATATTTTAAAAAACCTCTTTTATAAATCTATAACTTAAGTAATTCTAAAAAATGATAAATTTCCTAAATTATGGAAAATATCAATAATTAGTCCAATATACAAATCAGGTGACAAATTAAACATTGAACATTATAGACCTATTGCGGAACTACCAGCCTCTGCTAAAGTATTCGAAGAGATATTGTATTTGTTGTGGAACCATTTTGGTAGAATTGTTAGCTCAAGACAGCATGAATTTATTTCAAAACGCTCGACTTCTACTAATTTGCTAACATCTACTCATTCCATATTGGACGACTTCGAGGAAGGTGTACAAGTATATACAGATACAGATACAGATTTTCGAAAGGCATTTGACAAGGTTGACCATGACGTATTAATAAAAATACTTTACATTTATGGAGTTGCTGATGCTTTAATCGCATTAATTGTGTCATATCTTCGAGATCGTATAGGATTGTAGTAAAATTCAACGATTCTATTTCTGACGAATATAGAGCAAATTCAGAATGTGCCTCAAGGTTCTAACTGGGGGCCACTTCTATTTTTATGCTTTATTAATGATCTCCCTACAATGATCTACCTAATATAATACATAATTCAAATTTTTTGATGTTTGCTAACGATCTAAAGTTTTACAACGCATCGAATGTCTCAATGATGGCTTTTTATTGCTGCATGACATGGTTGCAGCTCTTGAATGGAGCTGTGCAAACAAACTTGACTTTAACATTCAGAAATTTTATTCTATAACATTTACACGTAATAACCGATGAAGCGATTTAAATTTTTCAAATACTAGTAGGCACAGAATTGAGAGACCTTTTAAATACTATGCAACACATCCCGCCTTATCATTTAAAACATTTTATTTGACAGCGCCTGCGGCGCCATCTTTCATCTTAGGACAATAAATTTATTCAACCTGCATTTTGTCTGGAGTCTGACTTAGACGCGCACTGTATATATTGAAGATAATATAATTTTGTTTTTGGAGAAGTAGATTCAAACAAAGAACAAAAATTGTGTCACAGTAAATGGGCAGAGCGGAGATTTTGATCGATCACCCTGTACATAAATTATCAGTCAATTTACGTTCATTTGTTATTGAATAAGGAGTGTAGGAAATCAGTTAGTTACTTCATGGATAACCGCATTATTTTTCTTATTCTCATCCTACTCTTCCATGTATTTATAACACGAACAAAGGTGGGAGGGTAATTCGTTTTTATAATCCATATTTCATGGCCGTTACGAGCCACAACTAAAAATAAAACAATTTATTTTCCATTTGTTACCGGTGACCGAATAGGAATCACAAATGGATCGTCTGCGTACCGAATCTATTTAGTTCTAAGAAAGTTTCCAGAATTATGTATGAAATATGTACAGAGTGATTCTTCAGGAACAGTCACACATTCAGACGGTTATCTGAATATTCTAAATAAACGAAAAGTGATTGAAGTGAAGTACTTCAAGTGATGTCTGTGCAGTTAAGAGTGCTTGAATACATACAATAGATAGGAAGTTTCATTTAGGTATAAATAATCCTGACATGTAAAAAAGTTTCTAAAGCAACATTTTTCTATTTTGCGTCTATAAACAAGTCATTATGAAACGCAATTGCGTATGGAAAACAAACTCTTTTCGATATAAACACACTGTTATTTTTAAATGTTGATACCAACAAATTTACGTCCTTTGTTTTGTATGAATGAACTAAATGTTTATTAAGGTGTCATTATTTTCTATGAATTAATAAAATTTTTAATCAAATACAGGTAACTGCAATAACATTATTTGTCATATTTTTTCATCAAATATATAGTTAACGTGTACCTAAGTAGGAAATACATACATAAGTTAAATAAATGTCAAAAATCTCTGTACGGGAATTCAATTTTATGATGATTTTTCTTTGCTTTAATAGGTGAAAAACGTTCAAAATAGAAAAAATAGTATAAACAACGTGTTTCATAAGGCGTTTATCGCACTTGTCGTTTAGAAAACTTGGACTCGTACGATAAAAGTATGATATTCGTTAAATCAATGTGTGGGTGGGTGAGGAGGATGCTAATAAAAATTACAATGTCTTTTAGTGCTATATTTTTTACTATAATTTATTGCCTTCTTTCACTTTTTATATGTTATTTATAAGCATGTACAAAGACACACAAGGACGAGATGTGGTACTCTTTTGGTAACAGGCAAAAAACTAATATTTACATCAAGTAATTGTTTTGAAAAAAACATTGATTTCATTTAGATGTTCCATCTCAAATATATAGAAAACACTCTATATACTAGTATTTCGGCTTGTTAGGCCTTTTTCAATAGAATAAATGTCTATTACTAAACATTTCCAAGCGCGTTTTTGTTATTTATTTGTTTACGAGCACCTACCCCCGATTGATCCTACCATAAAGATTTTTTAATTTCTAATTGCTCTAATAGATCTAAGCGCTTTCCTTTCTTTTCACGATGCAGTACCTTTACATTTTTCTGATTTATAAAATGATTGTTTTCTATACAATGCGTAGAAAATCCTGAATTTTTTGCGTTATTTAATATGGACTTTTTATTATCTTTTACTCTAGTTTCAATACTTCTACCGGTTTGACCCACATACACGGCATTACAATCCGCGCAGTTAATTTGGAATACCCCCGATTATTTTAATTTATTAACCCTTTCTTTATTGTTTTTCAAAATCCTCCCAATAGTACGCTTGTTGACTAGGTAATCGTTTTACACCCGTTTCGTTCTATTCTGCCAGCTATTTTTTCGCTATAACCTGGGACGTGGTTAATATAACTATAGATGCCTTCTTTTTCCCGAATATTGTAAAACTCTCGACGAATTAATTTCCTCCTTTTGTTTTTTAGCATGCTATCTATTATAGTTTTTCTTTATATCCGTTATTTCTTGCAATTTGTTTGATTGTACTTAATTCTTTTTCAAAATCTGATTTTTCCAGCGGAAACATTAAAAGCCTATGTATTAAACTATGGAAAACCGACTTTTTTATTTGCCAGGACTGCTGCGAACTTGCCGGTATAATTGCGTCGGAAGTTGTTGGTTTTCTATAAACCGAGAATTTTAATTTATTTTCTACCTTTCTTATTTGTTACATCCAAATAGTTTAATTGATTGTTTTCCTCCTTTTCCTTTGTAAACTGAATATTATCGTTAAGCGAATTTAAAAAATTGAGAAAGCCGCTCAAATTTCTTTCAGTACCAGTCCAAATACAAAAAATGTCATCTACATAGCGAGCCCAAAAGTGAACATGGGATTTTAAATTATTGTCACTATTGAACAGTGTGTTTTCGAAATGGTTCATAAAAATTTCCGCTAGCAAAGGAGAAATAGAACTACCCATGGGTAATCCGTTTTTTTGTTTGTAATATTTTCACGTAATATTATCACGTCCCAGGTTATAGCGAAAAAATAGCTGGCAGAATAGAACGAAACGGGTGTAAAACGATTAGTGTCAACAAGCGTAACTATTGGGAGGATTTTGATAAACAACAAAGAAAGGGTTAATAAATTAAAACAATCGGGGAATTATCAAATTAACTGCGCTGATTGTAATGCCGTGTATGTGGGTCAAACCGGTAAAAGTATTGAAACTAGAGTAAAAAAACATAAAAAATCCATATTAAATAACGCAAGAAATTCAGGATTTTCGACGCTTTTTTCAGGATTTTGTATAGAAAACAATCATTTTATAGATCAGAAAAATGTAAAGGTACTGCATCGTGAAAAGGAAGGAAAGCGCTTAGATCTGTTAGAGCAAATAGAAATTAAAAAAATCTTTAACTATAAATGCGTGTACTACGAATGATCAGATAGATTTTACACTCTCGCCCTTCTTAGAAAAGGTAATAAAAACTCGGGCTTTACCAGATGGTAGGATTAATCGAGGGTAGGTGCTCGTAAACAAATAAATAACAAAAACGCGCTTGGAATTATTTAGTAATAGACGTTTACTCTATTGAAAAAGGCCTAACAAGCCGAAATACTAGTATATAGAGTGTTTTCTATATATTTCTTGGAACATCTAAATGAGATCAATGTTTTTTTCAAAACAATTATTTTCACGATGTTTCATAAAGAACCATCCGCTTCGAGTATCCACTTTATTTACATCAAGATTCAGCTTTGGCCGTTATATATTCTGTGTACTGTGTATGGCACCTTAAATTATTAATACATATACAGTAACATTGAAAACCGACTGACCCAAAACTTGATACGGATCTTGCATTTTCATGTCGACACACATAAAACCAACAGTTACGTATGTACAAATTAAAAAAACTCAACTCCCCGATGCCGTGACCCCCCGCAATATTTAATGAGTAAATATTGCCCAGATTCCAGATAAAATCTCCCAATGGACAAATGAAAGTACCATTCGTCGTCACGCTAAGCATAACCATATGTTATAGTGGCTATACAATCTCCATGCGGTATTTTCGGAATAGTCCAAGCGATTTTGTGGTTAGGGTAGGTGACTGTAGTTATAAATATGTTAATCAATTTTAGGTGGCATACATGGACATGACGTTATTATGCGACTATTTTTCCTCGTAATTGATTTATGAAAAAGATATAAAATCCCCAGTTTAAGTAAATTTAAAGGTTTCTTGAAATAGGTACTATGAAATTTTTTAATGCTCTCCTGACCAAAAAACCTACACACAAATATATCATATCCTTATAGCTAAAGGAAAGCACTCATCAATAGAAGATGTACGGTCATATAGAGGAGCTGGTGCAGATTCAGATCATTTTATGGTAACTGCTACAATGAAACAAAAAGTAAGAAAATCATGCAATAAAGGACAAAAACAGAAGTTGGAGCATTGAGAATTTTGTTAATGTAAGAAATTATTATGCACAACAAGTGAAAAACGACTATATGAGAAAAGCAAAGAAGTGGATGTAGGATTAGAATGGAATAATATCAAGGAGAGCTTAAAAAGTACATCAGACGAATATCTACGAGTAATAAAACGTAGAAGAAAAAAAATTATATAATGAAAATTGTAAAGAAATAAAATCAAGAAAGGTAAAGGCAAGAATTAAGTGGATTAAGACAAATAAAACCAAAGATAATGAAAAATATGATAAATTAAGGAAGACTTCCAAGAAAATAATAAGAAGAAGTAAGAGAGAGTGGATGGATAACAATATAAAAGAAATTGAACAAAAAAAATAATGAGCAGAAATACAAAAGTTTTTTACAAGAAAGTTAATAGGAAAACTAAAACATATAAAGACAGTAAATGGAATAAAGAACTAAGAAGATAAAGTGGTAATAAAGGATGAGCAATACAAACAAGTGTAGATAAAGTACTTGAGGGAGACCACAACATAGAAGAGATAATGAAAGAGGATTAGGAGGGCATCGTAAATGAACCAACAAAAGAAGAAATGGAGGAAATTATAGGAAAAATCCAAAATGGTAAGGTACCTGGTGAAGATGGAATTAATATCGAGCACATAAAGTATGGAGGTAATAAACTAAAAGAACGATTATATTCCCTCATCCAAACTATATGAAAAGAAGAAAAGATACCAAAAAATGGGAGATGGATCAAATAGTAACTGTATATAAAAAAGGAGACCAACAAATATGTAAAAATTATAGGGGAATCACACTGCCCTACAAATTTTATCTACAATAATACAACGAAGACTGGCAAGAGACACGAAAGATATAATAGGACAACATCAATGTGGATTCGTACAAGGCCGATCAACAATAGATGCAAACAAATAATGGAAAAAGCACATGAACATAAAATAGAAATAGAAATGATGTTTGTTGACTTCCAACAGACATTCGACTCTATAATAAGAGGGCACCTTATGCTAGCGCTGAAAGAATTAAGAATACCTGTAAAGTTAAGAAGACTAATACACGGATCTAAAACCCCACACTGGGATGTTTTTACTTTTCTTTAATCACCATGATGATGATGGTAAGAAAATAGCCATACTAACTAACAATTTTTTAATGGATCTGCTTATTTTTCGGAAATTATAAATGAATATTTCTCTAACAGAATAGAAACATATTTATTGGTTTGTATTTCGAGGGACTGATAATGCAAGAAATGTCTACGCTCAATTTTGTTGCATAATTTCTAATGTCAAGATGTTTAGGTGTGGGTTAGGTTAGGTTAGGTTATGTTCAAAAGTGAGTGGGCCGAAATCCAGACCCTTCACCTCGACCATGTGGTCTATTGTGACTCACACCTACTTATATTTCACCCAATAGGTCCAGCTTCTTAATGAAGCTGATCACCTTATTCGGTGAGAACTTATTCAGATCCTCTGGCAGAAGTTGTTTGCCAAATAATGAGTATCTGATCCTTTCCCCAGCGGGTCAGGTGCATAATATGTGTTCTGCCGTTTCATCATCTTCTAGGCACAAGCGGATTTAGGTGTAAGGAAATTTGATAAAAAATCCCTAGAAAATTATTCAGATTGAGCGGAATTTAGCTACGCAATACATTTTAGTTAAAATAACGAAGTTGATGTAAACTTCCGCTATGTACCAAAATGTATCATGAAAAAGATCAGAGGCGCTTTTGTCTACAGGAACCTTAATTTCCAATAAAGGTCCTATGAATCACTTATTACACGTTTTGAAATTACTATGAATATATTTTTTTGATTTATTGAGTATTTTTTATTTATGTTTGTTGGGAAGATTATTATCGTAACTGCTTTAGGATGCACACTTACGGGCAAACTACAAAATGCAACTTATTTTAACTGCATTCTTGCACTTGTAAGATTATTGTTACTTGCCACCTTTAAAAATTTCAAGTAAATAAATTGCAAGTACAGTAGATGTTAGTGTTCCTGCATGTTCGTTATCTTACAAACTTTCCATAAAAACTAATAGGATTTATGAATGTTACAGTTTATTTCAAAAAGTACCACCGAAAAACATATTGCCCTCTCTAAAGTATGACTTGCTCTCTCTAAATGTCAGTCCTGCCTACAACCCTGGGTATATTTGTTTCTTTCCCATTTCAGATTATGAAGAGACAGTCTTTATTTCCAATTTCTCCACTATAATTGTCATGTAGGTAATAGCCCCCTTACAGACACCATGCAATACAAAAACGGGTTAATTATACCCCACCTCTTTACCTACAAATAAAAACTATGCTTTGATTCGATTCGTTTGTCGATCACCAACGATCGGTGAGGATTCCTCACTGTCCTAGTACAGGGTGAACCAAGTTCAGTAGGACTCGAGGCTTTCTCAAAATTGTGATATGTCGGGGAAAATATCCGAGGTTATACTCATTATAAACAAACAATATCGTAAAGTGAAGCTGAGTAGCCAGTCATTACTGACTCGAAAGATTCAAGATTTTAGTCATTGAAATTTCTCTGACAATACTTCAGAATTTTGAACCAAGTAAACTCTGATTTGCTTTTTTTCTAACAAAAATTATTAAATATGTAAAAAGGTATTATTAAATATATAAGAAGAGTTGAAAAAGCGTTGATTTGAATCCCAATGTGTTATTTATTATTCGGATCATAAAACAAAAATGAAGAAAACAATCGGTAGGTAATTAAGTAAAATTATCCATAAATCTCAAGAATTTTGACACGTTTTATGTTCACGGTACAGTAACCGTGCTACTTATTGGCTGGCAACACATTTTTTGAGAGATGAAAGTGATGAAACATCACGATCGCATACCAAAGGTTTATTTGTATTGTCTAAAAAGGATTCCAGAACTGTGCTCATCGGTTTTGTTCGCGAACGTCAATTTTGCAACGTTTTCTATTGATACAAGAAAATCTAAACGATTTTGTCAACTCACTATTCATTTCATAACTACACTTTAATATATTTGACTGAATCTAAATAGAGATGATATCTAAATAGCAAATTGATTTGCCAAAGATTTACTTATCTACAAACTAATAATAAAGTTAACCTAACCTAACTCCTATCTATAGATATGGACCCTGTAGATAAGGACCCTAAATAATCATATTTTTGCAATTTTAGTTTTGATTAGCAAGTCTTCGAAATCATATCGCTAACACTTTCAATAGGTGTAGGTAAGCCTAATTGATGAGATTTTAAATATTTAAGAAAATACGGCTAGAAATAAATGCATAAATCCATAATAAGTTGAAGAACACCTCAAAGCGCAGGTTAATCCAAACAATTGTTACTTTTGACCATAATATAGTCAAATTATCACCCAGAAATCGTTCCACAAACGATCACAAATTTGGTTGGAACACCAAAAACATCATCCGTCCAGTAAACCGTCCATCTCTGGGTTGGAAGGCATTTTATTTATACACGATTCATTTTAAGACCGTAGCGCCAAAACGGCAGTAACCTATACTAACCTTGGGCCACTGACACTGACGTTTGAAATTGTATTCATCAAAGATTTGTTGTCGAGAACTTTCAACCAGGTAAAAAGCTTGGAAAACTATTTTGAAAGGGGTAAATATTGATATAAAATTAAAATAGATTTCAATATTTTTCGAGCGTTCAATCTGAAAATGAAACTTAACCTCAAAATATGTCAAATTCTTTAGTGGACATACGGCATAGGTACATACCTTTATGGAAATAGTCATTCTTAGAGAAAAGTAAAAGAGCACACACTCTACTTTGCGTTCTTTAGCTTCTTTATCCATACTTGTCGCCTGTAATTCTTTAATGCCCAACTTATAGTTTCTACGATAGCTCCAGATTTTCCCGCTTTTGGAAAAGTATGAAACTGATCTCTGGGTTTTTCTTTGTCCAAGAGGAATAATGACGCTCACAACAATAATGATTCATATCTAATCAAAGCAATTAACTAATATATTTAACGGATATTTCAAAATTCACAATAGACGTACATACGCAAAACTGAACCAAAGACCCATGTGTTAGTTGTGCATGCCGCCAGTAGATAGCGTATTGCTTAGCAAGAATCGCGTATAATAAACAGCTTTTCGAGGCGTTGGAACAAATCTCAAAAAGAACTCTTATATATTTTCCATAAAATACGTTCATAAAAACTGTCACTAAGTATATGACATCGATATCGCTCATATTCATGTCGGAAAAAATCCGTTAATCCAATTTCTTCCCTACATTGATATGAAGCCAGTAAATCCGCTGCCTGGGTTACAGCGCACACCCTGTACAGTCCGAGGCGATAAGTCGAGCGGTATGCGCCGCGATCAATGTGGGCCGCCACCACGTGCCCGAAGGGGAGACCACTCGTTCCTCTCTCTATCCCGGAACCGTTCTGGGAACGGCGAACGGCTGGATGTAGTTCACGCGCCTTCGAAAGGTCACCCTTAGATTTGCGTAATAAGACGATTAATAAGAACAAGTGCGTCTGTAATCGGTAATTTTTACTCTCGTTTAATGAGGTAATTCAACTCGTGAGCGGCACGTGAACAAATTTTTCTCGTGCCCAAGAAATAAATATAGCATGTTAAATGACGTTATCGAAGAGATTTCATGCACGGGAAATTTATCTGAAAAAAATGTATCTCCATGACATACCGAGGTATCGAATCTTCATCGAGGGTAGATTCAGAAGGGTAGAGGGTAGGAGGGTTCAGGGATTTTATGCTACATTTATGTCAAAAATGGTTTATATTGTCAAAATTTGTCAAGAAGTTCTGTTGAGGTTTCTTGATTGTAATCTTATGCATTTTTAATTATGATTTTCACCGTAAAGCACAAAATTTACATGATTGAAGCTTCTGTAACTAGCGTGCTAGTTGATAAAATTTAGGAATACAGTCATGAATACAGTTATGTATGATAATTTTCGAAAGAACTTCCCACACTTAGTAACGCCAAAGGATTTTATTGCGTGCCTTTACGTGCCAGAAGTTATTAATGACGTTTGTCGACATGTGGAAAAATATATTACTTTGAAACGTTTGTCTTAAGAAATTGTACTTTCTTATGGAACATGCCGAACGAGTATAATGAAGAACCTGCACATGCATCCATATGAGATGCAACCATATCCTAGCTCTTTTGCAGACATACCATCCCAGACCTTTTCCGTCATCTTGGTTGCGTACTGCCAGTAATTTATCGATAATTTAATGAATAATGATTTGCTAAACTTAATACTTTTTCTGACGAGACAATCATTTTTCTAAGTACCTACATCAATTTTCAAAATATACGAATGTGCACGTCTGAAAATCCACATGTTTTGGTGAAATCACCAAACAATCTCGGAAAATTGGTGCTTGGATAGAAGAATAATTGGACTCGTTTTTTTCAATTTCACAGTCAAGGCAAAGAAATACAGAAATACCATTTTGACTGAATTTATTTAACGCTTACCTATACTGACATTGACACTAATTTCAGATTTAACCGCCAATATCTATTGACCGTGGTCATGATCTGACATGGTTTGGGGTCGAGCGGCATTATCGCTGTTTACCCTCCCCATCCCTGTAGGCCTGGACTGCCTCGTAGAGGTGGACCCCATCCTTCACCAACCCCGATCACAGAAAGTGATAGGTGTGGGTGATTCGTGGGGTCTCCTCCTAGGCTGGCTCTATCCTGCAGGCTGTAAGATCTTCTAGAGATTAAATTTAATCGAAAATTTGTAATTTCTGGCTAAACCTGAAATCAGTGTCAAACGATAGCTTACGAAATGTCAAGATTAGGAATGTGCAAACACTTTTACTTGATCTCAAACCGTTTTTTTAAATGGAATGACATATTTTTTATTTCATATTTGAATTCGGATCATTTTTCCGAATTCGCCAATATATGATTTACTAGTATTATTCAGAGTACCTAGTTCAGAAGATTTGAGCATTTTTTATATCTTAATCACAACGAGTTGAGCACCCTGTATCTTTTTTAAGAAAATAAATATTAGATAATTTTTGGCTCCATTAATTATGCTATATGGTCTAGTTTTACTTTCTGTAGAATTTCATTTAATAGCTTTCTTGTATACAGGGCGAATCAAACATCGCAACCACAGTTTTCTCAATTTTTATAAATGAAACACCCTATACATTATCATTTTCATTAAGGTCTCTCACAACTGTTTATTCTAAAAAGCATTCCCTATACCTAATTGCAACGGTTTTTGAGATATGTAAGGTTTTTTACTCTAAATTCTTATTTTGTTTGGAAATAGATATGGGATGGACCAACTGTTTAGTCAGTATAACTATTGTAACAAAAGCACACAGGGTAAACGTCAAGTAAAGTAAATATCTTTAGAAAGTAACATCTGGCTCAAATAGATAGATTTTGTAAAACCATCTCTGGTTCTGTAGCAAAGATGTCATTTTGGGTCATAAATAGTATTGATAATTGTTCGGGCTTAACAGATTTAGTAAAGCATTTTATGGATGCCTAATTCCGTGCATTCCTGGACACGGAACAATGTTGAGGACACAGAGCGCCAATTGGGCGTAACTAATTAAAGCCAGTAAATTATAATGAATTATGGTGGTACTTGGAAGTTCTCGGAAATACGATCTTTTATATGTTCAGTTAAGTGTAAAGGCATAGGTCAACCAGGTTTTTTGAGGGGAGTTTTTCCTGGAAGAGTATCAATAGAGTAAGCCGTAACTCCCTCTCACTTTGAGACGAGGATAATATCTAAGGGTTTTAGGTCACTAGCTAGTAAACAGTATTTTGATTGGCCACCGTGACACAAACAGGTCATGGTTCGCGGTACTAGACAGAGAGAAGAAACGTACTTTAACAACCAATGGGATTAGTGTATTTAAATTTTATAGCAAAGAAACTTTACTTGGAGAGTTTCGACTGAAGAAAAGTCAGTCTCCCGCGGTACGACTTCACCACCAGTTTGTAATTATTTGGGGCTTCTCCCCATAGTATGAGGGCACACCACCCAGGCAGGGTAAAGTACGTTTCTCGGGCTCGAAGTAGACGCCGTTAGTTGTTTTATATAGAGTCATTCAGTTTAGAGTTCATTAGTATTGTATTCAGTCGTTTTCTTAGGTCAAATATTATTTCAGTATTTTGCATTTCTATTTTGTTTACGTTTCTAAATTCTATTTATTTGTTATTAAAAACCCTTGCCTAAAAGTGCTGTGTTTTCGTGCAAATCCGCCCAACTACCTTCTCAGTGTTAGCATATAAGAAGTGTCCCAGGAATACGTCCTTACATCGAGATTCAGGATAAGATAACCCACGGTAAGTCAATACTCTTTTTATACGTCAATCACAGCATATCTCGAACCCCGCGACAGAGAAATCGATTCAGTAGTAAAACTTTAGACTCCCTTTCGAGATAACTGAATAATTAAGTAAGTTCCGCGAAGCCTGTAGAGTACATCGACCAGCCTGTTACACTATCTAATGCAAGTACCAAGTGAACTACATAAGATAACAGTTCAAATAAACCGTATATCATTTTCACATTTTTTTACTGATTTGATTTGACTGATTTTTTACTGGCCCCACAGCCAGTAATGCGCTGGATTAAGATCAAGCGATCTTGGAGGCCATGAACTGTTCGGTAAATATGCGAGGGTGCTCTATCCTGCGTAAAAATCATGTTTTCAATTCTTTCATGCTTGTTTTGTAGCAATGGAATGGCATAATCTCAATCGTTTCAATTTACGTTTACGTGAGTTTTATTTTGACAACAATTCTCTAAATCCCAAGTTTGACACTTGTATCAGCAGTTGACACAACAACTCTTTTGTTTTCCATAGATACAGTAAAATCCAATTATTGAATCAACTAGATTCCATTTAGTTTTTGCTACTAGCTTGTGATTTCTTAAAATTATATAAGACTCTAAAGTATACCCCGTACTTGATGATGACCCCTTATTCTAATATTGTTCAAATATGTTGGCAAAGGATGGAAATCAATAAAATATATATAATTTATAGTCGACTGTTAAAATAGATTTTCATGAGATATGATATAATAATTGATGTAAAAATATAGGTAACTGATATTGATAAAATCGTTTTTTGTTTAACATTTATTAGAAATGTGTTTTTCATAAAGCAAAATATAAATATAATAAATAAGGAAATATAAACTTCACTGAATCGATAGAATTTGACTATATATTTTTTTGGTTTAATTTCTTTATGGAGACAAGATGTTTGTAATTGCAATATATGGAATTTTAACCCCGTCACGTTAGTAATAATTTTTCCTATTGCTTCGTATTCTGAATTTATGCAATAAATAGAAACCCCCATTAAAATCAAACCACGTGGATCTTTACCAACAAGTGTTTTGCCCTACCATGTGCATGGTTAATAATAATACTCAATCTCATTGCTCCTAGGAAACCAATCTAAAGATTTAAAATTAATTTTTGAATATTAGCATATCCTCTCAATTTGCACTAAGTCATAACATAACCATCTTTTGAAACCCTTAAGGGTGCCGTACCAAAATGAAGCCAAATTTCATATTATTGACGAAAAGTAATCGAAATGTGAATTATTTTATTGTTAATAAAAAAGTTAACACACGTGGTAAACATATTTTCTAAAAAGAAACTTATTCAGTCGCAGAAAATCAATAAAATGACCAAGGGTGTGTCACCAAAGTGGCCTATTAGACGTTATGGACAAACTAGAAGTAACTCGAATTTGAAAATTTGTACTCTCGGGTTTTCGAATGTGTTCTTTTTAATGAAAATATTTTTAATTGCGCAGCAATTAAAAATATTTAATATTTAATTTAAGCAGGGACTTCCGGTTATACCGGAAGTCGCCACCAACTCCGTTATTTTCAATGGAACACCCAGTATATTATTGCATTTTTAGATTCTACGCTTTATTTTAGGGGTACTTTCATCAAGTTTTCCTATACCTACCTTTACCTGTTTTAAAGATATTTTGACTTTACTGATTTTTTTTATTTGACAGTACATCTTTGAAAATTATCCATAGCAGTTATTTTAAGAATCAACAAATTTAAATTCACAATATTTGTAATAGAGCCCCTCTGCTTCTGAACAAAGTGTTTAGTTTTACTCATTAATGTACCGGGTGTTCAAAATTTCCTTACCATTTTGCAAAAATTGAAACCGTCAAAACTCGTTTATCTTAAATACAATGCCCCATATTTTTTTATACGTCCTGATGCAGAATTAAATTCTGCATCGTTCTATGTTAGCATTCCCTATACCTATCTCTTTCAGTTTTTGAGGAATTCTCGTTTTTAGTTATTACTACCCGAATTTTAATGAAATACATGGTAAACCACTAGTTTGATTTTTACATAGTAGGCTAACGTCATCTTAAACAATTAATTGTCATTTCTAGCGTTCTGTCAGTTTAATAAATACACATTTCTTACTGAAATAAGAAACTCTACTAAGATGGCAGAGAATAATTTCACAAATGAAGATTTTTTAAATTTATTAGTTATTTATATAGGGAATGTCACAAAAATGTATCTAGGACTTGTCGCATGTTTCGTGTAAAATTTCCAAATCTGCTGATTCTTAAAATAACTGCTATGGATAATTTTCAAAGATGTACTGTCAAATAAAAAAAAATCAGTAAAGTCAAAATATCTTTAAAACAGGTAAAGGTAGGTATAGGAAATCTTGATAAAAGTACCCCTAAAATAATGCGTAGAATCCAAAAATGCAATAACATACTGGGTGTTCCATTGAAAATAACGGAGTTGGTGGCGACTTCCGGTATAACCGGAAGTGCTGCGCAATTAAAAATATTTTCATTAAAAAGAACACATTCGAAAACCCGAGAGTAAAAATTTTCAAATTCGAGTTGTTTATAGTTTGTCCATAACGTCTAATAGGCCACTTTGGTGACACACCCTGTATAAGTATATAAGTACCTACACAACTTCTATTTGTTTCAAATTGACCATTAAAAATCTCATACTAGTGGATCAATATATAAAATTAATTATCTATATTAGTTCATATTTTATCATCGAACACGCACAAAATTTCACTCTTGTTTGTATACATAAAAATTACATTTTAGAGGAATTTAAATATTGAAAACATCCAACTCCAAATTTAGACTTTCGAATTATTGGTATTGCTATTACGTTAAATCAAAAGTTTTTGATATTTATGTCCCGAAAGGAAGGTCTGAAATGGTACCCAGATAGCACAAAGTGATTCAGAAACTAACTTCTGAATATTCTTTTCGAAGATTCAAATATACTGAGATCATACATTAATGAATGAAGTTGTTCTGCGAATGTCTATAGCATGAGAAAGTACACTGTTGGATATGATTGGGATAATTTTAGATTATTCAAAAAAATTGTTTTATCATGATTTTTTATTGATTAAACTGCTTAACAAACCTATTGCTAGACGAAGCAATCCCATGAATAGTAGGTATATATGTTTCGTTACGAATTGCTTATGAAAAACCCCAGGTGAATATTCTTATATCATTTATTAAAAAATTAAACTTATTTGAATATTCCTGTAATATTTTGTGCAGATTATTCTATTAATTTGTTAAAACGAACGTTCTATGGATAGTCTTCAAAGTGAAAGGTATTCATGTAATATTATATGATATTTAAAAAAGTATATCCTTTATGGGAGGTTGAGAGAATATTCTTTGATTAGGTAAGTTGTGCTATGTGGGGAACTTTAAGACGCTGTGAACATAAATTTACTACAATAACAGGTTGTAGAAACTAGTTCTACTACTTGTCAGATGGCATGCATATAGCAAATAACTACGAATAGTAAGGACATCATTAAGACTATCCTCCATCTGTAAAAGCCTTATTTAAATAAGGACTAAAACAAATCAATCCAAAACAGCTATTCTCCTGGCTATATGCCGCTCCGAGTGCTGAATTACAAAGCAAGATTTGCCGTATTTGGTCTAAACACAGTTAGAATCAAAAATACAAGGATTCGGATTGCAACGAAAACTACGAGGAAATACGCAGACCACACATCGTAGGATGCCACTAATTGCAGTATTTAGACCAAAATATGGCAAATCTTGCTTTGTAATTCTGCGCTCGGCGCGGCATATAGCCAGGAGAATAGCTGTTTTGGCTTGATTTGTTTTAGTCCTTATTTAAATAAGGCGTTTGCAGATGGAGGATAGTCTTAATGATGTCCTTACTATTCGTAGTTATAAATTTACTGCACCGAATGATAATAAAACTGTGAACATTTCCGTCACGTCACAGCCTGACGCAAAGATATAAGAGATAGCAAAAATTTCCTTCTAATGGATTTGATGTTTCACCAAACACGAAATCGCAGATCCTTTATTTATATCGATACAATTTTTATATAGGTAAATGTAATTATAGAATAAATCTGGTTATATATAGAGACGCAATGTGGATTTTAACTGACAAATTAAAATATAATGCAAACCCCACCACAACACCCAAATCTTTATAGCTGCACAGTCTTGCATGTAGCTCTGCCTTCTCGAGATACACCAAAACAACAATGAAAAAGTGTAGAATTAGTGTCCGTTTAATATTAGCCGCTGCTTACGGAGCGCGTGTTGCCGTTGCGAATCGTGCCAGATTTTAAAAATAGACTGCGCGTCGCTTCATATTATTCACCCTTATCTCTTTTTAAGGCCATAAAACCTCTCTGACGTAAATTCGTTCGTTTCTCGAAATCCCAAGGAGCCGAGAAAATTTAATATAGGTGCAGCTTGTCAATAACAGATACAAATAATATCACAATCTGGCGGAAGTTCTTCCACACTCGCTTCAATATTGAGAAGGCGTATGCCGTAATAGAAGCCATATATTATGTTGATCGTTGACCCAATAACATACGAATTGTGATATAACACTACGTGCTCTTTAATTGAATTTTGTTCAAAATCTATACATCATAATAGATCCTTTCCTTTTGCTGCGGTACCTACTGAAGAGTAGCAAAAACCTCGAAACTATTCCTTTGAACGTTGGCCACTAACCAATATATTATCCTTACCTAACTAACGGACAACATTTGGAATGGTTCCATAACAATACGAAAATGTACAGAATATAACTAGGTATATCAGTTACTTCATTCTCCGTCGGAACTTTTATCTTTCCAGATCACAAGCGTGCCGCATCTACGTTGGATAACAAAACCCCCTCGTTACAAGGGAGGTTGTAAACGTAGTTTACCTGGGGTTTTCCAAAAGTGCAGCATTAACTTATACAAATTAAAATAATTCAATTGGTAGGTAGTTGACCATGTTCAAAAATACCGGGATATCAAAAAATTATCTTGGTCAAGGGTGGTTGTGGAATGTAAAACGTGTGTCTTACTTTAAATTTAAAATAATTATGTCACTGAGTCACTGTCACACTGACATCATCAATAACCTACAAATTTCATACCTATTTATTTCAGTTGTAAAACAATAATGAACGACAAATTATGAAATAACGGTTTTAGTAACCAGAAAAACTAAACTACAGTAATTGTTGGAAATGTCCCTCGTTTTGTTCGATGCACAAGTTGACGCGCCTCCTCATGCTGTGAAAAGCGTTTTGCAGCATTTCTGGCGTTATGGTTGCACATTGCTGAACAATTCATTGTTGCAGTTCTTGCAAATTATTTACCGCAGTTGCGAAAATCTTGTTTTTTAAGTAAGGAGATATAAAATAGTCCATAATTGTCAAACAAGGTGATCTCGGAGGAAACTCAACTTCTGTATGCAAACTTATCAGCCGGTCATCAAAAAACTCGCGGAGGAAAGCAATATTTTCTCGTGTAGTATGTGCTGTTGCACCGTCATGCTAGAAATAACCGTACCGAAATTCATCATCGTTTAACTGTTGCACAAATTCAGCCAAAAAGTTGTGTCTGTACCTTTCTGCGTTGACGGTGAAATCGAAAAAAATTGGCCCAATTATTCTTCTGCGAGAAACTGCCATCCAAACACCAATTTTTTGAGCATGTAGTGGCGATTCAGTAAAAACATGAGGGTTATTATTGCTCCACATTCGCATATTTTGAGAATTGATGTATCCCGAAAGGTGGAACCACGCTTCGTCAGAAAAAAAATTTAAGTCCAGAAGATCGTCATTCATTAAATTATTGACAATCCAAAGGCAGTAAGCAAGGCGTCTGGGGTGGTCTGCGGGCAGAAGAGCTTGATGTGCTTGCATCTTATATGGATACATGTTCAAGTCTTTCTTTAAAATCTTATGACATGTGCCATAAGAAAGTCCAATTTCCTGAGAAAGACGTTTCAAAGGTTTTGCAGGCTCCTCTTCCATACGTTGACGAACGTCATTGACAACTTCTTCTGTACGAACTCTTGGTCTACCAGCACCTTTTTTATGAGTCACACAACCAGTTTCGCGAAACACTTCAACACAATTTGTAAGGCACGCATAAAAATTGTCCGGTAATATTGTCACGTTTGGGAAGTGCTCTCGAAAATTGTCCAAACACAAACGTTGACTGTATTGCCAATTTCCATTAACTAGCGCACCCGTTCGAAAATAGGCTTCAATCATGAAAATTTTGTGCTGTGTGGTAAGAGGCATGATTCAAAAACTGGATTAGAAAATTTCAGCGCAATGACTTGACTGATTCTGACACAACAAAACATATTCAAAAATTTAAAGTAAGACACACGTTTTACATTCCACAACCACCCCTGACCAAGATAATTTTTGATATCCCGGTACATCATGCTAATTACTTATATTTATATAACTATATAAGTATATAAGTATATACCCTTCCCTTCAAATTTAGGAATGTTAATGTTAATAGGGGCATTGAGGTGTGTTATAAATTGCTTTATTGCGTTGACCCACGAGCAGCAAGAAAGTTTCTATATTTACAGAAGTACAGTATACTACATATCCGAAAATGTTAGATTCGACTGGAACTTTGATGCCTTGGAAGATATCAGAGGAATAAAACAAACGTGTTTTAACAGACAGGTAAAAGTCCTTTCCTTCAGGAATAAAGTCATATGGGGTTTGATAGGTCTATCTCTAATGATAATGAAGACCTGTCCGAAAGTAAGTGCCACAAGAAGCAAGTGTGAAACAGTAACGAACAGATTTTCTCAACACAATACGTTTATGGTATATTCGTTTGGCTATATCTTTCTTACTATTAGATATAGACGCATCGAGCCCTACACGACTTTATTCCTTTATATAATGGCATATAACACGTATTTGGGTGTGTTTAACGTAATAATTTAGTGGTGCTTGTGACTTTTTGGTATTGCAAAGTTAAAAACGACGTGGATAGGATTTGTATATCTTTATTTTTACATTTTAAAATGGGATTCAAAACAAACCAGCACCACACAAACTGCCATGTTCATGGGTGTCATTTCACAAAATGCGCTAACAATAGTGTTTAAGATGGAAGATAGAAGTTTGGTCCTAGTATAAGAAATAATTCCTCACTCATTTCTTTAAAATTTATATAACAATTTAATAACAAGGAACACGTTTATTTTTACAACATAACTACTTTCTTGTTGCAGTATTTATGTGGTGTGTGCTTCTGATTTTTCTATTAGTCTTAAAAAAACAGAATATCTATATTTTAATTTAAACATAACAATAATTATTTAAGTAACAAGAAAACATAACCACTAATATGGTGTCACATCCACTTTTTTTCCGTTTGTCACACTTATTTTAGCCTAAAATGTAAGTAACCAAAAACTACCTGTTTCAACCCAAAAAATTCATATTATAGTTAGCAAAGAAGCACTTATGGGATATATAACTGCTTTTACCACTCTTGTTATCCTTTATTTCACCCTAGGTTAGGTTAGATTAGGTTCAAAAGTGAGTGGGCTGAAAACCAGACCCTCCACCGCGACCATGTGGTCTATTGTGGCTCACACCTACTTATATTTCACCCAACAGATCCAGCCTCTTAATAAAGCTGATCACCTTATTGGGTGAGAACTTATTCAGATCCTCTGGCAGAAGTTGTCCTTTGCCAAATAATGAGTATCTCATCCTTTCCCCAGCGGGGCAGGTGCACAATGTGTTCTGCCGTTTCATCATCTTCTAAGCACAAGCTGAACGTAGCATCTTCTGCTAGGCCGAATTTGTACAGATGATATTTTAAACGGCAGTGACAGGTATATAGACCAATTAAAGTTCGTAGGTACAACCTGCTTAACCTTATTTCACCCTTTCTAGTACATGAAGTCAGTATATTTATGGACATTGAATGCTAATTGGTAAATGATGGGATATAAAATGCAAAATTTTTACTCGTTTTCCTCCATATTTGTTTACAATTTGCAACTCCCTCATAGGTAATTTGAATCGCCAAAAGCTACTAACTCTATAAATAAATATGAGCTTATCATTACCAGCAGATTGATATATTTGTGTATTTTTGTAGAGAAATCGTAATTGGTTCATTTCATGGAAGATCGCTACCCGTAACCGCATCACCCTGTACATTATCGCCACTAAAAAGGACTTTGACCACCTATGCTATCGTCATCCGAAAAAAGCTGCCAACGCTAGCTAAAAATACGCGGTCATCGTAATTCAATAAAGTTCGAAGGTTCCTTTTATCTGTCAAAATCGCTATATTTTATCCTATTTTCGGCGTTTAATCTTGACCTTACACAAATCCCCAAAAGTATCCAATTAGCTAACCGAGGAAAGAAGGACCGGAAACTGTTAGCTGAGTAATAATAAGTTTAAGTTTATGTATACATTCCAGCAAAACATGCCAAGCGGTCCGAAGGATTACGTATCTTTTCGCAGAAATGCTTCCGTTTATAATTTTATAAATCGTTTACTCTGATTCATGTAATATTTTTACGTAGGTCAGTAAAAGGCAAAAAGCGTGTTTTCGGTTTCGATATGGAGCTGGTTGGGGTCATTTGAGTAAAGGTAGGTAACAGTGCAGCTTTGGGTCAACTGATAGTTTAGGTACTAATTTTAATGGCTGAAATATTTCTTTGGATTTATTATTGAATGTAAGATATTTTTGGAAGAAGTGTTTGCAAACCTTTAAAATGCGTAGCAATAAAAAGAAGATAAAACAGTTATATATAGAATTTAACTAATTAAAAATAGGTAGTTTCACTTGCACAGGGAGATACTGTATTTCCTGGACGGTAGTAATTTCGTTTTTTTAAACTGCAACCTATATTTTTATAATTTTTTCGAATTCTACGATTTTTATAACACTTTTTTACGACTTTTAGAATAGTTCCCTATACCTAAACTTAATATTTTCTGTGATATTCTGATTGTTTTGTGGAATTAATGTTTTTTAGTATAAACTGTTAAACTGTCTACACTCATATTTTTAACAAATTAAAAAATAAGGTGATATTTTTTGCAAGGTGATTTTTTTGAGGATTTTGAGGACTTGTCAAACCTTTTAGAAAATACATATAAATATTTCAAATTCTATACAGGATCCTCGAAATTTTGCGCCAACTTGCGTCAATTTGAGACGCAACTAGGTAAGTCGATTTTTAAAATGGAACACCTGTATTTTATAGAACTATAAGAAGCGCCAATATAATACTCAATTGGCTGAAGCTTTCCCTGCTATGGCTAAATCGAATATTTTTTCTTAAACATGTATATTTATATTGGAACATTTGGTGTGAAGCTAACACTGACGTAGCTTTCCACATAACACCAAAACACTATACTGCACTCGACGCGCGTTTCGCCAACCAAGTTAACATCATCTAGAGATGATTAAGCTGGAACTTATGTACCATTTGCTCAATGCGCAAACTCCTCACCCGACCAAGCACAGTATATACATTGTTTTATATACTGTGGGACTAACAAACCATGTTATAGGCACGGAAATCATATGAAAGGTAATATACTTTCTCCATTCTATTGGCCATCCAAATTACCGATGAGGGCGCTGCAAATTGTAAACAAATATGGAGGAAGACGAATTTTGCATTTCATATCATATCATCTAGCAATTTAGCATTCAACTGCCATAAATATAGTTACTTCATGTGCTAGTTAGGGTGTTAGGGTGAAATACAGGATAAAAAGGGTGGTGAAAGCAGTCAAACGTCCCATAAGTGCTTCATTGCTAATTATATGATTTTTTTGGGTTGAAACAGGTACCCTAATTTGAGCCCTCTGCATGAAAATATTTGAACCTACTTAAATGGTAATTTTTGGAGGCTTGTTGCTGATATAATGATAAATAACACGTATTTGGGTTTGTTTAACGTAATAATTTAGTGGTACTTGTATTTTTTGGTATTACAAAGTTGAAAACGGCGTGGTTAGTATTTGTACATCTTTATTTTTACATTTTAAAATGGCATTCAAAAGAAATCAGCACAACACAAACTGCCGTGTTTATAGGTGTCATTCCACAAAATGTGTCAATAGAAGTGTTTAAGATTGAAGGATAGGTAGAAGTTTGGCCCTAGTATAAGAAACTGTTTCTCATTCATTTCTCCAAAAAGCATGTAACAATTTAATAACAGGGAACACGTTTATTTACACTACATAACACTTTGTTGCTGTTTGTCTATACTTTTCTATAATTAGTCTTATAAAAGCAGAATATATTTTAATTATTTAACAAAAAACAAGCACTAATATGGTATCACCATGCAGTTTATCACACTTATTTTAGTCCAAAATGTAAGTTACCTGTTTCAACCCAAAAAATTCATATAATTAGCAATGAAGCACTTATGAGACGTTTGACTACTTTTACCATTCTTTATACTTTATTTCACCCTAACTAATACATGAAGTAACTATATTTATGGCAGCTGAATGCAAAGTTGCTAGATAATGTGGTGATATGAAATGCAAAATTTTTACTCATCTTCATCCATATTTGTTTACAATTTGCAGCGCCCTCATCGGTAAATTGAATCGCCAATAGTGGGTGAGTTCGGTATTGCTGTCAGAGCGCTAAATTTAATGATTTACGTTCGGCATTCCACTCTCTGAGAGCTTTGACTACAGTTTGGCGCGTTCGGCTTTATGTTCAAAGATAAAATTGAGATCCTCATTTTGCTCAGATTTTAGATAGCGATTTTTCAGATATTTACGTCATCGTCATCCTTGTTTGGAGATTATGTCGTTATTAGGGTTGTTAGCAAGCACAATCAAAAAGTCACACACCTAAAAATGTATTTAAAGGTATTTAAAAATACCTTATTTTTAGGTATGTGATATAAGTCGACCTTTTCTAAAATTTCCATTTCCTCTTCACCATCAGGTTCTCCAAAAAATATTTCGTAGCCAATAGCAATGCCCATAATTCCTACGTTAATATCAATTTTAGATATAAATAAATATATAGATGGAAGTAATAGAACAGAAAACAGTTTGATTTCAGCGATTTCAGGTCGAAATATGTAAACAAAAACAAAACTACTCAATTGCGTTCGGCAAATTTCTGAGAAGACAAGCGCTGAAAATGTCATGTGACCAATGATCTGTTTTTCTCTGCACTATCATTTGATAACAATGCCGAACTCACTCAGTCATTATTATTTCTGTACATAGCCTATAAATTGTGGTGGTTGACGTACCTGTCATCCAATCTATTGGGCATAAACTATATTATTATATTTGTAGATTTTGTAGGACTACCTTAAATACGTTCATCGGAACGGTAACAATATGTTTTGCTTCAAATAATGAGAGATAAGATTCAAATTTACCCGTGTCCCAGTCGTCTATAATATTTTAACTGTGTGTAAAGGATGTACTTACCATCGTCGGCGTACGTCTCCGATCCGTAACCATCCTGCAGTCCGTTCGCCCAAGTCCCCTCGTACTTGGCCGTGGACGTATTCGACTGCCGTACACCATACCGCCCCTTGAACCCCTGAGTCCACTCTCCCCTGTATATCCACCGGCCCCTTGTCTCCACTCCCAGCCCATGTCTTTTTCCATTTTGCCACTGTCCCTCGTAACAACTACCACTGTAACAGAGAAATAGCCACGTCAGAAAACATCGCCCCGTGTAATATTTTGTTAATTAGTAAGTGCTGCTGCGGGGTATCCGTAAAAAAATCTTGTAATTAAATTTTCTCGTTTCTAATAAGTAGATATAGGGCTGTTAGGAGATAAAAAAAAATCTATTATTAAGCGATATTTAATATTGCACAAATAACTTTGTATATTATGCGTATTCTTGCATATACAAATCATCATAGGCGTCGCCAAGAGGGGCAGGGGGGCGACCGCTCCCTCCTGGATTTCGAGTCACATAATTTAAAAGATAGCCTAGATAAATATTCAAAAATAAATTATAATTTTATTTTTGAATATTTATTATTATCCTCAGAATATGGGATTTTAATACTGGCTATTTCTCGAAGATAATACTCAATAACTCCGAAACGGTGAGCATCAGACCTATCATATTATATATCATTGAACTAGTCTTTAGAAGGGCTTTCTGAAAATATAATAATATATAGGGTGTGGCATTTAAAAAAAGTATTATCTTCGGGAAATAGCCAGTACCTATTAAAATCCCATATTCTGAGGATAATCATTCAGAAACGATGTCCCAAACCCATCATATCATATATCTCTAAATTTGTCGATAGAAGGGCTTTCTAGAAATGTAATAATATACAGGGTGTTTCATTTGAAAAAATCGTGAAAATTTATGGTTTTCGAAATGTGGCAACACGGTAAAAATTTTTTTTAAACTGAATATTTAGTAATTACATAATAAAGTAAATAAAATTAGAATTCTCTTGGCGCAAGGTAATGCTCAAAAACTTAATTATTAACTTTTCTATCACGATTTTAATATTGGCTATTTCCTGAAGATAATTCTCAATAGCTCCGAAACGGTGGGCTACAGACCCAACATATTATATATCGTTGAACAAGTCTTTTGAAGAGCTTTTCAAAAATGTAATAATATACAAGGTGTTCCATTTAAAAAAAGATAAGTTTTGTTCATCACCCTGTATATTGAATAGCTACAAATATAACTATATTAAAAAAATACCGACATCTTTAACGCAAACAACATTTATATAAAACTTTTTTTTCTATCTCACATAGTTTCTGAGATAAGGGGATACTCACTCTTATACGGCCCACCCTGTACAATATCGATAAGGTTTTCGTTTTACTGATATTTTATTACTACTTCGTACTTCGTAAATCACAAAAAAAAACTCACTGTTTTTTTTAATACAAGACTAATATTTCCGCACATACTGTTTAGGAATATTTTTGCAACTTTTGTTATGTTTATTTGTTTTACAAATTATACACTTATTAGCTGTTATACTATAGTTCCGTTATTTTGTTATTTTATTTTAAGAAAATACCTTTTTGTTAAAAATAGTTTTTGTTTTGATCATATAGAATAATTTAGATCTTTTGATAGAATATATTTCTTTATTTTACTGGATATTTATTTTTTTTACCTATATATGTTTAAATTTTAAGTGTTTTCAAATGATTTTTCTCTTCTCAATGGAAACTAAAGATGATTTTTACTATTCACTGCGAAATGAACAGAAAAATTATATTTTGTTGTTTGAAGGCAAATATTTTGCCCCCCTAGAGATTTTGGCGGAGTCGCCCATGCAAATCATCAGAAATCAGAAATAAATACAAAAGTATAACCTGCGCGTAAGTACATAGAAATGTACCTACGAATTTGGGCATTTTAAATGTACAAAATATCTAATTCTAACTTCCTAGTTTCAAATTATTAGAACTGCTGGTTTTATATTAATAATTCACTGTTTCTGTATCTAAAAAGTGATATATTCAATGCCGACTTCCTTCAGACTATTCTGGTGTTACCTATATACGATAACCCTGCACAAATGCACAATGAAATAGTATCTGCTATTTATTTGCTCAACAAAAACACATTGTTATATTTTATACAAAGTTTGCAAATTGTGGTGTAAATATCTAAAATATGTTTAGTTGAAGTTTTATCTAGGTTCAGTTCAGTTTATCTTAATCTGGAACTAATAAAATAATGTTCTCAAATAATTTTAAGATCTAATAGAAATTTGAAGTTAAATATTTGATCTATAATTACTGTTCCATCGCCTCCACACCTTTTTTGTGTAATATTTTACTAGTAGTAAATTAAACCCAATATTGAAAACAAAGAGTATCATTTGTAGTATTTTATTATGAGCTAACCCATAGTCGTTTAATAATCTAGAAGTTATCTTATAAAAAAATTACATGCTATTACGTTAACTATATCACAATTTTTAAACTATATAAATAATAAAATTAAAAGTCTAACAACATATAATATATACATTATTTACAGTCTTGAATAGCATAGCTTAACAAAAATATTATAGCTTATCCTTTCTTGGTACTATTACAGAACGGTTTGGAGAACATATTAAAAACGTAGTCTTTAAGCTCTGCAGCTGTCAGGCAAGTCAGACCATTAAATTTTATTACCGGAATAAATAACGTCTCTGGATTATGACTCTGGCAAGAGGAATCTTCTTCGGTACTACCAGATTCCTCAGAGCTACTGTAGTCTTCTAAATTGGACTCAGAAGTCTTAAAAGTTTTCTCGCTAGCATCTTTCGTGGTTTCCTCAGGACTACCCGATTCCTCCTCAGAGGATTCTTCGCTAAGATCCTCAGTGGCCTCTTCATTGCTACTAGGATCCGTCGTTTCAATTGCCTGTTTCTTGCTGCTAGAATTCGTTTCTTCAGTGATTTCTTCACTGGTGCTAGGATCTGACCCTTCAGCGGTTTCTTCACTACCATCAGGAATCGCCGCCTCATCGGTGGCTTGTTCACTACTGCTAAGGTCCGCTTCTTCAGTGGTGGTCCCACTGGTATTAGACTCCGCTTCTTCAATAGTTTCTTCACTGCTACTAGGGTCCGCTTCGACAGTGGTTGCTTCACTGGTACTGGGATCCGCTTCTTCAGTGGTTTCTCCACTACTACTGGGGTCCGCTTCTTCAGTGGTTTCTTCACTACTGCTAGGGTCCGCTTCTTCAGTAGTTTCTTCACTGCTACTCGGGTCTGCTTCTCCAGTGGTGCTTGGATCCACTTCTTCAGTGATTTCTTCACTACTACTCGGGTCCGCTTCTTCAGTAGTACTTGAATCCGCTTCTTCCGGGGTTTCTTCACTACTACTGGGATCTGTTTCTTTAATGATTTCTTCACTACTACTGGAGTCCGCTTCTTCAGTGGCTTCTTCACTTCTCCTGGAGTCCGCTTCTTCAGTGGCTTCTTCACTGCTACTGAGGTCCGCTTCTTCAGTGGTACTTGGATCCGCTTCTTCCGTGGCTTCTTCACTACTACTAGGATCCATTTCTTCAGCAGTTTCTTCATTACTACTGGGCTCCTCTTCTTCAGTGGTTTCTTCACTGGTACTAGGATTCTCTTCTTCAGTAGTTTCTTGACTAATTGGATCCGCCTCCTCGTTGGTTTCTGTACTAGGATCCGGTTCGTCGGTGGAGTTCTCTGTACTATCTGCATCTTCGTCTTCAGCAGTTTCATCGGAACTTTCCTCAGACTCGATTATGTTAGAGCTACTATCACTTTCTTCTGATTCTGGATCTTCAGGTTCTCTCAATAGTTCATCCACTACTGTTGACGTCTCTCCTGATTCTTCAGATTCTGAGGACACACTCTCAGTTGCAGAATTGGATTCATTTTCTGAACTCTCGTCAGATTCTGACTTGGTGTCTTCTAATTCAGGTGGGTCAGTAGCTAAACCCCTATGCACTATTGATTCGGCGGTCTCTTCCGAACTAGACGTTACTGCTGTTTCACAAGGATCTGGTTTAACTTTTATAAACGGGCAATTTTCTGGATCAGTCACAGGCTTATGGGTAATGTTACAGATGCTAGGCCCATTCTGATTGTTAATTAGATGAGTAATTATTTGTAACAAGTGCCCTAGCAGACACGACTGTTCGGAGGGCGTGATAAGCAGGTCTTTGCACCCACAATTGGCTGGAGCACCATCTAATGGGCCCACCCATAAGACACTGACACACAGCAGTGCCACTATTCTGTACAGGCCCATATCGTAATGTGGCCGATGACATTTCTCTTTGTCTTATATATCTAAAGTGAATCAATTGCGTGCTTAAAAAACGTTTAGGGTGTTGTTTATTTTTTAATTTGATACGGTTTGCAAGGTCACGGCTAAATGTGTTATGCAAAACAGTTGAATGCGTTGACCCCTAGTTAGTTTCTAATGCAAAGTCAGATGTTTTTTTTCAATAAATTTATAAATTATCGTGGATATCCTGGTGAGTCACGAATTCCATCGATGTGTTGGCAGAGTGCAAATAATTTTATTTTGAAAATGTAATCTGAATTGATTGAAATTATCAAATATAAACATTGACCGTATAAAATTCGTTAACAAGCCTAAACAAGATGTAATAAATGTAAATTTTGAAAACAATCTAACCAGACGCACTTCAGTTCGTACGTATTTTTTCTTTGTGGGGTATAGTTTTTATTTTGTAAAATTATATTTTTATTCTTGTAAATAATGGTTTTAATCATTGTAAAATTGTGTTTACTAGCTTACTATAATATTTATCATTACATTCCTATAAATAATGTAAGTATCAGATGTACAAATAACAAATACAGCCTTATCGATTTTCATCTATGTATGTTTAATTTATTTAAATTTATATTTGTTTGACAACCATAAACATGTATCAACAGCTACAGAACATTTCCTGATATCGGTTTTTCTTTTATCCGTCCATCTGTATTTCCTCATTAAAATGCGACAAACACTACTTGATATCTACAAAATGTATCATTTATAATGCTTAGTAGAATGAAATATTAAAATAGATATGTTTTGTCTTGCCATACGTGCCCAATATAAGTTGAGTGTCCTAAATAAATATTATAAAGGTTACAGGTTACTGAACGGTCGGTCAGTTCCTATAGTTCAGTAAATAAAACAAATTTAAGGTTTAAACAAAAAACAATTGGACAAGGTATAGGTAAATATCCTAGACGTACTGAAATGGGCAATAAAGAAATATAAACTCTGTTACGGAGCATGGTGGTGTCAGAATTTAAATAAAAACATGTACTTGGTTCGTTTTAAATCATAATTTTTAAATATGTACCTAAACAAAATGTAAAAATAAAACATATTCCTTTCTCCAAATGTACCTATCCTGTATAGTGAAAATACTGGAGTAGTCCAAGTACTTCAAGATAAAGTGTGTTTCAGTCAATTATGCGAGGATGCATTAAGTTTTTTCTAAATTTTAATATTTTTTATTAATTTATTTAAAAGTTTGTTCCAAAAATACGATTTTCATCGCCTTGTGTACATTTGAATAATGTTTATTGTAATCCCACAGGTCGGAAAAATAGAAGGATTAGGTATGTATCTATACTAGTGTCTCAAAGGCGGAAAAAATTTCATGAAAAATTTAGAAATTTATCCAACGATTGGAAAAATTGGGAATTTATTTTAAAATGTATTGACTCCATTCCTGACTTTGACAAGTCCGATTAAAAAAATTTATCACCAACGGCACCAACACACCATATAATATTATATTATATCTAAATAGTCCATAAATTATTTTTTTATTGTGCGCGATATCCATGTGACGTCACTAAGCGAAAATTCAAAATTTGCGCCATTTTTTAGTGATTTCTCGGATATTTTCATTTATGTGGTTGGTGTCACTGCGTGACAACTTTACTTTTGTTTATGTTTGAATTGTTTGGTTAAGGTAAACATCATGGTCATGGTAAACATGAGGCATTGTTTTTAGTTTGTATTTTTTACCTGTGAATTGTTGTCTCTGCCTGTGATTGATTACAAGTGTATTTATTAGTAATAGAAAAACATCGTAATTTGTAAAGGTAATTTTCGAATATATTTAATCGACTTTGCAGTAATACTGTTAAGTTAAATACTAACCCTACATTTTTCATCCCTTTTATTTCTGAAAGGATCTATAGGATCTTTATCATAAAAGAACCTATAACCGGTAAATTGTCGGACTTAGCCTCTACAAAACCTTGCTCCATGTTTAATAAAAGTTTACTTCATAAGAAAACAACAATACAACAAGCCAAATTATCAAACCAAACACAAACAGGAAATTTCAAATGTCAATTATCGAAATGTCAACTGTCGTTTGTGGTCGTTACAAACTGAAACTAGCCACATATTATCAGTGTGGATAATATGTCTCTTTATAGATACATATTCTCTAGTTTTCGCTTAGTGACGTCGCGAATATAGGTAGAATAAAATTTCAAAATTGAATTAAAAATTTTCAACCGATTCAATCTTAATAATTTTTATCCTAATAAATATAAAAAAAATATATTTTATGAAAATACAGGTTTCCACTTTCATTTCGATTGAAGGAAAATACCCCGGCCCGAGAAGATTTCTGTACAAGGTCTCAAAATTCTAGTGACGCCACTGTATTAAGTTATTGTTCTTTTTATACCTATACAGGAAAAAAATCGTAGGGATGCTTCTTCCTTTTTGTCCTTCGCTTTGGCCTATTTTCCCCAACTATATCTGCTTCATACAAATTTGTTGTTTCAGTTGGTTCTTCCGACTCTTCGTCCATTTCTTCATTAGTTGTATTCACTGGTAACTTCGCTTTTTTCCTCATCTTCCGAAGAATTGTAGAATATGTGGAGCTGTTTTCTTATTTTCATAATCTGAACTTCCTCTTTTTCTACTTCTTCCTCTCTGTCTCTGCCTGAAAAATCTTGTAAGTCCTCCAACTGTGAATCCAGCACCATATAATCAGCCTGTTGGTATTCATCTCCAACGTACGCATAAATACAGGGTGTTAGTTAAACATGCGGCAAAAATTCAAGAGGTTATTCCTTGGACTATTCTAAGGATATTTTATCCTTTGATAATTTTTGAAAAAGCGCTTTGTTGCGAAGATATAGGGCGAAAAAAATTTTCAACAAATAACAATTTATTACTAAAAATTACATGTAACATTTCTGAACCTACAAGAATTATTCAAAATGGAAGAAGTGCCTGAACGCGTTGAATGTGGTACGGGTACAACAAATTATCCCTCAGAATTTTCCAAACAGTCCAATTACTTACATTCAATTTGCAGATTCTTCGCGTAGAAGTACCTGGATGTTCTTCTATCATGTCCAGCACATTCTTTTCTACGTCTACCGTTCTTACAGTCCTTGGCCTGCCTGGTCCTCCACTTCGCTTCAATGTTCCCGTTTCTCGAAGACGTTGGTGAATACTTTGAAAGATTTTTCCATAGGGAGCAATGTGGTTAGGAAATCGTTCAATGTACAGTCGCCTAGCTTTTAATGCATTGCTATCAGCAAGTCCATAAATAAAATGCATGTCAGCCATCTCGGCATTAGTATAGCGAGCCATGAAAGAGGACTTCACTAACAACCGTTTACAGGTCAACTAGCCAAACGTCAATCAATCTTAACAAATGCGACACATACAAACTACAAAGACACAACATACAAAAACATACAAAATAATCACTCCGAAGTATCACGGGATGTTGGTAAGAAAAAATAACTTCTTTTTCTTACATGTCTTTTACTTGATACGTCCAATGTAGTACGCCATACTTTTATTTCACCTACATTAATAATTTGAAAAATACCAAAATTGGATTGGTTGAAAATTTTTTTCGCCCTATATCTTCGCAACAAAAATCATCAAAGGATAAAATATCCTTAGAATAGTCCAAGGAATAACCTCTTAAATTTTTGCCGCATGTTTAACTAACACCCTGCACATCATCAATACTTAGCTCCTCGCTGCAATTCCCAAAATCTTCCTCCTGGTCTTGGTCGACAAAATCTAAGTCAGAGTTGATAGCCGGTAGCAGGCGTTTGCCAGGCATTTCACGCATTTTTTTTGTGTTTTCGTCGCTTTGCAGCAACAGGCTAAATTCATTCTGACGAAGACTATTTTCATAACAGTTTAATCATTGACCATACGAAAACCAGACTGTTTTGCAAAAGAGAGCAAAATGATATCCAGTGTCATATCAATTAATTTTCACTTATAATATCCCTAGTGCTTAAATTATTTCCGGAAATTTTTTCGAGGCCATGGATATTTTGAAAATTATCCCGAGCCGCAGGCGAGGGATGATTTTCTTAAAATATTCATGAACGAGGAAAAATTTCCGGTTTTTAATTTAAGCACGTGGGATATTCGGTAAGAAAATTTCACACCATTACTTTATAAATATTATGCCAAAATTGAACATTTTAATTACGAATGACAAACATTAATTCCTCATAGTGAGCCATGAGCAGTAACAGTAACAAACATTTTTTACGACTCTCAAGTACGGTACCTTGGTCAAGTTCCACCAGTTGCCATCGTGTCATTGTGTTTGTACAATTTTCTGATTTATTAGATTGTATTTTTCAAAATGTTCCGCTTTGGAAAAGAAACATTTATTTCTGATAATTATTCTGAAGTACTTCGAGCATTGCAAATATTATGCTTAATAAAATGTGAGTTTTCTTAGTGAAATAAAATGTCATTTTTTAACATTAGTTACATAATAATAATAATAATAATGTTTATTGACAATAATACGCTATTAACACAATGTAGGGAAAATATAAAAGTATACAATAAGTGGTACCCTTAAATACATTCAAATGTGTATATGTATGTATACCTGTGAATGTGTATATACATTCTCACACAAAAAAAAATATAATTCTATTTAACAATCCAAATAGTCCATAAACAATCATTAAACCTCACAATAGTTTTAATTAAACTGTGCGTGAGTGCATATTAATGTAATTTTTTTTTTTTTAATTCGTGTGGTCGGGAGGAGTCTCCTTTTATATAAAAATAAAATAATGCTGCATATTACTAAATGCTACATTTTACAAAGAATGAAAACTAAGTGTAATGTGATACTTTACTTAAAAATAGCAGATTAAAGTTTATTACAGTTAGTTGTCCATTCGATAGATACACATACACATACATACCTACATATTTTACAAATAACGTAAAAACATATTATATTTTTGTTTCTTATTAACTTTGATCTACTAATATTGGTGGAACATCATTTATTTTTGATAATTATTCTGAAGTATCTACTTCCAAATTTATATGTTTAATAAAATGCGAAATCTCTTAGTGAAATAACATACCATTTTCCAAGTTTAGTTACATGAACTTTTTATAAATAACTTAAAAACATATTATATTTTTCTTTGATCTACTAATATTGGTGGAACATAATTTAATTTTGAGAATATTACTTAAATTCGAGCATAGGAAATGTATTGATTCAACTCCCGCTTCTTTATTTTGACATTTTAAATGACAGAAAAATTTCCACTTATTAATTTGACACAACGTTAAAAATTTCCGGAAATTTTTTGGGTTGGCATGGTAAGTGAACAAAAAAGAAGCCTCTGATTGGTTAAAATATGGCGGTGTGAAATTTTCAACATAATTATGCACGTAGATAATACAAATTACATTAAAAAGTAAAAAACGAATAATGGATAACTTGTTAGCAAATTGACTGCATAAATTTCCTAATTTTCCATTTTTTTCCGTAAAATTTCTGGAATTTTTCCGAAAAATAAATTTCCGGAAATTTTTAAACACTAATCTACACAAAACAGAGTAGCGTTAGACCTCCGCACTAGGTATGCTGCAGTCAGACAGGCTGTATATATTATTAGGCACCTATTCTAAGTGATGATGATTGATATGATAGATCTGCATTAAAGTTTGGCCAGATATCCGTTCGCTTTCCATAACAACCGATAAAACAATCGGCGATTGACGCAGAGCCCATTGTTTCATGGCACACTACTTACTCGCACTAGGCGTTCTCAGGTCGCGGCGAACTAATTTTGCAGGCTCCCGATTACGTTAGCGACTTTGCCCATAAACCGAAGGCTGCCAACTTTGTTTTTCTTTTTGAGAAAGTGTTTTCCACATTAGAGAGATATGCTCTCCGAACGCGAATTACTCACGCCTATTCTGAGACAATCCGTGATTTATTTCGGAGAGGCATATACGCAAGTAAGTCGTCGTTGGATCGGTGGGGACCGCGGCCAAATTTTCCCAGAAACATTTGCCGTGTTGCCGAAAAAACAGGATCCAGCTTTTCTGAGGGAAGATTTGTATCGAGTTCGACCCATGGTTCCCCTTATCGCAACTGGCCTATGATATTTATATAAACACATATACCGGGTGTTCCACGTAAAAGTCCTCAGCCTCGCATCTCGGCAACGGAAAGATATATTTTGATTTTGAAAAAAAACATATGATAGAACTCATCTATGGCTTCGTAACGGAGTTCACCTTGATTTTTTTCAGAGCAAATTGGAGATGGCGCTGAAATCGAAAGAAATTTTTCGTTGGCAGGAACTTTGCAACAAGGTTTATCCGATACTTTGTTCAATTCTAAATAATTTTTGTTATCTGTAAATGACTATTTGGTGATGCCAAAACTCAAGCGTATGTTAGAGTTTCGAATTATTACGATATACAATGAAACAATAATAATCCAAGTCAATTTAATAGCTCTTTTTAAGAAATAGTGAAATAATATGTATTTCTGTAAAATATGGCGAAGGTTTTTTAAATACCTAATTCATTTTGTATAATAAGTAATTCATAATTATTTGTACGTTTGTCCTGAAATAAATCCTGAATGTATAACGAAACTTTATCACAGTTGGTTTTAATTAGAAGGAAACAAAATTAAATACATATTATTTCACTATTCCTTAAAAAGAGCTATTAAATATCCATAGTCTATGAGATGGGTATTACGTGTGCCAAAGGAGAAGTTGGGGATTGTTTGTTTTGGGTCCTATCTGTTTTTGACCCCTGGGGCCCATTTCAAGTCAATGATTTTTATACTTAGTAGTCTATATGAGATGGGTATTACGTGTACCAAAGGAGAAGTTGGGACGCTCAATAATTTTCGAGAAAATTGAGATTGGATGGAAAATTGAGATTGCATATTTTGGGTGCTATCTGTATTTCACCCCCTGGGACCCATTTCAATTCAATGATTTTTATACTGAGTAGTCTATATGAGATGGGTATTACGTGTACCAAAGGAGAAGTTGGATAATTATTGTTTCATTGTATAAGGTAATAATTCGAGACTCTAAAATACGCTTGAGTTTGGGCCTCACCAAATGAAGAGCCCGATATCTCTGAAACTATTAAGTTTTTAAAAAATAGTCATTTAACAAAAATTGTTTAGAATTAAACAAAGTATCGTATAAACCTTGTTGCAAAGTTCTTGCCAACGAAAAATTTCTTTCGACTTCAGCGCCATCTCCAATTTGTTCTAAAAAAAATCAAGTTGAACTCACTGACGAAGCCATAGATGAGCTTTATCATCTGTTGTTTTCAAAATTAAAATATATCTTTCCGTTGCCGAGATACGAGGCTGAGGACTTTTATGTGAAACACCCTGTATAGACCCCCCGAAGATGACAAGGAAGAAAGGAGTTTTTTTCATTTTTGGGACACAGGGTGTCCAATTTATGCTTATTCATTCGAAAGTGATTAAACGGTTAGAGTAGGGAATAGTATATTATTTTATATGGAGGAAATAAAATTTGAATTGATTGTGCTTATGTGTTTGTATCTATGGTGACGTTTTTCCCTTCCGGTTCCACCGGAAGTTGATGTCAACTCGCTTATTTCAAATGGAATACGCTATTTTTTATTCCGTTTTTGGGTCCACGTCAAATTTTAACGTAAGTTTCATAGCATACCTTATCCTTATTCTTAATCGTTTTCGAGATTATTTGATTTTTTTAAAAATTTCTAAAAAAACATAGTTACATTTATCTCGTTCTATCTCTTTCCGTCTGTAACATAAACACTTGAAATTTTAACGGAGTAACGCTAAATTATATCGAAACATGTAGAAAATACGAAAGCTAGTGCAAATTACACAGGGTGTCCAAAAAACGCCAATCAATTGTGACAAATTCAAAACCCAATAACACACTTATCGTAAATGGACTCTGTCCATTTACGATAAGTGTGTGTTTACGATGTAACACTCTGTGTTTTATAATGCTAACCTTAAATTGGCGAAATAAACGTAGTCATATATATCTAACAGTTGTATCTTTTTGTATTTTAGTATAATATAAATTATACATATACATATTCATTTTTCTGATCTAGAGAACTAACAATTGATTTGTAGGACCCACAAGTTTTTTAAAACGGTACATTAGCTTATATATAATTATAATATCGTTAATAATGTGACTTTTTTTGAATATTTGATGTACAAATTTCTCAACAAGTTTTTGTACAAAATTTTATACAGAACACAAAACGAATTATATACATAATTTTTGATTTTTGTCCTGCATTATGATATCGTATGTCCTATAGCCTTTCAGGTGGTTTTTAACATCCATGAAATTAATAATTTATACAAAATTTGCAAATACTTTATGGTCTCACCCTCTATTTTCTGCAAGAGAGTTGGACCCAAAAGAATTATTTACATAGTTCGTCAAATCGCGAATTTCGCGGCTGTGAAAAAACACCTTCTAATTTATTGTGACAATTTTTTATGTGACAAATATATTTTAAATGGAGACTTTTAGTTCCCGGGCATTTTGGACTGCGTCGATATTATAGTCCGCTATAATATCGATGTCTTGCTGTACCGAACATAGAGCCATCTGCCCAATGCTTTACATTGAGCATTGAGCGCAAGAGAAAAGTTGTAGGCTTCCTCTCTTGAGGACTAAAAATTTACATTAGCTAGCTCATTTGTAGTTAATCTGTGGCCCTCGGCCTTTTTGGCATGAAAAAAAATCATCTGCTGTTTTTAGGACACGCGTTTTCCTAGTCATAGAGACTCATTTTAGCATCAAGACTTGCTCTAAACTTGAGCTGTGATTTTAGATACAAAATTTTAATAGGGCTTAGTTACTTTGTTATTCTAAAAAATATATTTGCGTGCTTCAAAAACATAAATAATAATTAATTGGGTAGGTATCTACCTATCCACCTGTTCACTTTCCCGCATTTAGGAAAATGTATTAAGTAGAATTAATTGATAATAAACTAAAGTGCAAAAATCACTATTTTTGGTCTCTATTTCTTCTTTTATATTTTCTGTTCATAGTTGACCAACTAAGATGTTATTTGGAATATTTTGACAGAAAATGTATCACTAATTTGAACAGGGGAAAGTAATTAAAACTTCAATTGTATCGCAACATGTACAGGGTATTCGCGTATATTTTGACCCCTACCTACAGGGGTTATTAAGAAAGTTAGAAAAAAAGTTTAAATACAAAAGTTAGTTTTTCATGTATTATCTTTTAGCTAGGTCGATAAAAAAATTACATGTCGTAAATTTAAGGAAACCAATTGAACATAATATTTTTAAATGGGACACCCTGTATAATTTTATACGCTTGGGAAAACTATTTTTCTCTGATCTCAAAAATATATATTTTGTTGACATTTGCACTGACAGTTTTCGAAATATTCGACAGCGAGTACCATAAAAAATACAAAAAATACAAAGAACTAAAAATATTTAACAGTAGAAACCAACAGTAATAAAAAATATTTAACGATTTTCAATTTAACCTCCTTAGTTATTTAAACATTTTCCAATATTTTCATGTTTTAATTTTTTTTTTTTTTTTGATTTATTGTAAACATTAAATATTAAATATTTAGAATACTGTCAGTGCAAATGTCAACAAAATATATATTTTTGAGATCAGAGAAAAATTGTTTTCCCAAGCGTCTAAAATTATACAGGGTGTCCCATTTAAAAAAATTATGTTCAATTGGTTTCCTCAAATTTATGACATGCAATTTTTTTTCGACCTAGCCAAAAGATAATACGTGAAAACCAAACAACTTTTGCATTTAAACTTTTTTTCTAACTTTCTTAATAACCCCTGTAGGTAGGGGTCAAGATATACGCGAATACCCTGTACAGGGCGGCTTTTATAAACTGTTGTACATGTTCAGAAAATTAAAAATCTCTCACGTCTTTCAAAACTGTAAAGTGTATCGAAGATAGTTTTTTCCAATTACTTTTCATTTCTAGGCTAATTCCCCTGACAATTTAGCTGTTTTTAACTAACTTCAAGTCTGCCTTGAATTTTGCTCAGTAGTTCATACGAGAAAATTTATGAGTTTGTCTATCAAAATATTTGTTCCAGCAAAATCCGCGGAGCAGCTTCACATCCGTACAAAGTACCACCCATCATCATCACCATCAAAGGCCAGTCATGTCTCATTTACGTTTGCGAGACGTCACCTCAAATAAACCGCACGAATCTCGGCCCAGTCCCAGTCCCTTTCCTTAGTTGATCGACGGAGAGGATGCAGTCGGCTTGGAATTATTAGGCGTCTTCCCCTCCGGCTTCAGAGTGTACGATATTTCAGCTAAAATTAGAAGTGCACTAGCGATACGGCGGACGAATTACGGCCCAGTCCAGACAATATAAATTTGTTGAACTATTCGTGGAGGATTCCAGCGATTCTTACAGTTATTCTATTGAATTTTCAAAATAGTCAGCTAATAATGCCGTAATGAAATGTCGATAGGTAGAAGCATACAGGGTATCGAAGTTGAAATATATATTTTTTTTTCCACGGTCGGGAGTAGAAATCAGTTTCTATGACATCAAAATTGAAACAGAAGTAGTCGATTATTCCCAAGGGAGTATAATGCTCCCAAGGGAGTTTACATTATGGAGAACGTTTTTCATGCAAAAAAAGAGGTAACATTGAAATTATTTATTGACATTTAAATTAAATGTAACATTTGTACAATTTTCAAAATTAATATTAGAAGGAATATTACTTTCGCTTACATTTAAAGTTTTTGTGATTGCGCTAGTGGTGGTACCTACTAAAACGTGATTAGCAATTTTGGTCTTATTTTCAATGGAGTTCTCGACATAACCCTCAGCGACTGTCGTTGATTTCCAACCAGCATGACGCTTTATTGTCGTGATATCCACACCAGCATCTGCCAGTAATGTCGCTGAAGATCTTCGTAAGCAGTGACCAGTATAACATGCAGCATCAGGTAATTTTAAATACGAAGCTACTACACTAGGAATTTTTCCGATGGTATTCTTGCCAACTGGCTGCGAACTACATTTTCCTGCTTTGTAGTACAAAAAAAGGCGCTTATGCTTGACGTGGGGAGAACGAAGGGACAGGTATTTTCGATACAATTCAAGCATATTTCCCACATCGGTAACCACAAAGGTTCGTGGAATCTTTGTCTTAGTGTTTGGAATTTTTACAATCAAGGATGAGCCTACATCCTCAATATCATCTACAGTTAAATTGACTAGTTCATCAGTTCGACAAGCTCCGGCAATCCCCAGAATTAATACAACCTATAAAAAATCAAAATACTAAATAATTGAAATACCTAACAACAAAAGTAATCTTACCTTAATCATTAAGAATTCTTTGTCATCTGCAGTTGATAGAAAACGGTCGATTTCACCCTTTGTCAATATTTTCGATTTTTTCGCTTGATATCCGTCACCGGTTCTTTTCAAAAATGCGATCAGTTTGGGGAATTTGCTTATATCTATGTTATCGTAAATTATCAAGCATGACTTAACCATAGAATATTGCGCCCATAATGTGGAAGACTTGTAATTCTTTGCATTTTCACTGAAGTATACCAACAAAACATTCTCGCTGTATACTTGAATATTTTTCTCGGCGCACCACGTTTTGAACCGATTGTAAGCTATATCGTATAAAGATCTTGACTTCGTAGGTAACAAATTGCTTATTGCAATATTTGCAGCCTCCACAATCTCTTCCGACTCACAATTATTCATTGTGCACTAAACAAACTGTAAACTAAACCAAACTAACACCTTAATTTGACAATTCTTTTTGTTTGTTTATTTTGTAGTTATGACAATAACTCAACGACTACTAAATAAATACTCAAATCCGAATACAATAATTCTGGTGCTACTTACTTCATAATAACAAAATATGTGTTTTTAAGTTAATGAGACCGTGGAAAAAATAGTATATACCTTTCGGGAGAAATGCTATTTTGTCCTCGGTGCATTGTAGCCCTCGGGCTTCAAATTGCACCTCTGCCAAAATAACGCATTTCTGTCCCTTATAGTATAATATACTATTATAGCAAACGTTAAAGTATGCTTTGTCCAACTCAAAACAACAGATCAAGTAGCATCTTAACCGTAAGGGTAGATAAATTTAACAGCAAGGATAGATAGAGTACTTTAATATTTTATTTAAAATAATAATTATTACAACTTAATTATCTTTACTCTTTTCATTGATAACAACATCCATTGTGCCATTCACATTTCATGTATTTCAGGAACAGAACGGTTATCTTCTGACAGGCATACAGACGTGGAATTGCTACAATTTTGATTGCTTTCCTTATTTTTGTCTGGAAAATTGTTCGAAGTTTTTCTTTAACCTTCGCTATAAAAAAAATAGAATGTTATACACACGACGGTAAATTAAACATTTTCCCTCGTCGATAAAAAGTAATTTTACCGTCTTGTATAACAAATAACTATTATTTTGGTTTGTATTTGTTTAATTGACTTCATGATTGGAACGTAATATGGTTATAAATAATATATTTTATTTCATATTGTCCAGTAAATCTACTTATACCGCACTCACTTGCGGCCGGTAAATGGAATATTACAGTAGGTACCTGATGCTGATGTAATGTTTCCTAGCAACACTTTAATGGATTGTTATTAATTAGGCAGCAATGTTTTTGAGTTTAAATCAATTGTTGTCCGCTTTAATTTAGTGAAACTAAAAGTCAGGCAAATATAAATAATGCTTTTCTACCAATTTCAGTGAAGCTATACGCTGTTAGGGAATTTATTTAAAATTTCCTCTGAGCACTGCTTTATTATACAACCAAAGAAAATTATGATACTTCAAAAGAAGATTATGTCATGTTAATGTCACCTTAACGATTGGTTTAAAACTACAGTTTTTCATTAATAATAAGTACGTCTTTTAAAGATTCAAAATGAATTTTTTTGTGGATCAATGAGTTAGAGGCCAATTCAAAATATTGGTAAAAACCCCCTGTACATCGGTTGTCACAATTTTTGCTGCCACAAATTTCCGTTGGTCACTTTCTTTATTTCCCGAAAAATATGGTTCATGTTGTTCGTTAGAAGAAAAAACATAAGTCATTTAACTAACTACGGACTGCGTACACTCTTTTCCACCAGAAACCATACTGAAACTCACTATGGAAGCCGTAATTTGTAGATGCGAAAGATAATGAGTTATGTCAACTGAATAATCCATAATTTATAAATTCTAATTCATGTCTTCAATGGCATTTTTTAAAGAAACTGACCCCTTCTTGATTATTTGTTATTTGTAACTTCACACATTTGTTACCTATAGTTTTTTTTCTCATGCATATGCAATGAGTTAAAAAAAATAAATCAAGTAATAAGTTGACCCTGGAAGTTTTCGTCATTAGAATAAAAAATTGAGGATTCCCACCTAGGAAACTGAAGATATTTGAACATTATTTAAGTTTGATATTATCGATTTTGTATTAATCCTGTACCAATAATTCAAGATTTAGAGTTATTTATTTAGTGCCATATAATATCGACAGTTCACAAATAGACGAAAATTAGATGTAAAAAAAATGTAATATGACTTGATGAACATTACCTATTTTGTGACTTATACATACAACGCAAATTTTCAAGGATTTTTACGCAAGGATTTTTAACCCTGAGTCTTCCGTAAATAATGTATTTATAATAAACATTCATGCATCAATTTTAATTTATCTAATAAAAAGTCTATAAATGGGGGCACTAAATATGATTTTCAACACCCTATGTCACAAAAAAACGATATTCCGTTTTTCCAGACTTTTTCGTACTTCGAAAAACTGAAGACGAGTCCATATAAACATTTTTCAATATATTAATTCTGGATAATATTCGAACGAATTTAGGAATAGTTGCAATATTAATTTTAAATTAACAACACATTATCGGAATAACATTGTGTACCTTGTTTAATGAATGTTTACATGAATTTGTTGGGTAATCTACTAATATTTATTGCAATTTGTTTGTTTACAAAACAAAAGCCTTATAAGCAATACAACTCGAGTGAACATCAAACATGAATCATCACACCATTCACCTGCCAGTACAATAATGGGTTTCACTTTGTTTTACATTCGATGCGTCCTGAATTAGAATTAGGCTATTGATTAACAGTTTTCTAAAACTGGGTACTCCCATTTTATGAGCTAATCTAAATCGAGTTGCCCTCGACTCTAGTCATTTACTAGATTAGTGACTTATCAGTCACCGATTGAAGGGGGAATTACCCTTTGATAATCCGTAGGTACTTTATACGGAATGTTCTGAAATTATGACGAAGTTATTATGTAATGGGATCGTCGCTTCAAAATTAGTACCTATATACAGGGTGTCTCACGGTGACGAGACATTAGACATATTTCAGAGATTACTTCGATTTTAATTTTAAAAATTTGGGCAATAGTGTTTTTCGTCCACCTAACGCTTCAGGATATACCGGAAGTTGATGTCATCTCGTTATTTTAAATGGAACACCCTGTATATTATTGCAATTTTGAATTCTACGTTATATTCTAAACACATTTCATGTAGGATGTCCTATACCTATCTTCAACTGTTTTTGAAATATTGACAGGTGAATATTGACATTTTTCAAATTTGACACCCTGTAAAATCTAAACGGTTTGGGATCAAGCAAAACGGTTTGCACATTCCTATCTTGCATTGCAAGAGATTCAATTTAATCGAAAATTTTTTATTTCTGGATAAATTCAAAAACAGTTGAAGATATTTATTTATTTATTTTAAAAATCGGTAACAGATCCATAGAAATAAGGCGGAGCCCCATCTTGTTGACATACAATACTTTGAATGTTATTGCCTGCTATTCTTTCTATCTTTGGAAAAATTTCCTCCCGCAGCATTCTTAAGTACCGCTCTTCTCTTAAATTTTCTCTTAAATCTATCAAATCTATCAAATCGAATAACTTAAAAAAATAAGAAAAAAACCTGTAGAAACTTTCAAACACCTTAAATAGAACGTTAAACTACTTTCTCGAACCTTATTGACGTTTCAGTGACAGTGGCAAGCAAAGGCAAGAAGACTTGATAAAAGCAAAATTTTTAAATATCGTTAATACAAACGCTTGTAACTAGAGAACGGATAACTCGATTGTCATTTTTCAATTCTCTACATTTTCAAATGTAGAGAATTGAATTACCTTTTAAATGAGGTGCAACACGGCACGCTTTACCATTTAAAAAAATTGAGTTGACAGCGCCCGTGGCGCCGTCTTTGAATTTGAATAATTGAATTTATCGTCAGAATCAACTTCATTTTACATGATTCACCCTGTATTTTGTTAAAACTTTCTAACTCGATTCGTTCAAAAGTTAGCAGGGGGGGGTTACTTTATGGACAGACTGTATACATATTTTTTAATTGCTTTATTATCTCCATTAGAGACTATACAGAGTTTAGCAGTACAACGTGTTACACCGTTGATCAAATCAAACGAAACGAAACGATATGAGCAAATGAATTGCTCAAAGAAAAAATACATTTTTATTCAGTTCAAATTAGTGATGGGTAAATTTCCGCGTAAGAAATCTTGGGAAAATTCCCCACAATTTTCTCAGGAATTTAACCAAGAATTTCCGATACATTTTTGTTAATTTCAAATTATTTTCAATTCCATTTATTCGTGGTAAGCCGAAGTCGAGTAAGACGAAGTCAAGGCAAAAATCAAAGTAAGATATCGATTTTTATTTAGAAACAATAAAACAGTATTCTTACGCACAAAAAACACATTTTCTTTGGTAAAAAAAACTTTGGTTGCCCCTACAGTACTACTTAATAGTAGTAATAGCACACATATTACATAATTATTGTATTAATTTTGTGATTTATAACGAAATTCCTAATTTTTTTTACCGGGAATTAGGTTCCGAGTGGAAATTACAGAGGGAAATTTCCCGGCTACCAATCACTTGTTCAAACATACCTTTATTTACAAATAGTCCTCGAATGTCGAAGAGTCGAGTCCTCTGACGTTCTCTCATAATTTCAAGGACACAATGACAATGAACTAATTTGTGATGATCAATAACTTGATGGCACGTTATCGTTTGCGCAAAAACCAATATTTCTAAAAGCCATGCCATGCATGTACCAATAAACTAATTCGGATATTGCATAAGAAAACAGCAAACAGCAACTGCGGATACCAATATCAATTTCGTTGCATATGTTTTTATCATGACGTTGGTAAGCTAGAGCTATATTCAATCAATACAGTTATTTAAAACATTACCTCGATCAAGTTAACTTGATCGTTAGTCGTTATTAATTTAGTTTAGAATTTATATAAAGAGTGAGCTCTTAAGAATGGCTTAGGGGAGACCGGGGCTAGTTGGCTACAGGGGCAAGTTGGCACAATGCTTATATCTGCGATTGGTGTGGATGTATAAACGCAAATACCATTAAAATATAAAATCGAAAACTCTCTTCAATCATGTAAAACGTTGCGCGCGCAAAATCACGCGGTGAACACCTGTTAGTTGTGTTCGTTTGTTTTCAATACCAGTAAGTAAATTTTTGTCCCCTTATAGATTTATGGATAATCTGTTTAATATAACGTATTAACTTGACTTTTTCACCGCAATTCGTTGTTAGATGGCTAGTTGACATACTATGCTAGGCAAAGTTATCAAATTATTGTTTGTTTTTTGGAAAAAATATGTGTTGTTATAAAACCTGTGTCGGGGCAGGTTGGCACATTGGTCTCGGGGCACGTTGACACAGTATGCCAACTAACCCCGGATTTAAAAATAAAACTAACAAAATTAAAATTAATAAAAAAAACAGTTTTAGATATGAGAATCTACAAAAAAACAACTGTAAGGGGTACAACACCCACTGATATAATTGCAAAAACTATAGAAATGGTAAAGAATGAAGGCAGGTCAATACGCAGTGTTGCCACAAAGACTTCGACATAGCATTTAGAACTTTAGCCAAATATTGCCAAAAAGCAAACAATTCGCCAATTGAAAAAGTTGGTTACATCCGACATAGATTCTCCAGAACCCAGTTTACCTCAAGGTAGAAATACTATACCTACACCGGAAGACATACCCCCATTCCTAAAAGCGCCACCAAGAAAAACTGGCACTTCGCGGCGAAAAAGAAGGTTCACAGCTATTCTTACGGATACCCCAATCAAAGATGCTTTGGAAGAAGAGCAGAATGCTTCTAAAAAGAAAAAGGAAGTTGCAACCGAAAAGGCAAAAAAGGCAGTATTTGAAAATAAAAATGAAAAAGGAAAAATAAAGTTAAACAAGAAAATCAAGACCGTTAAACATGTTTGTGCAGATGAATCTTATTCTGATGAAGAGGAGGAAACTTTTTGCTTGGTCTGCATGGACAGTTTTACCAGCAGTGAACCAGGGGAAAAATGGGTTCAGTGTGTGTCATGCCATATTTGGTCTCATGAGGCATACACTAACAAAGAGCCGCCATACATATGCTCAAATTGTGTCTCGGATGATTCTGACTAACTATTAACTTTTTGTGTTTACATAACTGTAAGCTTTATTCTACTTTCTGTTTTAGTTTTAGGCGTTTTTCTAATCTATTTTATTTTGTATTCTCTTAGTAGGTAATAAATTTTAGAAACTATAAAAACACTTGTTTTTCTCTATATAACTTACATATGCCAACTAACCCTAGTTAGTGTGCCAACCTACCCCCAAGTTGGGGTATCTTGGCACACTTACACTGATGTTTTTAAAAAATTGTAACTATTTAACTTTTTTTTATAAAGACACTTTAAATATCCTAAAGTGTAGAGAAATTATGCAAATCTGTTCTACATATTTTGTAATTCAGTTCAATTGTCGGTAGTGCTAAATAAAAAATAAAGTATGAAATGTGTGCCAACTAGCCCCGGTCTCCCCTAATGTCTTCTCTATTTATAATAATTTATAATTTAAAAAAACAATTGAGTAGGTAGGTATCGAACTATATCCCACATAGCACAACTTAATCAGAGAATATTCTCTCAACCTCCCATAAAGGATATACCTTTTTAAATATTCATATAATATTAGCTGAATATCTTTCACTTTGAAGACTATCATAGAACGTTCGTTTTAACATATTGTCAATAATATAATATTATAGCAGTTTGATCCAAATTTAAGAGATTAAGGGCAGGTCTTTCCATCTCCTTATAAACATCATTTTAAATGTATCTTCCTTGTAACTACAAAATGGGTATTTTGACTGTGTTTTAAATTAAATCATGTCTTTAAAGTTCTTTATCTGCTCTTTAACTTATCGGTCAGTTTTACTGGCCTATAAGTTATTACAAAGAGATTTCTAACACCAGAAATTTTGCAATTTGAGTGCTAGTAAACAATTTGATTAATAAAACGTTCAAAAATATATTTTTATAATGGAAAACATTATTCATTTTGAAGAAGAAATATTATTAGATCATGAAATTATAAACATGGTAAATATTTCAAATCGCAAACGAAAAATGTATACTGTAAGGCCTCATATAGACAATTTAAACATCTGGGATGATGAAGAATTTATGAGGACATTTCGTGTATCAAAAATAACGGTGTTAAATGTTCTAGAAAAAATCGAGCAACATTTATGGCATCACACTAGCAGGTTAATAATAAAAAAGAAATGATCTACGTATTTGTTAGATTTTATGACATGTTTTATTGAATCATATTGAAATGAGGACTGAACTGCTACGATTTGTACTAGTAAGGGCCTCAAATTCTTGGGAAATTTGGTTCCAAGTTTTTTGGTGTATCATCCTGGGAAGACATTTTTACACTTCTGAATATTAAATTTAAACTAGAGATCCCAGAAACGACTAGAACTTTAAAAAAGGTATAGTTGGTTATAGCCACAGTATGTTATAGGTAGGTAATGTTGTCATAATTGACATATTTTGTTGATTATGGTTGATACATTTCATCTGTCTCACTTTATTATATAGACTTTCTTATTTAATCAGTATTGCCAATATCATTAAATAGTCTTTTTACAAAAGAGCAGTTAAATTGTGTTGAAAATACCCAATTTCTTAACTGCCAGATAAATTCACTTGTTAACTTTAAGTTTCTTTTAGTTAAAAACAACTTTATAAAGAGATGGAAAGTCCGGCCCTAAGATTCAAATAATTATTCAAAAATATTTTTTCTTCTGGCAAATTACTACACCTTGTATATAAAAGTATTAAACATTCAGTACAAAATAATTTATTTAGCATTTAATCCTCGTTCCAACGGTAAAATAGTTAAACACATTTCTGTTGAGTAAGTAATTAAAAAGGACGTAAGAGGTCCAATTACAACTGCATGTGATTCAATGAATGGTAGAATTATATGCATCTCTCTCTAAATTGACAATTAACATGCAATGAAACTCCACCACTCCCAATATGATTTTCGAAATATAAGCTAATAATTTGTATAAAAGGAACAATTGGGAGGTGGTGGAGAGGCAGTCTTGATTGGAGTCTGAAAGCAGTTATTAACTCCAAAGGGAGTCTGTAGCAGCCCCTCTTAGGAATTATGACCTTTGGGTAAGTTTTATTTATTATTTATTTTTTCATGCATGGCACTTGGCCACTTTATTTATTTTTGTGTTCTGAATAAAACTGTTGATATTGTTCTCTTATTTATTGATATTGGTCGCATTATTGACTTAGTAAAAAACCCTCTTACTGCCAAGCGAAGTGCTATGTGTTATATCCCCCCAGTCACGGCCGTGACATATATGGTGGAGGCGCCGGGCATTCTGTTGGGTGCGTGATCAGTTTTTTTTTGTAAAGCAATTTGACGGAAGACTTGCAAGGTACAATCGCATATCCAATAATTTCCTTCGACGTTTAAACTAGTCAGCTTCGGAAGATTATCTTTCAGATTAAAAGTTATCCTTTGGATCTTGTTGTACCGTAAATTTATGTTATTGAAGACTGGAAGTTCTTTGAAAATCTCTGGCGATATCGTTTCAATCTCATTGTTGTCTAGAAATATTTTCTACAAGAAAGTCATATTGTAAAACAATCCGTCCTCCAGAGTGCTTATTCTATTGTAGCTTAAAATTAATATTCGTAGTTTGTTGTTGTCGCGAAACACATCTTTCATCTTTGTGCAGAACTTCTATCTTATTCCTGCTTAGATCCAGTTCAATCAGCAAAGCAAGGTTGTTGAAAGCCGATGCTTGTATCTCTCCTATGCTGGAGTTCCGGAATTTCAATTTATGGATATTATGGAGGTTGGCATTTGCAAATTCGTAGCTGCCAAGGCCATATATTGAATTGTTCGAAAAGTCGATGTCTCTGATCGCGCTGCTTAAGTCTTTAGGTATTTCGATGATGTTCAAGTTGGCGCAGTTCGCTGGCTTTCATAGCAAAAACTAATGAGAAAATACTTACATAAAACAAAAAGGTATATTTGGTTTTGAATTACACAACAATAAGATAAGAAAAAAGAAATAAAAACAAAATAACATTCTTAAACATGGGTTGCCATTCCCGTTCTTGTACAATATCTTAATAGTTATATAACATTATTAATATACCAGGAACTGAGTAAAAATAAAAAATAAATATTTTACACTTAAAACTAATAAAACAACACTTACTTCGCAACAGAGTAAAAGCCCCTATATATAAGGCAGTAACACATAACGCTTTAAATGTTCTATAGCTCTCCGCACTTCTTAATAATTTTATAACCTGGTTATAACAGATGACAGATGACAGATGATAGATGACCCCTGGTAGGACCATGAATTCTGGTCTGGCCAACCGCCAGTCGTGAGAGAGGCAGATGTAAGTTGTTACATATACGTGTTTGATAATTATTATGAATCGTATTATTTCCGTCATATTGTAATATGTTTTTTCTTATGTCCAGAGTAATCAAGTATATGTGCATGGTACTGTCAAGTTTGGAAACTCGATGAACATTTGTTTACAAGATTCTGGTGGATGGTGGATTAGCTCCGACACAGCCATAATCTAATTATTTTCTTCTATATAATAAATGCTTTATGCATGTATTTCCCCAAAAGACCAGACCATACGTGAGCGCTGGTTGCACAAGACAATAGTAGGCCAGCTTTAAGATGTCCAAGAGAAACTCCATATATATAATAGTACATTATATATATATATATATATATATATATATATATATATATATATATATATATATATATGAAACTGTTTGTCGTAATTCTCTGATAATAAAGCAATGCCAGCTTAGCTTAGAGAGTAAACTATCCACATGGTTTCACCGTTGACTGAATATTTATATATGAATATGACTTTATATTCAGTCAACGGTTTCACCAAGTTAGTTTTTAGCGAATTACTACACCTAAGCCAATTAATTTTATTTATCATTGACTTGTTCTTTTGATTTGTGATTTATCTTTATCATTGGGCAATAGTCATAGTTTATATTTTTTTGACAGAACAGCATGAAAAACGTTTTGTTTAAGTTAAGTTCTAAGCCATTGTTAACGCCAATATTAGCCATTGATAGCCAATTCATAGCCATTGATACATCTCATTTATATACTGATCTGCAGTGGTTATTGAATTTATAAGGTCTTTATTTGCAGCAATCTGATTTGTGTCATTTGCATCAAGTATCATTGCATCCGCAGATGGACATGACAGATGGAAATTAAGAAAAATAAGGGAGCCAGAACTAAGCCCTGTGATACACCAGTTGTAATCAAAGCTGGTTGTCACCTACAATGCCTATGGTTATAGTCTGGCATCTAACTGTTAGGTAACAGGAGACCAATTTATTTGCTACGCCTCTTATACCATTCCTATATAGTTTTTCTAATAACAGGTCATGGTCAACAATGTTGAAAGCCGTACTTAGGTTGAAGTAAAGAACAATAGGAGCCCGTTTATTATTGAGGTAATTATAAATAGTATTGAAAAGTTTTTTGATCGCAGTTTCTGTTACATGTTTTGCCTAAACCCATGTTGGAACTTTGGTATAATATGGTTCTGATCTATAAAATCAGTTAATTTTACGTTATTACTGGAGGCAAAACTTTCGCCAATGGTGGCTGAAGGCATAGGTACATTTCTGTAATTAATGGGTTCATTTCTAGCCCCCTTACTCGTGAAAACGGAACTGATTTTAATGTTTATATCTTTCTTTATATAGGAATTAAGCCAAAAAGTTAACTGAGAGATACATTTTTAATTTTCCTTGTTACCTATAATCCTGTACGCAACGGAATTACCTTATTATTATTAAGATATCTCAAAAACAACTACTTTGGGTGCAATATGCACCCCCCAACATTGATTTTAATGTATCAGGATGTACCTACTCCCGCACAGAATGAGATATTTATTAAATGCGATAATGTGCCTCATATTAGATGACTTTTGCCATAAATTTCATCGATTCCTGAAGTTGGTGTGTGTGATACTTTCCTAATTCTAAGAAGACTTCATTGAAATAATTACAAAATTTCCTTTTATCACTAGCATTGGCTTTGGTTTTATCATTGGCATTTAGGTATGTCTTAATTTAAGTGATATATGTATATGTCGTTATTCTTTAAGTTTATCTAGGAAATTAAGTCATGTAGGTTTAAATTTGAGTTGAAGAAGAATACTGCTAGATATTTAAAAAAAAACATCAGTAATTAAACTTTTGTTTTTGTGACTGGAATATTTTCTAGACATCAAGAAGTACCTTAAATTCAGTATTTCTTCAAAGGGGTATGACTCAGCAGCAAAAGTGGTTTTTTCTCAGACTGTCAGATTATTAAGCAGATGCTATATATCACGTTGTACTGATTTTATCTTTAACATGAAAAACTGCTTTTAATCGCATATGATATGTACTGCTTATCAGCTTTTTAGTTAATTGAGGAATATCGCTATCGCAAGCACAGCTTTTATCTGAAGAGTTTCCCATCACATGAAAACACTCTGGATATTTAACACTGGATAAAAATATCACTTTCAAACCAAACAACCCGCGTTGAAAGTTCTGCAACTATTATTATAATGTTCATTCTATGTTTTCTGTGCATGTTAAATGGGCTAAGCTCAATCTCCGATTTATTATTACATAGGTATTACACTCTGGCCGAACTGAATACAAGCAATTATTTACGAGCTCCCAACATTTATTTTTACTTAGTTTGATCAACGGGGCTTAAGTGAACATCCGCATTCGCAAACTAAAATATACAAAAATAAATTCTATAACCCACACTTTCCAGCTCTCATGGGCTTGAGAATGCCTTTCCCTGTTCTGTGGACTGACGTAATACTGGCGTTTTAACTATAGTATGTTTAAGAGTTTTCCTTGACATTTTTATTGCTGATAGTAAAGCACCTGGATATACAAAAACAACAGATAAAAAAGGTAAGTACTGCCAAATACCGCAAGGTGAAGGCCACTGATGGATCAAAAACAGTGGTTATTAATTTAATAAAACCAAATCCAAACAATATAGCAGATTACAATAAGATGAATAGTAACGTAAGTACCTACAAGTACTCGAACTTACAGCATTTATAGATGCTTTATTATTTCAAAAATATTTAGTACTAAATGAGATAAAAATATATAAGCCATTTGGCAGAAATTGACAAAGGCGCCTACTTTAATTGGCTAGATCCAGTTGGGCTTAATTCTTAATTTATTAATGATTTTAAGGCGCGCTTCTATTATCAGAAAAAAGTTATAAAGTCTAAAAAAAATTCAAAAACTTGGTATAAATTCGGACTTCAATTATTATCAAGGGTCTCTTGTAACAAATAAGCGAATATATATGTATATTGGGTAGTAGGAACTCCGTAGATAACCGTAGATGTAGATAGATGCTTTTTGTATTATCACTAGGTATTTTGCGTAGCGTATAGACTCGTCAAGTATTTAAATTCATATATACATTTAATTAATGTTATATAGGCAGTAGGTACCTATTTATACCATCACATTTAAATACCTATGGAATAGGTAATTGATTCACCGCACATTTCTTGTAAAAATTGTGTTCAAGTTTGTTAACATAAATATTCCATTTGGTATATGCAAGAAATATAGGTACTGAAAAAATAACTAAAGTATTTTAAAACTTGGGATACCTGTTGCCAACATGCAGCTCTAATCTCGTTACCAAAAATAACAAATGCCTGTTAGTAATTCGGTGTTCTATCCTAACACTACGACCTTCAATATCTTGGAGAAAAATGTGAGACTAATTGTTAAATTGAAATAGTAAAGAAATATTTTTAGTAATATTTGAATCAGGTAGAGGGTAGAGGTACCTACCATACCAATACAAAATTATGAACGAACATTAGTGTCAGAAATGTCGTCAAATGAAATTGAAAATGGCGGAAACACTCAAGGTCAATGTTAAAACTTTATGTTCCAATAAATCTAAGAAATTTTCGAAGGATTAAAACCCAACAAACGGTTTCGGGTTCATTTAAGCGAGTTATTAATAGCGCGACTATTTAATGATTCTATTTATTTTTAATTCTAAACAATTTAAATTAAGGTAGGTACTGTTTATAGTTATTGAAATCTGTAAATATTTATAATTCTTCGAGTAGTACGACGTATATTGGGGTCAAGTGTCAAGTAGAAGTTAATTTTAGGTAACACTCTGTATAGCAGGCAGTAGAAAGAGATGAAGAATAGATGTGTTCGTTTACGGCAACAAGATTTATTAGAACAGCTGGTACGATATTTACAGAGTATGCAACAATGGTCATCGTAATCATCATTTCGGTTACGAATAAGCATCCGCAGATAAGCAGAGACCCGAACCAACGTGAGGGGAGCGGCACACTCAGCGTATCACAAAATCTAAGATTACCTTGGCCAAGTATAGACTCCCGACACCTCGAAGCCGTAGTGCCAGGAGCCGGAGTAGGCGCCCTGCCCCTTAGGGCCGGTGCAGACGCCGTGGCCGTGCGCCTTGCCCTCCTCCCAGCCGCCGCAGTAGGTGCCGCCGTCGTCGAAGTCGAAGCGGCCGCCGTTCACCTGACTCCTGGTGGTGGCAGTGCCCGTGGCCCCCGTGGCAGCGGGGGAGGCTCCCTCGCCCCCCTCGCTCACCTGCATCGCACTGGACGGTGGTTCACTCGTTTCGGCCGCTCAAGGGCCTCATCATCACGCACTCTGGTGGCTCTCGATGTCTCGGATGCGCTCTGATAGCGAGTTATCAGCTCGGCATGTCGGATCGTCGTGCGAGTGGTCGGCGCGGTACTGAGATGGCCCAGAAGCACCCGGACCCAGCTGGACGGCCGTCTCGACGCCAATTCGGCGTCGCAACGCTTGCGCAAGGCGCGCCGCCAGCCGACAGAGAGGCCACGTCGCCACCGGGCTGCTGGTTGTGCTCTGCCTGCCTGTGGTGATGCTGCCGCTGGTGCTGCTCGCTGGTGCTTTTTTCGGCCGTTGGGGCGGCGAACTGACCTCATAACAATGCCAACTGGATTCGGAGTTCTAGGTTTCCCGAAGAAAACAGTTTCTTGCTTGCGACATTTTTCGAGTACCTCCCTAAGAATCGGGATTAAGTGAGCATGGGCAAAAAATTACAAGGATATGTATGTGTCCAAAAACGATACATTTACACGATGTACAGGGTGTCCCAAGATAATGTGACACATTTTAATGGCTCATAACTTGAAGGCAAAATGAGATAGCGACAAGCGGTTTTCACTGGTGCTCTTAATTTTGCAAAATGTTTTTTTTTTGTCGTTGGTACTAATTTGCTTTATTTCTACAGGTGCTTGAAAAAAAATTGACACTTTTTAATTCAAAATTATGATCATTTTTCAAATAGAACACCCTGTAGATTATATTACTATTCGATAGAGACACTTTTCCTCTTTTCAAAAATGTATAGTTTGATAGAACTATACCAAAGAATAAAGGAGTTATTTCAATTTACACACCAGCCCTTTTCAATAGACCATAATTTTTTTGGAAGATCGCATTTTCTTTTTTTTACTTTGTCATCACAGAATAACGGTATTCATCAACTAAAGCTATTATTAAGAAAAGAACTAATTTAATACAAATTTATACAAATTACATTACAGCATAAATTACCAAATTATTGAAACAAAAACATGAATTAAGAAGAATTCAGTTTTAATATACACACATGTTAAAAGATATTATGTATAAGATTATAGATATTGTAGATCTTTAATGTTTGAGGTTAAATTACTGAATGTGGCCATCGTTTTCTTCAATACACTTTTGCACTCTAAACTGCATATTGTTGAAGGCAAGTTCTAACATTTCCGGCGTTATGGTCTAAAAAACATTAGTTATGTTATGTTTTAGTTGTTTTGTATTTTGTACAACTGGACTATAACAACGGCCTTTGACGTAACCCCATATGAAAAAATCAGGTACCGTTAGTCCGGGAAAATGTCCAGGCCATTCTATTGGTCCGGCTCTACCTATCTATTCTTTGATACAGTCCGTTATTCTGTACAAACAATGTAAAAAAAATAAAATGCGATCTTCCAAAAAAAATATGGTCTATTGAAGGGCTGGTATGTAAATTGAAATAACTCCTTTTTTTGGTACAACTATATATTTTTGAAAAGAGGAAAAGTGTCTCGATCAAATGGTAATATAATCTATAGGGTGTTGCATTTAAAAAATTATCACAATTATTTTTAATTAAGAAGTGACCATTTTTTTTGTCACTTGTTGGCACACTTGTTGACAATTTGTTGACAACAAACTAGTACCAAAAAGACAAAAGAAAACTTTTTGTAAAATTAAGAGCACCAGTGAAAACCGCTCGTAGCTATCTCATTTTGCCTTGAAGTTATAAGTCTTTAAAATGTGTCACATTATCTTGAGACACCCTGTATTATAAAGTGATCTTTTTTGGGCGTCCATTAGAAATATCTTGAGAACGGATTATATTTTCATCTGAAAATTTGTGAAATCATCTTTGGTGAAAGTACTTCTGTAAATAACCAAAGCTTACCCAAACTTCATTATTTCTTCCAGCTTTTTATTATTCTTTAGGAATCTACACTTAATTTTAAGTAACATTTGATGACTCATTTAAGTAGTAATACTTAGTATGAATCCTGTGGTATGAATAATATATCTACATACCTAACCAACCTGACATCGCCGATTTCTTGTGCTCAATTCCATACTCAGTAATCAGTAATAGGTACTCAATACTTCTAGCCTTGTTTATAGAGATATAACTACATAGATAACACATCTAAGAATGGTAGTTGGCCAGAGTTTTCAATTTCATATGTACTTAGTACTTAAATTTAACTGACCCCAAACGACTGTTGAATTTAGAAACAAAGTTGTCAAGTCAAAGTTGTTAAAAACAAAGTGGTGAGGTCAGGTTGTCAGTTTGTGTTTTCAGTAGGTAACAAATTTAGCTATTTTTTTACATTGTATGATGACTTTGCCGATTTTTTTATTCTATTAGTCACCTTCAGTAAGAGAAACAAAATATCCACCTGGTTATTGAATGTGATGCGAATTCACACCATACGGTTTGGGGTGCACAGATATTTACCAAAACGGCGAGTCACTATTTGATTATATAATAGGTGAAGCACTAATTGTGAACAACATTGGTTCAGAATCAACCTTAATTATTAGAAATAGGAGAGACGTTCTATATTTTACAATCAGCTCAAACGTTTTGAGCAATAAGATAACTGACTGGAAGATATCTTCTGAGCCATCATGTTCAGATCATAAACATATTTTATTTATTATAGAACCCGGGCCTAAGCCTATGGTGAAATATAGGGACCCAAGAAGCACAGACTGGAGCGGGTACAAACGATCGGTTTGGATAAGGGTAAACACCCTTAATAACTAATCGTGATGAGATAGAGATTGCGACGGAACAAATTCAGAACGCTCTTATAGTAGCTTATCACTAAAATTGTCTACTTAAGACCAAAAAAGATAATAGAGGCACGTCTTGGGTGGAACAAAAAACTGGAAAAATGAGGAAAGAAGTTCAGCGCCTCTTTAATCGAGCTAAAGTTTCGGGCGCCTGGGCTCCGTATAGATCCGCACTAACGGACTATACCAAATAAATAAGAAGAGTAAAAAGGGAATCTTGGAGGGAGTTCTGAGAGAGTATATATCTGATTTACCTAGCAGCACTAGAATCCACAAGATCCTTTCTAAAGATCCAGCAAGGGAATTTGTTGGGTTGATAAAACGACCTGATGGCACCTTTACAGACTCTGGAAAGGAAACCTTTGAACTTTTGTTACAAAACCACTTCCCAGGTAGTTCGATTGTGGGTAACCAACAACTAACACTACTAGGAGGCCCATATAAACGACTTAACAAAAACGACTGGTTGGTGGCTAGGAAGGTTATCATAAGACCAGACACTGACTGTGCTATTAAATCTTTTCAGCCATTTAAATCACCTGCTCAAGATGATGTGTTTCTAGCCCTGCTCCAAAACGGACTCGAAATTATCATACCATTTCTCATAAGACTGTTCAGAGCTAGTCTGGCATGGAGTTATATACCGACCAGTTGGTCACCAGTTAGGGTGGTATGCATACCTAAAATAGGTCGAATAGACTATCTAGGTATCTAGAATAGGTATCTAAAATCCCTTAGACCTATTAGCCTGACATCATTTCTGTTGAAAAGTCTGGAAAAGGTACAGGGCGGATACATTAGGAGGAGTGTGTTAAGCATTCACCCTCTTAATATCCATCAGTATGCCTATCAAACTGGCAAATCAACAGAATTAGCGCTCAATAACCTAGTCGGGAAAATCACCCATTCCCTGCAGAGTAGGCAAATTGCGGTGGTGGCTTTCCTTGACATTAAAGGAGCGTTTAACAATGCACTGCCTGACTCCCTATAGCTGCTGCTGCTAGCGGAGTCAACCCAACACCCAACCATAACTGACTGGATTCGGGCTAATTCGGATTAGACAACAGACCTATAACGACGTTTTTTTCAGAATAAGAAACGGTCAGATTTAGGACCGCAACAGGGTGTCCACAAGGTGGGTTTCTTTCCCCCCTACTTTGGTCACATTTGGTCACCTACTGGCCATACTTTCTGTGTGTGAGTGATTGAGGTTCAAGCATATGCGGACGATTTAGTCATTGTAGTCAGAGGAAACTCTGAAGAGGGAATTTCCCTCAGCCTCCAAGAGGTACTAGATATAGTACTGAGTTGGTGTGAGAGGGAGCAGTTGTCTGTAAACCCCCGCAAAACGGTAATTGTACCATTTACCAAGAAAAGAAAGCTGCATGGTCAATCTAAGACCTCCCTCCTTACTTGATGAAATAATTCGATTTGCGGAGGAAGCAAAGCGGGTGTAGTACTGGATAAGTCACTTAATTGGAACTCTCATCTGAAGAAAATGATCAACAAAGTACAAGAAGTGTCCTTATAGACATGTCGACGAATCTGTGGGAAATCTGGGCATTGGTCCTAAACAAATATGTACGTGACTGAATATTGGCTGTACGTGACATGCGGTAATACGACCTATGATAGTGTACGGCTCCATAGTTTGGGTCCAAGGAACTACAACAGAGGACCAATATCAAACTTTCTGGTTTACAGAGACAAGCCTGCCTAGCTATAACTGGAGCAAATTAGCTATACACCGTCAGCAGCTCTGGAAATCCTACTCGACCTACCTCATCTTCACATATATTTGGAGAGAGAGGCCAGATGTGGATACCTCTCTTTGAATACGCGGCAAGTTCTTGAAATAATTTTGTAATTTTCTCCATGAATATAAAATTAGTTTAAAATATCCGTGTTTGAATAATTCAGGTTTTTCATTTTTTTGATGACACAATTCGATTAGCAATCACAATTGACACAACAATAATAGCAATCAAGATCCCTACTTGTTTAGGGATCTTGAATAGCAATAGCATATACTTAATAATTATGAAATTGTGTCATTTTCATAGCTAACTACTAGTGATAATAATAATTTAAAATTAATTTTGTGCAAATTCAACAAAATCCTTTTGTAACAGTAAAACTGTTAAAGATAGGTATAGGGAATGCTAATACAGATCGATGCAGAATTTAATTGTGCATCAGAATTTGAAAAGCAAATGGGGGCATTGTATTTAAAATAATGTTTTAAATTAATGCCCCCATTAATAAAGTTTTGATAGTTCGAATCTGTGTTAAAAGGAAGTCGAATTCTGAACACCCTGTACATAATTGGTAAATATCGCAAGGATCAACGTAAAGCCTGAAGCTGCCTTTAGTTGTACTGTTAATATCATTTCCTTGAATTCAAAAAGAACTCGAAATTGTTGGTTGGGCAACTTCATAAAACCCCCTAAAATATCCTGCATAATCTAAAAATGCAGTAAAAAATATACCATTCCATTTAAAGGAAGTTGACAGCCACATCCGGTATAATCGGAAGTGCAACCATTTTGAAAATATTTTCACTGATTAGAGCATAGCCGACCATGTTCCTGTGTAAATTTTCCGAAAAAAATAATGAGTGGTTCTTCTAATACTTCTAATAGAAGGTTTCAATCAATCATCCTCTACATTTTAAGTTAAATATAATATTGAGCATTAAAAATAAATATTTTTCTTATTAGGACCATCATCAGTAGAAGTCAGTGAGATTTTATGTAAATCCTACGAAATTTAACATTTAGAATTTAAAAAGTACTTAGTTATCTTTTTAATTGATTCTTTCAGAAAAAAATTTTTTTGAAAAAGTCTAAAATTTGATAAAAAAAAATAAATAAAAAATGTCTAATAGTACACTAAACTTTATTATTAAAATAGAATATTATACTCTCAAAAGTAGCACAATAGTATAAAATTATTCCTTACAAATATACAAAACTAAAAGTAAACAGAAACATAATATTTAAAAAAAGGCACACCATCGGTACAAAAATAATTTACTTAGGATAGAACTTCTTGCTAGCATCTTTAGCCATATCGATAAGAGTCTGCGCAGGCTTGAAAGGCAAACCATAAGAGTTCTGATATTGTTCCATCTTGGCGACTAATTTGGCAGGTCCGTAATAATCCACCCATCTAAAGGGACCTCCAGTGAATGGAGGGAAACCCAGTCCGAAAACAGCCCCTACGTCACCCTCCAAGGGGTTAGCTAGAATTTTCTCTTCCAAACACAGAACAGCCTCATTAACGAATCTTGAAACCATTCTCATCGTCTTGTCTTCATCTTCAAACGAGCCCTTGGGCTGTATAGAGTATTTCTTGATTATGTCCAGTGCTTCGATATTTATTTCACGGCTTTTTCTGCCTTTCTCGTAAATGTAAATACCTTTCCCAGATTTTCGGCCCAGGAACCCAGCTTGGACGATGTCCCGCATCACTCCGAGGTCTCCACCTCCAAATCGTTCCCCAAACGCCTAAAAAATTGGTGTAATTATCCTAAGTTCTGAGATTCAAATACACGTTCCTCACCTTTGCGAGATCAGGCCCGATATGCGAAGCCACATCCAAACCGACTTCGTCGGCTAGAGTAGCAGCTCCAACGGGGAACCCAAACTTCTTGGTCAGGGAATCTAAGTCTTTTGGCTCCACGCCCTCTTGTAACAGTCTTATGGACTCGGCCATCATGGCTGACAGAATCCTGGTGGTGTAGAATCCAGGACCGTCTCCCACAGTGATGACAATTTTGCCTTGCTTCAAACCGACATCAACGGCCAAGGCGGTGGTTTCTTTACTCGTCTTGTCTGTGGTGATGATTTCTAACAGCTGCATTTTGTCGACGGGTGAGAAATAATGCATACCTGTACAAGAAAAAGATAATTAATAAAAAGATAATTAATATATATATTGTTAGAACCTTCTTCTCGATGTGTATAATTAAGCTCACTCTTTAGTAAATAATTTTATTAACAATAACTTTTATAGTGGGTTCAACGTAACGTGACATCTGTCTCGTTTCACAGTCAAAGATATATTATTATGTTCGTGTCTCACAATACGAATCTCAACGTTCTGTCCTTCAGCTCGTATCGTTGTTTTATAAACAACGGCCCAATAAACAATTATCCAACAATATATATATATATATATATATATATATATATATATATATATATATATATATATATATATATATATATTAATGAATGAACTTATTTATTAATATTTTACATTTTACAGCCACTTAAACATATAATTAATTGTATTTTCACAGATTATAGTACGAATTCAATTTAAAACTTCTATAGTAACACAAATTTTTAAAGCTGGAGAAACAAAAATAGGCAATTATAGACCTATTAGCGTAATTATTAACTTTTGGAAACATTTTTTGAATTAAATAAAATCATACACAAATACCAATATGGGTTTCGTGCAGGTAAGTCAGCAAGCCATGTGTGCTGTTGAGGATATTATGCTGGGGTTAGATAATAACAAAAAGTGCATAGGAGTTTTTTTGGATCTTGCAAAGGTGTTTGACACTGTTAACCATGAAAAACTACTAAACGTCTTAGAGTATTATGGAATTCGTGGTAAAGTGTTGAACGTCTTTCGTAGTTACCTTGCGAATCGAGAACAATATACTATAAATAATATTCTCAGTGAAGTGGAGTATAGTAGGAAAATTGGGAACTGTTCTTGGTCCAGTACCCTTTTTAATTTATATTAACTCCCTTTTGTCTTTGGATAACAGGAAGCAAAGACGAGAAATGGAATGGAGTGAAAAATAATTTCAATACTTATAGTTGATAATAATTATTATTCTCAGTGGCAATTATAACGGAGTAACATTTTTCCTTAAAAGTTTATTTTTTTTTATTTTAATCAGGTTGTAACATGATTTTGATAATGTTCTAAACTCCAAAACTGTCCCAAAATGCAGCTTAATTTGACAAAAATAATTTGTATTAAGGCTTTTTAGTTATTCAATTTTTTATTGTAACAAAACGTTGTAACAATTCTACAATGCAACTTACCAAAATATGGACGGGAAGGGACATATCGGGAGGTAATGGGGATTTGAACTCAGGTCTAGGGATTTTTCTTATAAATTTCAACATTATCACTGATCTATAAGAGGAATTATTGTCAAAAATGATATTAATGGTGCAACAGTTGTGATACAAAAAGTATCCACCTACCTATAACTTTTTCTGGCCTTTTAGATGCAGCTGCAATATTTTTGATCGGAATAGCACTGGTATTGGTAGCAAACACACAGTTCGGTGAAGTGACAGCCTCAACTTCTTTCAACACTTTATGCTTGATGTTTAGGTCCTCGAAAACGGCTTCTATGACTATATCGGCTTTGTTGAATTTCTCATATGTCAAAGTGGGGATTAAGTTAGACACATATCTATCCTTCTCAAGACTACAAAGCAAAGATAAAATCTAATAAATTCAATATAGTTTCTTAATTAGTTAAGTGTTATAATTTGTGTTGTAAATTAAACATAAATCAGCTCTGGCACTGTCAATTTATAAGTTTTGTTACTAAAGCTGTCCCCCTCAACAAGCAACTTACGTAGTTAGTCGTTTCCGTTTCACAGCCCCGCTAAGTCCCGTTTCAATTTGATTAACACCTCTCGCCAAACCGTTAGTCGCTGTGTCCTTCAATATAACCTGGTACCCTTTATCTACGGTGACTTGGGCGATACCTGCACCCATCAATCCAGCCCCCAGAACCGCTACCGTTTGAACCTGTTGCTGAGGTTTGCCAAACCTGTTCTTCTTGCACTGGGTTTGTCCCCTGAAGAGGCCTATGAGGCCTTTGGATTGTGGTGTCATTGCTAAGTCCCCGAAAGCCTTGGCCTCTGCTGCGAAACCTGCCTGTTCGCCTTGGTCTAAGCGTGTGCGGACAACATCCAAGATCTGCAATTAAATAGTAAATTTGTGTTTTATCCTGATGTATAAATATTGAAGAAAATACACTGTTGTTCAGAAAAAACACAAAACGATTCTCTATTTTATGTATTAAAATAAGCTCTTGGTATAATTTACAACATTCAAAATATTTACCGCACAATGATCTCAATGCAAAATTTATGTATGCTTTACTATACCTAGCTATATATATTTATTGGACAAACAAAACCTTCTGAAAAATGTACAAGCAGAAAAACAAAAAGCAATCATCAAAGAGCAATGCTGTTTGAATATTAATGATAAAAAAAAATGTGTACGCTACTAATTTAAGGCATCTAACATGATAGTTGACATTTAATAGTAGTTAATATTTGAAAACGGATGTCTCAATATACGTTAATTGGTTACAGTCCCGAACAAGCTTTCATGCAACCTTACCTTAAGTGGTGCCGGATACAACCCGTCTGACAATTTCATAACTTGCTTTCTGGCTCTCCCGAAAATCTGATCTTTCACCCAATTGTACTGCAAAGCGAACTGCAAAACTTTATCCTGCAGACTCTGCTTCCTGTTGACTTTCAATTTGCCCGCTGCTAATTGTTTAGCAACATCTATCGATACAGATTCGAGGTACCTTCTTGTATTAACTTCAGGTTCGTCTAAACCAGGGCCTAGTCGGTCGACTAAAAGGTCGACTATGCCCATTTTCTTTGCCTTGTCGGCCCTGACATTTTTACCAGTCAACATAAGGTCTAAGGCGTTCGGAATGGAGACCAGTCGGGGTAATCTTTGGGTCCCACCACCACCTAGAATTGAATGAAAAAGTAGAATAATATAAATGATATTATATTGCTGGTAAAATGTTTCTATTTTATAATAGTTTGTTTATTATCCTTACAAATAGAGGCAACTAAGTATCTTCTAAAACTTATTTCTTCTATTTGCATAAACAAATTATATACATTTTAGTCTCTTTACTCCTAGTTATTATTAGCTTTATTCCAAGTTTGACGGGTTTGACGACTAACTTACCTGGAAGAAGTCCCAGCATAACTTCTGGCAAGGCCAAAACCGTCTTCCTGTCTTTCACAGCCACTCTGTAGTGAGTAGCTAAGGCAATTTCCAATCCCCCTCCCAAACAAGAACCTTGAATAGCAGCTACGAATGGTTTTTTGCTGTCTTCGAGTTGCTGTAATATTCTTTGACATTCCCTAGACAGTTCTGTAGTCTCTTCCGCTATCTGGACAGCTTCCAGCATACTGATGTCAGCCCCAGCCACAAAACAGTCTGGCTTTGCGGATATGAAAACACAAGCTTGGATTTGAGAATTGGAGTCGATCTGAGGCAGTAGGGCTTTGAATTCATTCATGACCTCCTTACTCAACGAGTTAACCTAAGAAAAAAACATGATAAACATGTAAAATGTAAATGTAAGATCACCTACTAATTTCAGATTTTGATCTAATACTACCGATTAAACTTATATGGTATTTGCTTATGTTGAGGTTTATGTGGCCTTGGAAAAACATTGTTTTTTTTTCGAAAATTTGCTGTTTTAATGTTTCACTAATTCTTAATTGTGAATGGTGATAGCTATAATTATAAAGGTCAAATAAAATAAAATAACCTTTTTAATGAGTTTTCGGTCCATATTAGTATTCATAAAAAAATATATTTAAATCAATGTCAGCCAATTTTTTTTCAGATAATAAATATTACTAAACAGTTACAATGTGGGGCAGAGTTTTTGTATTCAGTATAGTAAAAATACAAACATTATAAGCTAATGTCTCAGTAAGGGAATTAGTTATTAGTTTGTTACAATTATTTGTAATTAAGAAATAAAGCGGTAACTATCACAGTAAGTACATTTTAATTAAAAAAATATACACGAATCATATCTTGACTTTTAATAAGTATGACACTGTATCATCTATTAATGAATTCCATCGTCTACTGTAAGCATTAACATCGTCACTGGCAAAATTACACAAATTCTCCACTTGCTTAACAGTATTATTCAATTTTTTCACCAGTTCCTCATGCTTACTAGCAACCATCACATCTAGTTTTGGTGTGGCTGGTGGTTCAAAGCACTGTTGTTTGGAAAAGGACTTAGATGCACTTCTTGAGCTATACATACTGCAGTCATTGACATCCTCAGTGTTCTTATTTGCCTGTGCGTCGCCACCACCGAGCTCTTTCACTCGATCTGCATATCTCAGGGTGTTCAACGTATTCTCACAAGAGCCTATACCTGGAGAGACCATTGCTATCATGCAAGTCTTTGATTTTGGTCCTATGAAAGAGTCTCGTAGGACTTGCGTCAACTTAGAGCCTCTGAAAGGCAGATGCGCACCTTTCCTGCCTAATGCTCTAATACATTCCTTTAAGGATAGAAGGGACTGATTAATTTCAGAGCCCTCTAGGCGTGTTGCCTTCGATGATGAGAAGGTATCGGCACCTCGCTCGTTACCCGCTAAATCGATTAAGGAAAGTTTACCGTACACTATTTTTGGATTGTTTCTTTGCCGCAAGTATAGTTGAAAGATTGCGTGGGACCTTGAGGAGTTGACGTTTGCTGATGTCTGCCCAGATGCTCTTTCTTCATTTCCTTGTGCAATAATGTCGAGCACCTCATTCACAGAAGTGACCATTTTTTCAGTCAAGCCTACTACTTGAACTTGCTGTTTGCCATCCTCCAAAATTTTCAAGATCTTCTTATTATTCAAGAGGTCGAAAACCTTCTTTACATAGATTTCAAAAAAACTACATGACACTATTAAGTTCATATGCCTATATTTAGCAGAATTAATGTCTGCAAAAATATCTGCAGCCGCCAAAGCGTAGATGCCTTTCTCCCAGTGATTGTTTAATATTGCCCCACTCATTGTATATGTCTTTCCTGAACCTGTTTGACCATAGGCAAAGCAAGTAGCAAAACCCCCATCAAAAACAGTTTTCACCAAAGGCCGGGCTGTGTATCTATAAACTATTTCATTAGAACAAGATTCGCTGAAAGCGTAATCAAATTTAAACGCATGGTTATCTAAATATTTTGTTAAATCCACCTTATACTTAGGTTCGTGTACAAGAAGGGTATTTTTATTGGGAATCGTTATGATGTCAATTTCTTTTCTTAATATATCTGAATTATTCAAAGGCCTTTTTCTGACAGCAACTGTGATTAAATGATCCTCTATTTGATCTTTATTGTTCAATGGCTTAAAATCAACTGTTTCCTGATATTCGTCAATCATTTTTTGTAACTCCCAGTAGGGAACGCTTTGATTTTTTTTGTAGATCTCGTCTTTTTCCGCCTTTATTACAGCCTGCTTTTTTCGCCTTTCAATCCTATCTTTTTCAAGTTTACTCAGTTTTTTCAGTGTAGAACTTTCCTTAAATTTAGGAAGATTTTCAATTGCTGAACGAGTGGACTTTGCAGTTTGCAAATTTTTTCCTTCTATCACTAAATCACTTATAACAGCTGAATCAGTATTATACCCTTGTTGGGTAAGTCTGGGTTTTGCAGACTGGGTACGGAGATCCTGGCTCATAGAAGCACACCTTCTCTTGTTTTTATTAACGAAAGAGTCATCGATGCTTTCACAGCCAGTTGGATTCAACTTGTCATGTTTAGAAGAACTAGAAATTGTCACGTCTGGGTTGAATGCAGTGACATTACTAAAATGAATTTCCTTTCCTTTAGTTTCTCCATTTTCAAACCATTCTACTTTCACATAATTTATATCATAATCTACTGAAGATACTATTGCTTGTTGCGTTCTGCCATCGCTTCTTTTAATGATAATGGTGGAACCAACGGTTAATATATTGGAGGTCATACTGGCGCCTCTTCATTAAAAACTATTTTATAAACGTTAAAATTACACTGACATTTGTCATTTCATACATTGCATTACTATGAAAACTTGATTTCTTACAATTAATTTTATCTATTGCAACAGTTACCATTTTGTAGAATTTACATAAATGAGAATGGAATTTGGTGAACCTAATTATAGATTGTTTTTTGTGAGTAGGTCACCCTTAAAAATAAGGATCCAAAGGTCTTTCTAATAAACTAATATTATATTCAATATCCAACTCACTTTAACTCCAGGGGAGTCTATCGTAATAACTCCTATGTTATCTACAACTTTTAGTTTGAAATGCTTCATTTCGCTTGCAGACATGCATCTTAATTGAACTGAAAAAGAAGCAAATTTTTATAGGCAGATACAAAATCAGGTGCAAAGTGCAAAAAAACATATTTAAGTACACAATATGTAATAATAGCAGTATTATAGTTAGCTTAAAAAAAAATATATATTACATACATTTTGGACAAAATTTAATACTGTTTCTTGAAAATGTTGATAATGCCCCAAGAAATTTAAAACTCGACATTTTCAATGTTTAAGCCGGTCAACCTTTCACCAGAAATGATACACTTCGTCTCGTCACAGTATAATGCTAAAAGCAATATACTGTGGTCTCGTTTTACACACCCGACTAAACGAAATTAAAAGTTAAACGATGGACTTTGGCCCGGCTCCAGAGTTAAGTAACTTTTTGAAACACTTTCTGAAATGTGACAGCTGTCAGCAAGTTGTCACTACGTGATATAACCTAAAAATATAAAAATTAACAAAATCTGACAGTTCAATCTTCAATCGGCTTCTTTAGAGGAGTTCGTTCCTAGACTAAAAATTATTCGATTTCAAATTGAACTTACAAATAGTCTATTGCCTATTGAGCAAATTACAGCTATCCCTGCTAAATTAAAGTACTAGTAAAATATTTACTCCTAGTAAATATATTTTATGAATATACTCTTAGCACAAGTATAAAGATATTTAGGTTGTTGTTGCGATAAGTAATAAAGAACCACTAGGTGTATACACTGAACTATATATATTAACAGTTCAGTGGGTGTATATCGTTTTCAAACCTGGTTAACCAAACAATTAATACATTTTGTCAGGTCTAATGTTAAAAGACTGGTTTTCGGTTTCACAAAGAAACAGATAATTTTATAAGGTACATAACGCAAATAAGTCGGTTACATGTTAGATTTGGCATTAATATTCATATTTTAGATTCGGTGTAGTGCGTTATATGTTTAGTGTGTTGTTTGAAAATACAAAATAATCTCTATCTCTATATTTAATTTCTCCTTATCCTTATCTATGACTATAATATGATGACCTAATAATAGGTACCTATTATGCTTACCTACCTAGTAGGTAAGAATAAATAGATATTTTATTGGTAACTCCGAAAAAGTTATTCTGATGTGTGAAAAATTAAAAAACTGTATATTCTGCTAAAGGCTAATTATAATATTTTAAGCCGGCTAAATCCTAATTATATAATTAGCATAGGCTAAATATATAATTAGCGGCCAATAACCCATCACTGATGAGAAATAATTATGTTAAAAATGTATAAACCTTGGTTTCTGGGTTATTAACTCTGGTGGTAACCAAGGTTGAATACGGAATGCACCCTTAATATATATTACCACATTGTTATGTGGTAATTAAAAATAAATTAATTAGCGAACACCTACACGTGTGTTGTGCAACACTAACGAACAGAGGAACGTACTACTCGTAGACAGGAGCCGGTTTTCTTATTTTGTTTATCTATGGGTTTTCTAACCTACTTTTATTTGAGTTAAGAGTTAACCCTATTTTTAAGGTATATTTACATTTTAAACATTAACTAGTTTTAATAACCAATTAAAATCAAACCTAACAAAATGGATACTGGAGATATAGTTCTAGATGAGGATGAATTATTAAGGATACATAAACAAGAAAAAAAAGATTTACAGTCCAGAGTGCAAGGTTTGAAGAAGAGTATACCAAAAGGAGATAAGAAGAAAAAGAAAGAAATAGCAGAGGAAATTGCAAAACTCGAAAATGAATTGGAAGAAAAGCACAAGCAAGAACTTGACCAACTAAAAGCTACTGGTACTAATTGCAATCAAAGCACCGACTCTATTCCTGCTGACAGTGACAATGAGAAGAGTGCCCCAGAAAACGAAGGTCCCTTATCTCGTGTGTCCAGAGCCCAGAAGCGAAGGAACAAAAAAGAAAGTGAAGCCAAGGAACGTGAGAAAAGAATACAAGAACAAGCTGAAAAGAATAGAGAGGGCCCACGGGTACTAGAATTAAACACTATAAAGCAATCTCTTCGATCCATAAATTTAAAATTGTATAACATACCTGCAGATGGTAACTGTTTATATCTAGCCATTAACCACCAACTGCAAGTAACTGGAAGACCAACTCATTCGATGAACGAATTGCGGAAGGTAACGGCCGACTTCATGCTTAAACATAAAGACGAGTTCCTTCCTTTTATGGTGAATGAGTTGGATGAGTCAGAGATTGTCAGCGAAGAACAATTTGAGAATTATTGCAAGGATGTAGCTACAACAAAACTGTGGGGTGGCCAGTTGGAGCTCCGAGCCCTTTCAAATATTTTAAAGTGTCCCATAAAAATTATACAAGCAAGCGGACCTCCTACTATTCAAGGCGAGGCTTTTATGGGACCTGAATTGATTTTAACATACCACAGGCATTTGTATCGACTAGGGGAGCATTACAATTCTACTCTGCCGATGACTGGAGAGGATGAGGATGTATGAAAATCGCTATCTTTAACTTTTATTAGGAAAATTAATAAATATAAGTGACAATTCTTCTCCTGCTATTAACAAAAATGTGAAAAATCAATTATGCTCTATCTAGTGGTGTTTTATATATTATAATAACCTGGATGTTGTAATAATTTAAGGAACGTAATGACGGAGGACTATATAAAATGATTGTACGTAACTTTATGATATCCTAGGTTGAGAAAATAACAATTAATGCATTATCTATGTATACTTATATTTTAAATTAAAACTAAATGTTTTCAAATATTTATATTTGTTAACTGATATTTAAAAAAAATGCTGTGCATTTACTTACCACAAATACCATGTTTTTGTTGAAATGGTAAATAAAACAAATTATGGTGACATCTATAAATGTATTTTTGTTACCTAACTGACTTGCAAAAAGAAAGATGAGACCAGTAGAGTAATTTAATCGTTAATTAAGAACAATTTTATATTGTAGAGCAAAGGACAGTATCAACAGTATTTTTGCAAAAGGGTACATACACTACTTTTACAGGAAGAAATAAAAACCATTTGGATCACTCATATTTACTCAAACAACATGGAGGGGGGGGTCACATAAAATACCATTCTTGCATTACCATTACCATTACCAACAATGTAAGCAGTAAATAAAAGCATACTTATAATAAAAAATACCTGTCCTAACTAGTAGTACAACTAATGATCCTATGGAAATAAGGGGCCGTAGTAACATATTAACCCCATATTTCGTTTTTCTTTATTATAATTTTTGTATTTGCCCAAAGTTTCCAAACAGAAAATGTACAAAAAAATTTCATAAAAATTTATCTAACCACCCTTTTTGAAAAATAAATACTGTTGATATTTACCTAACTGGTACAAGGTATGTGATACATACCACATAACTTCTGCTATTCTTCTCGAGTACTTCACAGGGAACATCGGATCATTCTCACAAAGTATACCGTATCCTAATTATAATGTTCTATGCTGCACTTGTTTAAAAAAAAATCTATGTTGTTTCAAAATCACTTTATTGAAAAAGTGGTGAACCTAATGAATAAATTGCCTATCTGAAAATATTACACCATAAGCTAACCTTGCATATCAAAATATTGTTTGGATACTGACAAAAAATGAAACCACAGATAAATAATAACTGACACAGAGCCAAAAAAAAAAAAACAGTTCACTAAAATATGACCAATAAATATTAAATGGTGAAATAAATAAAATTTTACGAAAATACTTCTTTTTAACTGTGACTGTTTTGTTCCTTTGGAACATTTTCGTCTTCCTTATTCTTGTTTGGGTCGTCAGGCTTCATTGCAGGGAAAAGTAATACTTCCTGAAATAAAAAAATCGTCAATCAAATTAAGTAATCACGAATGGCTGTCTCTGAACAGCAACCCACATCTACTTCAAGGAAATAATCTATTTAAATATGACTATAACAGGTAAATCAAACAGATAATTTTTAATCAATTCTTATTTCAAAAATTGTATTTTTTCAATAATTATATTGGATGTGGCAATTAAAATGGATTCTTCTATAATAATAATATCTTTATCCCTAATTCTCATCATAATTATGAGTCTGGAAGTCAGACTTATGTGGGAGAGGAAGTGGCGCATGATTATTTTGCGAGCCGGGCCACAAGTGTGCCCAGGAACAACTTACAATGTTAAAACTTTAACTACCATTTGGAACGAGAGTAAGGAAGAGCTGCAAAACCTTATTGATTAAAGTGAACAGTAGGTTTTTAGCTATTACATAGCCAGTACTGAGAATATTAAAAACTTTTTGAAAATGTATAAAAAAAGATAGTTGTTTCTATAAATATATTTGTAAAATATTTCAAGTTAAACTTAAGCACATTTTATTTTTATAAGCTACGTAAGTAGAAACATTTTGAAGTGTTAACACTTAAAACTCCTCTACTGATAAAACCTTATCTATTAAATGATGCAAATGCACTTGAACTTGAAAATGCAAAACTTTGATTTTGCATATGTTTATCAATATTTTTTCAGTATATATGTTAAGGTCAATGTTTATAAGATATGGTTTGATTTATGTATAAAAAGTCCTCTTTTTGTAATTTTGAAATATTAACTACTTGACAATTTAAAATTATCATTCTCATTAAAAAGAAAAAGCCTTTAATATATCAAACTGCAAATGTTTTATTTGAATAATATTAAATAAAGAGTAGAGAAACATTGATAAACGTAAATGGCAATAAAAATCCCTACACGGGAATTGAATTTTCTGCTGATTTTTTTTTTTTACTTTCTTTCTAACTTTTTTACCTTTTATGTGTATTTTTTTAGGTTAAAACGTCAAAATAGAAAAAATAGTATAAACATGTTTCATAAGGCATTTATTGCACTTGATCTCAAGAAAACTTGCACTTGGCGGCGGCTCGTTTATGATACTTTATTATATTTAAATGCTTACCTTGATATTATTATTATCGGTTAAGAACATGGTGAGACGATCTATGCCCATTCCCCAGCCGCCAGTGGGTGGCAAACCATACTCTAAAGCAGTACAGAAAATCTCATCAACCAACTGTGCCTCATCATCTCCTGCTGCTTTGTCAGCTGCCTGCTGCTCGAACCTCTGCCTCTGGACAACTGGATCATTCAGCTCAGTGTAGGCATTACAAATTTCTTTCTTCATAACAAACAGTTCAAATCGTTCAGTTAAGCCAGGAATGGACCTGTGCCACTTAGCCAAAGGACTCATTATTTGCGGATGTTCCAGAATGAATGCAGGGTTTACACATTGTTCCTCAATAAACTCACCTACGAGTTTATCTAGCAACCTAGCCGTCGTTCTAGGAGGTGTGCATTCTACGTTATGTTTCACACATAGATCGCTTAAAAATTTATTTGTGGCTTCACTGTCCAATTCAGTTGCTGGTGGGAACTTCACCTTAAGAGCTTCTTCTAAAGCGGGTATCATACGAATGCGTTTGAAAGGAGGAGTAAAATCGATTTCCACTTCCTCGCCCTCAAGTCCATCGGGATGATACTTTATCTTATAAGTACCGTGAATACTATGAACCATTCCAGACACCAAACTTTCTGTCATCACAATCACATCATTATAGTCAGCATACGCCATATAGAATTCGCAGGTTGTGAATTCAGGATTGTGCGTCAAATCTATGCCTTCGTTCCTGAACTGCCTTCCGATTTCATACACCCTATCCAGACCTCCGACAACCAACATCTTGTGGTATAACTCAGGAGCTATCCGCATGAAAAGATCCATATTAAGGTCATTGTGATGTGTGACGAAGGGTTTGGCAGTCGCCCCACCTGCGATCATGTTCATCATCGGCGTTTCAACTTCCAAGAAGCCCATGTCGTCAAAGAACCTCCTTATATAAGCAATTATCTTGGCTCTTATTTCGAATATCTTACGCACGCGATTGTTCAAAATCAAATCTAGGTAACGTTGCCTATATCTAGTCTCCTTGTCTTTAAGGCCATAATGTAAATGTGGAAGCATATGCAGACAAGGAGATAACAATTTAATCCTCTTTGGCATCACAGATAACTCTCCTTTCTTAGTTTTGGTTGGGACACCTTCCACACCAATGATATCACCACGGCGAATTTTGGCGATATCGTCAGCAAACTTACTTTCATCCTCATACTGTCTTGCAGTAGCCATTACTTGGAGCTTAACTCCTTCACCTCGTAAATCGTAGAAAATTAATTTAGAGCCTGATTCTCTGATAGCGTGCACCCGACCTGCAATACTGAGTATTTCATTTTCTACTACCTCGCCATCTTTTAAATTACAATATTTCTCTATGAATTCTTCCAGTGAAGTTGTCACATGAAACTTGTGGGGATAAGGATGATGTTCGCCACCTAATGCCTTGAGATTAGCTACAGCATTACTTCTAATCTTAAAATACTCATTAGGACTCACATCTTCTTCGGATATTTTATTTTCTTTCGGCTTTTCCTGAGTGACTTGCGTTGCAACCTTCTCTAACTTTTCCTTAGCCTTTTGCTCAGCCTTCAATCTCCTCTTCAACTCACTATAGGGAAAAACAGAATTAATTAGCTTAGACTGTAGTACATACAACATACCTTTTACTTATATGACATAATCTTGTGTTACTTGTTAACAGATATTTCCTCACCACACCTAAACTTTGCATCATTTTTTAAATTTTAGGTTAAATAGGTATCACTCTACTAGAAACAGGCTCCATAAGCTCTTTCAGGTGAAATAAAAAAGAAAACTTACTTTTTGGAGATATTTTCTGAAGATACATCACCCATTGTTAACTGTAACTTTAAACTTGCTTATTTATGCCTTATTTCTAAAATAAAATACCGCTCTTCTGACACGTTCACGTGTAAAAAAAAAGGTGGAAGGGAACCATAGATAATAAAAGAAAAAGGGAACTAAATTCAGTAAATTCGCTGGTGTCTGGTGTTGGAATAAAAAGTTGGTGTTTGCGTTGGTATTAAAATAAAAGTTACCTAACTCGGAATTCCCCGATTTCTAATAAAAACGAACGCTTCAAACTGTTCTGCTGATCTGCTGTTCTATGTCTTCAAAATAAAATCAAATAGGTCAGAGAAAGCAAGAACCCTAAACAAAGAAGGACTGATCAATCAGTAACAGCCAATCACTTATGTGACGTCAGTGGATTCCCTTTAGCGGGAGATTTGAAATTTAAATATCTTCTTTGTTTTAATTTGACAGCTTTAATCTTTTAACATAACCTATATATGTCACATTGTCATGTAGAATGTCTCGGTTGTCTTTGGAATGTCATCACTGTCATCAGTCATGTCATCACATGATACAACTACACTGATATGCCTATGCGCATGGGGGCGTGGTCTATCGATGAGCGTGACGTCAGTTTTGATACAAAATTAAATAAAATACTTGTAAACAAAGATAACAATATAAAAGAAACGTCGATTATGGAATTATAATACACGATTCATACAGGGAAACTAAAATAATAGTTGATTAATATCAATCTTTCTTATTTTAATTCAAACCGCATTCTGTGTACCGATCTACCTACCGAATATAATTCTAACCTAAATTTTATAATTTGAAGAGATAATAAGAAGCACTACTGTAAATAAACACCACCCTATAATATAAAAATGACAACTTGATAACCCTCGGACCTCACAATTATAATAATACGGGAATACAATTGACAAACACGAAAATAATTATATCACTGACAGTCACGTTGACAGTAACGCATTTGAATTTTCGCCATTTTAGCATCAAGAATGACGTCGTGCGCAGAACAAACGAAATTTGGTCAAGTTATGAGCATATCAGTGTAGTTGCATGATGATGTCATCATATCAAAGTATTTTTGTATCATATCCATGATACAAATCATAGTAATCTGTGCACTGATGAACAAAACACAAGTTATCACAGTTGTCAAATCGACAACGATTTTTGCACAACGCACTTCAAATCGTAAGATATATATCGTAAAACACATATATAAGTACTTTAAAATCACATTTGATTGCATTAATACAGTCTCTGAAATAATATTGGGTTGGATATTTTGACTGAAAATTTTTGAAATTTCAATTAGAGGCAAATTTGGCAATAGGGGATCCACTGACGTGTTACGAGAAATCTGTTGAAAATGACCTTCAAATTTTTATGAATGAATTGATCAGTCCTTCTTTGTTTAGGGTTCTTGAGAGAAAGTATAAAAATTATCTATGTTAAAACTTTAAAGGTAAAGAAGGAAGAAGCGTATTTATTTGATACAAAAGAGCTAACAGTAGCTTCCAAAGATATATAAAGGGGATAGCTCCTTTTGTATCAAATGCACACTTCTACCCCTTCTAATATTCAAAAATACAAACCCCAAAATAATGAAATTTTCAATGGAACTAACTTAGTTTTCTTTTATTATCATTTAATTAGTGCAAGGATTGTTAACTGTTTACAGAGCCGCTTTCCAGCTCTGCTCCTGGAGCGCTCCAGGAGCGCTCTGCAGAGCTCCTGAAGTGTACTTCAGCGTTCCACGTTGAAAAGTTTGATGTACCTGAACAGCAAGAACCCTAAACAAAGAAGGACTGATCAATTCATTCATAAAAATTTGAAGGTCATTTTCAATAGATTTCTCGTAACACGTCAGTGGATCCCCTATTGCCAAATTTGCCTCTAATTGCAATTTAAAAAATTTTCAGTCAAATATCCAACCCAATATTATTTCAGAGACTGTATTATAATGCAATCAAATGTGATTTTAAAGTACTTATATATGTGTTTTACGATATATATCTTACGATTTGAAGTGCGTTTTGCAAAAATCATTGTCGATTTGACAACTGTGATAACTTGTGTTTTGTTAATCAGTGCACAGATTACTATGATATGATACAGAAGTACTTTGATATGATGACATGACTGATGACAGTGATGACATTCCAAAGACAACCGAGACATTCTACATGACAATGTGACATATATAGGTTATGTTAAAAGGTTAAAGCTGTCAAATTAAAACAAAGAGGATATTTAAATTTCAAATCTCCCGCTAAAGGGAATCCACTGACGTCACATAAGTGATAAACAAATGTGATTGGCTGTTACTGATTGATCAGTCCTTCTTTGTTTAGGGTTCTTGCCTGAACAGTACCAATTTTTCATTCCCCTGCCCCCTCAAGCACTAACAAATTTTTCGGTGTTTCAAACTCTTTTCAAATATTGTAAGGTTATATGTATGAAAATTGTCAGTTGAGTTGTCAAGTTTGAAGATTTAATTAAACTTAATAATTATTGTATTTATTGTATTAGGCACCGTATTTTTCATTAGGTACCTTTATTATGGATAATAAAATATTGATTCTAGTGGATTCAGAAACAAATATTACATATGATTTTGCGGTGTCTGAAGCGGATTATGTTCGAGCGCATGAAGGTATTTTTTTGTTATTAAATGAAGTAGGTTAGCAAAATTTGTAAACTTCGACAGGTCAAAATTTTACAGTAATTTGTGGTCAAATAAACGAATTTGAAGTTTAAGTGACAATATACTCAATCAATACATAACCTCAAAATTAAAAAAGTCATTTCAGTTTTGAACCGTTCCTTCTCAGTACTGTCGGTGTTTGAAACACATAAAGCTCCAAACACCCACAGGAGCAGAGCTGGAAAGCGGCTCAGGATTGCTCGATCGCTCAATTATGTCATCCGCCTTTGTGACGTCATCGAAGATATATGTAATCGAATTGTCAAAATATACCTATTTTGTGTTTGTTATATTTCACATTTGCAAGAGAATTTTCCTATTTGAATGATTATTATATTAATATTATTATTTATTAAAGTTTGTAATAACAGTATAAAGTGTACCTATTTCTACAAGTTCGAGATCTTTGGATCTTTGATGACGTCACAATTATGGATTACATTGTAGTATAGGGATCGAGCAATCCTGTAAACAGTTAACAATCCTTGTAATTAGTGTACCCTCCGATCATAGTGGACTATGTACGTTGCTAGCAAGGATTGTTAACCGTTTACGTTAACAATCCTTGCGTTGATAGCACTCTTGAACACAGAATCTCTTGACTTGAACACCATAGAAAATATAGTGTTAATATTAAATTTTCTATGCTTGAACACAGAGAGGTCCTCTGTGACTTGAATATGAAATCTTTTTTAGTTTATTATCTTTGTTATAACTGTTCTGTGGTACGTATCGTAAAAAGCATATATATAATTAGGTTGTGTTCCGATATTAAACTTGGTTAACCAAAATCCCGGTTAAGCGTTCCATTAAATAAAAATTCCTGAAAATTGTTTAATTTTGGAACTGTCGTCACCTGAAAAAGGTTAACCAAACGTCAAAATATTGACCGTGCTCTGGGAGCGGTGCATTGGTCAACCGAAGAGTTAGCAGGTTAGGTTTTAGCGTTGAGAGAAGAAAAATCAATTCTCTCAACGATTTTAATTATATTTTGTTTAGATGGTGAAGGCAGATGGGGTGGTGTTCTTGCGTTAAGTGTTATAATAAATATTTATAAATTCTACTTTTCTGTATTGTATTCTGTAGTCCACTTGACCAAGTCGACTGAAAGCTACACTTATATCTACTTATAAACTACTTATATCTTACTATAATATACCAAATTATCTGCTGTTTCATTTATTTTTTGACTGAAGACTAGAGTAATAGTTAAGCACGGAATATGAAGGTATTTAAGGTTGAATGAATCCCAATAAAAACAATTCATCATCCATGTTGATTAACCAGCCAGTTCCTTAATTACACATTTTTCAGGTTTACCAATATTTCGGTTAACCGAAATCCTGGTTGGTCGCGGATAATATCGGAACACAACCTTAACTTAGACCACTATAAGGTTGTGTTCCGATATTAAACTTGGTTAACCAAAATCCCGGTTAAGCGTTCCATTAAATAAAAATTCCTGAAAATTGTTTAATTTTGGAACTGTGGTCACCTGAAAAAGGTTAACCAAACGTCAAAATATTGACCGTGCTCTGGGAGCGGTGCATTGGTCAATCGAAGAGTTAGCAGGTTAGGTTTTAGCGTTGAGAGAAGAAAAATCAATTCTCTCAACGATTTTAATTATATTTTGTTTAGATGGTGAAGGCAAATGGGGTGGCGTTCTTGCGTTAAGAGTTATAATAAATATTTATAAATTCTACTTTTCTGTATTGTATTCTGTAGTCCACTTGACCAAGTCGACTGAAAGCTACACTTATATCTACTTATAAACTACTTAGATCTTACTATAATATACCAAATTATCTGCTGTTTCATTTATTTTTTGACTGAAGACTAGAGTAATAGTTAAGCACGGAATATGAAGGTATTTAAGGTTGAATGAATCCCAATAAAAACAATTCATCATCCATGTTGATTAACCAGCCAGTTCCTTAATTACACATTTTTCAGGTTTACCAATATTTCGGTTAACCGAAATCCTGGTTGGTCGCGGATAATATCGGAACACAACCTTATATATATGGTAAAAAGATATATCTTTTTTCTATGGTACTTCTAGGATTTGAGTATAGAAAATTAAAATAACAGTATTATTTTATTTTCTATGGAAATGCATATTCTGGCCACAAATTATAAAGAAATTCTGATCTGGCGGTAATAATTAATCCATGATATTAATCTTTGGTCTGGCGTAAAATGGTTCTTACTGCGAAGTGTTGTGTCATTATATCCAATATCTAAACAATTCAATAATTGATTCATTTAATATGATTTTTATTTATAGAAAGGGTTCTGCACTTAGTAATATGCTTCATTCATTCTGACGAAATATAAATAAAAAATATCTGTTGCCTTAAGATTATTTTAGTGGCTGACCTTAAACTTCGAAAATGTTCAATAGTAGCTTATTATACGAAAAAAGGCCTCTCAAAAAGCCAAGAATAGGACCTCCGGATGTTTACCCGCAAGAACCGAAACAAAAAGAGGATGAGTTGACCAGTATTAATGTAAAACATGGTTTTCCTACTATGACCCATCTTAGCGATGAGTTTGGCACTGCTAGGAATTGCAATGTTACAGCAAGCAAGGTAATAAAAGTACTTAGTTACTTATCATTGTTTATACTGTCTTGAATTTAAGGTTGGAGCATATTTTAACGCTATCATTGCTCGAAAAGAGGAGCTGTCTATGTTGCCTGATTCCGGCCGTAAAAGACAACAAATCAATCCCAAGGATAATTTTTGGCCAGCGACAATTAGAACTAAGAATCACATAGAAGCCTGGTTCAAAGATTTAGCTGGAAACAAACCTTTAATGAATTTGTCAAAGAAGGCACCCAATTTCAATAAAAAGGAAGAAATATTCATGATGCTTACTGAACATCAGGTGCCAATGATTAGGGCAGCGTGGTTTATAAAATTAAGTTCTGCATACACCGTCGCTGTATCAGAAGCAAAGATTAAGAAAAGACAAATGCCTGATCCCACCACAGGTAACAATGAATAAATATAAAAATGTATTCCTTATTTTAATCAACTTTATATGTAACTAATTCTAATTTTTTGTAGAATGGACTGGTACCTTACTAAAATTTTTAAAAGATCAAATTCCAAAACTATTAGAATATTATTCACTAGCTGAAAAGCCAGCTCAAACAAATACAACTCTTACTGCTGCTCATGCAAATGAAACTGAACAAAAATTAGCAGTTCGTCACTGGGGATACTGTATTAGACTTTTGAAATATATGTTTGAAGAAGGTAAATATGATTTTTTTATCACTTATGTTGTGTTTATCATTTGTTAAATTTAAAAATGTTTAGGTCTCATGGATCGGCAAGAGGTATTGACGTGGATAATAGAACTGTTGGAAAAACAAAAATCCCAGCCTGCCGACGATGGCATATTAAGGCTGTTCCTACCTCTCACTCTCCAATATTTAGATGAATTTGTCCAGTCGGAACTTTTGTCCAGAAGGTTGGCTCATTTGTGTGCCAAAAAGTTAGGTTTTATGTTAAATAATGTCGCTGAGACCAATTTAATCACTTCCCCAAATAGCGAGATAAAAATTGAGCCAAAAGACGGTGACAAGGAGAAGAAGGAAAATGTTCCTCCCAATCCATTGCAAAGTACCTTGATTGAGTACCAGAATTGCCCACATCATAGAGATATAGGTAACAAGGAAAAATATTGAGTATATTCATAGTTTTTCATTATTATTAATATTCACACACAATATCACAAGATTTTGTTAACCTTTATTTTTATAAATATATTATTTTTGAATTAGTTTTACAGCTGAGCACGATCATCCAAACGATATGTTTAGAATGCCCCACCGCACTAGTCTGGTGTGGCACTGGAGTGGGAACAATTTGGCATGGTTCTCCCTTAGACAACCTGCCGATCTTACCCTCTATGTTACCCATGCCATCTCGTTGTGACATGACGTCATACCGCAAGCAGATAACCCAGGCAGAGAACTGTATCAGAGACCGTGGCAAGAAAGCAGAAGGTCGTTGGTGCACAGACAAATGGCAGGCGTCTTCTACTGGTGATTAAAATTAAAATGGAATTCATGAGTTTGAGAAAGGAATTGTACGAATTTGTTTTAGGAACTGTTACAACAAGAGTTCTGGCTGCTCTGGACGCTTTGGATCGCCATCGGTTTGATAAGATGGACGCTACTAACTCATTAGATACTTTATATACAAAAGTAAGTCACTGTTGACTTATAGAGGCATTACATATTTCTTAATTGTAACTTGCAGGTCTTTAGCGGAAATCCAGATCAGGAAAATGCTGTTGTTAAGCTGCTGTGTGAATGGGCAGTTTCTCCAGAAAGAACAGGTGAGCACAGGGCTCTCGCTGTTGCTGCTCTGTTAGATAGGAGACAATCAGACACGAACACCATTGCTGATCAGGAAGCGGCTCCAGGAGATGACAAAGACTCCAATTGTTCTATGCCAGGTGGTCCTCCGATGTTTCAGTCACTGCTGATGAAGTTTTTAGACAATGATGCTCCAGTGCCAGCGCCAGATGATTGTATTATGGTAATTTTAAAATATCGGTTGGCTTTTAATCTATAAATCTCCAACATTTATTTCCATAGACCGTATTTTGTGTAAATTTAGACATACGTCTCTCATGGGTCTGAATTAAGCCTTTTATAGCTTATAAATCAAATTATGTATGTTGTAAATACTAACAACTGTGCAAATTAAATGTTTTATTTTCAGAAAAAGACTGCATTTTCAAATTTAGTACATCTTTTCGCTGAACTCATTCGACGAGATGTCTTTTCACATGATGCCTATATGTGTACATTGATATCAAGAGGTGATCTTTTAGGCCCTGAGGAAACCACGGAGAGTATCTCCAACCATCACACTAAAATGGAGGTAAGTTTAATATTTCTGAAATTAACACATACAGTTGTCTCAGCATAAATACACTAGAGCCAACGGATCTTTTTTATTACATCATCAAAAAAATAAATATTCTCAAATTCAATAAAACAAATTAAACTTTTAAAATATGTAAAATTTTAATCACAAAGGTTTTCGCAATATGCTTTCAATTTGTAGAGCTACAGTACTTATGTTTAAACAATATCTATCTAGTAAGTATTTTTATATTTGATATCTACTGTTGTAAATGGTTTTCTGTAAATTGTGATTTATAGGCTGTTTACTACAAGAGCCGAGGGATGTCAAAACGTTAAATGGCGCAAAATTGACAGATTTATTTTCCTTGTAAGAAGTGAATCCAGGAAAAATTTAATACTCTGTGACATTAATACGAAAAAATATGATTTGTCATTCCTAAAAGTGGTTTCATTCATTAATAATGTTTAATTTATATAATAATATACACAAAAACACAAAATATCGAAATGCAAATATGCTAAAGATGAAAATAGACTGACAAGTGACAGAAGACAGAACAGAAATGACAGCACTGATGGAGTTTTCCACATAACACCGAAACACTATACTGCACTCAACGCGTTTCAAAACTGTTTTACTCAGTTGCTGTTAAACTTAGTTTTAGAATCTCCATGATTCTAACTTGGTTAGTGAAACGTGTGTCGTGTGCAGTATAGTGTTTTGGTGTTATGTGGAAAACTACGTCAGTGTTACCTTCACACCAAAGGTTCCAACCCCTTTCAAGAAATGACAGAACAATGTGTAAACGTTGGAAACTGACCAACGTACAAACACTAAACTCATACACAATGTGCAATATATATGGGCAACAATTTAGAAAAGTTAGTTTCAAACATTTGGTAAGACTGAAATTACTAAAATGGCTTCCCTCGGCTGATGTAGTAAACATCCTATAAATCCCAGTATAATCTGTATGAGTTTATCGTAATTTTTTCACAACACCAATATTCTCTTCCAATAACATCCTCTGCAAGATTTTGATGTACAAAAAACGACTTTCTTAGGCGATGGATTATGATGATGCTAACATAGACCATGACCTGGACAAAATCCTCCAAAACATAAAGGAAGACCAACAGAACTCCATGGACGTTCCTGACAGCCCCAAAGAGCATGATCACGGGCATCACCCGCATGTCCCGTCTTCCATGGGTCACGTCCCTATGGAAACGGACCATAACGAGTACAAAGTGAAACCATCGCGGCACTTGCTGTACACCACTCACTTCCCATTATGCCAAGACGATCCGTTCGCCCAGCACGATTGCAATCAGCGTCACGTGTTGTTGTATGGTGTGGGAAAAATCAGGGATGAAGCTCGTCACACGGTGAAGAAAATGTCAAAGGAAATCTGCAAGCTATTCTCGAAAAAGTTCAGCGTTGACGTTGCGGAAGGTGGCAAAGTGAAGAAACATTCCAGAAACGAATTCAATTTTGAGGCTACGACGCAGAAATGCCAAAGTTTGAGCTACTTCGACCAGCATGTCGTGACGTGGCAGTGCAGCGTTACTGTTATAGAAATGCTCAATTCTTTTGCGACTGGAAATTCAAATTATTTGCCCGTACAGGAGCACGTCGCGTTTCTGTTTGATCTGATGGAGTTGGCATTGAATATTTACGGATTGATTGACGTCTGCATACAGATATTGAAGGAGTTGCCGGAGGTTGAGACTCAACTGTATAATAAAAACTCGGTCTTGAGTAGAAACTACACTACCTCCTTGAGTTTGTACGTGGTCGGTGTGCTGAGAAGGTACCACTGCTGTCTTCTATGTAAGTACAAATTATTTGTATAGTATTTATACAGGGTGTTCCGAAATAAGTGTGCAATATTTTACCCTCCGATGAAATATGTATAGATAAGTAATTGCCTATTTGTCAGTATATAAAATGGTCGTTTTCAAGAATAACAAAAAACACAACGTCAATTTCATGAAATTTCCTGTCACAGCAAGCAGTTATGTTTTAAGGGGTGAAAATAATAGTCAAAACTAAAAGTACAAATTAGAATATTATATTTTAGTAAATACAAAGTTTAACTTTACATATTCAAGAACAACAATTTACATATGTGTGTGTATAATATTTACTACACTATTTATAGTAGTATTTAATATTTACTATTAAAAAAAATTGTGAAATCATTGACGATCCCTCTCGCTATCGCCGATTCTAAGCTTATGCATGGTTACTTACGTGTGTAAACCGCGCCCATCCTTTGAATTGCCAATATTTTTGCACACTACACAGCTTCTAACCATATTTAAAGTTTATAACACGTCAAACACTACAAAATCACTTCTAAAAGTTATATTTTTACATTGAAGATATAAATGAAAACTAGGTTGACAATTATGACAACCATTAAATGATTTCAAATTTAAAAAAGTAGAGTAGGCAACCTAAAAATTGGTGACGGGTGACGGCCACAAAATCCCTAACAATTTGGGCGGTAAATTAAAATGGCATTTTTTTATTGGACCAAAAGCTTGGGCACTAATATAAACAAAAAGCTATTATTTTAAATATTGTTGGAAACAAAACTTTTGTTGCTATAATTTGTCTATATAATATTGGTCGGATATTTTACCACTGTGTTCTATGATTAAAAATGGAACTTTTTCTTCATATATACTTCGGTCGAAAAATGCTTCCTAAAGGGCTACGGAGGCTCCTTACTATTCTAGTGGCGATTTTTTCTAAATAACTTTAAGCTTCTAAAATTATACAGGGTGTCTCATTTGAAAATATTATGTTCAATTGGTTTCCTCAAATTTACGACATGCAATTTTTGTATTTAAACTTTTTTTCTAATTGTCTTAATAACCCCTGTAGGTAGGGGTCAATATATACGCGAATACCCTGTACATATAATAACTTGGGTTGATTGAATATGACTCAAAAATTCGCCTCATTACAGCACAAACATTACTACACGCCTCTAACAAAAAATCTAAATCAAGAATTGTAAAAATAAAATTATCGGAAATAGACGGACACCATTTATTATAAATAACTTTCAAATTAAATACGGAGCTGCTAGTTACAACTAAAAACAGCGGAATGTTTACGGATTCAAAGGTGCCCGCCCTTTATCTCTTGCCTCTGCGCCACATAAATTGCCAATGCTGAGATAAAAAAAGATTATTGATCAGAAGTACTTTATATTTGTTAACGGTCGGGACTTTTTATTTGGTACGTTATAACCGTTGGTTCGTAATAAGTGTGTACGTTATAAGTGAGTTTTACTGTAGTGAATTTTAATTCTATACATTGACAATTTTCCTCTTGAATTATAGTATCGCCCGAACAGACATCTGCCGTATTCGAGGGCCTCTGCAAAGTCGTGAAGCACGTCTCTAACCCCGGTGATTGCAGTTCTGCCGAACGTTGCATTCTAGCCCACCTATATGACTTGTACTCCTCTTGTAGCTTGCTAAAATCCAAGCCACACACTGTAGAACCATTCGGGAATGCTTATCCCAAAATAAAACAAGCTCTGTATACTGCTCTACAGCCAACACCGAGTAATAACTACCTTTATAACGCTCAGTATATGCAGGAACTGTTTTTGAATCCAAGAAGGGCGGGCAGGATTGATAGTGCGATAGCGAAGCAGCTGAACGAGAATGGAAATAATAGGTATATCACTGGATGTATTTTCTAAAAAATAAACAACAAATACTACCTGGTTTTGTAGGTATTCCTTCGTAAGCAACGCTGTGATACACGTTGGACGTGAAACGGACAATGAAAGACTGAACGATCTGGCGATAATGTGTGCTGAAATGACTGCATGCTGCAATTCTCTAGCTTCTGAGTGGTTGGGAGTTCTTTTGGCATTATGTAGCCCATTGTCGCACCCTGGCTATTACGCCGATGTTTTGAATCAACTCGATATTCAGGTAAGAGGGAATTTAATACGTGTTGGTTGCTTGCGGTGTGGATAGTTAAATAAATATTGTAGTAGTAGCAGTATTTCATTTGTCAGCTACTATTATACTTTTTCTATAATAATTCACTAATCGAAAAAATGCATTGCGAATTATGACAGCCTGTTACTGGCGGGTAATTGGCATTTAAAATAATTATCAGGCTTTGGTTGGTTTTGTGTAAACCAGATACAATTACTTGTTGTTTTTATAATTCGTAAGTAAAATCTCGGGTCCATTTCTGAATCAACTGTAAATTGACACTTTCAGCTATAAATTTATCGGTGCCAATTGTTAATTTATATTGTACTAAATTATGTTAAAGAATGGTATCCTGATTAGTAGAATGGAAGTGTGGAAGCGCGGTAGCTCAGTTGGAAGAGCATTGGCTCGGAAAGCCGAAGGTCCCGGGTTCGATCCCTGGCTGCATTGAAACATTTTTCATTCTACTACAGCATCAGAAGTGGGATAGGGCATCGGTCTGACAGCACAATTTCGCTTATGTTTATGAATTATGTTTACCGAGGTGTCGGATTATGGCCAGCAGCCGAGGATGGCTATGATGTCAGGTATAGCTGAACTGTAGTAAATTATGTTAAAGAACGGTAGCCGATTACGGCTGTGTTGTCAGGTATGGTTGAACTGTAGTAAATTATGTTAAGAACGGTATCCTGATTACTAGAATGGAAATGTGGAAGAGCATTGGCCTGGAAAGCCAAAGGTCCCGGGTTCGATCCCCGGCTGCGTTGAAACATTTTTCATTCTACTACAATATATGGGATTTATAATTGAACAGTTTTAATAAAACACTGTTTATTTTGTTTTTTATCACTTAATTGTAAAAATATGCAGTTTCATTATTGAAAGAAGCACAGCTACCGTTGTACTGTAAATGTACCATTATAAAAACATTATTGTGACCACTCCGAGCTTACCTAACTTTTACTGCTATTGTCAGATAGGTGTAAAATTTGTTTCAGGATGTTAGTATTCACAACGCCTTAGCAGTATTCACCTGTATCCTCATAGCGAGGCACTGCTTCTCCTTAGAAGACTTTGTCGGTAGAGTTGCTCTGCCCAGTTTGCTCAAGGTAAGTTTTCATTAATGCCCCTGATTTCAAAGCTAAATCACCCTTTAACGGTGAGGACACAATTTCAAATATAATCGTGGTATGTAGAGTTTGGCGGTTTCACTTCTTTTAACATCCAGGTCAAATCCCTGGACAACAGCGAAGGGCGTGCGGAAGCCGGCATGCGACTCACCTGCCATTTACTCCTACGGTTATTCCGGACAGCTGAGGGGCCTCAACCCGGGCTGTACTCCGTCGGTTCACCTCCCTTAACGGCCCCCAGGCCTCCTTTGGGTGTCCGACTGAGTTGCGATCGTCATCTCTTAGCTGCCGCCCACCGAAACATTCACGTGGGCCCTGTTTTGGCGGTGCTCAAGGCTGTGTTGATTGTGGGTGATGCCACTGCCAAAGAGGGGACGGAATTGAGTCTGAGTAATATTCTGGGGACCAGCGATTTACATAGCGGTGCAGATGGGCCCAACCTGGACCTACCGTGAGTCGTTGAGTTGTGGTGATTTAGTTTTTTAGGTTAACTGATCTCGGTTGGATTTTCATTTCAGTTATTTAATTGAGTTTCTTTTTCGGTTTAATTTGTTTTGTATTTTTTCGCATTCTGTTACTTGTTACATAACAAAAGTATTTCAAAAATGTTTAATAAAATTTTTGTTCGATATTTTGCCATACCACAGATAGAGGCACATTGGGTACGTTTTGTTACTTTCCTGATACTTTTTTAGAAAATCCTTTTGAAAAGGCACATTTTCTAAAAAATAAAAAGCTTTTCTGACAATTCTGTAATTTTTCTAAAGAATTATTAATTGTCAATATATGACAGTAGTTGGTTAGTTTGTAAATACAACTTAAAGTTGTTTCACACAGTTCTCTAACTACTGAGGCTTTCAAATTTAGTAGGTTACCTCAATGACAGTCCGCCAATCAACAGGACCATAAAACATAAGATGTAGACACATTTTCTTTTTCTACTATTATTAATCTTATATGTATATTCTATCTCAACATTATTCAAATTTTCAGTATTTTGTATTATTTGGTTTATCTTGAATGTCTAATATCCAGTTAAAATTCTTGAATATTTGATGTTTGTGATGTTTTAGTGTCAAAAAAATAACCTAGTTTTGATACAAATGATGAATTTAAAATTTGTTATACAAAGTGCAGATAGTTGAATAGGATATTAAATTAAATATTGATTTTGGTTATCTGTCATTTGAGTGCGAATTTTGTCATTTAAACAACTTAAAGGGTAGATTCTGTATCACTCCTTTAAATTTTAAAGACCTGTTACAATTTTAACGACAGTTAAAATTAAAATAGTATTCAGTACCATGCAAGTCATTTAAAAATTGACATATTTCCGTTAGTTTTCCCTTCTGGCTGTTAAATTTTAAACCCTGCTGTTGACTACCTGTTAAATTTTAAAAGGATGTTTAACTTTAATATCTCTCACACAGTTTGGTCTAGAAATTAAATATATCACAAAAAATAGGTAGAAATATTAGGATTATCCATAATGTCAATTAAATGTCCATTTGTGTTTTATTTTAATAAGATCCAAATTACTAGGTTTTACTTCCAACAAATCTCTGTTGTTTCCTACACAATCAGTTTTTCTTTTTGTTTCTTTGTCTAGCCAGATGACCTACATGTCGACATGTTTTACCACTGTTAGCATTGATTACATTCACATAACACTAAGGTTTAGTACTTTTTTACTTTAAGTACGTAGGTACTACTAATAAAGCAGTAAACAAATATTGACAAGAGTGACAAGACAAGTACATACAAATTATTTTGAAAATTGAGGTTATATCTTGTTTGCTATTTATAAAAGCTCAGTGTTACCAATGGTATATTGCAGAAAATCCAGACAGTTGAACTACTACACTTGATTTTTAACCCCCTGTTAAAATAATTTCTTTTCAACGGATCCGTTTAATTTAGCGATACAGAATACAGTTTTATTATTTTAAATTAACAGGTCCGTTAAAGACAACATTTTTAGCAGGTCTTTAAGTTTTAACGAGGTGATACAGAATCGACCCTTTAAGCAGTTATAAACAAATAAATACCTAACCTAAATTGTTTTCTTACAAATTCCAATGATTTCTTTAACGCACCTTGACTAGGTCAAGATGCTCATTGAGATAACCTATAAAATTTCATAAAGCATTCACTAACTACGACAACACTATGACAGTAGTTTTGTCATTACAAGACAATTGCATTGTCTGAAACAGGTTTATAATAAAATAAGATACTTGAAATAAATATCATCAGTTTTTATAAACTCATTCAAATTAAAATAATAAATTTAAAAAACATTTGTCAAAACCATGGAAATGTTTTTTCTTCGTTAATTTTTTTGTTCATTTGTTAATATTTTTTTTTATTTTTGCTTTTCATACTGCAGATGCATGCTCTAGAAAAAAAAACACGTAGATAGATACACTTTTTATTATATCTTTCATTATTTTGCAATCTACATAGTTCTAAACCAAATCTTAAACAGTTAGGTGAATATTTTAATCATTTTGTTTGTCAAAATATTTTCCTTTTCGGACAAATAAATTTTCACAATACTAACCGGTGCCACATAGTGTTACCATATTTACATATTAACTGTTACCTTTGTTAAACTGCCATCTATTACCTGTGTTTATATGGGAAATATTAGTTGTTGAACTGACTTGATATGATAGTTAAAATGGAAATCAAAGCTCGATCAGTTGGCCTAAGTTTTTATTTTAATCAGTTGAATTTTTTTTTACATCTTTTGTACTGAGAGTAGATAGCGTTAGCGTTAACAAAGAAGACTTTTAAGTTGATTTTGGTTATTTTTCTGTCCCGTCAGGATAAACGTGGATGTGTGCGGATCAAGGACAACGCATAGGTTTGTCGAAATGATCATAATAATAATATAATCATGAGCTTTGCTTTGATTGTGTCACCCCTATGCTTGCACATCTTATTGTTTGTCTTTATCCTGGTCCATATTGCTTTACACATACACACCTACATACACATACCTAAGAATTAGGGGTTTTCCAGTCCATCCACTTTTTCTGTGTTACTAATTTTCCTTAAGAAACAAACTGTATATATTCCCAGTTCACAAAAATAAAATGTGTCCTGGAAAGTTGACTTAGTCATTATTTAGCCCCAACAACATATACAGGATGTCTTCAGAATTAATAATTTTGCTTTTAAAATATTTAAAAATTTGATATCACTGTGAAGTGTGGCTCTTTATTATGAAATTGAACTTAAAAATGAAGACGTTGAAATGTAAAGTTAGTCGCTTTCCTCATGTTGTTCATGCTTTTTTATCTCTTATAAAACATTCTGTCTAAATCCATGGAACATCAATTTTTTAAGTTGTATTAAAATTTTGACAGGTGCATGGGTTGACCAAATACTAAGCATGATGAACTTTTTAGCACCTAATAAGAACAAATATGGAGACCGAATGGACATCCTGTATATTTCCTTTCATATAAATATCATTATCAGCACTTAGTGCATAGAAACATTTTTTATCATTTTTATATATTTTTTTACATTTTTAGAGGTTAGATTAAATTTTGCGTAATGATGTATATCATTACCACTATAAGTAATGTCATTGGTAAGAGAATTTTGAGAAAATGAACGTATTTTCATTACATTTTTATTTAATTTTTTTTTTTTGTATTTCATTTATACCTCATTGTTTTTTATCTTCATTTATCACTAGGCAATGCAACACCTTAACATCAAATATATGGCGTATGTAGTACACTTGTCAAAATTGTGAATTGTCACAGATTGCAGTGTTGTATAAAATGTGAAATACTGTAATATTGAATATACAAGGTTTATATACAATAGGGAGGAAATCAATAAATAATTCTTCCATGCATTCCACGAATAGCACCTTATATACTTTACAAATTTTCTCGTTTTCTGTATTGCAGACTCCATTTTCAGTGTTTTCACTAAGACAACACATTCAATTGACTAATTTTAAATGACAATAGAGGTTTATTGTGATCATCTCTTCATAAATATGATATTCAATTCAATACTTTTATTACTTCTAAGAATATGCCATTTTACATCGTTTGTTACCTACAATTCTTCTCCAAGATCTCTTTCTGTGGCATTACTTATAATCACCTTGGTACAGTACATATTGTTTTTAAATTGGTCTCTTTGTGTTAATATGGTTCCGTTACTTACTAATAAATAAGTGTTGTGTTATGTTTCAATAATTTAAGTATTTAACAAATAATTGTCGACATATTGTTTTGCCTCAATGTATTTATGTATTTTTAAATATTTTTTAACGCTATTTGGGTGGTGTACACCAATGTTGTCCGTTGTTTTGTAAAGGGGGCGGTATTTTTGCGTTATATGTACATTCCAGTTCTTCTCGGTAGATTATATTGGTGTTTTGACTAAACATGTTTCACACAAGATAAAAAATGTAGTAGTTTCAAAAAAGAATGTACAACTAAATTCATTATATTTGGCCGATAAAATATGCAATTGAAGAAGAGAACATGTATTACATAGAAAGGGAACTCATGTAATAGGGTGTTTTCCGTATGTGACAAATCAAAGTTATAAACCTATACATACTTACATAGTAATACATCCACAAAGAAGTTGTAATGTGTTCAAAATGCAAATTTTGCATTTTTCAGAATAAAAAGTTAGAAAATTTAAAAAAAGGATCTATTTTAAACGGGAACCAAAACACAAGTGACGTCATTAAGCATACAGAGTTATTCAGAACCTATCGAAAATAAAATTTGGGGATGTTCAACATACATGTAGAAATGTGGTAGTGCAAAAAGAAATTTTTTTGGCGGGGTCTGAAAACTATTTAAAAATTTTTCATTGCACGCCGCTGGATACTGGTCCACTGTAATGGAGTGACCTTGGGACTGACAATGCAAACTAGCTAGCACGAAAGAAACCGGCGCGCTCGGCGCAAAAAAGATTTGCAGCGTTTTTACTTTAAAATAAACTTAAAGATAGATAGACGTTCCAGGTACAAAAAACTTATTTACTGTTTTTTGTCGGAATGTGGTATATTCGATCTCGTTGAAGTACAGTTGCCCAGCTACGTAGTCCTTTATAATGGTATAACTTTAAACATTGTTTACAGGAAATCCTAATTACTTTTATTACAATTTTTTTGGTGATATCGATTTCTTATTCAAGGGTGCACATATCCTCAAAGTTTTTTATATGGGTTCTGAATAACCCTGTATAAATGGCCGCCATTTAGTGTTTGTTTATTACATATTTTGAATTGGAACTTTTTATATATATTTAAAACATACAATATAACTAGTAGTTCATAAAATAACTTAAAAAAACTTGTTGCCATACACGCTGATCTTGATAGCTTCCTGTCAAACTGTTTGTTTATATGCCTGATGACGTCACAAATATGTCTGCCGTAGTAAACGCGTTTGCGCGCCAAATGCCGAATTTAAATTTTAACTCACTTTTTTCGGATATGCAAGTATTTGTAATTTTTTTTAAGTAGACATATGTATAATAGGGAAGGAAAACTAAATTTTTTGGTATTAAAAAAAATATGTGAGAACCCCCTATTAGTTCTAAGCTTGCTCTGTCACTTACTGCGTACTTTATTAGACAAATTAAATGAATTTACTTGCACTGGCGATGAGAAGATAATCTTCAGAAAACTAGAATCACCATAACATTAGCAGTGAAATGCACAGTAATGTCCTCTATTGATACGTCTGAGAACATTGTCAATCGACTGATAGCAGTCTGCTTTGGAAGCACAATTACAGCAATGATCTGTCATTGCAACAAACAAAATTATTACTTAAAAGAGAAATCGAAATAACTACTTTGCTGAAAACACCCCACCCAGCTCTGCATTACATCGACAAATTCTAAACAGGTAGTAAATAGGTAAACATCATTCACCAGCCATTGACAGGTTTCTGACTTGTTTGGATATTTGGAAGAATCAGTTAGTAGTACACACAAACATGATAGTCTCATAGAGGGCACTAGTATACCTTTCATCACTACAGTCACAGCCTGAGCTATGTGAGACTATTATGAATGGCCCCATAAACTGTCGGTCTCCACCTGTGACATACTGATGAGAACTAAGTTTGATACCGGTCTATGTGTGGTGGTTGGTGCTGGCTAGGATTTGCAGGAGTAATTCAGTGTTTGTTGGGACATTTTCTTGTAAGTAATAAAGAAATTATTGTCTAAGAATTTAAATTATTATTATTATTATTATTATTATATAGATTGGATCTATTAACTGTTTATAGAAATAAAAAAAATAGCATTATTATATCATAATTTTATTGTTGCTAAAGTGTCAAGCATTGATATTCGAGATGACAGTATAAGTTGCTATATATTAGTTGCTATGTATATTTTATGTATATAGATTACTTGTAATATATAGTAGAATGAAAACTATGAAGGGGTTTAGGTCTTCTGCACTTTTCAAATATATTGTATCTATATATATATTGTAAAACAATATTCCTTAAAATATAAACTTCGCACAACTGTTGAATGATGCCTAAAGCTATGAAAAAATTAAAATATAACCATTCTAAAATAAGTACTGTATATAAAAAACTAAGAGAAGCTACTGGAATTGTACATTGCAGAATATTTTTCGTGTTACAAAAACTTATCGTCAGTTTGTTTTATTTAATTCTAGGCAATCGAGCACTGGCAATGCTGAGAGTACAGCTTCCTTATCAGCGTTTGCCTGCCACGTTCTAAGAGAAATTTGTTCCCAACAGTGGGTTCTGGAACGATGCCTCTGCCACCCAGAAGAGCTCTGTGACATGGACAATCTCTTAGACCCGCTACTGTCGCATTCACAAGCTCAGAGATTGTTGCATATGATCTGCTACCCCGACGCTGGCTCTAGTATTGATGATTTAGATCAGAAATCCATGATCAGTCGAATCTTAGAGGTTAATAGAAACTATTTTAATTCACCGAATTTATTTTTAACCACTGTATTTTAACATTTGTATTTTTATAGAATTTAGAACAGTGGACGCTTCGGATGTCCTGGCTGGACCTCCAGCTAATGTTCAAGCAGTTCAGCCCCAATTCTCCTGAGCTCTCCCAGTGGCTGGATACCGTCGCTAAGGCGGCCATTGACGTGTTCCAGCTGAACGCTCCTTACGGCACCCCTCCCAGGATGGATGATAAGAAAACCGATAGTAAAAAGCAACAGAACTCCATCTGGCTGGTGGCACCCCTCGTCTCAAAGTTACCGAGTGCCGTGCAGGGTAGGATTCTCAAAGTTGCCGGACAAGTGTTGGAGAGCGGTGGATGGTGCAAAGAGCAGAAGGGCAAAAGCAGGTGCAGTGGGGAGAGTAACAGCTTGCTAACGCACCAGCCGTTCTTGAGTCTAGTGCTGACTTGTCTCAAGGGGCAAGAGGAGGGACAGAGAGAGGGGCTTTTGTCTTCGTTACACCAGCAGTTATCACAGGTAGGTTAAAATTATACAAGCAGCCAACCCGTCTAATTTCTGAGCAGTTATGACTTGGAATATGCTATTGTAGGGGGGGCGGTCGGGGGCGAGGCGAGCGCAGCGAGCCGAGCCCCCGACCGAGCCCGGATCCGGGTGGGGAGGCGCGCGTAGGTCGCGACGAAACTACGCGCGTCCCCCCCCGACCCCCCCTTCCCCCGCGGGACCAAAAAACCGCACCGTCGGTGCTAGAGACTCGAGCTTCGGTGGGCGGGCGTCTTTCGGGACGACATTGTCGACCCCCCCCACCGAAAGGGGGGGGGGGCGAAATCGAAAAACGCGTGCGACGCGTCCGGGGACCTCCAACGACGCGTCCGGCTCGAAAAAGCGTCGCCCGGGCGCCGTCGAAAATTTCGGGCACCCCCCCCCTTTTCCCCCGAACGCCCCCCCCGTACTTTTACGAGGCGGAGGAGGGAACCGAGGGCGGATTCGGGTCGGGGGGGACCCGAGGAACGCGTTCCCGTCGACGAAATTTCGCCAAGCGATCGGGTTCGCTAAGTAGCGAACGGCTATAGGTACGAGATCGGCGATGGTGGGGGGGCGCATATTTCGGCCCCCCCGACGCTTCTCCGTCGAAAAACCCCCCACTTTCCCCAAGGGGGGGAGTTAAAATTTTTAGTTCGACCTATCAATCGGATATTTTAATAAAGTCGAGGAAGTCAATCTTTTTTGCATACTTAGCATTTACACTCGTCGGATAAAATAATAGGCAGTGACGTATTACCGCGTGACGTAATAAATTGTGGTGGGGACTGTAATTCCATAGGCGTACGCAAAAATCATTGGAAAGGTGCTAATAATGTCAAATAAATATAAAAAATATCAGAACATGAACGGTGTTATAGAAATTGTGAATTGTTTTTTTAAACTCACCTTACAGATTAGTTGTACATCGAACGAAATTGATGAATATTGCCACAGATATTAAAAGAACGCTTTTAAGTGTTGATGGCCCACCACCAACCCACAGCTACCACCGAAAACGCAATTAATCACATTCCGGAGCAAGTTTACTATTTAACACTTCACTTCACTTCACTTCATTTCACTACACTACACTACACTACACAACACATGTCTACACATCCTTCATTTAACCATGTCTCATCCATATAATATATTTTTCTATTTAAAACGCGAAATTCTCCTATTTTCTCCAAATATTCTCGTCTCCATGTCACAATCTCATTTCTCTCTATAAGTATACTCTTCCGATTCCGTTTGCAATATTTGAAATTCATTTCATGCATTGTCCTTATAAGCAATTAATACGAAAGTTTGGGCAAATCGCTGTCTTCTGCTAGGGCAGTCTGAACTTTACTTACTGTTGGGATTTCATTTTTGAAAAAGAAACCATGAATTTTTCACCGAATAGCATATTTCACGTTTTCATTCACAGTAATTTTATTTCTTCCCCGTGTTTCCATTTTCTTCTTCTTTGCGTCTGTGTCTCCATATTTTATTGCACGAAATACACTACGAACAAAGACTTTTGTTAATTCACTACACAGTTCCGCCGCATCCACTACCCTTAAATTTTAATCACGCGCTTTTAATCCCTCATAGAAGTTTTTTATCATACGAATTTCCTTGCTTGTCAGATGAGATCGTTTACGCGTTTCTAATCCACTACTCCCCGCGATTGCTTCCATAATAAAATCCTTTTCTTCGAACACTAAATAAACTAAGTAACACATCACCAAGTTCACCAATTAATATATGCAGTCCAGACACAAATTACAGCATTTCCCGCGTACTACGCTTATGTCAGGCTGCGATGAACTACTTGGATGTGTGTGAAATGCGCATGTCCAATCTTTTAGACACTCTTGACTTTTGTTGCATAGGTTGCATATCTCGCTCTTCGTTTTTTAACCCGTTAAACAAAGACGGAACTATATCCGACGTAAAGAATTGTGGTGGTATCGAATAGAGAAGCATGGAACCACCATGGAACAGACAATTTATAGTTCTGTTCAATAGTAATGCGTAAGCGGCATCACTTTTCTATGTGCAAACGTTTGTGCCGCTATGTATTAAGTATTTACACTTCGTCCCTATTCTGTATCGAATTAGATCATGAGTCACTGCCTATTATTTTAGCCGACAAGTATAGTTACAAATTGTTTTTGCTTTCGTCATTATTGTTGCTTAGTTGTATTTGGTAATAAAACGGAACCTATAACAGAGTTAACTAATAATGACATTTGCAAAAGTACTTGGGAATTTAAATAGTTTAGAGATGGAACATTCTAAAATGACATAAACTTGTAAAATCGTATCTTCTTAATCTTCTAGTATACCCCAAGGATTACTTAGTAGGCCAACTTAATTTTCAACCCATATGAATGATTTACATATATATGATCCAAAAGTTTGTATTTGGATTATCCAGTCACAATTCAATAGGCGAAGAAAATTGCTGGTCTTCTGATAATACTTCTATCTATTTTTTTAGCTGGTCCAGCAGGCGAAAGAAGGCAACTTGCAGGATATTTGCAGCAGCGAAAGAACTCTAGATGGGTTGCAGTTACGTTTTGCTCTTGTGGGAGGAGTTTTTGAGGCATTCCAGAGAAATCCTTCCGCCACAACCGACTGGGCGCTACTTCTAGTCCAACTCGTTACAAATAGTCTCATTGACCTCCACACTCATAGTGATTTATTTACGGTTGTCATCGATATGTTGGCAACTCTTGTTCATTCCGCAAAAGCAACAGATACACAGGTAAACAGTGATTCAGCCACTTCCTAATAATATCGAATATAATATCTTTATTTTTTCTTAGGACGATAGTAGGAAAATGTATCCCAATCTCTTGAAAAAACTGAAGAAAGAAGTAGGGGAACGGCAAAATGCCTCTTTGCAACACATTCGACAGCTGTTGCCTTTGCCAAGAGTTAGCACTGAGGTTATAGCTGTTGAGCCTGCTGGTTCACGAAAGGGCAGCAAAAACAACTTTGACAGTGTTGACAAAAAGCACGATTTACAGGTAATAAAGCTTGTAGTGCATTGTAGTGTAATCCTTTTTTTAATGAATGATGTAAAACAATGGCTCCAAAACCAGTTCTTGAGGTACCCCCAATTATTAATGTTGGAGTATGTATGATGGTTAAAATATAGTTATATATATTTACCGATTTAGGTGACAGATAAGCAGCGCGTGAGCAACTGGGACATCCTGGAGGGTATGAAGAACCCGGCCCCGTTGTCGTGGGCTTGGTTCGGAGCCGTGAGACTGGAACGAAAGCCTCTGGCATGCGAAGACACGCATCGATTGCTTAAATTCCACACTCACAACCTTCAGAGGCCGATTTCTCATTATTTGGATCCACCGCCCCTGCCGCCAGAGGATCTGGAGCCTATACCAGATAAGCCTGTAAGTGGATATTTTTTTTTTGGATTGCATGTGTAGGAAATGCAGTTAAAGGTTGTTGTATAATAACTAGGCATCGCGAGTTGACCGTGCATATTTTTTTTGTCATAGCTGGATGATGATAAATTGCGTTATAAGACATTTTTCAGTGATCAGTAAAAACACAAGCTTAAACAGTCATAGTTGGCACTGTTGGCAGTGGCAGTTGTAGTATAGACAAGAAACGAGTCGAGCGTTGTCGAGCGTGAATTTCATTTATTTATTATTATGTAGCATAAATTTCCTTCACGTGTTACAGTCGAAAAGTGAATTAAGAATTTTCCCGAACTAGATTTAGCGAAAACAATGGTTATGTGCAATATGCTGTGGAGCACGCTAAACAACTAAGTGTTTATGACATTAAAATATTGTCTGAAACAATTATATGTCCTGAGGTATTTGAAAAAACATTTGAGTAAGTGTGGACGAAACCAGTGATGTAACAGGCCGGAACACCGCCAATCAATATATTGGTTGGCGGCATGGAACAAACTGCACTAATGCCCGCAAGGCTACTTTAGTCAACAGTACTTAGACATCACAAATTCGAAAATAATTTGTAGAACATTTGCCTCTTAATTTACTTTAACTCTCCAAATGACTAATGTGCAGTGTGTGTCCAGTGAAACATTTAGTGCTTCTATTTTGTTAAATATTATCAGTCACCAGTAAAATATGTCCTGGATCCGCCCCTAGACTATTGGGAATGTACGGCCAACTCGCGATGAATAATAATAATCTAGTAGGCTTGGAAAACCTTACAATTATAAACTTTGTTCAAGCATCAGTCAAAAATAGTCCCAGATTGTATGACGCATGCCCAGTTGCCTTTTGATGGAGTTAAAACGCAATTGCGGGTGCGTCGTACAATCTGGGACTATTTTTGACTGATGCTTGAACAAAGCTTAATTTTGGATTTTTTTTAGAAAAATTTGCTATTTTGTCATAGCTTGAAAGTAATAATTTGCTACCGAGAGATGAAACCTCAAATTTGGTTGAAGGAATACAGATTTTAAAAAACTTAAAAGTTGAATTACATGACAACCTATTTTTTACTGATTCAATGTTTTGATCGACTTCATAGAATATTGTAGAAATAATTAGTTAGTATAACATTAGTATAACATTTTCTGTACTTTGTTAAACAGTTCAGACTGTGATATAATTTTAGGTTTGTCCGTTGACAAACTTAAATAAGAAGAATTTAATAAAACACACTGCACTAGTGCAGATTTTTTATTAATCCAAATTTCTTTTTTAACATTTCAAATTTCAAAACAAAATTTACGTGACTACTTGGTAACCAATTCCAAAAGATGAACAAGATTCGTCTTTTTTCTTTAAAAATATAATTTATCAAAACTTTCACTCAGCTTTTTATCTTAGCACATTAGTTTAAAATATATTATAATATATTATATGCTACAGAATATGTCACTTGGTCACAGAAAGTGGAAGAAATGGTTCATTTATTTCAAGATAATTATAGTCTGTCCATAAAGTAACCCCCCCCCTGCTAAGTTTTGAACGAATCGAGTTAGATAGTTTTAAAAAATACAGGGTGAATCATGTAAAATGAAGTTGATTCTGACGATAAATTCAATTCTTCAAATTCAAAGATGGCGCCACGGGCGCTGTCAACTCAATTTTTTTAAATGGCAAAGTGTGCCGTGTTGCACCTCATTTAAAAGGTAATTCAATTCTGTACATTCTCGTTTTTGAAAAATGACAATCGAGTTATCCGTTCTCTAGTTACAAGTGTTTGTATTAACGATATTTAAAAATTTTGCCTTTATCAAGTCTCCTTGCCTTTGCTTGCCACTGTCACTGAAACGCTAATAAGGTTCGAGAAAGTAGTTTAGCGTTTAATTTAAGGTGTTTGAAAGTTTCTACAGGTTTTTTTCTTATTTTTTTAAGTTATTCGATTTGATAGATTTAAGAGAAAATTTAAGAGGAGAACGGTACTTAAGAATGCTGCGGGTGGAAAGTTTTCCAAAGATAGAAAGAATAGCAGGCAATAACATTCAAAGTAGGTATTGTATTTCAACAAGATGGGGCCCCGCCTCATTTTTATGGACCTGTTATCGATTTTTTAAATAACCATTTCCCGGGCAGATGGATTAGCAGAAGGGGCCCGATAGAATGGCCGGCTCGTTCCCCAGACTTAACTCCTCTTGATTTTTTCTTATGGGAATATTTGAAGTCAAAAGTCTACAGAACTCCTCCAGTAAATATCGACGAACTACAGCAACGTCTAACACAGATGTGTAGAAATATCCCTGCAGAAATTTTAGGAAATATCAGGCAAGAATTTCAAAGCAGACTTTTTATGTGCCAAGAAGTCAATGGACAACATTTTGAACTTTTTAATTCTTTTATTTTTAGTTTTAATAAATATTTATTCATAATTTGTAGTATTAAAATATTAATTAACATTTTATTCATGGATCAGATTAGAAACAGAAACGCTTGTAAGTAGAAAACGGCTAACTCGATTGTCATTTTTCAAACACGAGAAAGTAGAGAATTGAATTATCTTTTAAGTGAGGCGCAACACGGCATACTTTGCCATTTAAAAAAATTGAGTTGACAGCGCCCATGGCGCCATCTTTGAATTTGAAGAATCGAATTTATCGTCAGAATCAACTTCATTTTACGTGATTCACCCTGTATTTTGTTAAAACTCGCTAACTCGATTCGTTCAAAAGTTAGCAGGGGGGGGGGGTTACTTTATGGACAGACTGTATATTAAAAAAGTAACTCGAATCCATAATATTCTTTGAAGATTCACATTGGCGCAGCCAGCTTAAATTTTTGTGCTTTTCCAATATTTAATTGAAATTATTTTTGGTCTGCATGACACTTTTGTGAAATAATTGGGTAGGTACACCTTTTATTTAAATTTTTGTTTATAAAGTAAATATGTTTGTAAAGTTTTAGACTACTAATAAATTCAACAGAAGAACTATTTTTTACACATTCACCAATACTTTGGATCTATTTGCCACGATAAATGGAGGTTAATATGCATTTTAGGTTAGAATGGTACCTACCAAGAACTACTTCATGTCTCTTCTATCACTTATTTTAGAGGAAGAAGACAAAGTAGTTCGTACTTCTAGTAGTAAATCATTCCAGCCCACAGAAATAAAAACTATAGAATGGAGAAAGTATTATTACCATTCATACGATTTCTGTGACTACAACATGGTTTCTCGGTCCGATGAGGAGTTTGAATTGAATTGGATACATGGGGTTATAATATGGTATGGTATATAAGTTACATATAAAATAAGTAAGTCACATATAGTCAGCTACTTACATATAAATTACAACCAACTTGGACTGTGCAGAATTCGTATCGGACCGAATCCTTCACATTCTGTCTTCAAAATATCACAGAACTTGTATAATACTTTTCCTTTCTATAGTCTTTATCTGTGTTCCAGCCTAAAAAAATTAATGGTTAAGATAAAAACCAAAATTCCTGCCTAGATCATTTTATTGTTACTTTAGAAGAAGAATAAGACAAGTAGTTCTTGCTTGCCATTCTATCCTAAACACTAATTTTAAGATTCTAGTATAAAAAAAACTACATTTTCTACTGATTCATATTTTAAAAGAAGAATATAAGTAATCATTACTCTGTAAATAGAACTGCAAATACTTTACAATATTCAAAAAACAAAATTATTGGGTAAAACATATTACTTGCTACGGACTATTACACTTATGTATTTCAAATAAATTTCAAATCAATATCTAATCTCATTTCACAACCGTGTCATACGGGCTTTAAGTACCGTTACAGTATTTCCAAGCTATGCTTAACACCCTCCACTATCGCTAACACCTTCCAAGCCCTCCCTAGTCGTTGTGAGCTTTGTGTACACTGTAAACCTACAGCTAAAGGACATTGACCTGAAGGCCGACACGCCCTCCTCGGTGGACCAAAGTCCGGCCGGGACGGTCGGAAAGGGACGGGGCAAAGGAAGAAAACCTCGTAAACCCAAGGCAGGTCCGGGTCAGATACATGTCAATCCCATGGCCATGGGGCAGTCGCCGTTGGGACAGGGCAATCCAGGCATCCCCATGTCTGTGCAGGGCAACAATCCGCAGATGGGGCACAATATGGGTGGATACGGGCAGCCACCCAGCATGCAGCAGCAGGGTCAGCAGTATGCAGGGAACCCTGGGCAGCAGCAGTGGTATAATCAGAACCAGAATCCACAGCAAGGGTATTATCCGCCTATACCTGGTAAGTCTTAAAATTTGCAGATTAACCGGTTGTTAATTATATTAACGCAGATTTTATGTAGTGGTTAAAAAATATTTATTGTAAATTTGGATTGTTTTTTGCAAAGAAGAGTTTGATACCAAAAACATGTATGATAAAATCGATGTGAAAAATAGAAAATAAAAATACACAATCTGATGAAAAGGTCAAGTGTAACTATTTTATCATAAATACAATGTAAAATACAATGATATTAACGAACTCTTATATTAGGTTAGGATATTTCAGAACAAATGAACAACATGAACCGTATAGAACTGTCAAACTACATCATTTTTTGGGGTATTTTCTCATAGGAATTGGTTCCCACTTGTTAAGAATCGAGCTCTTTTAATTTTTCATCATTTGTTAATTCAGTTAAAATGTTCTAATATCTCTTTTCTAGTGCACAGAATAAATAGATATAATTAGTCGAATTCAGATGTCATCTGGACAAATTTAAAAGAGTATAAACTAATTACCACTGTCCGCTATCAAAAACTAGAAAATATTCATCCTAATCAATGACCTAACGTAGGTATTATTTGGTGTGAAGTAATCGAAGGTGATCATTTTGACAAAACTTAACACCAATGGCCTAGAAACTAGTTCAAGTGTCACCACAGGTTTGTGGCTTCTAAACTTGTCGTGCCTTGCGAGAATTGTTTAGAACTAAACTTATTTTTATATATTTTTAGTAAATCGTTTCGAAAGGCCTCCACAGCAGATCAATCAGTCCAAGCAAGCCCTCTCCAACATGCTCCGACAAAGGCATCCGCTCAACACTTTTATACCTGGGATGCAGAATAATCCCAATTCGGCACCACAGACTTCAAATTATGGTCAGATCCAGAGAAGTTTCCCGAGACAGTCGATCAGGCAACCACATCCCGGATCTATTCAACCGAGTCAGGTAAACCCTTAGTATATTTTAAGAATTTTGTTTTTATTCATATTCTTGCCAAAGGTAAAAATTTCTTGCTATTGTAAGATCCTTGCAAAATTTGATTAATGAATCATTAAGTCATTTCAGGCAGATGTTTATGTTTCTCAAATATTTTTTTTAATATTTTAACAAGGAAAGTTTGCCAGAAATCTTTGCCAATTTCTGAAAATTCATGTTTATTCTTTTGATGAAATTCAAAATTGTTTGTCATGGCAAATAATTATGATCAAATAAATAAGTAAATTGATTAAATAGGCCGGTTTTGGTTGTTGCTGATAAAAAAGGACAACTAGGAGAATTAGAGGAAGCCACAAAGTAGTTATTGCTTCAATTTACACGCCTTTTTAAGGTTAGAATGGAAACGAGAACTACTTTGTCTCCTAAAATAAAAATTAGAAAAAGGTGAAGGCAGGAAGTACAGTAAAGCTTGGTTGTTATAACGTACCAGAGGGCTAAATCTGTACTTATATCAGTGCTATAACTAGAATTTTTGGGCCCTTGTGCAGAAATCTTCTCGGGCCCCCTCCCCCTTAATTAATTATTGCTTTAAAAATAGTTGCAATAGTTAACTTCTGTATTTTGCAATTCTGTACTGTAGCATTTGGTTTTTCCAAACCACGAAATTATACATTTTATTTTATATTTAGCAGTTTAGTACACACTAGGACATCTAGCGGCAAATAGGCAGTGGTATTCATACTTGGCACTTGGATTTCTTTTTTTAAAATAATAGCACTTCATATAATACAGAAGTTTCGTACCTATTTCATAGTGTTGTTGTGTGACACTCTTTTGTTACTCCGTGAATTAAGGATTCTGTGATCATGTTCTGTGAAGGGGTTTTTTGAGAAGTTCACAGGGAACTCTGGCTTTTTCTTTTTATAACCGAGATGGGCAAGTAGTCGGTTGTTTGAGAGAGCTATTTTACATCCGCAAGGGTTGGACTTCATGTATACTTTATTGGATTTTTATGCATAGTATTAGTCGACTATGACTACGAAGTATTATCCCAGTCGGATTTATTTGTCAGTGTAAATTCCTCACAGCTGCCGCATTGCCGTTCCTGACGTACTTTCAGTATGTTTCTTAAGTTTTTAAAACCCTCTTTATGCAGAGGGTTTTAGGTTTTAGGTTAGAGTTTTAAGATTCAAGAGTCTTAGACTACCTGGTTTCCTGGGTAATCTTTAAGCAAGAGGATGATATCCTGTTTGCAGTTATAAATCTGGTTTAATTTTTTATGGATAACCTGAAGTCTTAGTTGGGGATGAACTATTTATGGTCCTGAGAATTTTGAATACTACCTGCCTTTTTGCCTGCTGGAGATGTTAGGATAAATCTCAGTTAGTTATCACCGCTGTCCGAAGCCCTGTTTTGATGGTTACGTTACCGGATGGTCAGATAAGCCTTACATATTAATTCGTTTCACATTTGTTTAGTAATTTAAGTATATGAGCTTCACTCTTTCAAATTTGATTAGTAATATAAGTACATGAGCTTCACTCTTTCAGAATTGGTTAACCTTGTAAAAGGATCTAGATTCTTGATTTCCCTAGAGATCTCAATTGTAATTCTATACAGGTTAAACTGCCTGCTGTAATACTTGAATATTTTATAATCTACCAGTGGCTATAACCATTAAATAGATCATATCTCGGACCATATACTGTGTAGTTTTATTAGTCGAAAGAGGTACTATATTTTTATTTCAGCTAGCTTGCGTTAATTTCTAATTTGGTACATATCACTCAGAGGTACTCCACTTGCCTACCAATTAAACCAAGGGTGGGTGGCGCCCAAAATTGAGAGATTTGTTGACTTATAAGAAAACACGATTGACCAAGTGAACCTACGACTCATGCTCTAATAGGCGAACAGCTGCCGTCCGCTGTGTAACATAAGTATTATCTTCTCACAAAAGAACAGAGAGAAATACGTTGCAGTACTTTGCCCCTCAAGCTCCTCTTGGGCCCTTGTGCGTCGCCCCAACGTAGTTACACGTTACACCACTGACATATCAAAAGTTCGTTAAAAAAAAAATTAAGTACATATGTAATGTACCTACATATTAAGTAATTCTTTAGAAAAAAAAAAACAAATGTAACAAAAGTAACAACGAAATAACAAAATATTTCGTTTTTAAAGCAAAAACACAGAACTCTTAAAATATACATATTATGTATTATTTTGTGTGTGCATATAATTACTTGGGTTGATTGATCCATACTTAAAACACGGCTCAAAAATTTGCCTCACTACAGCACAAACTTTACTACTCGCCTCCGACAAGATAACTAAATAAAGAATTGCCTTGAGAATTACAAGAAATAGACGGCATTTATTATAAAGAATTTTTAAATTAAATACGGGGCTGTTTACAAGTAAAAACAGTAGAAATGTTTACGGATTCATTCCCGCCTTTTATTTTGATCTCTTGCTGCTGTGCCGTGCAATACACACAAATTGCTAATGCGGAGATAAAAAAGGATTATTGATAAAAAGTACTTTATATTTGCTCTTTTCGGACCCGCAATTTGGTACTTTTTATCAGAAGTATGTAATAACAAAGTACGTTATAAAAATTATTCTTCTATCGAATGTTCATTATAACAGCAGGACTTTTTATTTGGTACGTTACAACCATCCATTAGTAATAAGCGTGTATTTTATAAGTGGATTTTACTGTAGTTCGTATTTCCATTCTATCAAAAATATAGGTTTCAAAACCATTGTTAAATAATGGAAAGTTTTTTCCTTTGCAAGTTAATAGAGCAGGAAATTTGGTAAATTTCCAGGGCAGGAAATTGTTTAATAAAATCTATGGAAAAGAGGAAAATCTATGAAGAGAAGAAAAAACTGCACAAAATATAAATTAGAGGAAAAAATCATGTTTCCGTTCTAACCTAAAAAACTTCTAACCTGCAGTGTTACACTGTATGTAACACTGTCCAATAAGCTAAAAATACTATTCAGCAATTACCTTAGCACACAGACTTAGCAAATATTTTAGCAAATCTCATTACAAAATCACAATTTTCAGAAGTCGTTTTTAAAAATAAAAACGTCAATTGTTTTTTTTTTTTCTAGGGAATGTTCCCCCAGCAATACAGCAACATGCAGGGCGGCATGGGTCAACAATACGGAAACTACGCTGGCAACCCCCAAACCATGATGCAAGGCAACCAGCAGATGATACAAGGGGCCCAGGGCAATATGTTTGCAGGTCAACAACAAGGCTTCAGTCAAGCCAGGCCTGCCCAGCCAGATTTCAGACAAATGGGACAAAACCCGAGAGCCCCATACATGCAACAAGCCCCGAACGTCACCATGAACACCAATATGAACAATATGGCGGGCCAAGGAGGTCCAGCACCTCCTTATTCCCGCACCGCGGCGCAAGGCATGCAGCCGAACGTGCAAAATCAGAATCAGTTCCAGCAACAGCAGAGGATGAGGCAGATGCTCGCCATGCAGCAGCAACAACAGCAGCAGCAGCAGCAACAAGGCCCGCAGGGGAATCAGCCCAGTCCGGCTCTCGTGGCACACTTGCAGAGGCAACAGATGAATCCCAATCCGTATCATCAGCCGCCGCCATACAATATGCAGTAATTTTGTTTTAAAATGTGATTTATTGTACTGTATTCTTCCAAGTGAATGTTATTATGTATATTTTAATTTGTATAAAAGGATTTAAGTTCTTTATACTAGTGTTTTTTTATTTAAAAACCAAATACCAAAAACAAATATAGTAATATTTATTTGTTCCATATTCAGCACTAAATATGAAAAAACGAAACAAATGTTGTGTTGGTTTTATTTTGCAGTTTCCTTCCAAAATGTCAGGTCACAGTTGCCATCATTAAAATGTCAGTATCCAGGTGTACTGGTTATTTCCCACATACTTCATATTTCCTTACAAACAGTAACATAATTTTCAAATGTCATTATTAAGGTAGTATTGATTGTTTTTTAATTAATATAACCAAAGTTAATATGATCTAAAAGCTAAACCTTAAAGGCTAAATATTTATTCTTAGGGCAAGAATTTATGTTGTATTCGATAAACTACAAGCCTAAATTCCGTTTAATAATTAACCAACCTTTAATGGCATTATAGACCATTTGTAGTTCATTTTTTTTATATTACAAAAAATATAGCCTGCCAGATAGCTAAGCCACAGGTAAATAAAACACTGCCTTGTTAATAACCACGTTAAGTTGAAGGTACTTTTTCACATATACGCGATTCATTTTAAGATTGAAGCGCCAAAATGGCAGTAACCTATACTAACCTACGTTCACTGACACTGACGTTTGAAATTTTATTCATCAAAGATTTGTTGTCGAGAACTTTAAACCAGGTAAAAAGCTTGTAAAACTATTTTGAAAGGGGTAAGTAGTGATATAAAATTAAAATATATTTCAATATTTTTCGACCGTTCAATCTGAAAATGAAACTTAACGTCAAAATATGTCAAATTCTTTATTGGGCATATATACCTTTATGGAAATAGTCATCCTTAGAGAAAAGTAAAGAGCACTCTCATAAACTCTGCGTTCTTTAGCTTCTTTATTGCTACTTGTCTCCTGTAACTCTGTAATGCTCAACTTATCGTTTCCGTGATAGCTCCAGATTTTCCCGCTTTTGGAAAAGTATGAAACTGATCTCAGGGTTTTTCTTTGTACAAGAGGAACAATAACGCTCACAACAATAATGATTCATATTTAATCAAAGCAATTAACTAATATAACAACGGATATTTTAAAATTCACAATAGACATACATACACAAAACTGAACCAATACCACATGCGTTAGTTGTGCGTGCCGCCAGTAGGTAGCGTATTGCTTAGCAAGAATCACGTATAGAATAGAATTTTAGTTTCTGTTCTATGTTAAAATTTATAATTTACTTTCACTTCAACTATATATTTTCATGCATCTATCAGTTAAATATACCAACATATTAGTTGTAAATATATATCATAGACATCCAAAAACATTAATCAAATTTTGCATTTTTGAAATTACTGTCTTAAGAGAAGAATACACTAGCTTAAAATGTTTCAATCAAGTTAATATTTTTAAATTTAGCTTTGACTGCAATGAATATTTTCAATTTAAATGTGGTAAAATAAAACAACATAAATTGGCGTCAACTTTTATTGTACACCATTATAAAACTTTACTTTGCTTTCTTAGACTTAATCTTACGCATATAGAATTCAAGTTCCTTTCCTTCTAATACATAACCGTCGGCCCTACCACACTGTCCAGGTCTGGATGCCAAACATGCTAAAACAGAACAAAAAATTTCCTTAAATATTTATATCTTTACAAACAAACTGTTATTAAGCTATCAGAGTAATCAGAGTAACTATGACAAGCAGATCATTGTCCACAGGAGAATTTCAATACGAAATTATCCTTAGATGTAAACTCGCTTTAATTTCTTCATCATGTCCAAATTTTCTTATTGAAAACTGTTAATTTTTCACATTCATTTCTAGGCTTTGCAGACCTCGAGGTTAATTACCGCTAAGGGTGTTTAAACACCCTTATCAACGAAGCAATTAAACTATGAATTAAAAATATTCTGGCTAAACTATACACTATACTGCTTATAGACCATATGCGCCTATTGTAAATGTTTGCAATAATATGTGATGGAAGATGCCGCTATTTTTATACTATCAATTGATACTAGCATAATACTATCAATTCAACTGAATTGAATTGAATCAACTGAATCAATTGAATATACTATCAATTGAAGAAATAGTGCACAATCACTTGGGTAATATTGATAATTTTTACTCTAGCTTACATTTAGGGTACGTTTCGAATCGTAGATTATGCACATTCTGCTTCCTACGTTCATTCCAATTCACGCATTCTGCACGTCGTAGCATGCATAGCTCCTCCTACTTTTGGCTTCGTAGCACGCAGGAGCTGCATCATGTACGAGGTGATGCGTTTATGCATTGCGGGCAACTTAACCTCATTTTTTAAACTTTTGGAGGGAAGGGAACTGATTTTGTGGTGTGGTGCTGGTAGTTTCAATAAATTCTTTTGTAAGAACAAGAATGCCAGAAATTTTGCTGGTTTCATCCATCACAAATTTAAATAAATTATAAATTGTCAAAAATAACTGTCAAGAAAACCCGTTCCGAAATGCATGAGCCCATCACACGCATCTGCTAAACGGAACGTTTTTATGTGTCACTGCAGCAGATGCGTTTGATGTACGATTTGAAACGCACCCTTAGTGAAGTTTTTATTTCAACAAAAATTGATTACTGCAGCACAATGAGGTCAAATCTTCGAGGTATCCCTAAAACCTTACCACAAAAAATTAAAAAAGGTGATATTTGTGGCACACAACATGGTTGTTTGGGCATTATTAAATGGATGGATAAACGACCTGTATTAATGTTGAGTACAGATCCCAGTCACACTGCTAAATGCGCACCTACTGGTAAGCGAACCAAACACGGTGATGATATATTGATACAAAAGTAATTATTGATTATACAAAAGCCAAAAAGGGAGTTGACTTTACTGACCCGATGTCGTCATATCATTTCATTTTATGCAGAATTCTTAAGTGATACCGAAAATTAGCCTTTCACATTCTATTTGGTGTATGCGTTGTCAATTCCTGGATAGTTTATAACACGATTAGTTCATCAAAAGTTTCCATAACTGAGTTTAGAAGAAAACTGGTACAAGAATAACTCCAAAAAGATTACCACATACCTTCACCAAGCCATCAGGCCCTGGGAAAAAAAGGAGAAGACAATGTCAAGGCTGCTATAACAAATTGCGTGAAATTCACTCTAGTAAGGAAACTAGTAACTTAGTTGCAAAAGTGACCAGTTACTGTAATGACTGCCCTGGACAACCAGGAATGTGCTTAAAATGTTGTGCACAAAAAATAATTATTGTTTCATCAATACTGATGGGAGTATTTCAGTCCCGATTTTGTAAAAACATCAACCTTTGGATTTTCGATTTTTATGTAGAGAATATTAACAATGATAACCAAATTTCCATTGATTCTTTACTGTGCCATTTTAATTCATATAAAGAATTTCAAAAAACTTAGTCCAATTATTATGTTTGTAGTAAACAGAAAAAATAATTTATTTAATTACCTATCTCCAGAGACCGGGACCACACAAAAAAGTAGGTGGTTACCGCTCCTCGAGGACCGGTAACGCACAGTTGCAGAGTAGTTTGATTTCAGTGACACAGTGAACCTGTTAAATCAGTTCTTTAACCAATACTAGAAAATCTAATAGTTCCTGCACTTCCAACAATCGTAAAACGATGTAATAAATGACACAATTAATCGTCAAACAAAGTTGCTTACAAAGACAAGTTTTCTACGCCATTTCCATAAAAACTATGATGTTGTCAACATGTAAGTGGGCATGCTCCAGTCTTCAACCTTGATATTTCGATATTAGCCAATCACATTGCTTATTTTTGAAAATACACCAATCACATTGCACCTCGTATAGTCAATTAAATTATGGTTAAGTTCACTGTCCTTAGGAAACACCACATTAAATTTCTATAGGCAATCATTTTATCAGTTAAAGATTATTTATATGGTGAATAGTAATAGTTAGGGATACCGATACCCATTAATTTTACGACCCGGGTATCCATTTTCAATACCCGGTATTTACCCGCTACCTGTTAATTACCCGGTATACCCGTTAATTACCTGTTATGTGATATCAACCCATAGCATTCAATATAGCAAATTGTATTATTTTAGGGTAATAATTAGTATTAACCAATATTAATAACAATAACTGAATCGGATTAATAAAAAATAATCTATATTGAAGTTTGGCGGTAAGTAAGTTGGTGAAGTCTTGCGGTAAGTGTATAAATCCATTATTTGAATAGTTATGTCATGTTCCCTGCTTCCTCCCCCATTTAGATTATATTTTATATTGCCAAACCTGTTAACAACGCCGTCAACGCAAAAACAAGTTGTCATATTGAGTGCAGGTGCTTAGAGTTATGGGGTATTTAATGGGTTATCAGGTATTAAAATGGGACCGGCTACCGAGTTGTTATCGGGTACCCGTCGGCATCCCTAGTAATAGTACTACACTACTTATGAGTGACTCTTCTCTATAATTTTGACCAAACATTAGTTCAATCTAGTTCGGATGAAACAAAATTAGTTTCTCAACAAATCAATAAACCCTCAACAGAAACTCATAAACAGAAAATTTTACTTACCTAGCAATCTACCTGTCTGGAACTGTTCTTCAAGGGCAGGTTCAACTTTGGCAGTCTTCTGCCTGGTATCATACTTCTTTTGAACTTTTTTGCTGCGCTTTTTATTAAAAATTTCCTCTTCCTCTTTAGTCTACAACAAACAAAACACATTGATAATTCTCAACTCTTAACTTATAAACAACAAACAAGTGTTAGGTTTCATCAGCAATTAGCCCAAAGCGTTTTAATCATGAAAATCAGATGACACGCATGAAAAACATCACTTGTTAATGACAAATTTGACATACAAGCACGAGATCTATCCTATAATTCTGAATATCAAAAGCGATAGAAGTGCACCAATATAATTTTCGTTCATTTTGTTTAGTTCAAGACAAATTTAGGTTAAGCTCAAAAGTGAGCAGGCCAAAACCAGTACGTCCACCAGGACCATGTAGTCTAATATAAGACAAATCCAATAGTTAAATTTTGGCAACATGTGTTATTTTATAGAACTAAGAAAATGTCTCATTTTGAAAGTATAATAACAAACATGGTTTACACTACCAAAGAGAACATGCAAGCAGTTTCAATTTTCCCTTTGCTGGCATTTTCTACTCTGCACTAGCACGTACAAGTCAAATTTGCCATAAGATTTACTTCATAAATAAGCAACCATAAACATTTTTTAGAGCTTACCAGCTTAGCTCCTTTCTTGCGTCCCAAAGGTAATATGTAGTGTCCCTCATACCACTGTCTGAATGGTGTAGCATCAACTACAACAATGGCGTTCTTTACCAATGTCTTGGTACGCACCAATTCGTTGTTACTAGCATTATATACTACATCAATAATACGTGTCTTCCTAGCAGTACCTTCACTACCCCATGCAAAATTACCAGTGTCCAACCTCAACGCTCTATATTTAAGGTTACCACCTCTAGTGCGAACATAATGAATTCTGCGTGGTCCAAGTTTTGTATTGGCGGCTGGACGGCCTAATTCGAACTTCCTCTTCTTACGGAGAGGCTTCCTTTTGCCTCCCGTAGCTCGCCTCTTATGCCAATGGTCTCTGCTTATACCTACAAAAATATAGATTGTCAAACACTCACAAGAATAACAAAAAATAAAAGATTATATGTTATTAGCTGTTCAGAACGCTGTGGGAAAAAGTCGTCAGCACAACACATCGGACAATATAATAAAAGTCTCATCATTAAAGGAGCATGTTTTGATTTCAAAAACATATTGGTTATGTTGGTATAACACTATTTTTGTTGCAAAATATTTTAAAAATATGCCTAGGAATGATTAAATCACATGCTCAAAAGATCGATGATTGATAATACTACTTAAAAATTTATTTATTTCTTGCGATGAACACAGATTAACAAAAAAATAACTTCATAATACTCACCCATCGCGAAGCGAAAAACTGAAAAGAAAAACGGAAGTTGGCGATTCACAAACTGCGTTCTATGTTGGCACTCTGACGACCTATTTTATCGACTTTTCTCCAGTTCTCACAACTGTAAGCATTGAAATGGTTCTAACTTCTAACTAAATGATTGAAAATGAATTTGGAATATATTTGATATTTGTATTACAATCTTTATGACTATTGAATTTAACATACTAAATTAAGATCAAGCCAGTTAAATAATTAATTTGAACATAAATAACTGAAAGATAAAGATTTAGTTTTTTATTTATGTTATGTTCGCTTTTCTGAATACCCTAAAATGATCAGAGTCCTCTGATTCCTCGATTCGATATCGAATCGACCGTGCATCCTTGTTACACTCTAACACATTTCGTAATATCTTCTTTTTCTAATTCGTCGACTACTATCGAATCGAGAAATGTGAATTTGACCCCTGAGCCCAGATTCTGATTTCTGGATTCGATATCGAATCGACCGTGTATCTTTCTTACACTCATACACTCCAACGCATTTCACATTTACATTTCTTAATATTCGTAATACCTTCTTTTTCTAATTCGTCTACTACTAACGAATCGAGAAATGTGAATTTGACCGACCGGTTATTACATAATTAACCTATTTAGTAACTTATTTTGTTTTAGAACTAAGTATTTGGTAATGGTAATAGTACTAACTGTGCTCGCTAGCTGTCATTTGTCATTCTTTATTTCTTGTTTCTTTTGCAAAAATGGCAGACGAACTGGAAGATGATCAGTGGTTATACGGCGATACTCCTGATTTAAACACTGGTGGTACCCAAAATGAACCGCAAAAGGAGGATGAATCAACTTCAGAATACCAGGAAACATTATCAGCTCCAGGAACACAAGTATTACCACAAATTTGAAACGTAACATAACCTAATACTTGTTTATATTTAGGCGGTAGTAGAAGATGATGGCCCTCCAGGAGTAGATAATGATGAAAAAGAAAACGGACAAGAGAATGAGGATGCCGTGGAAGATGGAGAGGTGAGACAAAACGGAGATGATAGCGAGAAAGAAGACTTGGATGATGACAGTGACGATGATGTAAACGTAGTAATTGGTGACATAAAAGCGACTACACCTTCATATACCTCACTGAATATAAAAAGAGGAGGTTTGTTAACATCTGTAGGAGATAAAACTAAGCCTGTGCAGCAGCAGCAGCAGCCTGGCAAGTTTTCTATTGAGGAATTCGACCAAATTGGTACCATAAACGGAGTACCAGCAACTGAGTATAATCTAGATTCTTTAGAAGATAAGCCTTGGAGGAAACCTGGAGCTGACATCACTGACTATTTTAACTACGGATTTAATGAAGATACGTGGAGAGCATACTGTGAACGTCAAAAAAGGTATTTCATTGTTTTGTAATTGATTTAATTTCTTATTACTTTGCATACAGAAAAGTAATCTAGGGGCCCTCATTCAAAGGTTATCTATCTTGATTAAAGTCTAGTATTCATTGATATATTGATTTGTAGAATGAGGGTGAATGAATCTGGAGTAGGACTGGCCCCGATGAATCCAATAGGGCTCCCAAGAGGCCCTGTCCCGATCATGAATGACAACAGTAAATATGCAGGCAATTTCTTAGGTATGCGTAAAGCTGGTCCTCCGCCATTTAGAAAACTGACAGGTGGTATTGATGTTGTAGGGGGAGCATCTCAGAGGTCAGTACCGCCAACCCTCAACAAGGCCGAACCACCGAAGATGAACACCATACAGGTTTGTATTTTCTACGTAATTTCCATAATTTTCCACCGGCGATATAGGCATATACACACCACTGGAGGATTATGGGGTCAGATACATATTTCAGAATTGGGTAAAATTGGTTTAAAATATGCCAAGGAGTGGATTATTTGAGTAACAAACAGAAATATCACTTAATCTTATTACTTTAACCCATTTAATTTGAGAATGGACATATTACAAAAGCTTTACTCATAAACTGTATGTTTCACACAACACAATGTTTCTCTTGTTTAAAGTATCTGAATCAGATTATTTTGTTCATCCAAAGATGTTTTAATATATCATTTCAAGTAATAATATGCTTACACAATTTTATCTTGCCAGAATTTTGACATAAGAAGCTTAATTTTCAGTAAAATCAGAAGTTATGAACTGCCCGTTGAGATATTATCCAGAAATTAATTAAAACTGTTTTAATAATCGATTTCTTATACTTGTACATTATTACTGTTCAAAAACGTTTACACATAAATGCATTTACATTGTGTTATTTTTTGTGGAAACATTTGCTATTACGTCATTTTTTGTCAGACACCCAGTGCTTATCAACACGTGCTTACCAATTTCTCGTGCTACCTCAGTTTTCTTTCCCTATATCCACTTTATGATCCTCAAACAGGTGATGACAGCTGATAGAAGAGAGTACAGTCGGAAGCCCACCGGTTTTCCAGATTTGAGTGTCCCACCACCCGCTGCATTTGAACCTTTCCAGCCCGAGTATGGGTTTAATCCTGAACCAGAGCCATTCTATGGAGGATATGAGCCTACGCAAGATTCACAATGGGGTAAGTAACTAATAAATATTATATAATAAGTAATAGCTATATATCGTTTTTTAACGTTTCCTAACAGCCTTTGAAGGAAATAAGGAGTTGGTTGATATAAAAAATAAGAAATTGTTAACTAGTGGTACAAAAGTTACTACTGTAAAATTTGTATTTTACCACACTATCAGATATAAGGCGCTATTTTTTTTTCTGCTTTGAAATAGGTGAAATTGTATAACTTAATTTAAAATTATAATACCTAGTTCGTTCTCAAAGCTTAGGTTCTCCAGGTGTTTTTTAATTCATATTTTTTTTTTTAAATTGCAGCAATTTTTTTTAATAGGTGAAATTATTCTTTACCACTTTGTACATTTTTTTCTTTGTACACAATTCGTTTAACTGTAAAGTCTATATAATTTATTGCACAAAAATCCAAAAATCTTCATAAAACACAAGAAAAACTTTTAAAACCCACGGGAATAAACACGAAACCACCTTAAAACGTTCGACGGATCAATAGCTTTGCAAAAAGTTGACGTCATCTGACCACCCGGTCATTTCCCCGTTACCAACGCATGCAAGTAACGCATCCAGTTGGGCTAAATTTGTACTAATTTTATTTGTTTTTTTGTCCTCTTGTTTATAACCATTTTCAATGTACGGAGTACGGGCTCCCTTCCTTCTCTTTATACTTCATGTTCTGAATTTTGCCAATTTGACAGTTTGAGACATTAATAATGTTTTTTTTAAACCATACGAATAAGACACTATAACATTAAATTATTTTGTATAAAAAGATGGCATTTCGGGACTGTTTGAGATCGCCATAGCAACTGTACAAAAAAGAGATTATTGTACAGTTGTACAGTACCGAAAAGTAATTTGACATTGACATTGCATGTCACATAATATATTGAAGTTTAATTAAATAGAAAAATAGAAACAGATAGTGACTCCGATGAATCGGTAAACTGGAAGTGCTAATTAGAAGCTGTTGGAAAAAAAATATTATGTTAAACTCGTACAAAAAATACGTTTTCGGGACTCGTAAAATTGCCGGACTCCGCTACGTGTCATCCGGCAACCCTTTCCCTTGTCCCGAAGACGTGTATTTTTTGTACTAGTTAAACAAATAACTATTCTGAGACAGCCTTTTCCAGAAAAACTTGTAACAGAACTTTAAACTACTTTGGGACAGATTAATAAAGAAAACTATGATCATACTTGATATTTTTCAATATAGTATTTATTTTCACAGCAATATCGTTTACATTATTTATAATTAAGACATTATTAAGACTACCAAAATTTAGACATCTAGAAAGAAACGTGTACCTCTGGGGCTTGCAACATCACTTCGCTTAGCTGTGCCTTGGACAGTAATTTTGCCCGCAGAAGACAAGACACACTTTTTTCCCTTTTTAAACAAATAACTATTACAGAATAATCTGTTTCTTCATGAATTTCCTTTCAAGGTACTGAATCAGAGCCCGGTTGGACTCCATCAGACCTAAAAACTCTCACCGGTCCACCACCCATGGGCCCTCCGCCAGTGCATATGGGGCCACCTCCGATGGTCACCCCAGCAAGGATGTCTTCGCCTGGCAGCAGGCGTGAAGGAAGCCCCGGCCATAAAGAGGGCCGCGATAGAGATCGTGACAGGGACCGCGAAACCAGCCGCAGCCGCTCCGAGAAGCCAAGGGACAGAGACAGGGAGAGGTCACACAGGAGAGAGAGGTCCCGCAGCAGGTCGAGAAGGCACAAGTCAAGATCGAGGAGCCCTAGCCACAGGTCTCACCGGAAGAAGAAGTCCAGGAGGCACGAGGATAGCGATTGAGTTGCCGGTGATCGCTAGATATTTGTAACTGATAAGGTTTACGATTTCTAGATTGAAGAGTACTTTGCATGAGAGAATTTTGTATTTAATTAATTAAGTTAATAAAACTTATTGTGTCTGAGTTATATTTTTATACTTGTTTGATGTGAATGTTGTACAGGATGAGGCTGAAATAAGTTTCGTCCCTTTATCACTTGTTAGGACTAGATTTTTAAACTTGAAGGGGGTAATAAGATGTAGTTTTCCATTTTTTTATATTTAACTCTATAACAGCTGTTGTCATAAATGTCACAATTGATTTTAAGATTGTGGAACAAGCCAAATGACATTTCTGTCATTTGTACTGATTTTAATGTTAAAAACAGTTGAACTTGAATAGTTGTAAAGTTGTATATTTTTAAAACGAAATACCCCTTATATCTACAAATTTCAAATATTTTTATGAGTATGCTGATTCAATTTTTGAAGAGTCTACCTCTAATAGTAAGGGTGATGTTATGGTACACTTTTTTTAGCTTATTTCCCATACTATCAAAGATAGACATCAAATTGTAGTGGCTGTACTTTTGACAGAACACTTTAGATGTGTTTGTCTAATTGTTTTTTTTTTGCCATGAGAATTTCCATAAAAATTAATCTTCACAAATTTAACTGATCCTCTATCTCTAAATTAGATTTTTTTCTATAGATGCATCAACTTATGTAGATGTATTAATGTAATATCGGTGTGAGAAGATATGAACTAAATTTGAAGAACTTATTCTTTCATTTTGAATAGAATTATTCATTATCTTTCAGGCAAGCATTAATGTAGAATATGATGGACCTTATCTGTAAAAATAAGGAATCCTAATGTGCTTGTGTTCATACTCCTTTGTTGACGAAGTTTATGCCTCTACTGCGTACAACTGAAATGTACTACTTGTACAACACTCGCCACTGTCTTGGGTGCTCCCTTTCTCGCTATAGGTATGTAAAGTGAGGCGTGCCCAAGAGAGATCAAAGCAAACTGGTGACAGCTGATGAGTGTCGTTTGACAAAAATATAGCCATGGTCAAACAAAAAGTACATGTGTCACATAGATAGGTATATTATACTACTATGCCCCACAAACCAGATACCTACTTTTTTCAAATACATATACCTAACCTCCAGTGGCGTGCCCAGGGGTGAGCTAGAGCAGACCTTTCCTGTTCCTGCCCCTATAGCTCCCCTTCCTGAAAATTCCTCATGAGTAAATATTCCAAGTTTCAACATTTACTAATTTAATGTTTTATTATTTCAAATTTAAAGAAAAAGCAAGAGAATCTTAATGTTTATAATCTCTGGCAACTAGGTCCTGCGCACAGTTTGCATTGCTTGTACGCATCCCGGCCCGCCGTAAGATTTGCAGTAGTTTTAGCAAAGATAATAGTTAATTCTCTTCGGTTTTAGTAGGTGTTCTCACATCGATATTAAATATTAAATTTAAGATCATATTTCATTTGGATAAACTATCATTTTAAAATTTGTGCCCCTCCCCTGCCTTGAAAGGTTCGGCACGCCACTGCTAATCTATGGCTACTATTTTTTTTATGAAAAATATCTGTTGCCACTTCTATCTAATAATATGATAGTAGTATATTTTATGTATAGTAGTATGTTATAGTAGTATAATGTATGAAAGTATTTATTTATTTACTCTTATTTATTTGGGTATTATGCCACCACTGAAAAATACAAAAAATTAATAATCAACCTCTGCGCCGACGGATCAGTCAAAGGTTGCTTTTTTAAAAAATATGTTTGCCTAATAAAGAAATATAATATATAGTAGTATATTATGTTATTAGGTAGTATATATTAGGTAAAGAAATATTTTTTTTATAGTATAGTATACATCTTACATAATTATAATGTAGGTAGGTAAGTATTATTATACGCCTGAAGAAAAGTCCTTTTTCTGAAAATAAATGATCTACATTATAAGTATATCCAAGTTATGGTATATCCAATAGATGTAACTGATATTCAAACAAACGTTTTTTATTTCAAAATAAAAAATAAAGTTAATATTAGACAGAACAGATTTGTATTTTAAAATAATTTCTGAGTGATCAATGATTATGGCCAATGGTCGTTTCATTCGTTAGTTTTTTATCTAGGGTAGGTACCTAGGTTTAGGTTAGGTAGCACAGAATAGTTAAGTTAGCAGTAGTGGTTTTTCGGTGAATCACTCAGAAATTGAAAAATCTGTGATTAGGTAAAACAAAATCTTTACGCAAATCGGTGATTTGAAAATACCTACCTCATCAAATCAATGTCGCGAATACGCATGCTCAAATAAAAGAGCTCATTGGGTTCGCTACTGGTTCCTGGTTCGCTCCTGTCAAAATTAAACGGAGTTTTGTGTATGTCCGCGAGTTGTGAGTGCAGTCGCCTTTAATATCGATTATTTCACATTGTGCGTGTTTTTCGACCAATATTTTCAATCAAATCGAACACTTTTCATATTCCTATCAATGTTAAACGATTTGTTTGTCAGGATAGTATGTAATCATTCATAACTCTTACCAAAGACATAACCTGTAATGAATATCGATGATATACCGACAAACTGTGTTTTTGTTGTTTATTTTATTAAATACGTGTTACGAGTTTGAAGTATTGTAACTTATCTTTATTAGTGTTAATTTAGGTAAATGTGAGTGCAAGTAGTTTTGCTGGAACGCCGCATCTAGTTCTCATCAATAATGTAAGTTGGCCATGTCACATTTATTTTATTTGTTTTTTGCACAACAATCGCTTTGCATGGGTAATACGATAACGGATAACGAGTTTAGATTGTAGAAAATGTAGTGTATTCTTTTACGAAACCTAAGCAGTTTGATTTATTCCACTTTAATTGCTAGCGTTTCAACTTTCAACATGGATATTTACGACAAAACGCAGTTGATGCAGGTATGCTGGAAAATGTTTATATTTGATTTATTTGCATGGTTACCTACTAAATTCCCGCCAGTGTGTACAACTTTCTAGCGGGCGTCTAGGTTTTCTTTTGTTACTAGGCTGATTTGCTAGTATTTCTAGAAATCCAGCTGTTGAGGTCAAGGTTGCAACTCGGGTTGCAAGGGGGCGGACACCCTCGACATATAGATTTCACCACCTTAACACACTAACTGCTAGATGAAAACTTTAAAACCACGGTCAAACGGACGCGAAAAATAGCCGTTTGTTTTTCCAAGTGCGACTGCAGCCCAGAGTGTGTTTATTTTCTGGATAATTATTAATAGGTACAGATATTTATTTATATACTTAACTATAATATATAAATATATGACTGTCCCAAGATGAAAGTAGCGAAATTACTTATTTTGTTTTTAGTTACTTACAAACATATTTTCATCGATATTTTCGGGTGCGAGGAAACTATTTATTTACTGTGAAAATAGAACCAAAATTTATTTATGATAATGGAAATATTCTTGTGCCTATGCTCTAATAGCCATTGACTAACTTATTTACGGGCTACTAGTTGCTACCATTACACATCTAGAATATTCTTTATCCTTTAGCGAAGAAGTCTGCATTCGTTGATGCAAATTGCATTGAATTGGTTTGACATATTATCCAATTATTTTAAGTAGACTAAGTATATTCTCTATTTGTCTGCCAAAATTTTTAACGAGTTGTAGGTACCTACTGTATCCTGTATTATTCGCAGTCACAAACGTCTTTGAATTGCTTGCATTTATCCAGCCATCTTAAATTAAAAAACTGAATAGTTAAATTCCAATTAGGTACCTATTAACACTTTTGAACTATAATTTTTGCGTCTAATTCAATTTGAAATAAGTAGGTAAAGCATAAAATTTATATTACATTTTACATAAATAAAGTGAATTCCAATAATTATTGTAGTAGGTAGGTAATTGGTAGATATTTTATTTAGATCAAACAGCTAAATTCTAGGTTTACTTTTAACTACCTAGTTTTGTAGTGTATTTTTTGTGCATGTAGGTATTTAGCAGTCTATAGAGACGAACGTCAGTAACGTTTGTTTTTAAAATAGATACCTAATCTAGAAATTCCTAAAGCCAAATTTGAATAAAATGTGTCTTCTGACTAGCAACAACCTCTACTAAACTGGTTTTAAATAATACATCGCGTTTCCTAGTGACATTTAAACTAAAAACAAACAACAATTAATATGCTTATTACCTGAAGAAATTATTGTCGATATTTTACAAAATCTGTACCTAATATTAAACATGTTCAGTTACAGGGTGTTCTGAGTTCTGAAACTACATATGTATGTTTGAACAATTATTCCTAGACGTAGGTAGTAGGTATAGTAAAATTCCTGATATGTAAGTAAGACACACAGTTATGGATACAACGTAGTTGGGTTTTCGAAACGTTTAAACGCCATACCTACATGTTTTAGCACATGTAAAATCGAGTGTAAAATGTAGGCAGGTACTGAAATTAATCTTGAAAGGGGTTAGAACCGAGGTTAGAACCTGTAGTGTAACTTACCCAGGCCTATACAGAATGCTTCTTTAGTCGTGATCGTCTTTGATGAAAATATAAACAAACCTCTACGTGTTGACATATTTAATTTTACATATCTCATACAGAATGCACTGGTTACTGACGCATTATAGGGAGATCTGGGGTAACTGGGAAATAATACGCGGCATTGTACTCAAAACACCTACTTATTTATTTTACAACGGAAATGGACAAAACAGTAACAGTTTCAAAAAATTATAGAGAGTGCCGTACTCAACCTTGAATTCACGGGGAAAAAGAGCACGGCAGAGAAAATCCCGATCTCAATTCATGACATCGAAATTATACTGGTGAACAAAAATAAAAACACATTTTCTGCTCTAGTATTTGCAGCATTACATTTGTACTAAATACAAAACTAAAGAGATTGAGTTAGTTAGCCGACTTTGTCGGAAGGTACTGAGGTCCCATACGGGAGGCTACCCAGCTATTAGTTGAGGGGTTTGAGCAAAAATCATGGTATTATGCACCAGATGTTTGGTCAGGCACGGGTGAAGAATGTTAGTACATTCAACAAGGCCCATTCAAAAATGAAAGCAAAAACAAGCCAAACGATAGCCAGAGCAGAAAATCTAAAACGTTATTCAAAATAATAATTACACTCAAGTATAACTTCGACGGAACTAATTATAAAGCCGATACAAATACAGTAATTAAATATTCAATGACTTAAAATAATAATCAAACAAAGGGATTTAAATGGGTAAATAGTTTGACAAATTGATGAAAACTTTATAAAAATTATATAAAAATAATATTAATTTCCTACCTTGGAAAACTAGATGTCACACACTAAAAACTCAAACTCTCCTGGTTCCTATTGCTCACTCGACTCGACTCGACTGTCCCTTTATATCGCGAGATCGTGCTCTCAAATTAAACTGCGTGGTTTGCTATTTCATACTAAAATTTATACAGGGCGGTTCCCTTCAGACGCCCCTTTGAAAAATCATCGAATGATAGATAGAACAAAAGAAAAATGAGATGAATTTTCAATATCCAGTAAGCAACAGGTGTCCTGAGTACATAACAAAACCTATATGCTAAACAAAATACATAAACTAGACAAAATACATAAACATAACAAAACGTATCAAAACACATTAAAAAGATATTATAATAAAAGAATAGATACATATAATTTTATATCAAAACGTATCAAAAATATCAAAAACACATAAAAAACTATAACATTACTATGTTTCATCTTCATTACGATAATAGAACTTCAAGTTTGTTATATTGTAATTTCCTTTTTTCACATTTGAGACCGGATCGCACAAAGTATAAACGTTTGGGTAAGGATTATCGGTAATTTTGTAAGGGCCAGAGAACAGACGACAAAATTTGTAAATAATTTTGTTGGTAGCATCTGAGATGGTATTTTCACGCAATAAGACTAAGTCATTGATCAGGAGCTTGTCGTTAGGTAAGTATGTCCTCTTTTGTTGAATTCGTGCATTCATACGATGTCGCACGTCCTCGCGAATTTCTTCTACTGTCTTATTGGATTTTTTTGGTAATAATGGTAAAATCAGACGACTCAATGTGTTGGGAGGATGGGTACCATGTAAAATTTCAAAAGGAGAATAACCCGTACTTAAGTGAGGGGTTCTGTTAAATAAGTCTTCAATATTTTGACATTGAGAGACCCAGCCACGATGTGATTTATTACAGTAAGTTCTGAACAACCTGCTAAGTTCTTTCATAACCCGTTCTGTGGGATTTGAAGCAGGGTGCCGTATAGATGAGAAGGTTGGTCGGATGTTATTATGTCGCATTATACTCTGCCAGCACCTGGATTGAAATTGAGTTCCGTGGTCACTAAGAATAGTTTTTATTGGAATAATTTTGTTAAAGTCATTAACAATTTTGAGTGCTGATATTTTTGCCTGTGCTCGACGTAATGGATATAGTTTAACAAATTTAGTGAAAGAATCTATGACGACAAAAATGTAAGCACATTTAGAACGCCCCTCAGGCAACGGACCATAGTAATCCACCGTTACGAGATCCCCAGGATTGTATGCCACAATTGGGTGGACTGCCCCGACGAGGTTTCGTGACGGAAATTTGGATTTTTGACATATATCACAGGAGCGTACAAACCTATGAATAGATCTACGCAGATTTGGGAAAAATAACTCATGACGTAGTATGTTGTATAATTTTGAAGTACCGAAATGGCCATATAGTTTATGATAACTTTCGATTAGGATCTGTACAATGTTTTCAGGTACAGCTAGCCTAGGTACATTTTGAAAAAGATCATGGTAGATCAAAACATTATTGTGGACTTGAAACTGATGAACCAAACGACTCTGATTTTGGCTAAGAACTGTTGTATGCCCCAGCAAAAAATGAAAGATGGGCCCAAGAAAAGAATCATTCAGTTGGTGGATATATAAATTCTTGAATAAAAACTTCAAATCGTTAAGAGTATCTACTTCAAACAAGTTTACTAAATAGTCATGTACTACGGATATGGCAAGTGGACTAGAGTCGGTTACTAAGGTAGTATCCCCTAACACAGGAGGATTACGGGACAGAACATCCGCTACCACATTGTCCCTGCCACGCACATGTTCTACTTGAAAATCGAATTCATTTAAGTACATCATCCAACGTGTCAATCTGTCATTTAACAATTTACATTGTTTAAGAAACTTTAAGGCATAGTGATCTGTTCTAATTACTAGAGGGTGGCCCAAAAGCAGTGTCCGAAACCGTTTTAAACCGAAAATGATCGCCAATAATTCTTTTTCAGTAACGGTATACAACAATTCGGGGCCTCTTAAAATTCTACTAGCGAAACCCAACACAAAATGTTCGCCTGCATCATCCACTTGGTAAAGTTCAACCCCCAAAGCAACACCCGAACTATCGGTTTGTAAATAAAATGTTTTGTGAAAGTTTGGAAAATGTAACATGACAGTATTCAAAAATAATGTCTTGATTTGTTCAAAAGCGTTTTGTTCAATGGTCCCCCATTCCCATTTTTGTCCATTGCGCAACAACCTGGTTAAAGGAACAGTTTGAGAAGTGTATTGTTTACAAAAACGTCGATAATAATTGCATAAGCCCAAAAAAGAACGTAATTGTTTGACTGTTCGAGGTGTAGGGAACTCACGAATTGCACTGGTTTTAGCAAGGTCAGGTAATACGCCCCTAGTTGTTAATATATGCCCCAAAAACTTGACCTCTTGTTGTAAAAATTTCGTTTTATCTAAATTGATGGTCATATTTGCCTCCGATAATTTTGCAAACAATTTTTCGAGATGTTTTAAATGACTATCGAAAGATTCGGAAACTACAAGGAGATCATCAATATATTTATAAGTAAATTGCTGGACCTCTGGACCTAATATTACATCCATTGCTCGAGTAAAAGACCCTACTGCAGTCTTGAGTCCAAAAGGGAGAACCTGATAAGAATACGTCTTTCCATTATACAGGAAGGCTGTATATTGGGTACTTTCTGGTGTCAATGGGATTTGCCAGTATGAGGAACGTAAATCTATAACTGACATATATTTAATTAAATTCAGTGAGCTAAAAATTTCCTCCGGCAGGGCAGGTGCCTCATGGTCTGCAACCATTCTAGAATTTAACATTCGTGCATCTAAACAAACACGAACGGATCCATCCCTTTTCCTAACAACAGTCATGGGGCTGGCGTACGATGATGCTTCTCGTTTAATTACGCCTAGGTCGAGCATATTTTGTATAGTAGCATCAACTTCGGAACGCAAACTAAATGGAATAGGATAGGGTCTTTTTACAAATGGGGTTTTATCATTCATTTTAATTTCATGTATATATTTATTAGTTCTACCCGGATATTTGTTAAATATGTTTTGATATTTCAAAAGCACCACTTGCAATTTTTGCCTCTGTCTTTCTGAGATTGAAGTTAGATTATTTAATTTTTCAGATAATTCTACAGTTGAATTTATATACAGTGCTAAATTAAATTTAGAAATTGAGGCCGCTAAGTTTGAACGGAGAACATTTTGAGTATCGTGCGTCGATTCCAGAGAAAATAAATCTGTAGGTATAGCATCTATTAAGCATCGGGCTTTTACATTGAAATTTACAGCAAAATATTCGCCCCCAATACCAAATGTGATAGAATTCTGGACAAAATCTATTTTAGCGTTTAATTTAGACAACCAGTCAATACCAAAAATCACAGGTCTAACCAGATTTTTAACAACCAGAAACGTGTTCTCCAAAGTATATGGTACACCCTCTATGGAAAATTTTAACCACACCTGATACCGGATGCGTGTACTAAGCTGTCCCATAGCGCCGCGTAGATGTGTCGATGATACTGGCAGAGTAGGAACAACTTCAGTATTCTTTAATTTACTAAAATACTCCTCATTTATGCACGTAACTTCACATCCCGAATCAATGAGAGCAAGCAAATCACAGTCGCAACAATTTATTGTGATATGAGGCAACATTCGACTGATCAGCGTCGTTGGATACAGATTGGTATGATAGCATGATAAGATCAGTGACATGTTTAACAAACTGTAATGGTTCTGTTAATCCAACACCGGAGTAGCCCAAAAGAGTACCCATGGTCCAGCCCATCTTTAGAAGTAGAGTAACACCTTTTCCATAGAGAAACTTACATTCAGCGTAATCAATTGGGTCACAAGGGGACAGTCTTAGGACATAAGCAATGTCAGATTTTACATTTGTGTCCTTATTACAGATGTAGCCCTCAGGGACAAACTTAACAAACGGATAAGAAATGGTGGAGGTTTGTAAAACTTCATTGGAGAGAACGCCCCTCCTTACTTCTCTCCGTTCAGGTTTCCCGAGGGCCCGCGTCTATTACAATGACACAAAGTACATATAGTAGGGGGAGGAGTAGAATAATTTCCGACAGGGGTTGTAGAAGGAGGATGAGTATTGTTACTGGCCTCTGACAATGCATCATCGCGACGATAATGGAAACGGTCAATTGTAGCAGCTACATTCGGTTTATTAACTGGGTTGCGCGGCCGTTTTCCGATTATTGAAACTTGTCTTTCAAGAAATTCTAACGCTGTAGCAGTTGTTCGCGTTGAAACAGTGGCCCACAAAGACTGAACATTGGCAGGTAGTTGCCTCATAACTTCCGATAAAATAATGATTTCAGGGATTGGCGGTGAAAAAAGTCGAAACGCGTTAATTTGCCTCAAAAAATATTCCGTCATGGATACATATTTGTCCGGTGAATACCTCATTTCACTTAAACGTACCCGTTCAGAATACTGCCGCTCCTCTGACCAGTAGAAATCGAGAAAACAACGACGGAAATTTTCATACGTGGTCCACGATTCCTTTTGCATGTCTTTCCAGTCTAATGCTGGACCCACTAAACAGTCCTGAACAATTTCCAAAGTTTCAGAGGGTGAAGCCCTAACAGACCGGGCATATCTCTCTAATCTATTTAAAAATAGTACCGGGTTTTGGGACTCTGGAGAGCGAAAACTAGGTTTTTCTACTGCCATTAATTGCGGTGTTCGAGTTGTTAGAGCTAAAGCTACACGCTTCCAGTCGTTCCCCAAACCTTCGGTACTCGAAAATTCATGTACAGTTTCTATATTATGGTTACTTGGGTTTGGATCAGTCCTTTCTGCCTCTGAACCAGGTGTAAATACCACAGCAGGCAAGGTTTGAATATTTCTTTCACCATCGCTGAAGGGTTGTAGGGGTGGAGCAACGGTACGGATACTGTTGTCCATCAAGGGTTGTCCGGTGGCTCTCAACAAACTTTCATTTGTCAGAGTCTGTTGCTGGATGAAGGTCGCCAACAATGTGGATTGTTGTTGTACCAAGTCGCGCAACTCTCGTACTTCTCTGTCTCGCGAAGGGACTGCCTCATTTGTCTCATTACCATTTGGATGGTCCAACAACATAACGTCTGTGGGGTGAGACGTCGATGCTCCTAAGTTGACCTCGGCATCATTCATCTTGTCAAAATACGTATCTGTGAAGTGAAATAAATTTGGCAGAATCACACTTATAATATATATTTTTTTTGAAGATCCAATATAAATATACATAGATACACACATATATGTTTAACGTGAAAAAAAACAAGCAAAACTATCTTGTGAAAATGCAATTCAATTATGAATTTAATTTAAATCCCTTTTTCTTTCATTTGTCCACCCTGTCTATTCGGAAATTATTCTAAACATTGGACGTGACAAATAATCGAGTCCACAAAAAGTGTAGCCTTATTATTTATTATTTTGTTTAGGTACGCGTAATGACTGAAATAGCGTGCCCTAATTCAGACCGGAGTTAATGTTTTCTTTAGTTTCATAAAACGCTATACAGAGCACAGTGATATCTTTGATTTGGCTTTATTCAAACAAACAAACTCTACGATTATTCTTTGCAACAGATATCATATTGCCTGACTCCATAACAATAAACAAATTGGCACGTTAATACTATTTCTCCAGCCTGTAAGCCGCTTGCTGTAAAAAAACGCAAGTTAAGCAAAAATCATGGTATTATGCACCAGATGTTTGGTCAGGCACGGGTGAAGAATGTTAGTACATTCAACAAGGCCCATTCAAAAATGAAAGCAAAAACAAGCCAAACGATAGCCAGAGCAGAAAATCTAAAACGTTATTCAAAATAATAATTACACTCAAGTATAACTTCGACGGAACTAATTATAAAGCCGATACAAATACAGTAATTAAATATTCAATGACTTAAAATAATAATCAAACAAAGGGATTTAAATGGGTAAATAGTTTGACAAATTGATGAAAACTTTATAAAAATTATATAAAAATAATATTAATTTCCTACCTTGGAAAACTAGATGTCACACACTAAAAACTCAAACTCTCCTGGTTCCTATTGCTCACTCGACTCGACTCGACTGTCCCTTTATATCGCGAGATCGTGCTCTCAAATTAAACTGCGTGGTTTGCTATTTCATACTAAAATTTATACAGGGCGGTTCCCTTCAAACCTTTGGTGTAAAGATAACACTGACGTAGTTTTCCACATCCGCTAACCCCGCCAATATACATTCACCGTGGTCATGACCTGGGGTGGTTTGGGAACGAGTGGGATTATTGCTCTTTACCCTCCCCATCGTTGTAGACCTGGACTGTCTCGTAGAGTTGGACCCCATCCTTCACCACTTTGATCACAAAAAGTGATAGCTAGGTGTGGGCGATTCGTGGGGTTTACTCCCGTGCTGGCTCTACCCTGCAGGCTGGGTAGGATTTTCTGGCGCTCTTCTGTCTTGTCTGGCCGCAAGTGCCACTCCCGTCCTTGTGCTGGTTTGGGGTAGGTCAAAAGTGGCTGTGTAGCCGGGGATGCACCTCTAAAGGAGCCAACTGGTTCTTTAGCTTTGTACACGGTAAGGGAAGGGTACTCGAAGTGAGCCCTAGACCGCGGTCGCAGCTTCGAGAGGAAGTTTGGGGGTCGTTTTTTAGTCGTTTCGTAGCTTGTTCCGGGTGGAATCCGAAACATAAGATCTTTCTCTCATCCTGGGTTCAGCAGTTAATTTTCCACATAACACCAAAATACTATACTGCGCTCGACGCGCGTTTCGCCAATCAAGTTGGCTAAACGTTACTGATAATTGACTCAGATAAACAATAAAAACAATAACAGAATGGTGATTTAAATAATAAAATATAAAAAAAAAACTCGGAAGAATAGGCTTGTTTTGGTTCTAACAAAAACCAGTTCTGAACTGTACCTACTGAGCGTGCGCAGTTTGAATGAAGCCTTCGAATTTTTACACTGCACGTGCTCAGTACGATTCAGAACCGGTTCGTTTGAGAATCAAAACAAGCCTAATATAGTCTACCGTGGCACGATTCTACGTACCTTTGAATCTGGCTTACTAGATTTTTGTCCAGTGAATTGAATATACATCTTCCCGAAGGACTTATGATTATTCTTTATTTTTATAGAAATACCCATATGGTTCTAGAGAAAAATCACTGATTCCGATGATTAAGTATTTCACTCGAGTGAAGTTACCCATAAAAGTTAGCCATAGAAATTACTATCTGTAGCGGTGAAATAAAAATAATTCTAGTGCCGTTCCCGGTCCCGAACAAGTCATTCTGACTATAAAGGACGACAAAGGGCACTTCCCTTGACCACCCAGCATAATTTTTTTTTCAAAATTTCCCATAAATACTTGTTCACAGAGTTAGCCATAGAAATTACTATACTGGTCGATAAAATAAAAAAAAATCTAGTGCTGCCCCCGGTTCCGGACAAATCGTTCCAACTATATAGGACGATAAAGGGTACCTCCCTTGACCACCCAGCATAATTTTTTTTCAAAATTTCCCATAAATAATTGTTCACAGACTTAGCCATAAAAATTGATATCTCGATCGGTACAATAAAAAAATTCTAGTGCCGCCCCCGGTCCCGGACAAGTCGTTCTGACTATATAGGACGACAAAGGGAACTTCCCTTGACGACCTAGCATAATTTTTCTTTCAAAATTTCTCATAAATAATTGTCCACAGACTTGGCCATAGAAATTACTATACTGGACGATAAAATAAAAAAAATTGTAGTGCCGCTCCCGGTCCCGGACAAGTCGTTCCAACTATATAGGACAATAAAGGGCACTTCCCTTGACCTCCCAGCGTATTTTTTTTTTTAAATTTCCCATAAATAATTGTTCACAGACTTAGCCATAGAAATTACTTTACTGGTCGATAAAATAAAAAAAATTCTAGTGCCGCTCCCGGTCCCCGACAAGTCGTTCCAACTATATAGGACAATAAAGGGCACTTCCCTTGACCACCCAGCATAATTTTTTTTTCAAAATTTCCCATAAATAATTGTTCACAGACTTAGCCATAGAAATTACTATACTTGTCGATAAAATAAAAAAAATTGTAGTGCCGCTCCCGGTCCCGGACAAGTCGTTCCAACTATATAGGACAATAAAGGGCACTTCCCTTGACCACCCAGCGTATTTTTTTTTTAAAATTTCCCATAAATAATTGTTCACAGACTTAGCCATAGAAATTACTTTACTGGTCGATAAAATAAAAAAAATTCTAGTGCCGCTTCCGATCCCCGACAAGTCGTTCCAACTATATAGGACAATAAAGGGCACTTCCCTTGACCACCCAGCGTAATTTTTTTTTCAAAATTTCCCATGAATAATTGTTCACAGACTTAGCCATAGAAATTACTATACTTGTCGATAAAATAAAAAAAATTGTAGTGCCGCTCCCGGTCCCGGACAAGTCGTTCCAACTATATAGGACAATAAAGGGCACTTCCCTTGATCACCCAGCATAATTTTTTTTTCAAAAGTTCAGAATTACTTGTCCGGGACCGGGGGCGGCAGTAGAATTTTTTTTATTGTACCGATCAAGATATCAATTTCTATGGCTAATTCTGTAATCAATAAATTATGGGAAATTTTGAAAAAAAAATTATGCTGGGTGGTCAAGGGAAGTGCCCTTTGTCGTCCTATATAGTCAGAACGACTTGTCCGGGACCGGGAGCGGCACTAGAATTTTTTTTATTGTACCGATCAAGATATCAATTTCTATGGCTAAGTCTGTGAACAATTATTTATGGGAAATTTTGAAAAAAAAATTATGCTGGGTGGTCAAGGGAAGTGCCCTTTGTCGTCCTATAGTCAGAATGACTTATCCGGGACCGGGAATGGCACTAGAATTATTTTTATTTCACCGCTACAGATAGTAATTTCTATGGCTAACTTTTATGGGTAACTTCACTCAAGTAAGTATTTCAAGTATCTATAGGTACGCTAAAAAAACTGACCATAAACTACTTACTTGGTGTATAAAACATAGAAAATAAACGGTTGAAAAATGTTTTCTAAAAAACATCAATCCGAAAAGTGTTGTAGTATGACGTAATTTGACAGTTTTCTTATTATAAAGATCACGCCTGCGTCATTTTCTCATACTAATGAGGTACTAATGTATTCGACCGACTCGAGAATCGAGCCCGGTCTCGTGTAACTTCCTCTTATGTAAAAATACTTTGTCTAACAAATTACTTTTCACTTGTTAATTCAAGGAACTTATGATTTGTGCATAAAGTAACGCAGATTCTGAGTTGAAAGTTGAATTATCAATCTATGAAAATATAGTGTCAGAATTCATGATAGCTGTCCCTTATTGCCAAAGTTATTTTCTCCAGCAAGCCGTCATGTGAAATTCCCGAGGAAATTCCAGATACTCCGTCAGTTTATACTAGGAAGGAAGTACAGCCTGCTGAGTTTAGTAAGCTGCAGGACTTTGTATGGGTATTAAATTACCATAAGGGATATTTGATACCGGGAATTCGCTGATCAGGGGAAACGAATAAGTCGGTAGTTGTGCAGAAGGACCTAGTTGTTGGAAGAAAGCAGAGAGGTTTTATAAAATGGTTTAAATTTTGTGTTGTGTACTACTATTGATGACTATTAACTATTAATTTATGTTATGTAACACTAAACAAAAAAACTAAAACAATTTTCTTATGACTCCATTTGGTAAGGGCAGTCTTTTGGTATTTTCCGATATTTCGTTCCACTTTTTCTTGTCTTGTGTAACTCGTTATGTTTCTGCACCTGAAACTTCTTTTATCACTAGCCTTCTTTCTTCTTGCCATGTTTTCCGTTGTTTTTCCTTTATTTATTTTTTGGTAGTTAGGTGTTTTGACTAAGTATTTTATCATTACCTATTTGTTATTCTTTTCAGGAGTCCACATCATCAGATATTCCATTTACCTCTACTTATATGTGTTAAAACTCAAAACATGATTTATGTTTTCAATTTTTTTTAAAAAATTGTTAAATTTCTGTAATTTTGTTATAATACAATGACATTCTGGTTCTATCAATAATAACAAAATTTATTACCTGCTATATTATTTGTGCTATTTATTGTCTTTTATGATGCAATTAAAAAACTAAAAGTTTGTGTTTGTTCTAAAATGTCTCATATAAAAACATTTAAGTATATAAAATAAAAATGTAAGTCCTTATATGTCCTCCATATAACATCATCAAATTAGAAACTTTTTTTGTTGAAAATGAAGGAAAATTAGGTATAAATTTTATTTCATTTGGTCGGAGTGGCGTTGCTAAAATTTATCACCCGATTTTGCACGAGTAGGTGTATTGTTTTTAGAAATAACTGCAATCAGAGCTGGTCAAATACTTAGAAAAAGTATTTAAATACCTCTAAATTCTAAATAAAAAAGACCAAAGGCCATTTATCTCACTATAAACCGAGCTATAAACTAAAACAAAACAGTTGTTCAGGGAACACAATAAAATATAAAGTATGGTAATATTTATCAAAAAAAAAAAAACGCTAAAAACAACAAATACACAAACAATTTCAATTAACACAGGCTGACAGCTGACAAACGTCAAAGGTTCCTAACACAAAACAGAAAAAGAGTTCCTAACTTAACACTTGATTGGGATTAAGGACTACCGATACTTACAGTGTTGTTGTATCCCATGGTGTGGTGTAAAAATGCCCAGAAAATTCCCTAAAGTTACGTTTTCACGTGTTCTGCATAGAGTGGCCATTTTTGGATGTGTCATATAATGGATATTATTTTTTATAATTTCTACGGTGTCAATACAATAGTGGTTGGAAGAAGTATTTAAATACTTTCGAGGGAGTTTTAGAATATTTAAATACTTATTTATGGATATTTGTAAATACAGATAATCCCCAGGTCTAACTGTAATGCACTTGCTTTCTATTACAGAGTGATTTTTTTTACAAATACATTTTTACATTTATACAAATTGTTTTGTTCTGATAATGCACTATCACTACAGAAAAAATCAAATACGAATTTGTCAGACAATTAGAGGATATAGTCTAAATACATATTTATGTATATTTAATGATGCGGTTCGATTCATTATCACACACATTAACCTCAGGGTTAACATAATTACTTACATATTAATCACACCTATTACCATTTTTTTAATAGCCCCTCACGAGACTTGATTGTATATGATGCTGCTAATGCTGCTCTTATAAATAAATTGACGCATAGTATCATTTAATAAAAATTGGATATAATTCACAGGGTGTTCTAATTTACGTTCAATTTTCTGGCACCTGTAAAATCTGTTACTGTGCATGTCAACCAAATGCATGACCAGTTAGGTCAAGGGTCAAGGTCAGTATATTGCACAACCTTCATTGTAAGTTTCACACGCTACACAAGTCTGGATTTTTATACTGGATTAGTCTTTTCATTCTCTTACCAGAACCTGTACTTAAAGTGTTTTTATGGGTAGGTACTTGTCTATCTACTTGATATGTATCACAGGTGGTTGGCCTGTTTTTGGCAGTGATATTGAACTTACTTGAGAATATGGATCGATGTGTTCGATTGGCAGATATTGGCAGATAACAAAATATTTTTAGATGCAGCTGCCCCACCGGAATTAAGCTTTGAAACTTGGATCTGGTCCACCAATTCATTAGTATAATTAATATAATGCGTACGTACCTACAGATTTATATCTTCCTAGTAAATAAATCCTAACATCAAATTTTTAAATAATAATTTTTAATATAAAATTGCTTTAAAAGATCTGGAATACAAGCCTTTCAAATCGCTAAAGGTGGATCCACAGTATAGGAAAAAATGAAATGAAAGGTTTACACTTTTTTGTTCTTGTAGTGAGGACTGAATCTTAGACACAATCTAGGACACAACAGTGAATCGGTCAATAAATTCTGTTAAAATCTTCAAAGTCTGAGGCCTTGTGAGACAAATCCCTATTGCAAATTACAATAATGTTAATTTCTATGTTCTATACACAAAAAAAACATGGGATACCATCTTATCTCACTTAAATATTCGTAGAGTAATATGTAAGTAACATTCTTGCCTGATAATACTGCTGACAAGTACGAAGAATTATGCATTTTACATACAAGCAACATGCCTGCGTTCTGTATTCCTAGTAAACAGGTTCCTATATTACTATTTATTTACCAAACATTGCTTAGTCCGTGGAAATGAAAACCCATTGTTTTTTACTCGTTTGCTAGTAAAAGCGGTCGTTTATGCGACATATTTTTTATACGTTTATAATAATGATTTTCATTAGCAATATTCACGTAAAGTTGTCGGTGCAATGCATTGGGATCTTATACAGTGTGGCTGATTTTTCATTGTCCAGCAAATATCTCCTAAAATATTAAAGATACAAAAACAATTAAATAGGAGGCTTGTCATAAACAACCTGATTGACAAATCAACGCATACAATTATTGTCAATCGTGAGTTATTTTTGTATCTCATATTTCAGAAGATATTAGCTAGACAATGAAAAATTAGCCGTACTCCGTACTCTATAAAGCAGTGACACATTCGAAGTAGGTTAGTTTGTGGAAATACTGTACATTTTTGTGCCGAAACGAATGACCATATGTCTTTTCCCCCATTTTGCCGTATGTTTCGTTTCTCCATTTTTACGTTATTTTTGACGGACCTTTTGCCTTTAGTATGCAACATACTGGCAATACCACGTTGCATAAAAAGACTTTTTCACCCTCTATTTTCCATCTGTTAATGTTATTCAACAAGTTGTTATTCGACAAATAAATGTTTACCATATCATATTACTTACTGGGCACTTAAAATTGTAACATAATAAACCAGCTTGTATCGACAAATTCTTTATTTTGTTTACGGGATATGCAACGCAGTATTATTCCATCGAGATATTTTTTTAGACTCGGGCTAAAATGTTTCGACGCAATTGAAAAAATGGAATTGTGGTAGCTGTGCAGTTAAAAATAATAATTTTGCTAGTTTCTAGCAAGAAATGCTTTTCGGTAATATAAACCATTTTTATTATAAGTAAACCACTTCATAACATGACATTTTCTTATCCCCAAATACCTTACCTACAATAGCATGGATACCCATGAATACATAAGTAGCGACGAACTAATCAATTTTACCGATAGTGAAATCATCTAATTATTTTTTCTATTTTTCATTGGTTCGTTGTCAGGTGTTCGAATTTTTATAACGTAACTCTCAGGCTACTAGTAAAAGAATATGGATAGATGAAGTGAAGGGGGAATTAATGGGCCTTTTTCGCTAAATTGAATTTTACTATTTTATTAATATCAAACGTTATACTGGTACATAAGTAAAGGTAGAATCAACCCAATTTATTAAAGAATTGTAATTAAGCGAAGTTATACAAGTACAAAGTGACCGGTCTTCATGAATCATTTCAAACTGCGCGGTTCGCTGACATCACACTCCACTAGCCAATAAAATGTAGACAAGTTAAAGAACGGCTCCACGTTGCCACCTACAATTTTACGTTTTTCTTGGCAAACGATTAAATTTACATTCTGGTAATTTTCAAATGACAATATTATGTATTTTTAGGTGAAATATTCTCCATAAATTATTACTAAAGCAAACCAACATGATTATTTTACAATTATCATTTGAGCAAAATAATTTTTAGGTATTTTTCGCTATAGATGACAACATTGTACAATTTATGCTAGAATCAACTAAATGATGTTTGATAACTTAGGTTATAAAAGTTAACCTCCTTATCTTAACATTGCGCACTTCAGTACTTAGAAAGTTCATATTTGTGACGTAGAAATCGTTAACCATTTCACTATCAACTCTTGGAAGGTTGTCTGAAGATATCCCTCTTCAATTTTATTCATTTTAAATCAAATTAATCAAAACACAAAACGAAAGAGGTTAAGCACATTTCACTTGACAGAACACAAAATGCAGGGCAGCCAACAGACAACAACAAAGTGGAGTATGACGTCATGGCGCGTTATTTGAAATATATAATAATTTTAACAACTTTTTCAAAATATATCAGGCGCAGAAAAAAATTTAAAAAAATACTTTTAGGCATAACTAAGTATATATTTTATAATAAGCAAATAAAAAAAAGATGTGGAAAAGGCCCATTGTTCTGTTGGAAAACAAAGACCATCGAAATGATGCCAGGATCAACTCTGAAACAGAACACCCTACAAAATAAAATCTTTTTTACAGTCCTGACCGCTCTACGGGTTACGCATAGTCTTTTCTTGTCCCAAAGACCCCAAATAACTTTTTGCAACTTCTCTTGCTCGACCGTCCTCCACCTCCTGGCGATAAGGAACGGGGACGGCCAGGGGCGAACAATGTCCTCGCGTCGCCAAGGATGGAAGGAATCCCGCCGCAGGCCGGACTTATATTTCCTGCCGTCGAATTCCTCGACTTCTCTACTTCATAGAATAGACCCGGCACCCGGTCGCCGTGGGGTGGCTGGGAGGGGAAAATCGATATGCACAAAAGGCAAGGAGGGAATAATGGGCCGGGGCTGGTACCAGAGGGTTGGGGGTTACTCCTCGGACACTGCAAGGGGCAATACGTCGATGCTTTCAAACCTGTTTTGTTCATCTACAAACGCGTCACCAAGAATTTGACTTTTACCATTTAACTTTTACTGTTTCGTAATTATCATGAAGAAATTGTTACAGTAGTGCATAGGAAAGGTACCAGGTACTTCTTCTAGTACAAAGATTTTCGTAGAATGTTAAATATTTGTTGTAGTAGGAAGAAAGTTAAATAATTGAAAATATTAAATACAGGGTGGCCCAGTATAAGCGTACAAAAATTTACCAGGGAGTGGACCAGACCAAAATAAGAATAAAATTCTTATAAAAAAAATGCACGCCTAACGAGTTACAGGGTGTTATTTTAAAAAAAAAAACAACAATTTTCCGCAATAACATAAAAACCGTTTCGTAGATTTAGGTAATTCTTGGGCGACGTGTACATCTATTAAAGGTGATTGAAAAACTACATGGTGTTTGTTTCACTCTGACACCTGTGGTGGCCTAGGCCATTGAGTTTATAGTAATATAGTCAAAGCCTAGGCCTACTTTTCCTTATGATTTTTTCTTCATAACTCTTGCATTTTCTACTTTTTCGTGAATTCACTAAGTTTTCTTCTGCGTATCTCTGGGAATCTGCGTAGATATTCTTGTGAGGCAGCCAATGAATTTGCATCACAGAAACCGTAGACATATATCATATCAGCATATTCATTATTGGAAAATTCCATAGTAAATAATAACTTACTATTTTGTACAACTGAGTTGACTTCTAGTAACTTACCAGTTACTGTATTTTTGACATAACTCTTGTAAGCGACTTTGTTATTTATAATGACAGATGCCTACTAGATGACAAAAAATAAAATGTTTGCATGTATTTTTCTGCATAAAGGAATGTAGTCGGTACTTTACACTCAATTTACTCGAAAATGGTTGATTTTAGAGCTGTATTGATTCTGTGAAAATGTTGAGCACCTTTTTTGTTCATCAGAATTGGTAGCAGATTAAGGAAAACTTAGTCAATTCACGAAAAAGTAGGATGTGCAAGAGTTATGAATACAAAATCATAAGGAAGAGTAGGCCTAGGCTTCTAGGCCACCACAGGTGTCAGAGTTAAACAAACACCATGTAGTTTTAATCACCTTTAGTAGATGTACACGTCGCCCAAGAATTACCTAAATCTACGAAACGGTTTTTAAGTGATTGCGGAAAATTGTTGGTTTTTTCCAAAGTAACACCCTGTAACTTGTTAGGTGTGCATCAGAGAATTTTTTTATAAGAATTTTATTTTTATTTTGGTCTGGTCCACCCCTGGTAAATTTTTGTACGCTCACACTGGGACACCCTGTATATGTAGTACCACCATGAATGAAACAGTTTAAAATACGAAAAATAGTAATGGAAAACCCTTCATAGCTTAATTAAGTACCTAATTAACCGTTTACAGTTAATTTGTGAGTATAATTTTTTATTAAGTGACTAAAATACCGTCGTTGGAAAACTCTTGATATATTCTGTTTAATGACAAACCTCTGTGTATTATTACGGTTAAAAATTCTTCATTAAATTTTGAGTTTTGTGAGGTCCTTTGTCTTGCGTGCTGTGGAGATCTCTCGGAGGACGCGAAATGTTCTGATTTCACACATTTTACTGAATCTGGACTTACAAATTTGTAAAATATCCAATAGTGTTTTATTGAAGGAAGTTGAAACCTTTGGTGAAGATAACACTGACGGAGTCTTCCACATAACACCAAAACACTATATACTGCACTCGACGCGCATTTCTCCAACCAAGTTGGCATCATCTGGAGATGATTAAAACTCAAGTTTAATCGTCATCTAAAACTACGTCAGTGTTAATAGTGTTTTAGTAGTTGTACTTCCGAATTGACCAGAAGTACCTTTGTCAAAAAATCGTGCAACTGCAACCAATCTATAAAATCAAAAATTAGTGTTAGCAACTCAAAAGTATCTATACTATAAAATAGAAATAAAATGCAAAATTTTGGGTGTTCTATTTACATTTTTTAAGTTCCGATTACATTGAAAGCATGTTAGTCTAGTCAATACCGAAGGTGATAAAAACTACTTTCAAACAGTATTACAAATTGTCATTAAAAAAATCCAAAAATATTGACAGAGATATGCGGATTATCTTTAAACATTCCGTAAGTCTCTTTTTATGTGTATTTAGTCAACTAATTTTGTTAGACATTATGTATTGTATACCTACCGGAACCTATTGAATCTACTTTTAAGAATGATGAATTAGGTAATTTTTATTTATATTTTTTTAAATAAAATATTTTCCTGGATTTTGAACTGATATACTGCATTTTTACTACCGTCGTCCTGAAAATTAAATATTGAAAATTTTCAACTCTACCCTCAACATCTACTTATTTTATACAATTTGCGAGTTATTTAACAATTTTTTAAAAAAAGTTGCAATTGCAAAATCCGAGATGTCAGAACCCTACTTTTATGAGCTTTTAGAGCACACATGTAGCTTACTTTTGTCTTTCAGAGAAACTCGTTGTGTTATACAGGGTCTCAGCCGTGAGCCTGACAGTTTGACCAACTTCAAAAAGGCACAATTTATTTTTTTCAAATGTAATATTTATCAAATTTTACGATTTTCTGATACATAATTAAATTCTCTTTTCTTTTATGTAACATATTATGGCTATGATAAATGTAAAATCACCCTGTAAGACAAATGTTTTTTATTTTATCCATATTTTGTTCTTTTTTTATAACCTACCTAGGTATAACCTTTTTAGAACCTAGTTCTGTAAGTATACGAATCATACGGTCTCGTGTCATCAGTTGGATCGCCTCCCACCACATTTTTCATAATACTCCTCGCTACCGATTCCTGTAATAACTGAAATTAATTATTCACTTCTGTGATGTCTCTACAACCGCTTTTCCGCATTGACACATCCTGGCTCGATTTTTTAAGTGGAATTCGATTGCGCGACCTTGGAGGTGCGGTTGAAGTGGGTCATCACACAAATAATCCATAATTTCCTCGTTTGCTGAAGACACCGCGCGCGGCTGTAAACGTCTAGACGATTTATCGGTCCGTATAACATCATTATTACGCGCCATTGAGTAAAAAAAAAATCGCAAGAGGGCCAAGGAAATCCGTTTCTGTGGATAAAATGTATTCCCGTTGGGTTGGGATCTTTACTTTGGGACACACCCGCCGAGTTTCTCATCAACCACAGAAACATTGTAGTTTATGCTTGAAGCGTGTTTCGCTCACCGGGTTGTCAGCATCTGGACTAATGTATTTAACTGTAACCAGCATTAAGAAAATTGCATTTTTTGTTGGAAAATTTCCATGTAAAATGTATTAACTGGATTTTACGAATTATGTCAGGCTTTACATTACACCTATTTCATGCCATCTATATTGTTTATTAAATGTTTATGACAAATTGTTTATTACATAATTTATTAATGTTTAAAATAAATGAATTATTATTTTCAATTTGCCTTGTCAATGTGACGGGTGCATATCACGCGTTCGAATATCCACGACCCCGAATTCCCACGACACCGAATGTCAGGACATCGAATTCCACGATGTTGAATTAGGCCACGCCCTCTCGACTCAAACTGGTACAGAGGGCGGAAGGACGCAGCTCAGTTCCCCTTACTTAACAAACATACTTTACAAATACAAATACATACAAATACATACAAATAGTTTATATTTAGTATTTAGAAATTGAGATTGAATTAACTGAAAATTACGTCAGATGTGTTTAATTACGAGCCCTCTTAACCTAACCTAACCTAACACAATCGTTATCATTTCCCGGTAAAAGTGAACAAGTAACCGGGTTATAAGGTCGGCCCCATGAAAATTAGAACACGGTGTAGATACAGGGTGTCCCAACTATTTATATAGTGAATATTTTGTTCCTCCGGTACATAATACAAAAAGAATATGCGCAGAATGAAATTTTTATGACATTTTATTATGTACTAATGATTATTTACTGAAAATTACAAATTATTTGTCCAAGTTAATGAAGTTAGTATGAAGTTGAGTATAAATAATAATACTATATTTATATCTAATTGATATGTTTCATATTATTTATACTTTCATTATTCATGGTGTGAATGAAACAATAAGGGGAACTGAATTGTGGCCTTCTGTGTACGGCAGTTCGGCTCGAAAGGGCGAGGCCTAATTCGATGTCGTGGGATTCGATGTCCTGACATTCGGTGTCGTGGAAATTCGGTGTCGTGGGAATTCGAACGCGTGACATGCTTGGAATGTGACTTTATATAAAATTCTTCAGTCAAAGATTTATATCGGCCCGCTAATCACAAGCAACGCAAGGAAATAGAAAATTATTGTATGGAAAGTAAATACGTCGGTAGCAAGAAAATTGTAACAGATAGGTGTAAGGAATCCTAATACAGATCGAAAGATCACTTTATTCTCCATCACATAGAGCAATTAAGTACTGGATGTTCCATTAAAAAAAAATTACTTTTGGGCAGTTGAAATTAGTCAGAATCAAATTATTTTTTTTAAACACCTTGTAAATAATAAAATATGAAATTACACATAGTCTGAAACCGTGATGGCCTGCCTAACCATAGCCGAAAACTTGTTACCATAACTTTCCTTGTCAATCAATGGCAAGCATTTCAATAAGGTACTACAAAATCAAATTTTTTCAAAAAAATTAAATTATATAAAAAACTATTAATTTCAGGTTATGCGACATTACAAAACTTAGATTTTAGCGTAGAAATAAAAAATGTAATGTTGATAGCCATTTCCGGTATAACCGGAAGTGCCAGAAAAACGAAAATTGTTCAGATGAATAGAACTTTCTCAAAAACCCCCGTATCCAAATTTTCTAAAAAATATTCCAATGGGAAGTGCTTAAACTTTTAATGAACGGGTTAGCTGAATCACCCTGTATACAGTGTGGGTAAGTTTGCATTACACACTCAGAAAATGTACTTCCAAGTGACTTTTTGTGCTCTTTTTAAGCCTGTGATTAGAAACGCTCTCATTAAAAAAACAAAAGAGCAGCGCCATGTACAGTGATTTTTTTAAATGGAACACCCTGTATTTTATTTCATAATTTGAAATCCTATCAAATTCTGAATATGACCACGTTTTTATTTTTTCTTAAAAGTGATAATATGTAAGTTAGGAACAATACAAGAAATTATCAGTAGTAGGCCATGGATTGCACAATTATTGAAAACAAAGCATGCTTGTGAAGACAAAAGTTATGCAAATAACTCACAACTTTGTTAATATTATTTTCATTTATTTCAATAAACATTTCAATAAGTAGCAAAGTTTACAGATTAAATATTCTGTAAACCTTGGTAGTACCGACAATAATAATAATTCAATTAGACAATAATTGTCAGACAGGTAGTAGCAAAGACCCAAAGAGGGCACTGCAGTGTATTTCACTGTATCTCGCCACTACAAACATTCACATATGCCCCTTAGGCAATCAATGTCGCCAGATCATTCATAGATTCCGATACCTATGGCAATCTGATGAGATCATAACAAGATCGAAACCGGTCATTGTCTGGTATTTGGTCTTGATGAAAGATGTGGCGACATCCATGGAGATGTTGATGTAATGCAACGCCAGTCGGGGCATATTGCCCGTGGAGTAGTTGTTTTCGGCATCTCCTTCCAATATATATTGTACCTATTGTTTTATTTATGTCTATGTTCATTAAAGTTAAAGTTACAATAGTAGGGCGAATCTGTACAAAATTTAAAAAAAGTTTCACTACATCTCTACAGATGTCGCCTTGCGCGTCGTTTTTTATTAACAATGCAAATTTCTATCTACCTCCTAACCTAATCTATGAATACAAACTCTTAGTTCTGACAGAATATCTACTCTACACTATATTAAACACACAACCGAATCTACACTATTATTCGATTATTACACCTCGATCGACTGCACCATATCCAGAATGTGGACTGTCACCCAATACCTATAGAATCAAATTCATTTATTTTATTTGTCAAGGTTGTTTTTTAACTTGTGCGTTGTTGGTTTTTTAAATTCTGAAATTTCAGACGCACTGTTTGGCCAAATTAGCTAATCAGTATTAAATATCACAATTGGAATAATCAAGCAGACATTTGTTTTATTTTAATCCACGGCTATCGAGGTTCAGTGTTAGTTTCGGGTTCGAGTTCAATAAATGGTTGTCGGTAAGCAGTTGTATCGAGTGATTGATTGAAACGGTTGGTTAGAAGTAATGGGAGGTCGATTTATTCTGAAAAATTCAGAATAAACAAAGTTTAACATCGGTATCGGTTAAAATAACATGTTATTTTGACATCAAACGATACATCGTTAGGCCGATTAAGTTTTCCTATACTTAAAATTTCTCATACCATATTCAGTCGTCTGTAGCTGATGTTTATGAAATTCTTGGTTTTGTTTTACGAAACTCGGGTGACTTTCGAGATTCAATCTACTCTTCGTTTATTATTTACTTCTTTTGTGAAGTCCAAACTAGAATATTGCTCAATTGTATGGAGCCCTAGGTGTGTATCACATATACCTCATTAATTTTTTAAATCTGCTGGTTTCTTATGAGAAGGTGTGTACCCTGAACAAGTCATTTCACAATTCACAAAGTTAAGTCTGCTCGTTTTAATCCACAAATTCTAGCCACCAGACATTCTAGGCACTCTGTAATATTCTTGCATAAGTGAATCGCTTGTTGGTGTTATTACATATAAGATATTTACCCAGAATTAACAGCAGACAGAAACCTTATTCATGTTACCCATTGCTCGAAGTAATCTCTTGACGAGTCCCCCCTGTGAACAATGTGAAAAATATACATATTTAGTCATGTAGCCATTTTCAATAGCTGGTTGTGTTTTTTATTTTTCTTCTCCACGGAAACAGTTTATATTTTATTAATATGCATAGGTATACCTATACATATTAACTTCCATTAAATATATATTTTTTTGTATTAAATAAATAGAAAACGCCTCAGTCAACTAAACCTCAAAATTTTTTGAAATAAATCAAATTATTTATATCAAAAAAGATAATTTTATGTCAACCAAATATTGTTTGCCTCAAATATATTTTTTTTCAAATAAATCCATTTTGTTATTTCAAAGAAACACTTTTATCTGTGCAGATACACATGTGCTTCTGTTCTTTTTTTATTTAATTTTTTTCTTATTGAATATTTTACGGAAATAAATAGCTACATAAATACTTACATGGAATGGAATGTGTATTGTTTCAGCTGCTACACATTTCACGGAATATTTTCATCCTACAATTAGCACCTATTATCCTTGTCTATTAAGCCCAATCAGTACAAATAGAGTTGACATTAATTCATATATATTGCAGATAGTTAAACCAGTAAATTTAGTGCTATTGCGACAAGCTATCGCTTCTCAAGAACCCACCTTATTTATTTCTCGACTTGCGAAGGAGTATCACTAAAATTTACTGCCTGGGTATTCATTTTAAGTTTAAATGAGTGTTAAATTGATATTTTCCGTACGTGTAAATATTAAATATTATCTTATTTTCACATATTTTTCCATATATGTATAGTATCCCGCAAGTTTTTATTTACTCATCACTCATCAGTCAGTCTGCTGGTGATGTTATGCAGAGTGTTTCATATAAGGTGGGCTCCTACTCGTATAAAGAAGCATAAATATGTTTCCGACTGGAAATTATTCAAAATAATTTTGGATATACAGGGTTGGCCGTTCAGCGGTTACAACATTTCAACAAGGTTCCCTTTCCAACATTTTGCTCTATTCCCTTTGTTTAAGGGACTACTAAAGATTTCATTCTTATTGACTCACGCTGTATGTATCTAATCCTATCTAATACCTTTGCAATCTAAATGATCGCGGCATTATGCCTACGTTTACAGTGAAATCTTATTTAAAATGGTGGTAATATTTATTTAACCCTACTTAGAACTTACGAGGGCCTGCTGATACTGTGCGTTTCACGAAGTTGTATCCCGGATTGGAATGTTAGTATATATCTCCAACGTATGGAGCGTCGTCATGTTATTAGTTAAATTCAATCCATTGGCACATATCGGTTACGGACCGCTACAAATTGAGGTGGTGTGATTTAAGCGCGCTTGCCAGTCTCGCACAGGATTTGCCAGCGAATCCTGACAATCCGAACATTCCAATCCGGGATACAACTTCGTGAAACGCACAGTAAGTTTTACACACTACTGCGTAGCAGAGGAACGAGAAAACATATCGGAATGAGACAAAAAATACATAAAATTACAATTATTTAGCTACAAAATGCAATATTTACTTTTCAATATAGTCCCCGTTTACACTGATACATTTCTCCCAGCGTGTGACAACTTTACATTTGCATTCCATCAATGAAGAATTCTGGTGGTGCAATGATAATGATTGTCCTTGAGATTCCTTTTGAGGTAAGGAAGTCGGCACGAAGCCAAATCCGGAGAGTACGGAACTCCGTAATATGCTTCAGTTTGCGAAGAGCTTCTTGGGTGGCGCGCGATATATGAGGCCGTGCAATGGTCGTATATTGCAAGATTGTGGGCGATGTGCAATTTCGAACGCGACAAACTCATCTTCTGGGGTGTCTTAATATCTGAATATACCGTTCAGAATTCACAGCAGTCTTCCCAGCCTCCAGATATTCAGTCACATAAATGCGTTTGGCGTCCCAAAACAGCGTGAATAAAAGTTTCTTCACCGAGTTGTGGCGAAAAAGGAGAAACTTCCATTTCTTCACTTCCTTCCTCACCTCAAGAGGGATCTCAAAGGGAATCAGATGACGTGAAAGGTAGCTGTCGCCACACTTGGATCCGATAAAAAGACCACCAGAATTCTTCATTGACGGAATGCAAAAACTTGTCACATGCTGGAAGAAATGTACCAATGTAAACGGGGGCTATATTGAAAAACAAATATGGCATTTTCTAGGTAAAGAATTGTAGGTACTTTTATGCATTTTTTTGTCTCATTTCGCTGTGTCTACTTTTTGATGCTACGCACTAGTGTGCAAAACTTATCAGCTGGCCCTCGTATAATAGAGATGCAAACCCAAATTTCTAATCAATAATATCGATTCTCTAGTTGTAACTGAAAAATAAATATTGCATTTTCTAGGTAAAGAATTGTAGGTACTTTTATGCATTTTTTTTTTTCATTTCGATGTCTACTTTTTGATGCTACGCACTAGTGTGCAAAACTGATCAGCTAGCCCTCGTATAATAGAGATGCCACCCAAATTTCTAATCAATAATATCGATTCTCTAGTTGTAACTGAAAAATAAATATTGCATTTTCTAGGTAAAGAATTGTAGGTACTTTTATGCATTTTTTTTTTCATTTCGATGTCTACTTTTTGATGCTACGCACTAGTGTGCAAAACTTATCAGCTGGCCCTCGTATAATAGAGATGCCACCCAAATTTCTAATCAATAATATCGATTCTCTAGTTGTAGAACTTTTTGTAGAAATTTAACTTTTGTATACCTTTTATATGCCTCAGCCAGATATGCATTTTACTGAGCCGCGTATTTTCAAGTCTGATGTTTACTTTCCTTAAAGTATTTACAGCCATTATCTTTAAAATGGATTATTAAATAAAAACAATCGACCCTTTCTATTTGTTTTATAGTGTGTATGTTCTTATGTTTACTTTATATATCTCATTGTTTGTTAAAATAATGTCGTAATCTTCCATTTCAAGTCAGTAAGTCTCTTTGATTAAACTTTTAATTAGTGACAACTTGATAGTTTGTTAATTAACAACATAAGTGTATTAAAAAAGTAAGTGAATAAAAAATATATTCTATGTTTGTGTCAGTTTTGCTCAGCAATATGCGTACTGAATACTTATGATATTGTTTCAAATTGTGAAATAGTATAAGGGCTTTTTCAGATGGTGCGACTGCGATGCGATTTTCCGTGTGCGACATATCGTATTGCATTCGCAGAAAGCTTTCACACAAGGTGATACAATTTCTTCTCCAATAAAATATTGTGCGCAGTGTTGTCATTGCTCAGTTGCTCTTCGCAGTTAGTGGCGTGTATTTGCAGTATGTATAATAGAAGACGAATTATTTTATTGGCATTGCTACATCGAAGGCGAAGGAAACGTAAAATTATTGCTAGATGTAACAATGGAGTGAATCGACGTTACTGGTACATCCACTTTTACAAGTAAGATACGTCGAAGGAGCTTTTTATACTATTTTTGAGAAATTGGGACAAGATGAAGACACATTTTTTAACTACTTTCGAATGACAGTATCAACGTTCGATTACTTACTTGCTCGTTTAAGAAGTAATATAAGTAGAGAAGATACTTTGATGTGACTTGATGACTTACCATATCCATATAGACGGATAACTTTCCACCGCTTCAATTAAATAAATTATTTCGTATTTGAATTTTAATTTTGAAGCCATTGCGAAGGCACAAAGGATACGCTGCACAAGCTGAAGATACACTGACAAAATTGCAACACTGAAATTTTATTTTACTGATACATATCGCGACAAGCAGCGACACGTCTGGAAATATGCATTTATTTTAGTGGTTGGTTTAATATCGCACGGAAAAAATCGGCCGTATCTGACCAACAAACGCACTGTCTTGCGACGCAACAAAGTGCCGCACTAAGCGTCCGTTTTTTTATCACTTCCGCATAATGTGAAAATTACACATATCATATATTTTGATACTTCCACGATATCGTTGCGACATGCCGTAAACGGAAAATCGCATCGCAGTCGCACCATCTGAAAAAGCCCTAAGGCGTACTTTTTATCGCACGCTTCCAAGTTTTAGAAAACGAGCCGCAAAGCGTCGAGTTTTCTAAAGGACAAGTGCGATAAACGCCTCATGAAACGCGTTGTTTATACTATTTTTTCTATTTTGCACGTTTTACACCTATGAAAGCAAAAAAAAATCATCAGAAAATTGAATTCCCGTATAGGGATCTTTGTACATATTCTGGAGCAGTTGGGTATCATTGACATTTGTCAACTTTTCTTTGCTTGAAAATTTAGTTAGGTCATGATTTATATACCATTTATATGCCATTACTATAGCAACTCTAGCACACCATTCAAAACGAAGGATGTAAATTTGTTGCTACCAACATTTAAAAACAAAAAGGTGAGTGTCGAAAAGGATTCCTTTTCGATACGCAATTGTTTTCATAATGACTTGTTTATAGGCGCAAAATAGAAAAAAGACTATTACTGTATTGTTGGAAACGTATAAATATAAACACTAGCTTGATCCGTAAATGATTTTCTTCGGAACCTGACCTGTTGGCTTCAGCAATAAAGCAGATGTAAGATCTACATTGAGTATGATCTTTATTTTATTACTACCTGTGCTTTAGTTGACTTAGTTTTTGACTTAGTAAAGTTGTGCTTTATTGACTGCCTTGTCAGTAAAGCACAACAGAACTAATTAATACTAAACAAAATATAGAGAACACTACTACTTGGTATCATTCGTTTCCATTCAGTGTTCTGCGATTTTTCCAGTTTCCTGACACTGGCTTAATTTTTTCTTAATCATCAAAGCTCTGATACGTGATCGTTTCAACTGATTTGAATGTCCTGCAAAATGGCATCAAATCCACGTTTGGGCATTAATAATTAAGTTTTCATTATTTTATCTTTATATCTGTCTCGCTTCAGCTCAATTAGTTGTAGTAAAAATTGTTATGTTCAACTTTGCATACCTACTTAAAATCTGAATATTTACTTAAAATATACGATTTCGCAACACACCGTCCTTGCAGATCTTCTGAATATGTATATAAATACAAAGCTACATATCACACAGTTGTATCTGAACTATTGTTTGTTTAAGTCGAGTACAAATAACATCTGTTAACACTTATCATGCGCAGCTAATTTGTTCTGTAACCATATTAGTTACAGTTACGTTTTTGACCTCTAATTTTTTCCGGAAGGGTAACATTGTCTTGTTTGCCAAATTGTTTCGGCTCTTCAAAGCAAATTAAAGTAAAAAGTATGGCGTCGTTTATTCGCAGTACCTATATAAACAAACTGTTGATGATGAAATATGAAAATTTGATATAAGAATGGGGAATAATTACAACTGTCTTTTGTTTAATAATGCATTTGTTTCGTTAAAAAATAACTACTAATAAGGAATGCATAAGCATGAAGCAAATGCATAACATTTATTTAATTTATTTTTATTTTTGAGTAACCCTACTATGTACCTATTGTATTTTTTTGTTAATTTTATGTTGCTTTTTCATTTTATTTTTCTTTATTTAATGTTTATTTGCCCCTATTTTTTGTTATTTTCAGACCTTAGGTGTATAGTGAGTGTTTGAATAGTGTTATATCCTCCCGTTGAGCATGTCAGCGCACTCTGACGGCGAGTGTAGGCAGCAGCGGTCGAATTCTGTGGGCTCCAGACTCTCCTTCCGAGGCTTGCACGCCCTGCTCAGAGATGGCATCCACTGGCAGTGAGTTGAACCGTTTTTATTTTATTTACTTTGTTTATTTTTAAATTTATCTAATCTTGGTGAGCGGGGGAGACAACATTGCGATCTAGTATTCAGTTTATAACAGTTTATAATAGGCCGACAGCTCAAAATTTCATACATAATGCGATGAGAACCTTCCTATGGTTTTCCAACATTAGGACTATTTCAATTTAAATAAAAAGAAATAAGTTTCCCAATAGAAAATATAATTTTAATTAATAACTAAATGAAGCTTCCTTCTTGACATTTTGTAATCCAAAATCACTATTTCACACTTTTCTGGGAATCGGTCATTGGTCTACACCGGCCAGTCAGAACTTTATTTAAAAATATACATTTACGCCCATAATTACAGCATACACGCAACAATAATTCTGCAATTTTGGCATATTATATATAACAAGCATAACCTCGATCACAACTTTGATTTCACGAATGTTGAGATTTTAAATAGAAAATGGACGAGCGAAGCCATTATACATTTTTGTGGTACCTACACTTTACAAAAAAACGACTGAATGATTTAACTTGAAATGTAACAGTACCTATTTCATGATGACTAAATGTGTTATCAATATTTTTTCCCCAAAATTCTAAAAGTAATTGAAATAATTATTATAAAAAATACATATTTAATCTCTTGGTTAAATCTGAAATTAGTATCAAACGATAGCTTTTGAAAAGTTAATATAGGAATGTGAAACCGTTTTGCTTGATCTCTAACCGTTTAGATTTTACGGGGTGTCAAAGTTGCAAAATGTCAATATCCACCTGTCAATGTTTCAAAAACAGTTGAAGATAGGTATAGGTCATCCTACATGAAATGTGTTTAGAATATCACGTAGAATTCAAAATTCCAATAATATACAGGGTGTTCCATTTGAAATAACGAAGTTGTGGTCTACTTCCGGTATAACCGGAAGTGATGCAAACCTGAAAATATTTTCATTGAATCGGAAATAATGGAAAACTTCCGCCATAAAAAAATCAGATTTTTATCGTTAACAGAACCCTAAAAACGTCTAATACCCGCTTTGCGTGAATAACCCTGTATACATTTCATTCCTTGTTTTCCTTTTCTTGAAGTAAAAGTTAAGAGTGTATGAAGAAACTCTGTATACTATTGAGCTCTCATAAATATCATTTCATGGTATGTCGCCCGAAGTTCCAAGAAAAATCCCGATTTCCGTCATCAAACGTGAACTGCGAAGAATCCGTACCGGACCGAATTCTTTATTTCCGGTCTTTAAAACATCACAAATACATTTATAAGACTTCTCCATTCTATAATTAATCTTTATTTCTGTGATTATAATGTCACAGAATGTGATTATAATGTATCCGTTTAATGGTGCAATCAGTTCTAGAAATTTAAAAGTAAATACCTATATTATTTCTACAAGTTTTTATTCAAGAACTCGCCAAATTTGGTAAATACGTTGATTCTAGAATTAAATTCCTAAATTTCTCATTTTTTCTTGTTATTACATTGTAAAAATTATGTACATAACCAATAAATTTTTTTCTATATCACTGAAATTTTACAAAAGTTGCCCTTCCTCCCATCCTTAAAAATAGAATCCTTAACTGGCATAGATACACACCAAAATGTATATCTAAAAAATAAACCGGATTTGGATTGGCTTGGATTTTTGCAATTATCAATAATTGATACATTTATGCACACAGTTACTTAATTTGAGTATAGTATATATAGTGAACCCGCCATTTGCGGGTCAACACTAAGCTCTACATATTATGTTAGTTATTATTATTAAAGAGACTCAAATTCAATCATTTTATAAATGATTGCGACTCCTTAGGACCTATTTATAATCTAATTAAATAATGACAGAAATACATACAGGGTGATTCTTAACCTATACGCATAAACTTGGAAAATTATAGCTGAGGACAAATAATGACTAATAATGAAAAAAAAATGTAAGACTTTAGTTTCAGAATTACCTAGAAAGAAATGTTTATAAAAATTTATCAGGTGAAATTTTTGGTTTATAAAAACTAAGAAGTAAACAAGTCATTACGATATCTTTGGTATTTCTAGCAGTACTTCGTTATCAGTTGTGGTCGTATTCGAGATTATTTTCACGCGATTAGAAAAGTATGGCGCATAATTTCTCAAACGAAGAACTTATGGACATGATACTGGCATAAGGGGCAATTTATGAAATTCACCTTCTTTTATTTGAAAGAAATTGAACCCATGAAAGCAAAGAAAAATCATCAGAAAATTGAGTTCCCGTATAGGGATTTTTATACATATTTTGGAATAGTTGTTGTCGCTGACGTTTATCTACTTTTCTTTGCTTGAAAATTTTGTTAGCTTACGATTTATGTAGTATTACCATTTTATTACCATTAACGATTTGTATACCATTTTTATGCCATTACGATAGCAACTATAGCACACCACACAAATCAAAGAAAGTAAATTTGTTGGTAGACTTCATTCACGTTAAGTTTAAAGTGACGTCATGTTCAGTAATTAATTGTTTTCAATATTCGATAAACAAATGACCAATAAATTAGCATAGCATTTGCCACTTACAAAGGCAAATGCTTTATAAACTTAACTTAAAACTTAAAAACGTCACTTTAAACTTAACGTGACTGAACAAACAAAAAGTTGAGTGTCCAAAAAGGGTTTTTTCCATACGCAATTGCATTTCATAATGACTTGTTTATAGACGCAAAATAGAAAAATGTAATTTATGTACAAAAAATGTGATACAAAAAGAAAATTTTAAAAATGTATTACTTAATATATACGAAGGCGTAGAAGGGCCACAATAAAAATAAAAATTTTAAAACTTGCAATTCTGAGTTTTATCTCAGAATTCTGACTTTTATCTCAGAATTCTGACTTAGAACTCAGAATTCTGACTTTTATCTCAGAATTCTGACTTAGAACTCAGAATTCTGACTTTTATCTCAGAATTCTGACTTAAATCTCAGAATTCTGACTTTTATCTCAGAATTCTGACTTTTATCTCAGAATTCTGACTTAGAACTCAGAATTCTGACTTTTATCTCAGAATTCTGACTTAAATCTCAGAATTCTGACTTTTATCTCAGAATTCTGACTTATCAACTCAGAATTGTGAGATAAAAGACCGAACTGTATAGAGACGGTTGGTAGAGTGCATTTGGCTGTTAGTTTTCGAAGTGTGACTGTCTCCAATGGATTTAGATAATGTTAATGTCCAGCATTGGTATTTCGGAAACGGTAAAAGATACAACGTGGCTCAAATTAGGAAAAAGTTGCTCAATTTCATGCCGATTCAAAATATGTGAATAAGTTTAATATATTCCGGACCGTTCGGGAGTTATGCAGGAAAAAACAAAATTTGCCAGTTTCTTTTATGTCAAATAACTTTTCTTGAAATAAATGTAGACTTTTGAAATTTGGTACGTTTACATAGTTTGATGAGAGCTTTCGATTGCCGTACCAAAACATGTTCTAGGGCTACTAGTTTTTCGGTAACAATATTCAACTTTTGTATTTCTTATGCGGGCGCCATATTGGATTTATTTTCATTAAATACAGAAAGAATTTACAAGTACGGTGATATATCATACTTGATACTTTATTCAATAAATATGGATAATACACGCGATTAACGGTAAATAGTATTTATTCACAAATAATGGACACTCATTAATTTATAGTTAATTGTTACAATGCGTATTTTGAGCTTTTTGAGGAACTAATTATTATAATAAGAAAACAATTATTTGCACTGCTTGAACTGGCTGCCTTTGATAAAAATAGTTTTGCAACTAAGATTAGCGAAAGCTTGATTGAGGATAGGTGTTCCAAGTTGAATGTAATACCCACACTTATTTAAAACATCAATCTTATTAGGAATATATGTCTGAATCTAAAAATTATAGAGTTTATAGTCTTTAAGTTTAAAAAATTTTGTGTTTTAAACAACTATGCCGCAATTATTTTCAAACGAGGAATATGCTGACATGATATTCATTGATGATATGGTTTTTGTAATGGAAATAGTAGAGCTGCACAAAGGGAATATCAGTGACGTTTTCCTGGTCGCCGGCACCCTAATTACAAAACTTTCAGTAAGGTCTTCCAGTATTCAAGACAACACGGAAGGTTTCCTACTTCTAAAGTTGTGGAGCGTAATTTACATCAAGACATTCAAGAACAGAACAATATTTTAAATATTGTTCAACAAAATCCAAAGATTAGCACAAGGAGAATTAGTTCTGCCATTCATGTCCCTCATTGGAAGGTATGGAGAACATTGAAAAGGGAACGGTATTATCCATACCACATTCAGCAGGTACAGCGTCTTGAACCAGGCGACGGCATTCACCGCTTGACTTTTTCACGTTGGTTATCTAACTACCGCCCGGTCATTTACAGAACCTTATTTGCTGATGAGGCGCAATTTACGAAAGATGGAGTAAATAACTCAAGAAACGACCATGAATGGGCACAACAAAACCCCCATGCGAAACGCCAATGTCATTCGCAGCACAGATTTTCTGTAAATGTTTGGGTCGGGCTTGTAAATCGACATTTGATAAGGCCACATTTTTTTGAAGACAGGTTAAATAGTAATGTTTACTTAAATTTTCTTCAAATAATCTTACCGAATCTGTTAGAAAATATCCATATTAGAGGCATGTTCTTTCAACATGATGGAGCTCCACCACATTTTAGCAATCAGGTTAGAGAACATTTAAATTATGAATATCCAAACAGATGGATTGGTCATGGAGGTCCACAAGAATGGCCATCAAGGTCACCGGATTGTAATCCTTGTGATTACTTTTTATGGGGCCACTTAAAAAACGAAGATTATAAGGTAGAAATCAATAACAGGGAAGAATTAATCCATCGTATCATTACAACCTGTGACGAAATACTAAATAATCCAGCAATGATACATCGAGCAATTGGAAACCTAGCTAAACTTGCAAGAAAATGTATGGAAGTTAGGGGAGGCCACTTCGAAAATTTGTTGTAAAATTAATTTGCCATTTTAAAGTAAATTTAGATATTAGTTTGTTTGTGTTCTGTTGTTTTCTTCCTTGTATTAAATAAGTGTAAAAAGTTGTTTTGTAGTTTTGACTGAAAAGTATAAGTCACCCTGTATCTTAATAACGAATGGTCAATGAGCCATTTCTAAAGGCGATACGGGTTACTCTAGATGTCCTCTATCTCCCACTAAGCCATGTCCCTCTCGTGATGCAACTATTTTTATCATGTATTGTGTCTTTCACTTAATTTAATTGTAGAAGCCGTATTCTTGTACATTTAACAGCATATTTAAATAACCACCAAAGTGTAACAAAAAAAAAGAAACAGGTCTTTTGGATTACTTTTTTGTGTTCTTTCCGAATATCGTATAGAAATTTAAAAACAATACATACAGGGTGATGTTTTCTAGAGGTAAACTTAAAATTAACAATTTTTTAAGTCCGGACCTGGATTTTTCCTATCATACATGCACGAATGAAAGTATCGTTAGTGCATTAATCCTACCAAATATGAACCCATTATTCCGTTTCCTACCAAAGTTATGATAAAAAATAGTTTTGACCGAAAATCATAAATCACCCTGTATCTTAATAACGAATGGTCAATGAGCAATTTCTAAAGGTGGTTGTGGTTACCCTAGGTACCCTCTATCTTCCATTAAGCTTTGTCCCTCTCGAAATGCAACACCCTGTATATATAGGTATATAGACATATTACTTCTAAATCCATTGCAGACACTAATACATCGCCAACTAATAGGAAAATGCGCTTTACCAAGCGTTTCTTATACAAATCGATCTTTCATCTCACAATTCTGAGATAAAAGTCAGAATTCTGAGTTCTAAGTCAGAATTCTGAGATCTAAGTCAGAATTCTGAGTTCTAAGTCAGAATTCTGAGATAAAAGTCAGAATTCTGAGATAAAAGTCAGAATTCTGAGATAAAAGTCAGAATTCTGAGATAAAAGTCAGAATTCTGAGTTCTAAGTCAGAATTCTGAGATAAAAGTCAGAATTCTGAGATCTAAGTCAGAATTCTGAGATAAAAGTCAGAATTCTGAGATAAAAGTCAGAATTTTAAGTTTTAAAATTTTTATTTTTATTGTGGCCCTTCTACGCCTTCGTAAATATAGAAGATTTTGCGTGTAGCTTTCTAAATTTCTATGGTATTTTGCATTATTTATACCCTTGTATATAAAAATCTATTTTATATACAAGGATCATACCTATAAAAGGGTCAGTAACCTCACCAAATAATTGTGCGGTCAGTCCTGCGACTTATTATAAAAAAAAAATACTGATACTGATAAGATCATACGTGTGCTTAAGCGACTTACATAAGTCGTCCTAAATAAAAAATATATACCTATCTACAGGTAAGATGTACCATATGAAAACGATTTAGATAAAAGATACACAGCCAATTACTAGATATTTGTAAATTTGTAATCTAAATCTCCATATCCCCAGATCATTTAGCTGGCTAGAGAAAGCTAATGTTTTTGTTTGTGCTGTCGTGAGTGTGAGTGTCGTGCAAAATATTAAATGTTCCATTTCAAACAGAGGCTCAGGTACGTTTTACATTTTTTAGAATTACGTAAACTTTCTATCAAGGTCATGTCATTGAAAATGGGGCGTAGACATTTTTCCACAATGCCTCCATCATCATGTTTGAAAAGCCTCCACCATCATGTTCAAATATTCAAAATATTTTAATAATGCACTTAGCAGAGCACAGTTAAGAGGTTTTTATAAATTGAACAGTTTTCTTAAACCGAATATTTTCTAATTCCAAAAGTGTAGACCTTTATTTAGTTGAAATATAAATAGATTTCATTTACCAAGTGCAAGGACTTTAAGGTACCCATGACGAAAATTTATAAGAAATGTAACTCATACGGTATACTAATGCATTCTTCAATAATTATATCTCAAATATTTGTTACTATATCAAAACTGCTGATTGTTCTCGTATATTCTCAGATTAAAAGCATCCAATAAAATATCAGAGAGAACAAACAACACGGAAAGTATACCGAAATTTGCCCCCGTAAAGAGCAACATGGTGACCTTAATATATCAGAATGATATATTGCAGCGATATTTAATTTTCCATTTTGATACCGTTATCGTAAACAGTTTTTAGAAGTGTTTGTCTACGATTTGTAGTATAGAATATTATAAATTAAGGCTGGTATTTCTCTGTAACATTCCATGTGTATCGACAGGGGGAGGAACGCGAACCCGAGCGGGGCACGTCGTCATAGAGCGACAATAAGCGGTTGCCATGAGTCAACCGTAAATAATTGATAATTGGGAACTGGGTTACATATGCTAGGTATATAAATGATATAAATAGTTGCTGTAAAGGTGTACGCGGCGTGTGGATAATTTGTCGGCGTTCGTTAATATAAGCCGAAATTAGCTTCTAGTAAACGACTCACCATGTCAAATTTTTTATGGGAATTCCCAGAATTCAAATATTATGACGGTTCTCAGGAGAACGTATCACCTGAGAACCGTCAAATATGTCTGTACGCAACAGAGTTGAAAACAATTGGCGATTCAAGTTACCGATGAGGGCGCTGCAAATTGTAAACAAATATGGAGGAAGACAAGTAAACATTTTGAATTTCATATCACATCATCTAGCAATTTAGTGAATTTAGCATTCATCTGCCATAAATATAGTGACTTCATGTGCTAGTTAGGATGAAATAAAGGATAAAAAGTGTGGTAAAAGCAGTCAAACGTCCCATAAGTGCTTCATTGCTATACCCCGATTCAGAATTAAGCAAAGTGGAATGACCTCGCCGATCTGGTAAAATGCGGTGAAGCATGGGCGTGCGTATTCTGTTTTACCATTGGGCACATTTCAGTTAATATATACTCGTATACTATTCTATAGAATACTTCTAGTATATGCACTTCCACTTTTTTAACTAACACAAATAAGTATAAACACTGACACAAAGAATAAATACACTGATAATTTTACCACAAATTTTTACCGTTAAGAAACGCGCGCGAAATAACCCAACATCACGCCACTGTTTCGAGCGCAGTCGCTTGTTGGTTCTCATTGGTTCCTAATTCGACCAATCAACGTCGTTGAGGCTCAGAAAAAAGAAAGGGAAAATGCAAGAATATGTATGTTATGAATATGAATGGATAAACAGCTTGTCGTCAACTTTACGGCTTTCATAGTTGTCAGATATTCCGAAATTCCTTGATATTATCACAAGTATAAAGATATATTATGTCTTTATACTTGTGATATTATTAAGTAAAAGCAAATTAAACATTGTGTTTGCTTTAATAAAGTACAATACGGATAAGGGACGTTAAAGACAAGTAAAAAAATGGGTAAATAAGGTAATTAATACGTTTCCTGTTTTAAATAAGAATACTTTAGAAATAAATGTGACAACACAGATCTACTCTTTTTCCGGTCATTGCACTTTGCTTAATTCTGAATCGGGGTTTGAATTTTTTGGGTTGAAACAAGATCCCTACTTTTTGTTTACTTACGTTTTGGACTAAAATAAGTGTAATAAACTGTATGGTCTCATATTAGTGCTTGTTTTTTGTTAAATAATGTTTAAATTAAAATATATTCTGCTTTTATAAGACTAATAATAGAAAAATATAGACAAACGGCAACAAAATGGTTATGCTGTGTAAATAAGCGTGTTCCCTGTTATTAAATTGTTACATGCCTTTTGGAGAAATGAATGAGAAATAGTTTCTTATACTAGGGCCAAACTTCTACCTATCTTCAATCTTATAAACACTTCTATTGACAAATTTTGTGGAATAACACCTATAAACACGGCAGTTTGTATTGTGTTGATTTCTTTTGAATGCCATTTTAAAATGTAAAAATAAAGATGTACAAATACTAACCACGTCGTTTTTAACTTTGTAATACCAAAAAACACAAACACCACTAAGTTATTACGTTAAACAAACCCAAATATACGTGTTATTTATCATTACATCAGCAATAAGCCTCCAAAAATTACCTTTCAAGTAGGTTCAAATATTTTCATGTAGAGGGCGCATTCATTTTTGGAATCGCCAATATTAAATCCCGAATACATCATAAAAAACTGGCTAACATGCTGTCGACGAAAGTAGGCATTGTGAAAGAGATTATGTTGCCAGTATTATAGTACCCATATTGAATCCGCTTGCATCAGCGTCACCTCCGTCTTTAATAGCAAGTAAACTGCTTTTTACAATTAGCTTATTGTTATATTATTTACTTATACACGGCGCCGATGCGACGCCTATGATTATTGATAGTTTTGACAAGATTTTGACAAGATATTGACAAGTTATCAGGCTTAATTATTATAAATCAAAACATTTGTCGTACCTACCTATTTAATTAAGTGAAGTGACTGAAACTGCTGTAGAAGAATGTTAAAATTAAACAACTTTTTAGTAAAATAGGTCTACTATATACGCAGTTCACACTCAATTTCATGTTTATAGTTTGTTTACCTACTTTGTTAGTTTTTGATTTGGGTGTGGTGTGAATAAAAATATTTTCACGAGTCCTCAAGCATCATCATTAGTTAAAAGTTTATGAGAATCATGTTGTACTTCCAATTAAAATGAATGTTAAATGAAATAAACGTTAATTAGTAATTATTAGGCATATTATGTGCTCTCAACTTTTACCGTTTATATTTTTAATATTTTTGTGGGAAAACAGCGAAACTTGTTTACTGGAAATACACCTACTTATCTTTATCTATAGTTTTAATCATTTAAATCTATTATTAAATAGGATCCAGTATTTGCAAACTGTTTTATTTTTCATATTTTACTAAAAATATAGGAAGGTATTTATTTATAGATTTATTATTTAACATTTTTATATGTATTTGTTTTGTTGAAGCGACATGCTATTTGTGGTAGATAATAAGCTTGTAGAAAAGATGCTGAGATTTTTTATGTGATAAAACACAGGTATAGCACATTGTTAATTAAATTTTATACAATATGTAGTGTGTTTTTAAATAGAACGATACATTAACAATTTGATTGACAGCCCACTATTGTGCAAATCTCGGGAATTAACTCTGGATTAAACATGATTTTATCTTGAACCTGGTGTGTTTTCATTGTACCTCATTTTCTACGTACAAGTTTTCGAGATATACCTACATATAGAACATATCTCACAGTAAGCACTCATTAATCATTATAATATGTCGGAAACCGCTAAAATTTAATACTTTTTACAACATTTCTCTGTATGTACATACTTTCTATTTGAATAAAATGGCTGGTGTGTGAAACCTTTCCGATTATACCAAAAGTTGACCTCACCTTTGTTATTTTAAATGAAACACCCCGTATATTTTATTAAAGTGGATACTCGAAGCGGATGGTTCTTTATGAAACATCGTGAAAATAATTGTTTTGAAAAAAACATTGATCTCATTTAGATGTTCCAAGAAATATATAGAAAACACTCTATATACTAGTATTTCGGCTTATTAGGCCTTTTTCGATAGAGTAATGTCTATTACCAAATGTTTCCAAGGGCGTTTTCGTTATTTATTTGTTTACAAGCACCTACCCCCCGATTGATCCCACCATCTGGTAAAGCCCGAGTTTTTAGTACCTTTTCTAAGAAGGGCGAAATTGTAAAATCTATCTGATCATTCGTAGTACAAGGATTTATAATTAAATATTTTTTAATTTCCAATTGCTCCAACAGATCTAAGCACTTTCCTTTCTTTTCACGATGCAGTACCTTCACATTTTTCTGATCTATAAAATGATTGTTTTCTATACAATGCGTCGAAAATCCTGAATTTTTTGCGTTATTTAATATGGATTTTTTATGTTCTTTTACTCTAGTTTCAATACTTCTACCGGTGTGACCCACATACACGGCATTACAATCCGCGCAGTTAATTTGGTATACCCCCGATTGTTTTAATTTATTAACCCTTTCTTTGTTGTTTATCAAAATTCTCCCAATAGTACGCTTGTTGACACTAATCGTTTTACACCCGTTTCGTTCTATTCTGCGAGCTATTTTTTCACTATAACCTGGGACGTGATTAATATAACTATATGTGGCTTCTTTTTCCCGAATATTGTAAAACTCCCGACGAATTAATTTCCTCCTTTTGTTTTTTATCATGTTATCTATTAGTTTTTCTTTATATCCCTTGTTTCTTGCAATTTGTTTGATTGTACTTAATTCTTTTTCAAAATCTGCTTTTTTCTAGCGTATATTTTACATATTTCTATAAAAAATGTTCTCTCACAAATACATCAAATAGGATTTAATACGGACGAGTCTATCTTTTATAATAAGTAAAATATGGCCAAAAGAAAGTCCCATTAGAAAAGGCATTTTGTCCAGTTTGTTGCTATGCTAGGAAGGCTACGAGCACTTTATCTAACCCATTTCTTTTATAGCACATTCTTTTGGAGATTACTTCCTTATTATTAAAGATAAACCCATCAGCTTCTGTATCAATGTATCGTGAGAGAACGCTTTATTGAAATATATAAAAATATACGTGTTCTATTTAAGAGGATAAAGTTCGTCAAAGGGAAACTTCCGGTATAACCAGTATAGTTTAGGACATGTCATAATTTTATTCAAAGAGAGAATGCAAAGAAACCGTTATATTCCAAATTTTAATATTTAAATCAAATTGCTTTTTGAAATATTCTATAATGGGTGATCATTGTGACATGTATTATTTTTATGAATGATGACCGCAGATATTAATTTTACATTTATTATCTAAATAATTAGAAATAATAATGAAAATTCATGCTGTACCAATGTATATTTCTAAATTTAAAACTTAGTTGGTTAATAAGTTGGTATTTACGTTCGAGGTTATCTGTTATATTTTGCCTGTGGGGTTATTTATCTCGGTTACTTCTTATTTAAGAGGTACATCATAAATATAAAAGTTGAAAAGTTGTTCCTAGATGTTTTTCTAAGCTTTCAATGATAATAAAAAGCCGAATATCCCAGAAAGTTACGAAAGTCCAAAATATCATTGACTTTGTCTTACTTCGACGGATGTCTACATTTAAAAAACGCTTTTCCAGATATGGTAAGAAGCGTAACTTACTATTGTAACTAATAGATGTCGCTGTGCTGTTCTCTGGCTTCCAAGTCACTCCAGTGACTCTAGCTTCCAAATCGGGGTGAATGTTTTTTTTTTTGTACGTAGCAGTTAGTCTACCCAGAGTATTGTAAAGGCAATGGTTTTATTGTATAGTTTAATATTAGCATTTGACCCAGTAATCCCTGTATGAGTTTCAAATCTTATAAAATATACAGAGTGTTTGCTGAAACACAAGTTTGATTAACATTTTCATAATGTTAATTACAAAATTGGAAAGATATTCCATCAAATACTGTGTAGAAAATGTTACAAAAGATAATGTGATTTCAGGATTTGATTGTAATCTAGAAGATTACCTATTTTAATCCGGTGACTTTAGTGATTTTTTATTTGTCCTTCATCTAATAGATATTATCAAAATGGGATCTTAGTTTTATTAATCAAATTATGCTAATTATCATGCCATCGTGTAAAAATTTGTATCATATTTGAGTAGTGCAAGTAAGTTTATTAGTTTAGGATTTCACAATTAAAAATAAAAGAAGAAATCAAATAAAGAAATCCATGTTTGTCCATACTACTCTTTGTCCAGGATCTGGTATTTAACACTATTTTAATAGATTCTATATATAGAATTGTATTCAGATGATGCTTACGTAACTAGCGAAATGCAAGTCGAGAGAAACTTAAGTTTTCTATTTGCTGCAACCTTCTTCTCTTTGGGATTAGATATTTTAAGATGTGACAATTTCGCCAACGGACTTAGCTAATAGAGTTCTCTTCTGAAAGTTAAAAGATGTGATATGTTGGTACACCAATTTTGTGCAATTTTCACGAATTTAAAATTTTCTGACCATTTGAAAAGCGCAACTGCCTATCACTTATAATAAATTGGTCCCCGTCACTGAATTCTACTCAGTAAAGTCCCTGAAGAAGGTATAAATTATTTCTATTTAATTTAAAAAATAATCAAGATATCGTCATGGTATCGATTTTTGTTTATAACTTTAAAAGAAAATAAGATAACAAACTTTGGTTTTTACCAATGCATTTGTCGATGATATTTCTCATATAGGTATCAAATTTTTATATAAACGTCGAATTTAGATCACCCTCTAGAAAGAAAATTTTATTGGTATATAGAATGCACATTTTTCAAAATTAGAACATTAAAATCTGGTATAGTCTAAATCATTTCCAAATTTAATGTTCACGTATCTCTAAAACTATTTTTCAAAATTGTTAGAATTTTATTAAATTGTATTAAATTGTGCGAGGTATGTTATTGTTATTTATAAGTAGGTATACCATATAATGTACCCCCAATTTTTAAAAGTTTACGGTTATGCATTAATTTGAATCATATGCTAGAATTTTATCACAATTTCATAAATTTTCAGTCGAAAGACGATGTCCCGATATACCCACCCCGGAAAACAATTGTCCGCCTTCAATAGTTTCGCCCATTCCTGCGACGAATTCCTGCTGAATGTTGGAGATGAGGATATGCTGCGTTTCCTGGAAATTCGGTCTATTTCTCGCTCACCGGACGCAACTAATTATTCCACTATCCCGGAAGCGCAGACTTTTCCAGTGACGAGTTCGTTTTATATTTACTGTTCTTTACTGCGGTTTCCATATAACGGTTGTTTGGGAACTGATAATTTTCCAGGGATTTATTTTGTAGCCCATTCGTAGGTATTCCTGGAATATCACAGCAGATTTTTCAGCTCGAAATGTGCAACGTAAACATGTCAACACCGACTGGAAATTATTCGATAAATATTGGGAATAGTGAAATACAAACAGTTCTCATAATTATTTTAGTGTTCCAGAAATTCTTTAGTCGATTTTTCAGTCGACTGTATTTTCAGCCCGCTCCGTTAAATACCCACTGGCAAAATAATGAAACCTAAAAATGTTTGATAGCCTTATTGCACAATATTGGCTTACACAACGTTAAGGGGCCATCCATCGGTTATTTTACACCGTTTTACCGGTCCGGCTCAGAACCTTGCGGGTTGGGCCATGGCAGGAATGGTAAAGTTTACCATTCTTGCGGGCATGGCACGTCGAGTGCTCATGCTAAGTTTAACCATTGCGACGATGGATACACGACGAAAATCCGTTCTAGCGGTGGCGGCGGTTGTAGCGATAAAAAGAAAAGACAAAAATATAGTTCAAAATGGTGCACACAGTGGTTACTGCAGAGAGCAAGACTGTCCTATGATAATTTAATAAATGTGCTGCGTTTAGAATCAGGTGACTGGTATAATCGAGAGTATAACTCTTTATAGGGTACAAACAGTACAGAGCTGTGATACTAGATTATAGTGGAGATGATAAATTGGTTTTACCAGCGCTGATAAGAAAATAACGTAAAATAATTCGATGTATGCACAGCTTCGTTATGCACGCGTTCATTTAAGTACACGTTATTTTTCTATCAGCACTGTCTAATCCCCTCTGTAATCTCTACTATCATCTAGTATCACAGCTCCGTACTGTTTGTACCCGCATCGATGAGGAAACATTTTCGACTTATTGAATTTGGTAACCCACTAATTGTTCTGCTCTAAGCGCATAAGCTCTATTTTTTTTTTAATACGGTCATGATATTCAGAGCATTTCACTTTCCACACGCACGAAAAAATTGCTATACATTCGCACTAGTAGTAGTAGTAGTAGTGGTGTATGGGGCGGCCAAGACCTGGCTAGTAGGCCACAAGCGGGCCCTTTTTGCCTACCCCTGTCGTCCCCTACCTAACTCCGTCACCTCTTTCCTCGTCGAATCTTCCTGACCTTCTAATGTAGGTCAGAATATCGGTCCATTCAAGGGAGCTGACCTCTTCCCCTTATAGCTCCCCGGCCCCCCAGAGGAGTAGGAAGACGTTTCGTCGCCCTCCCCGCACTTTGGGCAGATAGAGTCTCCCTCAACCCCCATCAATGATAGATGTCTTCTAAGCCTGCAGTGACCCGTTAAAACTCCCACCTACTGGTTTAGAGCCTTCAGGCTACGAGTTAACAGCCAGGCCGTCTTGGTCTTGCTTGGCTTCACTATAAAGTTGGGAGCTTGTCTACAACTTCCACTCCTTCTCCAGTTTTTGCTTAGTGTTTCATGAGCCCAATCATTAAGAGACATGTTGACCTGCCTCCGTGTAATGCCTAAAATCGGTTCTGGTCCTTGGCTGGGTCTCTGAGATCCAAGTCGAGCCAGTTCATCGGCCCTTTCGTTCCATGGGATTCCATTATGCCCTGGTACCCATACCAATTTAACCTCTTTTCCTCTGACCAGCTCATCCAGGGTAGCTCCGCAATCTTGGACAAGAGCGGATCTAGTCCTTGGAGATGCTAAAGCTCTTAAGGCCGCTTGACTGTCGGAGCAGAAATAAATATTTTGCTTCGTACAGTTCCTTACTTCTTCCTTGTTTGCTAATGGCAGCAAACAAGGAAGAAGTAAAACTGTAAGGAAGAAATTCGCACTAAACCTCTTTCGTAACCATTATAATATAATGCGTACGTCTCGCCTGGCATCGCCGCTAATGAGAAAAACTGGATAGAGCGATCGCCATGCATTATCCGTTTTACTTGTACGGATTGAACGGTATAAAATAATCCAATTGTATGGACCTCTTTATTAGGTATTTGGAACACATGATAATAAATTATTCCCTAACCGAAACATTTGAAGAACGATGATATTTTCTTTTTTGTAATTTTGTAAGACAATGTGGCAAAACAAATAATTACTCCCTGATAATGATACTCCATTGTTTTCTTTCTTTTTAACGTCTGTTTGTTCTCGTCAATGTGGAACATAATGATAATGACAACCAAAAGCGATTTGATTTTAAATAACTTATGTGCAATTGTTTTTCTTTTCTTTTTTGTTTTTGTATTATTAACTAATAGAATATTTCACAGTATTTTATAAGTAGCTACCAAAGAATAATGAATTAATATTTTAACTAACTTATTTTATAAGAGAACTGTTTTGCCGAAATAAGCTAGAAGCAGAAAAATTGAAGGAACTATTTAAATATGCTTTATAAGAAAATATGTTGCCTATCGTTTTCGCTTTTCTTTGAGCCTAGCGATTTACATACCTGAACTTGTGAATAGGAAGGAATATGAATTTCGTTTTGTAGGCGTTTTATGATATTATCCGCGTTTGTATGTTTTCTATGGTATTCATATATTCAAAATACTGATATTGTACCAGTGGCGTATCAAATCGTAAAAAAAAAAATTATGGAATCTACATATTTTACTACAGTAATCAGCGTATGTCATAGTCACATGGTGATATCAGTCATATTTTTCATTTCAAATTACTTTCCAGTTGATATAGATACTTGTTTTTTTTTACAAAATCTGATTCCGAATCTTAGTTTGACTTAACTTGTAACATAGCCTATAGAATTATAGAAATAAATAAGTGTGGAAATTACGACTAAAAGGTACCTAAGCTTTTCATGAAATTATAGATTACACTGAGTCTCTTACACGTACGTACACACTGACCGCCAAAAATGTGATCTTTTACTTTTCCTATTTTCTACAAACGTATATTTTCTGTCACTGCGACATAAACATTATTGTTATAGGATTATTGCTATATGAAAGTATAATTACAGTATGCAAAATTAATATAAAACGACTAAGTACTAAACAATTGCCAGTTATTTTATATTTAGTGGTAATCAGATCACTGTACAGTTCAATACAAATGACTACGTCTACATCAGTTGTCCCTCAGATTAACCATTAATCTGAGAGTTGTCCCATTGTGGGTATGCAACCCACTTCACTGAGTAATTGACACACGGGTTGCTTAAACGCAACACTGCAAATAGGCGACCTGCCATGGAATTTCTATTTCAGTTACACAATTTTCCATGCAGAATATATCGGGATATATAAAAATATAGTTTATCGTATACAGGGTGTTTGTTCCCTTAGTAGTTTCCTTATAGACGCCTCCCAAGTGATTTTATGAAAGATCATTTTAATATGTAAGTTGCTTAGCTTCTGATAATCAGGGCATTAGAGTTTTAATCTTTTTTTATTATTAGTTATTAGTAGGTATTATTAGATAGTTTAGAAAAATTCGAGTAGTGACATAATTTTTAATATAATCTGAATCTCTTTTACTTAGCAAACACTACGCATTCATGTCAGAATATACCAAGTATGGGTCAGGATGAAGATTTATAAATGATGATGTCACTGACTCTGTGTCTTTAAGTTTTAAATAAATGCGAGATCCAGAAATCCCCAGCACTGCATCCTTATATTTTTATTTCGCCCAAGATGAAACAGAATTAAATCCAAATCGAATGAAGCTTGAAAATTCAACGGCAAATACACGGATTCCCCTTGTAATTTTTTCCGTTATCTTTTCGTTCCGTTCTTCGATCGGGTGGAACGCAGTGGGTCGCTTCACGAGCTACCCCTGATTTCTAGGTTAGCTCCACAGACCAACGTTAGCTCGCACAACTATTCCTGGAAATAATTGCCGCGGATTTCCAAGCAGCGATCGATATTTGCTTTAGAAGATACACGTGTGACGCTCGGGGTTTCATAGGTTGACAAAGAATTTATATGTATGCATTGAACTGCGCTATTAATATGGATACTGTTATGAAATGTGCTAGATATAGGTAGATGTAACAGCGTACTAAACGTCTCGGGGTGCTTCCATGCATAGGCGGTTCTAGGTGGGGGCTTGGGGGGGCTAAGCTCCCCCAAATCTTGAATTAGCAACCCCAAATTTACCCAGTTAGTCCCTGAATAAAAAAATTATAACTACATTAATTTCAATAATTTCACTAATTTATTAGTTTTATTTAATTATATCATAAACAGCTTTCTTTTCTTCGCTACCAAACCGCTACTAACACAACTTAGAACGATTATTATTTGTAATTTAGCACCCAATAAGCAAGCTGTTTATGTAAATTTTTGATATGTAAATATGAATTACCTATTTAAATATTCTTTTAAACAATTTTTGTCGAGATTTCCGTCAATCGTATTAAAAAGAGGATATTAATTTGTCCAGCAAAAGTTATTTTTTTCAGGCAAATATTTTTCTCTGCGAATTTCTAATTTATAATTTTAAGCGGTTTGACCTTGAAATATGGAAAATTTCGCATTTTTTTATTTCTGCGGCCCTCCTCCATATCCAAATCTGACCAACCGCCACTGCTTTTCAGTACACTGTATATAGGAGCATCTGCTATAGGTATATGAGTTTTTATATGCTATATCTGCCACGGGCTTAAGCCCCCCAAAACAAAAGGTCTAGAACCGCCTATGCTTCCATGTGCCTTATTTGAATTTAATAAAATGGCGGAGGTGCCGCGTCGATCTCTGTCGCGTGCTAGATGGGTACGGACTTTGGCATATTTTGTGCGTACGATAGTTTACTATCAATTGAATATTACACGAATATGTATGCGTGGGGTTTTACTCGTACGTTAGTTCTCCGGTTGCCCGTCTCAAAAAAATATAGTAAAAAATATCCGCATAACACTCAATATATGGACGATTATCAGTTGTTTTGTCGTGTGCGTCAAATCATGCGTGGGTCTTCACGCAGACTAGCTGGTTTCGGTCCTTTTAAAAGATGAGGTTATTTCCATGTATGTTTAGGTTACTGTCTATGGGACCGGTCTAGTCGCAGTGGAGAAATGGCGCATTTTTCTGCACATGAAGATGAAATATTAGAAGAACCTCAAAAATATCCCTCTCTTTTTAATTATGAAGATAAAAATTACAAAATAGAGTTTTTTTTAACAACTACTCTTCATAATCTTCCTCTAATAAAATCAGATATATACCTAAGATCTTTTCGCTCATTTCCCTACTTTAAAAAATAAATAAAATAATAAAAACCGGTCCCAAAAATAAATAAAAACAGTGTTAAATAATTTAAGAATGCCAATAAATAATATAAAAAACAAACCACTGAAACATATTTTCTAAACTTAGTAATCCAGTAGTAATTTAGTTTACACTAATTTTAGGACCAATAACGTTAAACAGTTACTCAAGTATTTTACATTAGATGAGTATGACAATCATGCAAGGTTTATGCAATAATCCGCATTAACTCTAACACAACGATTTTTCGGTCGCTATAATGCAAATAAGTCTGCACCCACCCTAACGGGATTTCGAAACCTTTATCCTAACTCGTTGGCTATTTTTGAAAACGAAAACTTATATTTTTAATTCAGGTATCGTTAGAGAATGTAAATGAACATTAATTACCTAGTTGTGTATACTTTGTTACAGAAAAACTAATTCAATATTGGCGATTCCAAAAATGAATGCGCCCTCTGCATGAAAATATTTGAACCTACTTAAAAGGTAATTTTTTGGAGGTTTATTGCTGATATAATGATAAATAACATGTATTTGGGTTTGTTTAACGTAATAATTTACTGGTGCTTGTGATTTTTTGGTATTACATAGTTAAAAACGACGTGGTTAGTATTTGTAAATCTTTATTTTTACATTTTAAAATGGCATTCAAAAGAAATCAACACAACACAAACTGCCGTGTTTGTGGGTGTCGTCCCACAAAATGTGTCAATAGAAGTGTTTAAGATAGAAGATAGGTAGAAGTTTGGCCCTAGTATAAGAAACTGTTTCTCATTCATTTCTCCAAAAGGCATGTAACAATTTAATAACAGGGAACACGTTTATTTACACATATCCACTTTGTTGTAGTTTGTCTATACTTTTCTATTATTAGTCTTATAAAGCAGAATATATTTTTAATTTAAACATTATTTAACAAAAAACAAGCACTAATATGATAGTGTGATAATCTAATATGACCATACAGTTTATAACACTTATTTTAGCCTAAAATGTAAGTAAACAAAAACTAGGGTACCTGTTTCAACCCAAAAAATTCATATAATTAGCAATGAAGCACTTATGGGACGTTTGACTGCTTTTACCGCTCTTTTTATCCTTTATTACACCCTAACCAGCACATGAAGTCACTATATTTATGGCAGTTGAATGCTAAATTGCTAGATGATGTGATATGAAATGCAAAATTTTTACTCGTCTTCCTCCATATTTGTTTACAATTTGCAGCGCCCTCATCGGCAATTTGAATCGCCAATACAATAATAAATAGTTGCCGCCATTGAGGTAGTACCTCAATAATTGTTGGCACATTAGAAATGTTCCACCTGCAGCAATAAAAACCTTGCATCCTGCGACCACCTGGAAATCCAGCAGTGCCAACCAGGCATGACCAAAATAGTCTTCATTTATTGAACATTGTTTCACTGGCTGCAAGGTGTTCCAATAGACATTAATCCTACGTGCGTAATATCTTTGCTGGTATGCAATATACAAAATGACCGATGCATATATGGTTACACTGGGTGTGGTATTACTATTGCACTCGAAATATATTCATAACTTGACCGACTCTGAATGGGGAGACTGCACTCTATAAGTACATGCAAATTTCAATTGGGTATACATACACACCTTTGCCTATAGGTATACAGGGCGTGTCACGGCGATTGACCGTTAGGCCTAACAGGGAAAGTTATTCTAGTAGTTGAAATTGAAGAAACTTGTACATTGGTGTAGAAATGTTCAATATATCTGTACCGGTGGAAAGTCTATTGGGTTTTAGGGAAGACAATGAACTGACAACAACGGAGTGAATTGTTAACTTTAACTTTAATTATATTTTAGATGTATCTATTTCACAACAAGATCGTCTATCGACTACGTACATCCACACATAATGGTGTGTCTTTTATATTACTGTTTAACTTAGCGTTTTTAACATAACATCAACTTCAATCCTTAGGACTTTTATAAACATAAACAAGAGCACATAGTTTAATTACAGAGTGGTCAACCTATTTCTTTGGTCTATATTCAATAGAGTCACAGTCACACCACGTAGTGGTCGCTGGTATGGAAAGAGTAGGTAATATTATTTTTATACTACAGTATTTCCGTATGAAATGTAAAGTTTAACAAAAAATTTCTATCACTTCGTCACAGCATGTCTAAGGTCGGAGGTATTTCTCTTTCTATATGTCGTATACAGTAGACTCTCAATATAGTGAACTAATTAATGCAAACCCAGTTCACTATATCGATTTGTTCACTATATCATATATTTTTTAAAATTTATTAAAACGACGTTTTTCTTTAATAAACTAATGTTATTAATATGTCATACAGACAAAACAGTAAAATGAAAAAACGTACTCTAATCTTATTTTTCAAAAAATTAAGTTATTTTAGTTTGTATTTTTTGTTTCTCCAATCCAGTTTGCACCATCGTATTTCTTAAGTCGTGTAAAACGAGAAGACTTGAGTACTCCACCCTATTCAAAATCCTTACCCTTCTGTTTCGAATTGCGCATATAGTATAGAGTAAAGAATATACACCATATTCTTTAGATAAAACGGTCACCCCGACACCTTTCCTTAATAGTCTTCCAATATTTTAGCTTTATCACTCAGGGTTAAATGTTTCCTATTTTTCGCCATACCTACCCGTGACGCGACCTAATCCAATCATATCCTGCAGAAAACTACGTCTAAAATCGTTTTCCTGTTTTAACCTGTTTGTTTACTAAAGAAGCTATTGAGTTCACTATTTCGGGAGTCAATTTGTTCACTCTACAGAATACATTAAGAAAAATATATGTGTTCACTATTTAGAGTAGTTCACAATACAGTATGTTCACTATAACGCGAGTCTACTGTATTAATATCTTTGCTATCTTTGTTTTCTTTTCTTAATTAGGGTTAAGTCGAAAAGCAGTCGTACTGACACTTGACCCTATCCATTTGCATTTAATTTATATATTATTATTATTATTATTATTATTATTATTATTATTATTATTATTATTATTATTATTATTATTATTATTATTATTATTATTATTATTATTATTATTATTATTATTATGTCAGAAGGAGTTCGTATCACAAATATTATAGGAGGAACCTAGAGAACTATTCATTTCTAAGATGGGGAGGTTAATATATCTGTTATAAGCAATTAACTGTTAATCTGTTTGTTATTTCATTCTTAATTAATTTGTTTATAATAAACGGTATTCACTGGCACTATTTATATTAAACTAGAAGCCAAGACAAATATTTCCCCTTGAACACGTAGGTATTGCACGTCACGATATCTATATCAATGAATCCGAAATGTCCAGTTATTTATTTCGGTTTATTTTAAAAAGTCAATTAGGCTGATTAGGCTCGATATAACATCTATTTTATAATCTTTGAATCAATAATATTTAACATCGAATACTTCAAACATCGACCACCACGGAAGAAACAAGGCAGTCTGACCTCCAAAATATTATTTATTGTTTAAAAACAATACCGATTATATCAGCTATTATTATTTATTATTATTAGTTAACATTTGGGACTAACAACTACTGGTTTACGTATAATTTAACTTTGCCTTATACTGGACTAATTGAATTTGCACATTTATCGGATGCCTTCGTATAAACTAGCACCCCCCGTAACTTTTCAATTTTTTGTTGTCGTATAGGAAAAATAAAAAAACTGTCATACAGGGGAAATTTTTTTTCCAAATCTGCAGCGTAATTTCCGGTAACTTTGCATATATACGGGGGGCGACAAAAAGTATATAATTTTTTAATGGAATGCCCTTTATAGATATTTTTGAATAAAATGAAAGATATTTTTTTTCTGCATACATACAGAATGCGTCAAATTCCACCGACATCTATCATTGACAGTAACCGTAAAATTTCACGCTTTCTTCACAAAATGGAGACTGATTTGCCTAAAAGCATTTATTTGCTGTTCGTATTTATTCTTTGAAAGTTCGAACATTTTAAACTAACTGAAAATACGCATTTTATTGCGTCGAAAGCGAAAATCTGGCGTCTATTATTTTAAGTTATATAAAATACGTAGTCACAAAATTATATAAATTATTACAACTGTAATATGTGTAGGCGTAATATCTATTTATAAATAACTATTTTTCCAGTATCTAAAAGCATTCCAACGTGGATAATCGTATGCGCGCCTGTTTGGTACACATTATTCTATAATATATTACTCGAAGAATACATGTCCAGAGTTCTGAAAATAAAACTCATTTTGTATTGAGGAAAAAACATGAGGAGAACGGGTTCAACCGTTGACTTTATCGTGAGTAATAGCGATACCATATTTTACCTTAAAGCTATTTAAGGTTGCGGTCAGTATTATACAGGGTGAGTCAGTTTATACTAGCAGGACTCTGGCATTCGATAGAACACCTGATTTTAAGTTAAGTTTGTCATATAAACATATGTCGGGAATCGCTTCGTTTTTGAGATACAGGGTGTCAAAGTTTTGGTTTTTTTTTTTAGTGTTTTCCACACAGCTCCTATAGTTTTTAAGATAATTTATTCAAATTTTTACGGTAGATTACCTATGATGGTCCACAAATTTTGACATATGTAAACGATTTGAAAATGTACAGGGTGATATTTTTTCGGGGGTCAGGCCCCCTTTTATCAACCAGAACTTTTTTGTGGTGCGCCACTGACTGCTCATTTGCCAAAGTTTGGATTCCATGTTCAATTTAGAAACTTTTTCGTCTCTTGCATTTTTATCGTAGTTATAACAGTTGTCGAGTAATTTGAAGAAATCTCTGAAAGAATAATATGTTATTAAAAAAAATATTTTTATGAAAATTTTCACTAAAAACAATAATTATTGTCAAACGAAAGTTCATTAATCTAAATTATTAAAGGTTACATACTTACAGTACAACTTTTGCCACTAATTATTTATTTTTTATAGCATTTCAGAGACTTAATAATTAAGTAAAATAATTAAGAACTAATAATAAACCAAGGCAAATACAAATAACTTTACAAACAACCCGAAATAATTTTATTTTCAAATTAAAATTTTCAAAATATGATCCATTTTGTTGGATACATAATCGGCATCGCGTTTCAATAGACCTTCTTGCTGAAACTTAAGTGATGAACTCTTATGTCTTCGCAAGCATGCCTTATACGCCCTCTAAGATCGTCAACATCTTGAACAGGGGTGGCATACACTTTTTCTTTAAAAAAGCCTCACAAAAAAAATCCACTGGTGTTATATCTGGGGAACCTGAGGGCCGTGCGATTGGACCTCCACGTCCAATTCACCTCTCTGGATAATTGTCGTCTAACCAAGCTCTTACATTTTTTCAAAGTGAGCTGGGCAGCAATCCAACAGGAACCAAGCTTGTTGTCTTAAATTTAGAGGGACATCTTCCCACATATTAGGATGCTCGGTTTCTAGAAACTGTAAAAGGTTTTGCGAACTGACCCTTTCTGACAAAAAATATGGTTCAAATAAACGATTTTCAAAAATGCCTACCCATACGTTAAAGCTAAACTCATTTTGGAATTTTCTTGGCCTAATAGCACGTGGATTTTGCTCTACCCAAATATGTTGACTTTTGAAATTTACTATCCCACGTTGGGTGAAGCAAGATTCATCAGTCCATAATACGTTGGATAAGAAAGTTCTATTATTTTCTAATGTGTTAAGGATCTAACGTCAAAAATTCACTCTGCGTTGTTTCGCCATGATGTAGACCTTGGTTTATTATTATTTCTTAATTATTTTACTTAGTTATTAAAAGTCTTTAAAATGCTACAAAAAAATAATTAGTGGCAAAAGTTGTACTGTAAGTATGTAACCTCTGACAATTTAGGTTAATGAACTTTCGTTTGACAATAATTGTTTTTAGTGAAAGTTTTGATGAAAATTTTTTTTTTAATAAAATATTCTTTCATAGATTTTTTCAAATTACTCGATAACTGTTACAGCTACGATAAAAATGCAAGAGATGAAAAAGTTTCTAAATTGAACATGGAATCCAAATTTTGACAAATCAGCAGTCAGTGGCGCACTACAAAAAAGTTCTGCACGATAAAAGGGGGCCTGACCCCCGAAAAAATATCACCCTGTACGTTTTCAAATCGTTTACATATGTCAAAATTTGTGGATCATCATAGGTAATCTACCGTAAAAATTTGAATAAATTATCTTAAAAACTATAGGAGCTGTGTGGAAAACACTAAAAAAAAACCAAAGCTTTGACACCCTATATCTCAAAAACGAAGCGATTCCCGACATATGTTTATATGACAAACTTCACTTAAAATAAGGTGTTCTATCGAATGCCAGAGTCCTGCTAGTATAAACGGACTCACCCTGTATATTTTTTTTAAATATTTTACATGCACTATGCAGGATGTCCCTGGAACGTATGTACCAGCGGAGTTAAAATTAAACTTCCTGTATACAGTGTGGCCCATTAAGAACCAGCACACCCTTCTAAAATATTTTTGGTAAGTGCGATTCCAATGAATTTTTATATATATATATATTAGCCTCCTAGATGTACTTGTTTAACCTATTACGATGGTTCAGCTGCTAATCCTCAGCCCACTACGATTTTTTTTCCATCAATTTTTTTCTAAAATGACTTATGGATTTTTTTATTAAAAATTTGACATCGTGGCATTTTTCAGCATTACCGTTTCTTCTTCAGTTTCATCGCATAAGAAACTCGGAAGAAACGTAGAATATTTGTCCATGTGTCTGGCTGAAAGTCATCTTTTATTGTTCTTTATTGAAGATAGAAAATTATCTATTTTGTTTTGTCTAGAATAGTGTCTTGAATGGTTTTAAAATTCTTTTGATTCTGTTACATTTGATAATTATTAATGATTTTTTTTATACAGCATTCCTAAATCAAAATATATTTTATGAACTCTTTCTTTTTGTTGCATTCGGAGTACAGTGCCTAGGTATATTGTGCCACAAATCCTACTGGTTCGTCTTGGTTTCATGGGTTCTTGAAGAACTGGTCGCGAAACGTCCTCGCAAGATCATTTCCTGGACAGACGATTATTTTTAATATTTTCATAAAGGCAAACGAAAACGAACTCGAGAATCAAGAAACAGTCTCGAGCGTTTCGTTTATTTCCATCTGGTTGTCGGGACAAATGAAGCCGCTGCACCAGAAGGTCGGCCTTGGAAGTCCTTGCCCCAGATCCGAGCGTGCTGTGCCACTTACTGGCTGGCTTGATTCCTCCTAGCGGTACGACGGTGGTGTATGCAAATCGAGTGACCGTCAGGTGCGGGTAAGGCCTATTACGGTACCTTTTTAAAAGCGGTCGTGGTCGTCAACCGGTAGTTTACAGGTTTTTGTTTGGTCCGAGAGTTTATCGTAGTATTTATTATGGATCTGCACCAGGTGGATGAATTTATACACTGTGTACCAAAAGTCCCAGAACAACCAATTAACTACATTACTATTCATTTCCGGAACAACTGCAAATTTATGTCAGAAAGTAGGTTAATATGCCATTTGATTGGCATATTCTCATTTAAATTCGACTTCCTATATTCAGCCGGAAGTGATATTCACTTCTCCACCCTACCTATGATATTATTTACTATATACTAGTATTCGTATAAATTTGGATATTAATAATAATAATAATAATAATAATAATAATAATAATAATATCTCTACCCCTCATTCTAATCACAAGGATTAGCCTGAAAGTCTGAGACTTGTGTGGGAGAGGGGGCGCCATATTATTATTTCGCGGGCCGCATTTGCGCCTCAGGAACGACTTACGTGGGTAGGCCATTCAGTACTGTAATGAGGGAAACCTGGAAAACCTCATTAGTTAGGGGGACAGTCAAACATCAACTGATTTTAATCTCTCACATTAACACCAAGTTGACATTCTTCTCATCCTAGGCCATCGCCAGGATGGTTGCCAAGGCATCCCTGCGAATAAGCCTTGATCTACGAGTAAACAATTTAATTAAAAATTGTTTGGTGGAATGGGAATTAGAACTCACGACCTCTGGGTTGAGCGATCGAGACGCTAAGCCCTGAGCCGTCGGCTCGCCATATTGCTTTTGCTATTTCCGGGAATACGTGGATATAGGATGTTGATGTGACTCGTACGATACACTTTTTTGGAAGTATCTCTATTATTTGTAGAGGTTACAAGAGTAACCTAATTAATAAAAATCGTGAGCTGTTTTTAATCATGAAAATTCAGTTTCCTCTTCCATTGCAAAAAACTATATTATATTTACGCACATGACTCAAAATACTGTAATTATTCTTAGGAGATCGCTCGTATTTACATCGCCTATTCACTTCCAATAAGTTTAAAATTGATTGTCAATCACACTACTCAAATACTGAAACAATACCTAGCGGTGATGATGTGATTAGGCAAAGTTAGAGAAAAACTCAGGAACTCAGAAGCAGGAACATCAGACGTGTCCATTGCTAAGGAACTAAGAATCATATAAGAAAGATATATATGTATATCTATGTATATAATTTTCTGAACATCTGTATAATTATTATTAGAATATAAACTACGTAAAAATGATTAAACTTCAAGTGTTTTATATTTAATTCCAACATTATATAAAACTCCTTAGAGCGTAAAGTGCAGGAAATCAAAGTTACAGAGTCGCACTGCTGGACTAGACTGAAATCAAAATGTGCTTTAATTTTCGTGTCGTATTTCTCATTATGTTTTTATTTTCTTAAATAGGTATTCAATCACAAGTTTCTTCTTTGGATATACAGGGTGGGAAAAATTTTAATGTTCAGCATTGGTATCTCGGAAACGGTAAAAGATACAACGTGGCTCAAATTAGGAAAAAGTTCATACCAAATTTCAAAACTCAAAAGAATCTGGCAAATTTTGTGGTTTCCAGCATAACTCCCGAACTTGTAAACATATAAACTTGTTTACATAATTTGAATCAGCATGAAATTGAGCAACTTTTTCCTAATTTGAGCCACGTTGTATCTTTTACCGTTTCCGAGATACCAATGCTGAACATTAAAATTTTTCCCACCCTGTAGATATGTTTTTGTGATTATTAAAGCTAAGTTATATATTATCAGGTCCTGCGCACCAACTTGAAAGGCTGTTTACAAAATTTATTGTCTGAAGTCACGCCCCAATTAAACTTTTTCAAAGAACAGCTTCATTGTCCCTCTCAATTTAAAAGGGGGTCATGTTTCTTGTAAACAGCATTGAAATAATTGGAAATGCGTTGTCACGTGTACAGATTTTAATAAAAAAAGTGGAAAGGAAAACGTGTCGATTGAAATTTTAACGGAGACCTTAGTTGAATGTCGAAATATATTTAAAACATAACAGTGAAATCCTTCATGTCAGATTTAATCTCGGATTTCTGTAATAGTCAAAATATCAATGTTATATTATAATTTAAATTTTCTATTAAGCAACTCAAGTTGATCTTATCAGATAAGATATGTTAATAAAATTATTCAAATTTCATGATATTCAATGAAGTTGCTTTGCTATTTTCTTCTTACTTACACTGAAAAATGAATCAACTGAAGTACTACATAGTTTCATCAAGATTTTTATGTCATATTTTGAGAGTGGTGTTTTTGATATTTATTCTCATTACAAAACTTTAGATAGATTGCTCGGTAAGCATAGGATATAATAGTTGTATGTTTATAAAGAAAAGTTAGGTTCACCCATAGTTTTGACAAAAAAGTAATTCAAGTTAAAACTAGATTTGCTCCTAATTTCAGATACTAAAATGCACCCAATTTCAGATATCCGAAATTAGGCAAATACTATATAATTTAAATTAGAAAATCTAAAACTTTTTTAATTATAAAATTTTATTACATTGAGAAAGATGTTCAAAGAGCGTGGCAGAAGCAAACAGTGGGATCCCGTTAACATGAAACGGGCAATAGATGCTGTTAGAAAAAAAAGAAATAATTTCAGATACCCTATCCGAAATTAGAATTTACCATTTTTTACTGGCGCATTCGCCATTTTTTTTAATTTATATTTTTATTTTCCACATCTACTTAAATTTTCTTACTCAATGCAAAAATTATGTGAAGATATATTACAACAAATGAAGTCATACCAAAATGTTGTTAAATTATGTTTAATTACGTACCATATGGCTGATTTTGAAAACTTCCGAAATTAGGACTTTCCTCTGCAATATTTTTCGTTTGTTCATTACTAGGTAATAGCCTAATAAAAAATACTTATAAATAAATATGTCTAAATAAGTAGTGCCACAAATGATGATCTTAATTGCATGACTTTTGAAAAAATTCTCCAATTATTAGTTTACTTGACTGATCTTTTATATTCTTGGACCTGTCCCTGCTTGGGCATGTTTGTCCACTATTCACTCGAGTCCTTTCAGGCATCCCTCTATTGACCAATTACCTTAACTCAAGCGACCTCTGGATTTATGTAAATTGTATAATGTCTGCGTGACAAACGTTCTTAGTCTGGGTTTTGGTAATACCATAATTTAATAATTATTAAAGGACCTTTTGCAACATCATTATGAATAAATATTATTTAATAATAATATATTGCTTAACGAAATTTGACCATAACATTTTATCGTAATCATATCTGTCAGTATTATTGCAACCGAGTTGCAATTACTTGTGACGTAAGCCAACGTGACCATGATTAATATATTTATTAATCAAGATGGCCATACTAGTAAAGAGCCTAAATAATTGCAGCTTATATTAGTAACTCTTCATTTGGGATATAAATTCATAAGGCCTTCGTAATAATAAAAACACTTTGAAACACAGAAAAAATTATAATTTCCATGCCGAGATTATATAACTAAATTATAAAAACAGAACATTTTCCTATACTACTTAAGTATATCCTCTGCTTCCTTGACTTTTCCATATGGATTTGGGAGTGGGTCTTCCAAAGGGTTCCGGGGCTGCAGAATACGTTTAGAGCATTCCGTTTTTATATCGTTTGTCGTTTTCGAACGTTTTTTTATTTGCATGACCTTACCCGTTGGCTTTAAGTCAATTCCGATCTCAGAAATAGAATTTACGTCTTCCAGTTCCTTTCTGGACAAGATTCGGCCATGCGAGATGGATTATTAAGGATTTTATGAATAAAAATGTGATATTTCTTCAAATAATTTGTTAAAATTGCACCACTCCTATAGATCAAAGCATCTCTTAGGAATTATCTTATTTTAAAAATGTATTTTTATAGAAATCGGGGTTGTATAAATTTCCATGACCTTTAATTAAAACTTACAAAAATACATAATTAAGAATATTAAAATTGGTGCAATGAAAAATATTATTTAATTTAACATTATTATATCAATAAACGAACTTATACTTTGTAAAAATTGTTCGAAGGTGATTTGTTCCGAGAGTAGTTCTCTAAAAATCAGACTTAACTTCCTCATAGTCTACAAAAAGATTAACTGGTAATGAAATCTTTAATTAATAACAGTTCTATTATTTTAAAAAGTATTAGATTTGAAAAAATAAGTAACGAAATCTCGGAAGGGTTTTAACATTAATGTAATTTTTCCTGTACTTTGAAGGGGTGTGCTCGTAATGTAAATTAAGTTCGACGCGCTTAGGGACTCTTATAACAACTGTTACAAAAGAACAAGCTGGGGAAAACTTTCAAGTGCCTACTTTTATTAGAGTTGTTTACGAACTGCTAGCAAGTTACCTAATCTTCAAGTTTAATATGAACTTCTTGCTTTTAGTTTGTAATGATAAGTTGATGTAAATTTTAAATTAGTATGGCAAGTCAAGTGCTTCTGCTCTAAGTCGGTACAAGATGTCTTGAAATATTATATTATAATATCTAAAAACACAGTTGCATTTTAGCTATTTATACAACCAATGATACATATTTGAGCAAGTGAGAAGTGTTTTTTGAAATCCCAAGGAGTTTGAAAAAGCTTTACGTATGAATTGCTTGCATTATTTTTTCTATAACAATAAGACTGCATCACTATCAAAACTTGTCTGAATCCAAAACACTAAGAAAGAAATTTAATTGGCTATCGAGAATGACGTGACAACGAAGTCAATGAAATGATTACAACTGTTCCGGATTCAGGTAAATTTGATATATTGTGTTCTAAATTGTGATTTTTTATTTAATTTGACGTTTCCAAAATACATTTGATGGTTGACATCTGTCAAAATGTCAATGTTAGGTTATTGCGACATTGAGGCATAGAAATGTTTTCTGGCAAATTAACATAATTTAATACCTAATACAAAACAAAAAAAAATGCACTTTTTCTGTACTTATTATGCCAAATTTTTTAAAACTCTTGAGGAAGATGATACCTTAAAATGTTTATTAAATTAGGTACATATATTTTTAGTTCTTCAAAATTTTTTTTGAATTACCATTACTTATTATGTCTTCTTTATTATTTTTATTATTCATATTCTTCAGTTTTGTTTTAGCATTTTATTATACAGGGTGAGTTAGTTTTTTGTAGACAAACTTTAAGGGAAGGTAGAAGACATGTTTTTAAAAAGAAAAGTTCCTATAAACATATGTCCTAGAAAGCTTCGTTTCCGAGATACAGGGTGTTGAATATAATTTTTTTTTCTCGAATTTTCATTATAACTTATAAACGCATGCTTAGATTTTTTCATGTTTGGGGGATATTGCCTATTAATTAAGGGGCATAAAACAAGCGATAAGAATGTTTAATTACTTGCACAGTGGCGGAGTAAAGGGGTGCTTAACCCCTTTCTTAAACAGAACTTCTACGCCAATGACTTTAAAAAAAAAACTGTTATTTTCATTATTTCCATGCAGTTTACCAAAAATAATGTCCCGTCTTCTGTTTCGAAATTCCTGTGCGTTTCCGAGTTATTTTGATTTTTAATGTTTGATGTGGTTCTAAATTAAGTGATTTACCTATTTATTATCAATTATCAATTACTAAATATTTAATTCTTTCAACGAAACCTACCTAAATATGGTTTGTTAAGGATTCTAAAAAGCCGAAATGTCTTATTCTTTATCTCTTTCCAAAGTAGTCAAAATAAATTATTTGTTATCACAACACCCTGTTGTATATTCAACACCCTGTATCTCGGAAACGAAGCTTTCTAGGACATATGTTTCTAGGAACTTTTCTTTTTAAAAACATATGTTCTATCTTCGCAAATACCAACATAATCATTTAGGGAATATTTTTTATCACAAAATAACTAATTAATATTATATCAATATCTACCAAATGAAAACTACATTATTACAGAACTATATTCGGGTATTCGGGTATTTTTTTAACAAGAATTTACCCGGAAAAAAGAGATGTATGAGTAGGTCGTGCATATTATTAATTATATTTATGGGACCTACTCCTGCATCCTGAAACCGATCCGATTACCTTGTCTGTATCCTAAGATACAATCGTGACTTGTGATTTTTCCAATTAGCCGGTGACCTTTTTTCTAGGTCGAGCTTCAGGCAAATCAAAGATTTACTCACGATCTTGAAAAAATATATCGAACAGCCTATCCCACTGGTAATTAGTCAAGTCGTAATCAATACAGTCATTAGTAAAGAAGTCAATAACAGTCATGTCGCTCCAGAATGAGATATTGCCGGATACTTGCTTTTAGTCCGTGATATACCTACAGGACGCCCTGAAGTAATTTTGAAAAAATCATTGAATGAAATCTTGAAATTGAGTAAAAACTTTAAACCGTTATACAATTATTATTTCTACAGATGGTTACCCCTCTTTCCCCCTCTATTTTATTACCTAGATATAATTTTCAAATTTGGTATGGGGGAAGTACTTATTAAAGGTCACTTTTGACAACGAAATTACCTTTGTGCCACTTCCGGTTTTACCGGAAGTAATATCGAATCTCGATTTTTATATGGAACACCCTATGTATTATAATATTATTAGAAACTTACTTACTTACTTAGAATCTACGTCATTTTCTGAATCTAACGATATGACATAAGTGACATTTCAGCTGTCAAATTACTTTTGAATTTAAAGTGCCTTCTCTCAACTGTAATTTCAGTTCTGTGTGTCCCACAGATAAAATAAGCGTATGGGTAGATTGTTTATTAATTGTACGTACTCTCTGATGATACATTAGTACTATTATGGTACTATTAAAAAAAAAAAATGTTTCAGCTCTATAACCACTTTGAAGAATTTTGACCTCGATTTTGACGTACTGTAAGTAGAGAAATTGAATGTTTCTGACGCCAACTCTATTTTACTTAGGTATATTTGCTATGGTCCATTATAGAATGGTTAATCCTAATCGGGCATGGTCAAGGCACTCTAAATTCAAAAGTAAAAGATATTCCAAAAAGAATTTGACAACAGAAATGTCATATCGTTAGATTTAGATTTTGACGTAGATTCTAAAAATATAATAAATAATGTACAGGGTGTTTCATATAAAATTCTATGGTGGATTACTTTCGGTAAAACCGGAAGTGGCAAAAAGGTAATTCTTATGTCAAAAAATGATCTTTAACCAGTACTTCCGTCATGCCAACTTTGAAAATTGCATCTAAAAAAATAAGGGTGGAAAGAGGGGTGAATGTCATGAATCTGTGTAACACTGCATATAGAGTTCTATATACCTAGACATCTAGAGACATAAGCAGGGCGTAGAAGTGGGGAATCTGTATCGTCGCTCGTCCGAGCGGTGCCTCTCAAATTAAAAAATATTTTAAACGGATTTTTTTTTTCTGGCGTATTTATGTGACAATATCATTGACGGCTTTGAGGATAATGGCCTGACAGGTATACATTTCTGCCAAAATCGATATTGTTCATCAGGAAAACGTTTATTATTAAATTTATTAATTTGATAGTCGAACAACGCGACACTTTTTATATTTGTTTTGTTTATGTGTAGCAGCCCATCACATCGCGCATTTGGCTCCAGTTTGGCATCCAATGTCTAACTATTCATTATATTCCGTTATTCTAGTTCGTTCACTGTGGGCAGTACAATTCTGAGAACACGCAGTGTAAATTATAATAAAGTTTGTAAGAGGAAGTTTTTTGTTATTACTGTTAGTATGTGCGATTGTTGTGCAAGAATGAAGGAGATGGAGGTTGTTTACATTCCAGGCGAATGATCTATCACCAGTGTCGTGTCGCAGGGTCGTTGTTTTAGGGGTTCAATGTACGACTTTGTAAGATTGTACCTACCTACAATTAGTTTTGTAGTTCCATTTCAGATAAGCCAATTATTTAGTAGAAAATGATGACCACATGTAAGAACTGCCGTCCCGCCCTGTATGATGCAATTAATAACTAATTCATTTTTTTGATATAGTGCCTACTTTTGTTTATGTACAAATCCATAAACCCTTTATTTTCAAGTAATCGACTGATCTTTTTTGTTTCAAATGACATTAAAAACTGCTTGGCCGACCCTACTACCACTTTTAAAACCGACATTCAGGACCTGCTGCGATTTTTTTTATACCACCGAAAGTCAATATAACCATTTAATCTTTCACTAAAGAATGAGTGCACTGTTACAAGTAGGCGCCAACTATGGCTAGAAAAATGAAATATACCTATGATTCTCTGGATCTAATTGATTTAATTAAGCAAAGGGGACAAATCTTCAGAAGTAATTTTTCAAAGAACGTATAAAACACGCCTCTACATATCTTGTTTGTAAGAGAGGATGAACCCAATATTGCCAATTTTGTTTGTCCTCTTTTTTTGTTTTCTTTTTCTTCCTCGATAAACAAGAGCCAACATTAAAATTGCGTATTCTCTCCATGATTGTTCTAAATTGACTGGTTCGGCAACACAGCATAGTACCCTGTGAAAACGCTCTTACGGTATAGAAATAGGTATTTGCTTTTTCATATCGTTATCTAGTATACCATGTGAAAACCAGTATGGTTTAATATTGTTTTTTCTGTTCCCACATCAGTGCAAATTAATATTTTAATTACTATAAACTGGGCTTCGTAAAAAGTTTAAACCGTAACGTTTATTGAAAAGGTACTTACTAGTAGAGATCCTTCTGTTTTTTTTGCACGCCTCTGCGGAGAACCTTGTGTCAATTTGCTCAAGAAATTAATGCTATTTACTAGCGTGAATATTGTTGCTAAATGTCTAATTCCTTGAATCGTTAGAGAAATCAGAAGTTCGCCTCATTGACGTGTCCTCTTTGTAAGTACTACACCGAAACATTTATTTTTATCTTTGAGAACAACCAGCTAGCATGATTTCTTCAATTCTAATGGTCGTGGATAGAAAACGTCGCGCTGAGTCAAGAATCTCTTTCAGAAACGGTATGTCTTTCTTTTTTGCTTCGATGAATAAACGTGCATTGTTCTTCCCATTATTAATTCCCATAAATCAGTATATGACAAGTCGAGTTTATATTGAAAGTGTTATCAGGTCCGTTATTTATCCCCTACGCGAAGTAGGTGACAATTTCATATTCATGGACGACAACGCGAGACCACATCGCGCAAGAACGCTTCAAGAGGTACTTGAACAGGGACATATTACGCCATTAGATTGGCCAGCTGACTCCCCAGATATGAATCGTATTGAAAATATGTGGGATTTTGTTTCTAGAGCAATTCACAAAGGCATGAACCCACCTCAAAATGCAAAAGAGTTAGCTGCAGCAGCAGTAGAGGAATGGAATAATATTCCTCAAGAACTTATCAACCGTTTGTTTCAATGCACAGGCGTGTCAATACGTTACTGACAAACAGAGGAGGTCATACTGGCTATTAAGTTGTAATGTACTTTGTTAAAACATGTTTTGTTAATTTGTGTTTGTGTCTTAAATTTGTTTAAAAATTGCTTGAATTTTACTCAAATTTAAAATTTACTGAAAAAATATTTTTCCATTGGTTTATAATTGACTACATTTTTAAACACTATTGATATATTATAAAAAATACATTTAGAAAAGACGTACTTTGAAAAACAAATACGACAAAATATATTTACTAATACAAAACATCGGGGTCCAAGACTTTTGACGGTGTGTGTATATATAGAGACCTATATTGTTTTTTTATATAAATATTAGTCCTTGTGTGAAGTTTGATTAAAAGCTTATATTTCACAAATGAAATTTCAACGTGAAGAATTTGATTTTATAAAATAGAAATCCTTTTTTTAAATCAGTTCTTGCTCCTCAAACCAATCAGTCTGTACCAACTGAAAAATGTTGCTGCCATCGACGATTTTCCCTTTGACAAACTGAAGTGGCAATCGCTCACTCCAAACGTAACAGGCTTATCACGAACGTTTTTTACTGCGCTGATTAAACTCGGCAATTCGGGAATTCTGTCGATGCCCCTTAACCTTTTGGGGCAGCGGATGGCAATCTTCTCCAGAGGCGCATTTCATTGCCATTGGATGAGATTCAGGCAAGGTGAATTAACTTCTACATTTCGGATAATTTCGCCTTGGGATACCAAACAGTTGCTGGGATAGGGGTTTTTAACTGATCCAATGGATAAATAAACGTTATTATACATTTGTTAGTCGAGAAAAAGGTATATATATTTCAAACGAACGACAAGGCAGGAGTTGGCCCACTTGGGCGATAAATCGCAAAAGGGACGGTTAATTTAATGACATTGCAGGAAAGAAATATAAAATTCCTGTTATCTCAAATGTGCCTACCTTTAATAATGCTTTAAACTTTAATAGTACTTTGTGTACCTAGGCGGGAAAGTGAACGTTTTCCGGGCTGACAGAAGAAATTTCTGGCCACTTCTGGAAGCCCGGAAAACCACTTTCCCGCCGTGGTGCACACAACATTTTTTATCCTACACAAGAAAAAAATCATAAACTTCAAAAGTTTTTTATAACAATAAATAATTTACAAAAAAAAAAATAGTTCTTTGAAATATTGATATTAAATACAGAATTATGAATAGTGCAATCAGCAAAGGCAATACCTTATTCACATAACCGGGTTTGTTCTAAAACTGTTATTGAAATTAAATCATGATATTCTTGATGATATGTCACTTCTGGAGGTTCTCTGACAAGTGAAGTTTCCATACAGTTTCTTCCATGCTTTCACCATTTTCAGAAGCTTGAAATGTCTCCGGGATACTTGTCTCGTCGATTGTTTAATAATTAATGGTAACAATAATGATGTGTTCACTTAAAATTACTTTATAATGTGAAATTAAATGACGCTACGATGACAGATAATGGAGGCGCCACCTATTGACAGAAAAGTTAAAAAAATTTCGCGCCTAGCCGTGAAAATGCCTACTTTCGCGCCGCTAAAGGCTCACGAAAATATGATTTTTTGACAGTGTAGGATAAAAATTATATTTTATTTCGTATACTCTTCATAAATTAAATCGTAAGTTGAGAGAAATAAGACAGTGTAGGAATTGTTCCTGCCGCTATATTAGAGTTCATTTACGTTAAGTTTAAAGTGACGTTTTTAAGTTTTAAGTTAAGTTTATATAAATAAATAAAAACTTGGCAACGCAGAGAAGGGTTGCCAAATATAAAACTCTTTGTAAGTGGCAAATGCTATGCTAATTTATTATTCATTTGTTTATCGAATATTGAAAACAATTAAGTACTGAAAATGACATCACTTTAAACTTAACGTGAATGAAGTCTACATCTCTCACGAACTCTAATATTTGTGGCGTATGTTACCAGATGATAATTTTAATGCTTATAATATGCTTTAATTTTTTATATTAAATACAGAGTTAAATACATTAATAAAAGCAACCTACGCAGATTTAAATTGCATTTAGGATTGCCAGAACATTAAGAAAATAAAATGAAAGATACCTAATATTAAATGCTGATAAAATAATCATATAATCTTATAGTATAAAAAATATAAGTATTTAATGTCTGTAACTTATTTGTACAGCTAAACTAGACTAAGCTACTTATTTATCCATTATTTTTATTTTTATTATTTTACAGGTGGTGTAATTCCAAAACTATAAATAGATATCATACATTATATTAAATATTAGGCTGGTGACACCAGGACTGGTGTCAAATTAGGGATATCTATGGTCTAAAGAACCATTTTTTAAAAAAACATAATGGGTTAATTAGTGAAGTTATACTCCAACAGTCCATAGACTAGTGTAGTTGTTACTGCCCAAGATCCCTAAACAAGTAGGTTACCTCAGTTCCATGCTTGTAGGAGAGGGTGTTGCGGTGTACACCGGGATGAGCGACGTCATCTGGCGACCTTCCCTCTCACTCTTTTTATGTACAGTGTGATTCACTTTCGAGTGTGTAACATGGGTATCTCGCTTATTATAAAAGATAGACTGTAGGTTTAAATTTGGCAAAGTTGCAGAATTTTGTGCTCAATAAGTTTTCGCAAACAACACCCCCGTATCTGCTTTTGTTTTTGAGTAAGAGGCAAAAAAAAATTTTTTTCCAGTTTTCGTTTTCTGGCCATAACTTCTGTATTTTTGAAAATATTGGCTTATCGTTTTCACATTATTAGGACACTTTCTTGAGACAAATACGATGCCGTTAACCGTTTTTTAAAAAAGTGTCACTTCTATTGTAAATCATCGTCAACTTTATTTTTTCTTATGGGCGCTATATTAGTTTTTCTCATATTTGAATAAACCGATTTTTTCTGAATACAACAATATAATATATGTTAATATTTGCCTAAAAATAAGGGCATTATGAAGGAAAATAGGTATTTTTTTGAAAATGTCTAGTTAGCCATGGCCATGACAGTCAGTTCTTGGCAAACCACAATTTAAACAGAACAATTGAAGAATATTTAAACACATATCCTGAAGACGACAACCATGCAAGACATATATTACTAAACTGCACTGTAATTTAAGAAATTATGGCAGTCTTTCTAAACCAAGAAATAGGTATGGATCTGCCATAATGTCTTAAATTACACTGCAGTTTAGTAATATATGTCTTACATGGTTGTCGTCTTTCAGGATGTGTTTAAATATTCTTCAATTGTTCTGTTTAAATTTTTGTTACATGTGTAATAAATATCTATATCTTGTTTCTCTTCGGTTTGTATACATCGTTAGTCAATGTAAAAAGTACTCCACAGATGCAGTTTATAACAATTATCAGTGACATTTGTGGTTTGTCAAGAACTGACTGTCATGGCCATGGCTAACTAGACATTTTCAAAAACATACCTATTTTCCTTCATAATGCCCTTATTTTTTAGGCAAATATTAACATATATTATATTGTTGTATTCAGAAAACAATCGGTTTATTCAAATATGAGAAAAACTAATATGGCGCCCGTAAGAAAAAATAAAGTTGACGATGATTTACAATAGAAGTGACACTTTTTTAAAAAACGGTTTACAACATCGTATTTGTCTCAAGAAAGTGTCCTAATAATGTGAAAACGATAAGCCAATATTTTCAAAAATATAGAAGTTATGGCCAGAAAACGAAAACCGGAAAAAATCTTTTTTTGCCTCTTACTCAAAAACAAAAGCAGATATGGGGGTTTTGTTTATGCCAACTTATTGACCACAAAATTCCGCAACTTTGCCGAATTTAAACCTACAGTCTATCTTTTATAATAAGCGAGATACCCATGTTACACACTCGAAAGTGAATCACCCTGTACATCAGTCTCTCTCATAATGTCCTAATGTGTTTAAATTTGACAATAACTGAATATTCTGTCAATCCTGATCCTGTTTTGTGAACCAAGTGTAGAATTACAATAGATTAATAAATAAGCACTTAGGTAAGTAAACCAGCAATAATTTCTGTCAAATTACGTTGTCCTTCACTTAAAAAGTATTCCGCCCGAAATTCTTGGGCTATCTCATTATTTAAAGTGACCGAGGCTGTAATGTTTTATGTAGGATGAAAATAAAAAATAATTTGATCTTTCAGCAAGATGCCAGGGTGTCGATGTGCTGTTGCTACATGCCATAATAGTCTGGAAATTACCAAAGCTCTGAACAAAGATGTGTTATATCACAGGTTTCCGAAAAATCCAGTTGTGAATGCAATGAATCAAATATAATTTGAGTTACATAATAAAAATAAAATATCTGCAGTTATACCTAAAACTTAATTAAAAGTGAATAAGGAAATGTATTATTCTTAATAGATTATTCCAGTTATTCGTTTCTATTATTTTCAAACCATTTACAATCCGTACAAGACAAAATAACTATATATACATTTTCATGTCATTTCTTAAAGTTCTGAAATTGTATGATTTAAGTATTTTGCACTAGTAACTAATTTATACCTACTAGTATTGATTTCTGAATTTGATAGATCATTCATATCATATTATCTACATCGTTAATATACACATATACCTACCATATCTAGGAGGTCCGCATAAAAGTTTGTAGTTGTGTTATGTATTTTTTATTGATTTTACGGTTTAATGTTTACCTGTAAAACGTTTTGTTATGTATACGTTATGTATACATGTATACAATTGTATTTTAAACTGTTATAGTTAAATTATACTCGTAAGCATCATGAAATGCAATATTTACCAGTAATCATATCAAAATTTCGCTGCTTTCTGGACGCCAGATGACGTAACCTCAAACTAACCAATAGAATTTTTTCGCGAAACTGAGGTAACCTACTTGTTTAGGGATCTTGGTTACTGCCATCTTAATTTAAACGATTGATTGCTACGGCCCAACGCTCTATCAAAATAAAATGATATTCATAATTCATAATCAGTGGTTGTTTGTTTAGGGATCTATTGTTTTGTAGTGTTGTCGACGGAATGTTGTACTTGATTAAAGTAGTGAATCCATTAATCTCAAATGTCATTCGAACCCACTAATCACTCGAGGCCAGGTGAGCAAATCCAATATGATGTATAATTACGAAATATAATAATAACGCAGTAGCTAGCTGTCAGATTTTGCAATTCGCTTGAGGATTTCTAACTAAAACGTCGCACTTACCCAGAATTTATCTCTGCCTCGATAATTATGGAATTTTCCAGGATTTCTGTTTGCAATCCGCGGTATTCCATGAACGGAGCTCTCGATGCTTCGTTAATAATCATATAATCCGACACACGTGAGTTGGAACACGCACGATACGATAGTTATGAAGACATTATGAAAAGTGCGATTATGTGTTTGAGAAACACATAGTTTAGGCTGAATAAGGCTGAAGTGTTCCCCCTTTGTAAATTTGACTTATGATGTCACTCTGCCTAATTAAAAAATTAAGTTATAGTAAGTCCGGGTGTTCCACGTAAAAGTCCTAGCCTCGTATCTCGGCAACGGAAAGATATATTTTGATTTTGAAAAAAACAGCTGATAGAGCCCGTGACGACTTGATTTTAACTTGATTTTTTTTCAGAGCAAATTGGAGATGGCGCTGAAGTCGAAAGAAGTTTTTCGTTGGCAGGAACTTTGTAACAAGGTTTATCCGATATTTTGTTCAATTCTAAACAATTTTTGTCAAATGACTTTTTCAAAAACTTAATAGTTTCAGAGATATCGGGCTCTTCATTTGGTGAGGTCCAGACTCAAGCGTATTTTAGTTTCGAATTATTACCTTATACAACGAAACAATAATTATCCAAGTCAATTTAATAGCTCTTTTTAAGGAATAGTGAAATAATATGTATTTTTGTAAAATATGGCAAGGGTTTTTTAAATACCTAATTCATTTTGTACATACATACATTCAGGATTTATTTTGAGACAAGCGTACAAATAATTATGAATTATTATACAAAATGAATTAGGTATCTAAAAAACTTTTACCATATTTTACAGAAATACATATTATTTCACTATTCCTTAAAAAGAAATTGACTGGGATAATTATTGTTTCATTGTATAAGGTAATAATTCGAAACTCTAAAATAGGCTTCGAAAAATTTCTTTCCACTTCAGCGCCATCTCCAATTTGCTCTGAAAAAAATCAAGTTAAACTCCGTGACGAAGACATAGATGAGCCCTATCATCTGTTTTTTCAAAATCAAAATATATTTTTTCGTTACCGAGATACGAGGCTGAGGATTTTTATGTGGAACACCCGGTATATAATATGAATAAGTTATAAATAATTTGTAAAATTTTATTTGTAAATTTTAATTTAGGCTATTTTTTAAATTATGTGACGTGACGTACTTTGTATTCGACTTGAAAGGCATATGCGGGCAGCAATCGCCCCCCTGCCTCCTCTTGGCGACACCCATGCCTAATATGCTCTTTAAAAAAATGTGCGGACAGCAACTGGTGCCATCTATCAGTTATCAAAATTCAGTTTGCGGGTAGAAAATAGTATTTTTTACAGTATATCACTATCCCACATTTTGTTATAGGTATGTTGGGATGGGATTGTCGGTTAGAACGCACGCTGATGGGGGAGTTGGTTGTCGTTTGTCGAATCCGACAAGTGTTAGGTAGTTAGATTGCTAGATCGATGCATGTTACATCGGCCCAGATCTTGTTCTTTTCCACATCGAATAAATGTCCTTAGTATTTTCCTGAATTATATTTGAATAAATGATAAAATGCCTTGCCTGGTAGACTAATTTGGGCTGGAATTACTGTAATTGATCCAGTTCGGGGTCCAGTTATAATAACAGCACCAAATACCAAATATGATACAAACGTATATATGTTACAGGAAATATCCGATTTCAGGCCATTTCAGTTTGGCCTAGGACATACTAAAAGTTCCTATCGTTGTTAGGAACTTTGCATTTTTCCTAGGACATACTAGTAGGTATTGCCCGATAGTTTTTAGGACAAACTAAAATGACCTGATTATTATTAGGAAATACCCGAATACAAATTTGCATCCAAAAGTTTCGATGGTCAGTGATATTAGTGTTGTAGCTTCTTAATCGGAATCGTGCCGCTGTACCTCTAGTTTATTTTTAAATATGGCACAATTAAAGGGGAAACAAAGGTTTATTCAAAAAATGTTAAAAAGGGAGACTAAATAAAATGTTTGCTTTGCTTCATCCTTTTACCCTGAATTAATTTTCTTAATATAATGCATTTTGTTCAATAATTTAAATCGGATATTTCCTACCACTAATAAGGCTATTTTAGTTTGTCCTAAAAACTATCAGGTAATACTAGTATATCCTACACTGTAAAGAAAATTGAGTGAAATTTCACTCAAATTGCACTCAATAATATCTCAATTTCTGTCCACATCCGATTGAGTGAAATTTTCACTCTATAAATATGAGTAACTCTGAAATTTTGTGAGTAAAACTCTAGCACCAAAAATGAGTAATTTTACCTATTCGAGAGTAAATTTTTTATGAACATGAACTCAGGTCAAAGTTAATTTTTGCTCAAACTTAATTAGAATTCAACTCATTTTTGAGTTTAAATATGTAAATATTGAGTAGGTCTATACCACTCATAAATGAGTATTTGATGCAAATATTTTAGTATTTAGATATAAGCGTGGTTCAATTTTTTTATTTTTTGTATAAACTGAGAACCAAGAGAAGATATTAAAATAATTGGACTATGCTTGTTTAGGACATATTTCAAAAAAAGTTTCTTAGAATCTTAAAATTTAAAAAATCTCAGAAAATGTTCCTTAAAATATGCTTAATCCAGCCACTAAAATAAAATATCATCCACTGTGTACAGGCATTACAAAAAATTCACAGGTGCTATGCTAAAATTTAAGATATATTTGAAAATGAGATCCTAAAAGTAGTGTCCTATACAGGGCGCCCTATTTCTTGACCCGTTGCATGGGTAACTTTTTTATTAGTAGAGATACAAAAACGCTTAAATGAGCAAATTAGTGCAGTTTCGTATTAGTAATTCTACGGTAAGGCGAAAAATTATTTACGGGGGAAGGTTGAAAAGTTATTGACAAAAAACGAAAAATCCAACTTTTCTATTATCCCTCGTAGCTCGTTCATTTGAAGAGTTAGAGAAAAATGCTTCACATGTTTTTTGCAGTATTTTTCATGTAAAATGACATGCACTTACTACTTTTTATATATCTCTTAAAATGGTTGAGAATCACAGTAAAATATATTTTTTTTAAATGTAATGGATAGGTGGCTGTGACATTAACCGAAAGTCCCCTTTTTTCTCTTTCAGATGATATAACATAGTCCATATTTTATCCTTACAAAAGTAATAATAATCGTTGTTTTTAAAGAAAGTTTATTGTCACATCAAGAATGCTATGGATTATGGAACAAAAGAATGTTTTGAGAACAGAAATTATTAATTAATTAATTATATTGAAGTAAATGTTCGAAATGACCACCATCCTGTTGGATACATAGTAAGCAACGTTTCTGGATACTTCTTAAAACATTATTTATTGTATGTCCATGTATGCTTCTAATTGCATCTTGAATCCTGACTTTTAGATCCTCTATATCTAGAGGAGCTGTCACATAAACTTTATCTTTCAATAACCCCCAAAGAAAGAAATCTAAGGGGGTCAAATCAGGTGTTCGCGCTGGCCAGTCGATATCCATTCTATTTCCTATAACATTATCAAACTGTTCATGTAAATATTGTTTTACCTCGCGGGAATTATGCGCAGGTGCTCCATCGTGTTGGAAGTATTTAAGATTTCTAAAAATATGAAGTGGTAATTCATTTAAATATTCCTCTGTTAGAGTATTCCTTAGAAAATGAAGGTAATTATTCGCATTCAAATTATCTTCGTAAAAATATGGGCCAATAATTTTGCCACAAAAAATTCCACACCACACATTTATCCCAAATTGACGTTGATTTCTTCTTTCAGAAACAAGATGTGGATTTTCTCGGCACCACATTATGTTATTATGGCGGTTAAAAATACCATTGTTGGTAAATCTACTTTCATCACTGAATAAAATCTTTTTCCAGAAGTCTAGATCCTCTTCGCATTTTGAAATGTACCATCGACAAAATGTTATCCTTCTTTGATTATCAGCTGGATATAAATTATTGCATATGGAATAATGATAAGGCTTTAAATTGGTACCTTTTAAAATAGCTCTTACAGTTTCCTTGGAAGTGTTGCAGTGATGTGCAATTTCTGCAGTTGAAGAATCAGGTTTAAAATTTACATAAGCCAAAACATTTATTTCAGTGTCTTCATTGAAGTTTCTTTCATCCTTAGGCTTTGAAAAAGAACCGTATAATCGTATATTATTTTCCAGCTGTCTAAATATTCTATGATGGGGTTGTCTTCGTTCCATGTAAGTTTCAAAATAAAGATTCGCTGCAGCTTGTGCATCTCGATTTTGGTTATAATAACAAAATAGCATATCATTTTTCTCTTCGTTGGTGTACATATTTGCAACACTATTATTTTGTATGCAGTATTAATAATAAACAATAAACTACTTAACAAAAACTAAAAATGTCACTTATGATCTGTCAATAATTAAATGCCAACTAGACGTTTTTAAAAATATCAGGAATCTTATTTTTTGTTTTATTTCCATAGCATTCTTGATGTGACAATAAACTTTCTTTAAAAACAACGATTATTATTACTTTTGTAAGGATAAAATATGGACTATGTTATATCATCTGAAAGAGAAAAAAGGGGACTTTCGGTTAATGTCACAGCCACCTATCCATTACATTTAAAAAAAATATATTTTACTGTGATTCTCAACCATTTTAAGAGATATATAAAAAGTAGCAAGTGCATGTCATTTTACATGAAAAATACTGCAAAAAACATGTGAAGCATTTTTCTCTAACTCTTCAAATGAACGAGCTACGAGGGATAATAGAAAAGTTGGATTTTTCGTTTTTTGTCAATAACTTTTCAACCTTCCCCCGTATATAATTTTTCGCCTTACCGTAGAATTACTAATACGAAACTGCACTAATTTGCTGATTTAAGCGTTTTTGTATCTCTACTAACAAAAAAGTTACCCATGCAACGGGTCAAGAAATAGGGCGCCCTGTATAGTGTTTTATTGAAATGTATATAAAAAACGTAGGTATTAAACATCAGAAATTTTATATTTAAAATTCATAGTATCGTAGTAGATTCATCAAATCATAGTAGATTCTGTATCGTTAATACGTTTCTTCTTTCCTTTGGCAGTTGGTGGGTAACATGTCGAATGGCTAACAAAGCTCTTACATCCTTATTACATACTAAAATCAAGAAACAATTATCAATTAATAATTAAAATACCTACTGATGTCAAAATAGTACACATTTCAGTAAATTAACAAAGAACAAATTTCAGAATTCCATGTTAGTCACTCATGGAAAAATGATAATTACTTTCAGGAGTATATTTATTCATGACTTGAGTTCTAGAAAGAACTATTCACATTGAAATGTTATTTTAAATAATCATTATCAGATGAGAAGTATACATTTTAAATATGTTAAACATATGTACCAATTATAATTTAGAATAGATACATATAGGTATAAATAAGTATGAGATAAAAAAGAATTGTAGAATATTCTCTGAATACTTAATTCTAGAAATAAGTAAACCATAAAACGGCATATGGGCTCATTCAACTTTATCAATCACATAACTAACAAATCCCAAAAATGTAGCATGACAGATTTTACTACTTATATGAGTGAATGTACCTAGGAATTGAAATATAACATTAAAACTGAGAATTAAACAATAAAACAAGAGTTAAAGAGTTCAATTTTGGTTATAAGAAATCAGTATAAGAATATTTCGCTCATTATTGTTTTATAATGTTCAATATTGAGTAGGTAATCTAAATATGTAGCGGCCATTACCTACTTCATAGCCGACCGGTACACTTGTAACTAAACATTAAACAATGCACTAGGCACCGTACTGTCTACTAGGCAGTAGGTAAAACACTATGCTGAAATCCCGCCATAAAAGTATCTAATTTTTTATCTTTAAAACATATGTGCAACATTATTATACAATTTTAATCTTTTATTTTGTATGTAAACTTACTTACCTAACTTAAAAAACTCCTCCATATTATGAATTGGATCAGTGTTTCTACACTACTTCACTTTTTCTTTCTAATTTCAATTATTTGAATATCATCGTTATACTAGTCTCTGTGGTTATACCTATTAAGAAAACTAGGAACAACAATCACAATAATTCACAAAACTTCTAAATTTTTCAAATGAAAAGTGAATGATGCTAACATTAATGCTGAGAAGATCCAACACGCATGAAATATAGCGGAGGGACGGGGGGGAAACGGGAAGCGTATAGAGAAAGAAATTATAATTTGTCTATTGGAGGGGGGCAGGTGGTGGGGCAAACCAAACGTTGCCTTTGTTTTAGTGAAATGACTCTGGAACGGGTAATATTGCAAAAATTAACTCAGACTAAAGGTACAATTACTCTAATAGAAGTACATTTTTGATTGTTTATAGAATAGATACTATATTTGAGTACGATTAATCAGTATTGTTACGAATATTTCCCTAAATGAGCAAAATTATGAAGTTACTCAATAATAATTAAAAGTTGACTCAATAATTTAACTCAATAAATTGACTCACTACTTTTATGGTGTTCACTCAGACCAATTATTTACAGTGTAGGGAAAATAACAATAGGAAATTTTAGTATGTCCTAGGCCAAACTGAAATAACCTAAAATTGGATATTTCCTGTAACCTATATAAAGAAATTAGTAAACCCAAGTGAAGTTAGTTACGTACAAAATCACTCAACGGTGCAAGGTTGTCTGAACGACCTGCAAGTACACATGTACCGTTGAGTGACCAGGTCACTCAACGCTCAAACCCTAGATGAGTAAATACGCGTGCCGTACCCGTCCTCAAATAACAGTGCCACAGTTCGAATTTTTTTACGCCAACGATCCTTCTTTAGTAATAATAAATTTTGATTATTTGAAAAACATACATATTTAAGTTTAACTTTTCTTTTCTTGACCGTTAGAGATTTAACACAGATTGTTTTTCTTGGGTATATCGGTAAGACATACTAATGCAATAAATAACCGCACTGATACAGAAAATTTAAGTGAAACTTATTTCAATATAATATAATTCATTATTAAATATAATACCTACTAATTAATATAAATAAAATAAATACAAATAATAATAGATCATTTACGGGGAAAAACAAAAAAAAAATTTTTACATCTCACACAAAAAATACTAAATTAAGTAAATTTAGTTTGTAATTTAAACATGTCGGAACAAATATTATTTTTAAGTTTCAATTATACCTCTACCTAATGCATGTATATGAATATTATCAGCAAATCTGTCAGCTTGGAAACAAATCTGAACCCAAACCACTTTAAAACTCAGTCGCGTCAAAGCCCTCAAACAACATGTATGCAACAAAATAACGCACTAATCGTTTCAAACAATTTAAAATTATTATAATTTAGTTAGTTACAATACATGAAACATCCTATAAATGTAAGTATAATAAATCAAAAAAATATTAAACAAATAATGTAAAATGTAATCTTCTGCAGAATCTCTGAAGATGGCCTAATAAAGCCGAAACGTCAGAAATATATATATGTATAAAAAAATGTAACCTTTTTTATATGTAATTAAGTGACCGATATACCCAAGAAAAACAATCTGTGTTACATATTTAAGGAAGGAAACGATCTGTGACGTCAGCTTGCCTTCACTTAGTCGTAAATTAAAGTTATATCGTTTAAAATTTCAACACAAGAGTATTCTGTTGACTGTGAACTGGTAGCATTATTTTCTTTTTAAATGCCATTATTATTTGATGTAAATTAACTCGGTCACAACAGCAATAAATTAATGTCGCATCACACACATTGCGAATATCAAATATCTCGGAACAACAAACAATAACAAACGTATAAAACTGTGTACTCCGTTTAAGATTTATTTGTTATAAAATTCTACATTATACGGGGCGGTCTGTACACTATATTTTTAAAGGCCTATCATTAAGGGCGTGTTTGGACTCCCTTGTCCATGAAGCAGTCAAAAAATAATATTAAACGTCTTCAGTCAGTCAGTGAACTTAGGCAACCGAAACATAGATACTGAAAATACAAGCGGTCGAACATATTATAATTTTAATAAAAAATCGTACCGGTCGACTGCAGTTTAGGGATTTTTATGTTGCACGTCACAAATTTAGTAGTGTTAAGGTGCCCACAGACTAGCGTACATGTGCGTCATACATGCATGTCACCCGCGCTTGAGCGTTGATGTTTGCCGGTGTGTGGTCAAAAAACCGCAAGCATGCGCGTCGCACAAGTTTTTTGGCATGGCCGGAAATCATGATTGCGCAAGCATAAACTTCCAGACAAGGTTGTCAGTGTGTGGCCAAATATCACGCTTCATTCGCATACATTGTGAGTACAGAGTCTCGCGTATCTATTGTTTTGTATGGTATATAGTTCAGTTTGTTTTCTGTCGATTTCACAAGTCTGATTTAAGACATTTTTTGAAAGCCTTTATGTAGATTTTATTGAACTTTACAAAAGTTATCCTTGTTTATGGAAGGTCAAAAGTAGGGATTACAAAGATCGAAATAAAAGAGATGCAGCTTATTCTATTTTCAATTTAAAAGTAGTACGTAACTTTCTTCATCCATCCTCAGGTAATTTCGCCAATCACCAGGTTCTAAACGTAATTCTACTAGAAGATTGGTAGGTATGAGCATAACAGTTAGTCTATGGTATGAGTATATTGTGAGCGTTTTAAAAGCCATTCTTTCACCCATTTAGTTCGAATTTGTGGCTGTTTAACTAATTTATTCTTTTTCTTTTTAATTACAGCAGCGTACGCCGCTGCTAATAGAATGTAATTGTCTTCACTACTCATCGTGCACTTCCAAACTTGTTTGACAAGCTAGTATGTAGGTCTATGGTTAAACCCTATTGTCATACATGTACGTCATACATGTATGACAGACATGTATGATACACATGTATGCTAATCTGTGGGCACCTTTATATAAAACAGTCAATGTGTCCCGTTATTAAATTTATAATTACCAAGGAATAATTAGGGCCAGTTTCCAATACGTTTTGACTGTCCTTAAAATAGGTAAACTATGTCCTCTACAGTAACAAACTAAACAAAATATCCCTAAATAATTAGTTACTTTTGGACAGCAGTGTCATCTAGCAGTAACTTACTGAAGCTATTACCCAATTATGTCCAAAGCAAGAAATCTTCTTTGTTGTTAATTGACTTTTTCTTAGTTTATGTAATTCATATTCATATGCATATTCAGGTATGTGTTACATTAGGAACTCCGAGACTAATTCATCGACGATTTCATCGTTTTTTTTTTAAAGAACCATGCTTTTTTGTAAGTGTCAAATTGGCGTTGATAAATTGATCTTCAGTCAAAAAGGTATTACTCTTTAACAGCAAATAGCTAAGTGATAAAACCGAAATTGCTGGAATAAAACACATTGATGAATATGATTTTCCACAATTGGCATTCTAAGACCAAGGTATGAGAAAATATAATAGAATTTGTCGTAAAGACGTACAATAATAATTATTGATTGGTCCAGAATAAACCTGTAAATTTTTCGCATTTTAGTATTCGAATATTCGTCCAGGAAATTGTTCAAATACTCGAATTAATCTAGTCTAACACAATATTTGAATACTCGAATTATTTAAATAATCGTGTTTTGAAATACTCGACTTATATTCGTAGAACTATTCAATTTTCCTATTTATTGGAATAATACGAATTTGGAACAGTTCCAAAATAATAATTTGTACTGTACAAATATTCTTGAATAGGGTTGGAACCTTTGGTGTGAAGATAACACGGACGTAGTTTTCCACATACCTAATAATATCAAAACGCTATATTTCACTCGACGCACGTTTCGTCAACCAACTTAGTTGTCGAAACGCACGCAGTGTTATGTGGAAAACTACGTCAGTATTTAAAGATATTTAATTTTTAAAAATTAACACATTAATGTGAATTCAATTTTTTAGAACCTATATTGTTTTTATTAATTGAAGTTAAATATTTCTGTATCGAAAACGTAGTTTTTGTTTTAAGTTTGTATACATGAACATGTTTAATTATTGTGTGTTGAATATATTTGACTATTCCAATAATTTTGTAGCATAATAATTCGTATTCGAATACTCGAATTATTCGTATTCGAATACTCGAATTATTCGTATTCGAATACTCGAATTATTCGTATTCGAGTACTCGAATTATTCGTATTTGAATACTCGAATTATTCGTATTCGATTCCCAATCTTAGTCCAGTTATGTGGTACGCTCACAGTATATTAAGTATATTAATTGTTTATATTGTGGTACGGTCTAGCAACAAATTACTTAATCGAAGAGGTAGGAATATAAGACGATAAACAGAACTAACATTAATTTGCTGACGCCGAGTGGAAGTCTCTCGAACCAAATCGCTTTCGCAAATTATACGCTTTCGACACAATTGGGCTAATCGTTTTAATTGATAGGGCCATCTTGTTCGCAGTCGGGACAGCCCCCACCTGGTTCGACTTGTCAACCGTCGAGCGAGATGACGGCGTGAAAAAGTGCAATAACCTAGAAAAAGCGGAGTAATTTACAGCAATTAAAACGAATTTATGGCCTCCACACTCATGAAAATTGCTGGGCGCAAATATAATAAATTTCAATTAAGGTCGATCCGTGTAATTTTTTCCATAGGTAATTTTTTTGTTTTTATACGTATCCACCAATAGCAAATGAAAATGTATATTTTATAGAAAATACCGTAAATAGTTTCCACCTCATTGAAATTATTGAGTAAATTACATCCCTGCATATACAGAGTGGTTTAAATTGGATACAATATACAATATCATTGGTATCTTAGAAACGTTAGAGATAGACACTATGTTAAATTGGGGCAAAATTGCATACCTACTTTGGTGACCAATAATATGCTTCAAAAAAATCAAGGCTAACATGATTAGTTTTTGAAATATTAAGTAACGATTCGTCTCTTCAAAACCATCATCAACTTCACGTCACTCGAGATTTTTTTCACAACATTTTTCCTTGCGAAATCATTGACGTATCATATCATATGGTATAGTTCCTTTATTGTTCCATTAACTGTTCATTGTTATATTTTAATTTATTATCGTTTTGTTAACTGTTCTTTATTTTTGTGAATACATTGTCATTTACTGTTACTAATTTGTTACTTCATAGTTTGTTTCTTTTGGGATTACACCACCTGTAAAATAACAAAAAGCAGAAAACCAGAAGTATACAAATTAAATATTCAAAGGGTAGTAACAAGGCAAACTTCTAAAGTTTACCCCAAAAATACTTATTTTTTATATATAAAGAGTTATTATCGTACAAACAATCTACAGAAGAAGAGTTGAGGATCAACTCGAAACGTATAGAGAAACGAGAGAAGAAGGCTAGTTAAGTGTTTAATTTCTTTTAAATTTTATTATAACTATTTTATTTAGACATATTTTAGAATATGACATACATATAATATTATAGAATTTGTATAAAACTGAAAAACCACTGATAAAATTTTTAGTTAAAGTTATACAGTGGTTTTCAAATATTATTTTATCACACGTTATACAGTGGTTTTTTGGGATAAACTTTAGAAGTTTGCCTTGTTACTACACTTTGAATATTTAATTTGTATACTTCTGGTTTTCTGCTTTTTGTTATTTTACAGGTGGTGTAATCCCAAAAGAAACAAATTATGAATCGTCAAAATACACCACAAATAAGTTACAGACATTAATTTGTTACTTTTTCATTATTCTAAAATGAATATTTAAATAAATATAAAATTACTATTTTACTCCCTCTATTTCGTCAAATAATTCTATTAGATACATCAAATTAATTATTTGAGACGAAATACCAAACAGATATAATAGTAGTGGTGAGAAACACACCGTAGTGCCCTCTCTGGGGATGCCGGAGTAATGCAACGCCAGTCGAGGCACATTGTCCGTGGAGTAGTAGTTTTCGGCATCTCCAAAATATATAGTTTTCCCAACAATATTCTGAGTGACGCTCCGGTGTACATCTTCCTACTTTTTAGAATCTAAAGCGCTGGAAACAAACCGAGCAAAGTTACACAAATTGCTTTCAGTATGAATTCATGTTGTTCAACTAGTAAAACAAATTTTTTCATGCGAGCGCTGCAAGTCTAGTTGATCATGGTTCTGAAGAGACGAAACGTTACAAGTACGTCATATGGTAAGTCGAGTACGATATTGTGTGTGAAGTCAGCGGCGTTGTAAGATTTAAAATAATTTAAATATAAAATATATATAAAATATATATAATGGTAAATATATTTACAATATATTTACCAATATATTTACAAAGATTACTAGACAAAAGATTAAAAAATAGCACAGACACACAAATGGAAGAATCACAGAGCGGCTTCAGAAAAGGAAGAGGGATACAAGACCACATATTCACCATAAAGCAGTTGATAGAGAAGAACGCCAATAAAAACGTTTATGTGGCTTTCATAGACTTGGAAAAAGCATTCGACAGTGTATCGAGAAAAATGATATGGAAGAGTTTGAAGAAAAGAGGAGTAAAACGCCAGTTAATTAGAAATATAACCAGTATATACAAACACACAAGAAACATAGTTAGAACTAATAACATGGAATCGGAAGAATTTGAGACCAAAGAAGGATTGAGGCAGGGTGGTGTGCTAAGTCCAACACTCTTCAATATAATATTAGACGATGTAACAAAAGAAGTAAAACTGGAAGCTAAGAAATTATACGTGGGATATAGGAATCTAGAGCCAGTATACATATCAGAATGCGCATTTGCGGACGACTTGATGATATATGCCAAAAATGAGAAAGACCTACAGTACAACTTGGAAACGTGGAACACAGCACTCAAACGGAGAAACCTAAGAATTAACATAGATAAGACAAAGATAATGGTGATAGGAAAGAATGATATTCAGACATTAGTAAAGCTTGATGAGCAAAAGATAGAACAGACAGACAGTTTCAAGTACTTGGGAGTAAAGATACAAAAAGACGGTAAGAACGAGGCGGAAATAAATAGTAGAATAGAAAACGCAACAAAACTATATTACTCATTAAATAACACGTTCATAAGGAAAAAAGAGATAACAAGGAAAACAAAACTAACTATATACAAGACAATATTCAAACCAATTCTAATATATGGATGTGAGAGCTGGACGCTAACAAAACAACAGAAAAGTAAGTTACAGGCAGTAGAAATGAAATATTTAAGAGGTGTCAAAGGAATAACAAGGAGGGACAAAATACGAAATGAAGATATAAGGAAAGAGCTAGAAATAGAACCAGTAGTTGATGACATAGAACGACAACAACTGAAATGGTTTGGACACCTGGTGAGAATGAAAGAGGAGAGGCAGGCGAAAAGGATATGGCAGACAAAGGCAGTTCAGACCCAGAGGAAGACCATGCAAAACGTGGGATGACGTGATAGCGGACAACTTGAGAAGGAAAAACAAAACTTGGAAAGAGGGAAAAGAATTAGCAAGGAATAAGAAAGACTGGACTCGTTTTGTGCATAAGTAATTGTGTTTACCTTAACACCTTCGGGTATAATAAGGTTTTGATTATATATATATATATATATATATATATATTTACAAGCGTCTCATTTCATCGCGAGTGAAATGTGTACTTAAGGGCATGACTTAAGGGTTTGTCAGTGAGCGCAGCATATTTTGTAAAGAAACTTTCCACATCTAGAGAATAAATGTAATATTGACGTATCATGTAGGGCTGACGTGTAGATCACTACAGAAGCCATTGTAATGATGCAGATATATGCTAAAATACACCTTTCGCTTGCAACAAAATGAGAGGCTGGCAAGTTTATTTTAATATATTTAATTCAGTTAAATTTCTTACAACGCCTCTGAATTCGGATGCAAATATCGAGCTGTAGTCGTAAAAATACAAAGGCTCGAGAGAATTGTAGCCTAGCAGCAATAGTCCGTCGGGAAGCCCGGTCTAGGATGCACAGAAAAAAAAACGAGGTATAACCAAATGGGACCTTCACCATTTAGAAAATCATATTTTTTACATAGAAAATGGAAATTGACGACTCTCTCCATTGGTCGAGACCAAAAATATAGGCAAAAAACTGAAAAAAGGGAAACATTTGTTTTTAAATTTGAAGACTCATAACTTTTTTTCTAAAGAATGCAGAACAACATTTTTTTTTTAAGTTTTATTCCTCATTTAATTTCCTTTCTTTTGGTATATATTTCATTAAAAAAAAAATTATAAATTATATTAAAAAAAAAACAGTAATATTTACAAATTGCCAACATTTTTTAAAACTCACCTCGCCATAACTTTCTTATGCAAAGAGCTATTTGAATGTTTTTTTTTTTCAAAAACTGCGCTATTTAATGGACTTCATTTTGTCTCGTTTAACATGTGGTCTATTTTTAAAAATAAAACCGGTAGCGCCCTTTAAACGTCGGGACGCATGCCTCTGCGGCGGGCTAGACCGTGATTTTCCCCATCGCGATCGCTGCACCCGCACCTAGTTACAGTATTTAATTTGGTATATTTGCACCTTATAGTGAGTAGATATCGAAAATTTTAGTCTTATTTATAATTGCTGAAACATTTGTGCCGGTTTTATTTGAACAAATTTTAATATTTGGTGATCGATAATTATTAATGTATTTAACTGTAACTAGGCGCGGGTGCAGCGATCGCGATGGGAAAAGATCACCGTCTAACCCGCCGCAGAGACATGCGCCCCGACGTTTAAAAGCTACTACCGGTTTTATTTTTAAAAATAGACCACATATTAATCGAGACAAAATAAAGTCTCGATAAAATAAAAATTTCGCAGTTTTTGAAAAAAAAAACATTGAAATAGCTCTTTGCATAAGAAAGTTATGGTGAGGTGAGTTTAAAAAAATTTTGGTAATTTGTTGTTTTTTTTAAATATTACTGTTTTTTTAATATAGTTTATAATTTTATTTTAATGAAATATATACCAAAAGAAAGGAAATTGAATGAGGAATAAAACTTAATGAAAATTGTTGTTCTACATTCTTTAGAAAAAAAGTTATGAGTGTTCAAAGTTAAAAAAAATATTTCCCTATTTTTCCAGTTTTTTGTCTATATCTTTTCTCTCGACCAATGGAGAGAGTCGTCAATTTCGATTTTCTATATAAGAAAACATGCCTTTTCAACTGGTGAAAGTCCCATTTGGTTATACCTCAGTTTTTTTAGCTCCGAAACTAGAAGGCTTTTCGCGCTCCATCCGACGGACTACAAGTTGTTTATCTCTACACATTTGTAAAAATCTACAGTGTACAATTTTAATCGAAAATTGTATACTGCTTTATGTGCTACGTACTGTAATACTTTTGTCGTGCTTTTCTTCTGCAAATCAGCCAGCAGGCTGAAAACGTGTTGAATAAAAAAGACAGGTGTGACTCCCAGCTTCATCGGGAACGTACAAGATGGAACAAAAGCACCCATCCCTCGTATGTGCACTGCGTATCCCTATCAAAATGTAACCACAAAAACGACATCCGACATCTGAAGAATATTTTCATAACTTGTTTATTTGAGTCTCTCTTTTATTTAATAATCATTTGTTGCAGAAAGTACAGACCGAAAATAATTTGATCCCGCAGTAGGTACTACTTGATAGTGTATTATTGAAAGTTATCAAGGCCATTGTCGTTCCTTGCTACGCCCGATTAGAAAATATGTATTATGTAATGTCTCAATTTGTTGTTGAAATTGACCGTCTGTGCCGTGGAAACCGACTAATAAATTGCGTAACCGACACGGAAGTTGACGAACCGCCAATTTATAACAGCGCAATCTAGAAAAGAATGTACAGGACGTCCTTTGAGTGTAAATTTCGTCAAACACTGTAAAAGTGGATTAATGCAGAGATGTTCTAATCGGATGGCAGCGCAAGAGCCATTGGAACCAGTAGCTTTATGTGGTTAATACCAGAAAGTGCTGTAACGGATGTGGTTGAGGTGATAGTGTCCAACGATATTTCATCAACAATAATACTGCACCATACTGCACCAAAAGATTCAAACTTATCGATACGTGACGTTGTAGTAAGAACCAGCGTCATCTAACTTATACAGATCTAAAGTGGATTTTGGTTTGTAAAATCAAACGCGAAAGAATCAAGTCTGATAAATAATATAAAACCTTACTTTTATTTTTCAAACTGCCAGGTAATTTGAATCTACCCTTGCTGAACAATATGCATTCCATTCCAAATATGACAAATATGTTGCTGGTATACTCACATATTTGAAATAGCATGAACTATGTATATACAGGGTGATTGATTAAGGCCGGCCACCGGCTGTAGCTATATGGGAAACTATTGGTCCTAGAGGCTCCAAAAAAATTCTCATAATTAAAGCGACCATGAAAATTTCATTAAAAATATTTTTATCTTCCGTAAATCTCCGCAAGTGGGCGCAACTGACCATGAAATTTTTAAAATTGACTTTAAATGAAAAAATGCCTTATTAACCTGGATATATTTTTTATCAGTTTTAATCGTTAGTCCATTTTCTAACTTTTTCTAGAGATTTTTTATTTCCTCGATAAATAAAGGGGTGGGAGAAGTTTTTGTTATTCATTTGAAAAAGTGCTGTATTTTCGGATCGCTTTAACGGATTTTTTTGCAATTGGGTTTGTTTAAAAGAGAATACCTTACAGATTTAATAAATGTTTTAGTGATTGCAAAAAGTTGGTTAATAAAAGTACAAAATGGCGATATGTTGAAACCTAACCTATTTCTTAATTTTTCTTGGAAATTTAAAATGGAACAATATACGTTTTTAACGTCATTATAACCAACATTTAGTTAAAATAACACTAGTCAAAACCGCATCTCGATATCTTAAACCGTTTAGGAAATATTTAGATTTTTCTACCTAAAGGAGAATACATTTTCATTTACCCCTGTATTATTTCGAAACAAAACGTATATTTATTTGTTGTTTTAGTAATTAATTAGATATTATTTTACAAAAACCGGCCACCCTTCACACTTTATCCAAGGACTGGTCTAAATAGTAGGTACCTGAAATAATTGGAGAGTGTTTAAAGGCCAATGGGCCAAACAGCAATAACACAAAGTTAAACGAAAAGCAATAAGGTAAACAATAACTACAACAAATCTGCCAGCTCATAGACGCTGGCAGATTTGTTGTAGTTATTGTTAAAGGCAAAAAAGCAAAAATTAAAGACGTTCAATATGTTTACCATTATTGTCAATGCACAAATTAAGTCTTTCTCTTGTAAATTGTACCGTGGCTTCAATTTCGGCAGCTGATACAGTTCTTATAGCCACACGAATTCTTTGTTTCATATGAAAATATTAATGATATCTAATTAAATTCGAATTAAATAATAGAGTCAATTGTAATTAATTAGATTGATAAAAAATCAGACTTTTCGCCTAAGCAACAATTTATTCAGTGTTTGCATGTGCTAAAGGTTGAGAGTTCGATACTTGTAGATTTTTTTTTTATTTTAATTCTTCCTAAGCCTGGATAAAGTGTGAAGGGTTTATGTAAAATATCAAATTACTAAAACAGCAAATAAATATACGTTTTGTTTCAAAATGTTACGGGGGTAAATAAAAATGTATTCTCCTTCTTTAGCTCCAATACGAAAATCTAAATCTTTCCTAAACGGTTTGAGATATCGAGATGCGGTTTTGACCAGTGTTATTTTAACTAAAAGTTGGTTATAATGACGTGGAAAAAAGTATATCGTTCCATTTAAAATTTCCAATAAAATTAAGAAATAGGTTAGGTTTCAACATATCGCCATTTTGTACTTTAATTAACCAACTTTTTGCAATCACTATAACATTTATTAAATCTGTAAGATATTCTCTTTTAAACAAACCCAATTGCAAGAAAATCTGTTAAAGCGATACGAAAACACAGCATTTTTTTCAAATTAATAATAAAAACTTCTCCCACCCCTTTATTTATCGAGGAAATAAAAAATGTCACTAGAAAAAGTTTTAGGAAATGGACTAACGATTGAAACTGATAAAAAATATATACAGGTTAATAAGGCATTTTTTCATTTAAAGTCAATTTTAAAAATTTCATGATCAGTTGCGCCCTCTTGCGGAGATTTACGAAAGATAAAAATATTTTTAATGAAATTTTCATGGCCACTTTTATTATGAGAATTTTTTCCCGAACCTGTATGACCAATAGTTTCCCATATACAGCCGGTGGCCGACCTTAATCAATCACCCTGTATATGCAAAGATGGACGAATCTCAATTTTTTTAATATATTAATTTAATTTCATTTATTTGTTTCTATATGAGCTCCTTGGCTGAGTGGTTAAATACGTCAGGTTTTTAATCATTTTCCGCGGTTGACGACGGTTAGAATCTCACCGTGGTCAACTTTTTCTAATTGCTCCAATATTAAATCTATATGTGCATAAGGCTGGTAGCGTTCTTAATATCCAACTAGTACTGTAATATTACTGTATAAATGGCTAACAACCTTCTGTACATTTTAATTAATAAGGTTTGCCAGGTTTCCCTTATTCTCGTACTAAATGGTAGTTAAAGTTATAACATGGTAAGTCGTTCCTCGACGCACTCGCGGCCCGCAAAATAATAATATGCCGCTCCCTCTCCTACACAAGTCTCACTTCCGGGCTCATCATTAAGATGAGAATGCGGGATAGAGATATTATTATAATTATTATTATTATTTATTATTATTATTTATATAGGCAAATTGGGCTAATCAACTTTATTTCACCACATGATCTAATTTCTCGGTTTTTTAAACACTATATGAAGAAGACGTCTACACTCTTAAAATGTTGCTACATTTGGTCCTTCGACTAATCAATTACATTTGGCCACTATATAGTACTTTAACATAGAATTATTACTCCGTGTGACCTAAAAAGTATAATCATATATAATTAACTCAAAAAAATCTTTACGGCAAGACGAATTGCGAAATAGCTCAAACTCGTGCATGTCTTCAAGCAAAATGATATATGGTACCGCGCAAAGGATATTAGTAAAGATACTTTCAAAATAAATTTCAATTAGATGATTTTCGCCCGAGGCAGAATTTAGAACTACGTGACCAAGTGCATGTCTCAATTTGGATTTAATACCAAGAAAGTTCTATGTTCGCATACATTACTTTCTTGGGATCCTTTATTAATTTTCACGGTAAAATTAATCGTAAATCTTAATATATTCCATGTTTGAAATTAAATAAATCATCAGACACCTCGCAAATTTACTGTTGGCGGAGGTAAAGCCATATAATATGCTAATGTTGCAAGACATATTTTTAAACGTTATTAGGTATAAGTACCTATTCGAGTCAGTGTTAATTGATATAATAACATTCCCGGAATTCAGACATGACAAAATTTTTCGCGCGATATACGAGTAGGTACATGTATAGACAAATATGTGAAGGTATTTTTTTACACCAAATACAAATGTAAACTTACGAAGGCGGAGAAGGGCCACAAGTAAACATTTTTTCTAATTCTGACATTAATCTCAGAATTCTGACGTTAATCTCAGAATTCTGACTTTAATCTCAGAATTCTGACTTCAATCTCAGAATTCTGACTTTAATTTCAGAATTCTGAGTTTAATCTCAGAATTCTGACTTTAATCTCAGAATTCCGACTTTAATCTCCTAATTCTGACTTTAATCTCAGAATTCTGACTTTAATTTCAGAAGTACGAGTATGAACGAGGTATCTTCTGCAGGACTGCCGCATTGGCGCGAAAAACGTCAATCTTGGTGTTTTTCTTATAACAGATATAATATGTAACATATTGTAACATATGTAACATATGTAACAATGCAAGTGGAATAAAAAAAGTTGATACTGCTTTTACGACTAATATAAAATCAGTTATAAGTTAAAAATTGATTTATACACATTTCAATTGTAGTACAAATATATGTACTATATTCTATTACCAAAATACCATTAAGGCTCATAACTATTCCTGCTCCAAAGAAACCATCATACACTCCTACATTAGTACTTATTTCCAAACTGACGAGGAGCAATAACTACGAAACATATATATATATATATATATATATTTGCAACTGTCCAAAAATTCATTTTGCAAAAAAGTTTGCAAATATGCAAATATTTTATAATAGTATTACATATATTATATACAAATGTTATTCCATTTTATAGCCTAATTTCGTTTTGTCTATATTCGAGATAAACACCCCCTATATTATAATTGACAATTAACCAACAATAGATACCATAGACGATACAATAGACCGTAAGACGTAAAACAAATAATAACTCGACGATTTTTCACGACACGTTTAATCACGACATTCTTCATTCATACTCGTAATTCTGAGATTAAAGTCAGAATTCTAATATTACATTCAGAATTCTGAGATTAAAGTCAGAATTATAAAAAAAAATATATCGTGGCCCTTGTACGCCTTCGTATAAACTCAAAAATATTCCTGTGTATGAATTTAGTGAACTAATATTAGGCATTAGGAATTGAAACACGGTGATCCTCAGGGGCCTGCACTGGGGCCATGTTGGTTTTCAATACATATTAACATTTTTTGTAATTCTATTTAAGAAGGTTTTGCGGACTATACCCAAGTGAAACTAAAACAGAAAAATAAGTATTAGTTTACGCATACAATACATTTAAATCTGTATATTATCAAACCGTACGTACGTATTTGATCTAAACAGACACGTATATTTTGAAACTAACCAAAAAATGGTAATCACATTCGCTCCAGATAGAATTATCCACAGCTGCAAATTCGAAATACGGCCGACTCGAAATACGCAGGATGTTGCGACATCGAAGAGGACGAAGGTGTGTTCCACTGGAAGCGGTTTTGTAAATCGTAATTGGCAGTTGTTCCAGCAGCGGCCGTGTGGGCGAGGCACGGCCCATTCATCAACTTAATCTTTTTTTAGGCCCCATCGAGGCGAGCGCAAAGGTCGTTCGGTTAAAAATAATATGCACTATGGCACTTTTTATTGTAAGCCTCGGGACTCGAGCAGGTGCAGGGGCATAACTTGTTTGGTGATTGCTGCTTTTTATCAGTACGTAATGCCAATATAGGGTGTCCCAAAGTTCTCGGCCGTGCCTCTAGGGCTACATACTGCAAGTCAAAACAAATCAGAAAACCAAGAGTAGAAAAATTGCCGATTGTTTTCGAGTTATTCATGAAAAATGAATTTTAACATTTTTTTTTGTAATATTAAATTTAAAAAAATTAATAAGAATACAAGGTAAATCTATGATCGCCTCCCACCTCAAGGCAAAGAATCGCACGATTTATCATGGAACCACGGACCGTCTAAATTTCCCAGTGCCATTGCTCAATGAAGTTCCTTTAATAGCTTGATTAAATTACTGATTCCAAAATGATGGTGCGCACTGATTTGGCGCAGCAATTGCAGTGAGAAATTTCCTAAACAAAATTTCCCTATAGTTGTATCGGAAAAGGTAGACCGATACCATGGCCTCCTAGGTCCCCGGTTCGTTTTCTGGGAATTTTTAAAAGAAAACGTTTACCATGAACCTGTTCTAAATCCTGAAGATATATAAGATATATCTCATTTCACGCTTCAGTAATGTTCCTAGATGGAAACATGCTTCAGAGGGTCCGTGTTTCCACGATAAATCGTGCTATTGTTTGCTTTGAGGCAAGAGGCCATTTATCTGAACACCTTTTGTGAAAACAGATCATACATTTACCTTGTATTCTTATTAATTTCTTTTTAATAATATAGGTTAAAGGTTATAAGGTAAAATATTTATCTTGATGAATCCCTTCAGTGGAAGTATTCACATATAACTTTAAACTGGTTAAAAACACGATACCTATGTTGCCACCCAGAGCTGACATTAAATAACAGTATACGATAGCGTCCAAAGATTAGGTACAATACTGGTGTGGGATCTAAAAGTTTTGTAATTAAGCCTTCCGTTTCATTGACCTCTGCGATACCGCAACGGAGCGTTGTGTCCCTTTCATACTAATATACAGGGTGTTTTTATTCTCCGCCGTTGCGTGTTTAAAAAATGGGGTGTTTTCCTATTTTTTTTACATCGGCAATGGAAAGTAGTTGGAAAAAGAAGAGATACGTATTTCTGAAATTTTAATATTGGGTTCATTTAAGTCCCTAAATTATTTTTTTATTGTGCGCGATATCTATGTGACGTCACTAAGTGGAAATTCAAAATTTGCGCCATTTTTTAGTGATTTCTAGGATATTTTCATGTGTGTGGTTGGTGTCACTGCGTGATAACTTTACTTTTGTTTATGTTTGAATTGTTTGGTTAGGGTAAACATCATGGTAAACATGAGACATTGTTTTTAGTTTATAGTTTTACCTGTGAATTGTTGTCTCTGCCTGTGACTGATTACAAATGTATTTATTAGTAATAGAAGTTCTGTTAATTGAAACATCGTAATTTGTAAAGGTAATTTTTGAATATATTTAATCGACTTTGCAGTAATACTGTTAAGTTAAATACTAACCTTACATTTTACATCCCTTTTATTTCCGAAAGGATCTATAGGATCTTAGTCATAAAAGGATCTATAACCGGTAAATTGTCAGACTTAGCATCTACAAAACCTTGCTAAAAGTTTACTTCACAAGAAAACAACAATACAACACGTCAAGTTGTCAAGCCAAACACAAACAGGAAATTTCAAATGTCAATTGTCGACTGTCGTTTGTCTTCGTTACAAACTGAATCTAGCCACATATTATCAGTGTGGCCTCTTTATAGATACATATTCCCTAGTTTTCGCTTAGTGACGTCACGAATATAGAATAAAATTTCAAAATTGAATTACAAATTTTCTACCGACTCAATCTTAATAATTTTTATCCTAATAAATATAAAAAAATATATATTTTATAAAAATACAGGTTTCCACTTTCATTTCGATTGAAGGAAAATACCCCATTGTCGATATCGATCCTACGAACAGTATGTATAGGTATAAAAATGGAAGGATTGCATATATCATAAGAACACAAAAGAATATGCATTTTTTTATTATATGTATATATATTGTCCATGGTGATGGAGCCAAAGTGGACAACGCGCCCAATGCCAATTTCATTCCCTCACTGATATCTCTGAGAAAAGGAAGGGTTGATTAAATTTGGGAAAAGTTACATAATTATAAGTACTCAGTATTATATCCTTCATAAAGTATACAGTTAAATTTCATTTTATCTTTTCCATTTGAAGAGGTATAAAAAACATTTCCAAGATCAAGAATTGAATTTCACTCTTTTAAGTAAAACAAACGTTCTGGAGGGAAACCTATTATCGAGCCGAACTGCGAAGCTTCATTGTTATAAAATCAAGATCTAGGTCAGCGTAGAAAAATCGCTATCTTTATGAAGTAGGTTAATGTAAATTACCAAGGAATACTGAGAAAACATTTGCATTGAACAAACGTTTATTATTTCGTCGTCATGTTTGACATGCGAACCAATTTTCATCATATTTGACGGTTGCAGATGAGAAATACCTCTCTAGGTTGCGAAACCCCACCTCCCCTTAACGGAAATATATGATTGAATGTCGGTAGTCATTCAATTTTTTGCGGAATTAAAATATCTAGTATATTTTTAATATTATTTATTTGCTTATATAACTGTTTACATCTTTCTTTATATAGGAATTACGCCAAGAAGTTAACTAAGATAAATTATTAATGAAATTATCAAAGATGAATTCAATAAAGTTTTATATTTGCTCGTTACCTATAATCCCTAGGTACGCAAAGGAATAACTTTATTATTTTTAAGATATATTGCAAACGACTACTTTGCGTGCAACATGCACCGACCAACATTGAATTACAACGGCATATCTTCATATAACCTCACCTTATTGTCTTTAATACATTGTTCTTCTTAATAGTGTTATCCACATTTTTAAATAGTGAAATCTTAAATAAGCAACTGCATTACATTAAAAATAATTAGTTTTGGTTACGTACCTTCTGTATTGAATTTTAATGAAACTTTTTTATTTTTTACTGACAAAACTGATTGTAGCAATCCTCCTTAGCCTAATGTACGATACGTATTTCTGCTTCCGACGTCTTCAGACATATGTGGCAGGAGGTTTAACACCTAAGAAGTGTTAAAAAATTACAAGAAATATATGACAATTCAACTGATTTGCAATGGCATAATTATCAGCTTGTAGATACTAGTTTGTAGATAAAAAACTACCAGAGTTATAGGACTCAAACATTATTAGGATAGATTATAGATTAGACAGGTATATAGGAAATTAGGAAAATTTAATTAAAAAGCATTAAGTTATCTACAAACTGACAATTTTGACATTGCAATTATTTTTAATTAATCAGTTCAATTGTCATATATTTCTTGTAATTTTTTAACAATTCTTACAGTAATTTTTTTGTTCTATTTTCTTGTTTATGAAGTATTCCTATCAATTTAAATACCAATTAGATTAGAGATTAGGCACGAGTTTTTGAAAACGCTTTGGCCATTGTTTTCCGAGATATATAGCGATATCGATTTTTTTATCAACTTGAAACAGAATGTATCTAGGAAACTCTGTTTATTTTTCGAAATAATTATGTCTGTATAGCAGCCTAGTTATTGTTTTCCAGAGAATTTCAAATTGGATCACCCTGTAGGTATATTAAAAAAATGGTAACTCCAACATTGGTTACGCGACCGACAAATATTTTGAAAAGCATTTAAGTACACGGAGGCTAGTACATAATAAATATTGGTTCTAAAGGATAGGAATTAGCAACAAATTTAACGGACTGAACAAATAGTTGGAGAAAATGGATGGTCTTACTTAACGAAAATTTGCATCATCTGATTGCTTGTATAAATAATAAGAAAACATGTCGCAATATCGCAATAACACAGACAATTACTGTACTGTGGGATTTCTCCGCGTTATTAACGAAAAGCGAGCTGCGGTAGCATCGCTGTTGATTGATTGAATTAAAACACTTGCATTGACTTACTAGGTATAGTATAATTAAATGGACTGTATATAATTTTTGTGATAGTGAACAAACTAGTCTGCTTGTGTGCAGAACAACGTCCTGCACCTTATGGTTGTAGTTTACAACTTAATACTTAATACTAGACTAAACTGATTCCTTCACACGATACATGCATACGTTACAGTTTTTAGGGTTTAAACCCCACTTGAGCGCCGAAGGAATGCAGGTCAAACTATTGACATAAAACAGACACATTTGCAGGCTATTAAGATACATGAAACCAAGCTTAAACATCCCGCCCGCCTTGGAAGCTCCTAGCTTTCAAATAAAGCATAAAAGAAATCTATGAGTTATATGACACTAATTAATGCAAATAGTGACATTATACAATCTTGGGTCACTAGGTATTTAAATTAAACTAATATCGTTCAATAGTATATAGTAAATATCCCATTTCAGTTCTCTAAGCATTGCTGTCTATGGGCAGTTTATACACCTTAACTACACTACGTTTGACCACTCCACCGCGCACTAAAACACTCACAACGCGAGTGATTCCGTCCTTTCCTGGGTGAAGTGTAGTAATACGTCCTAACTTCCATTGAAGAGGAGCTGAGTCATCATCCTTGATTAATACCAAATCACCGACCATAAGTCCAGGAAATGATTTTTTCCATTTTCCGCGCTGCTGAAGTAACGTTAGATATTCAGCAGACCATCGCCTCCAAAAGTGCTGCACAATTTGCTGCAAACGAGCGTGTAACTTCAAGCGGTTCACTGGTATTTCCGAAACGTCTTCTTGAGGTATGGCCATGAGAGAGTCACCCACAAGGAAGTGTGCAGGGGTTAAAACAGAAAGATCCTCGGGATCATGGGTCATAGGTATAAGAGGTCGGGAATTGAGTACTGCTTCTATCTGACATAGAACTGTGTATAACCCTTCATAAGTTAGATGAGCATTTCCCACCACGCGAATTAAGTTAAATTTGGCTGAACGCACCGCAGATTCCCACAATCCACCTTGATGTGGAGAAAAAGGAGGTATAAAATGCCATGCTATAGAATTTTCTAGTAAAAAGTTACGAATTTCACTAGACTGTATAGAATTTCCTAGTGATTTAACTATGGATTTTAGCTCATTACTTGCACCAACAAAGTTAGTGCCGTTGTCGCTATAAATATCTCTGCATAAGCCTCTTCTAGATGTGAAGCGTTTTAGACAATTTAAGAATACCTTAGATGATAGATCACCGGCCAACTCAATTTTTGTATATTCAGGTATAGTAACCTGTCTCGGTATTTTAATAGAATTTAAGTCTGCTAATGGATCATAAAAGAGTTGGGACGAGGTATACAGGTCAAACGGGATTGATTCATCCCAAGAAATTTGTATTTGCCATAATTTTTGTAACAAAAGTTTAGCTTGCACTATTACAGGCCCAATTAACCCTAAAGGATCAAATATTTTAGCCACGGTAGACAGAATAAAACGTTTTGTAATAAAGTTTCCCTTTGATAAGTTTACCGAATACGAAAATGTGTCGTTGTTTGGATTCCAAACTAAGCCTAAAGCCTTGATATTTTCGTCCTTACTAATATAGTATTCTGGTAAATCCCCTAAGTTTTTGTTATCGAGTAACTCGGTTCGATTAGAACACCATTTCCGCAGAGACAACTCTGCAGAACTAAGAATTTCTAAAATTTCTGTTTTTAGTTTTGCAGCTGCCCTTATGTTACCCGCCCCACTAATTAAGTCATCCATATAAAAATCGTTTTTGATAGCAATGTACAATCGATAGTACAAATCGTTTTGAATGGTTGGACTCACCTTCAGAACATCATTCAACGATAAACTCGAATTGGTTTTACATGATGTGTCAAATACTACCCTAAGCTTCGTGGTCTTGCTATGTTCCTTAATTACATCGTGGTGCGGTAAATAATATTCCAAAGAATTTGTTGTATCATTAGAAGTGTCAATAACCGACATGTGTTCGAGTGCTTCATATTCCGCCATAAAATTTGTATATTGTGTTTTTAGACTAATATCGCGTTGCAATTGTTTTCCTAGCGATAAGAACCTGTTAATTACAGTATTTTGAGATTCGCCTAGAGATTTTATGTTCTCCCGAAAAGGCAAGTTAACCTCAAACCTCCAGCTCGTATCGCGTTTGAATGTCTTTGTGAGATGCTGCTCACACCTTTGCTCCTCTCGAGAATAGCATTTTTTGTCACCTACTTCTTCAAGTGTCCAAAATTGTTTAACTTGTTCGTGTAAATATTGATCCGATGTAGATAAATTGCAAACAACAGGTCGTTTAGTATTCTTTATAGATTGTAGATTGCCCGAAATAATCCAACCGAGTTTGGTTTTTTGAGCAACCGGCTTGTTTTCTCCTAGTTTGATTTGACCTACGCACAATATATCGAAGAACAAACTCGCGCCTAAAAGTAAATCAATAGGAGTAGCTTCATTAATATTCTCGTCCGCTAACTGAATATCTTTAGGAAGATTTAATTCTGATATATCAAAGGATATTTGAGGCAATTTGTCTGTAATTCTATTAACTACCAAAAAGTTTTCTTTCGTTTTGTATTTATTATCCAATGAGAATATAAATCCTTCCGTTTTTCTTGAAATATTACTCGATACATTATTTACACCTGCTACAGGTATATTTGCTTGTGTGGGTTTTAGCTTTAATTTTTGTACTAGAGACCCCGTGATGAAATTGGACTGTGAGCCGCTGTCTAATAACGCGCGACAACGTACCCTTTTTCCATTGGAATTGAGAATATTCACTGATGCTGTAGCTAACAACACCTGTGAAGTCTGTTTTGTTTCTGTAAGAAGGGTGGTATGTGTCAAAGCAGTGTCCTCTTGGGACCCCCCTGGGTTGCTACTTTCAATAGGGTGGTCATTCCTATCATCACGAGATTTATTACCCTCAGACATATGTAGTAAAGAGTGATGTTTTCCCTTGCAATGTTTACAAGAACTAGCCTTACAATTTGCCACGAAATGGTTGGGTCTCAAACAGTTTGTGCATAATTTATTTTTCTTGACTTCTATTAGCTTATTAGAAGACGACATGTTAATAAATTTCTGACACTGATTATTGAAATGATTTTCCCTACAAAATGAGCATGTAATTTTGCCGACCGATAAATGTGTGTATGACCTTTCTTCGTTTGAATTTCGAATACCTTTGTTTTTATATTCGACAGTTTCTAGTAGCTGACACCGTTCTAATAAGAATTCAACTAATTTTGTTGTCGTAATTGAATCTATATCATCTTTGCGTATAACATATTCCCATTCCCTTTTTGTTTGAGAATCGAGTTTTGAAATGATCGTGCATATAATGGGTGTATCCCATTTATCCGTGGGTTGGCCTATAGCCTGCAACGCACGGAAATTTCTGTTGAAATTGTTTAATAATTTTCGCAATTGACTACCAGATTCGTATTTTACTGGTGTCAAATCGAAAATAGCGTTCATATGTGTATATATTATACGTTTTTTGTTTTCGTACCGTTCTTTCAACATACCCCATGCAATGTCATAATTGTTATTTGTCATTTTCATAGAGTGTATTACCTGAGCTGCCTCTCCCTTCAGACATGACCTTAAATAATAGAATTTTTGCACGTTTGATAATTTTTTATTTTCATGTATTAGTGTAGCGAAATTGTCATGAAAGCTTGTCCACTCGTCATATGATCCCTGAAACTCTGGCAAGTGAACATTTGGTAGTTTTACCTGACCTAATAAATTGTCTACATTTGTATTAACGGTTGCCGTTGTACCAGTAGGCGTATTTATTTCGCGAATAACTACATCGAGTTGGTTGCTTTGCGCATTATTTTGCTTGGACCGTAAGAACTCTCTAACTGTGGCACTAACCTTGTAAAAAGCACCCTCAAAGGCTTCTCGTTCATCGTTTTGAACGACTCCACCTGAGAGCACTTCGATGCTGTTTTGAATTTCCTCAAATTTATCTAAAATCCCATCAAGTCTAGTAAAACGCGTTTCAATTTCTAGTAGATCAGCGTTTTCTGCGTTAAAGGCATTTAGAAAATTTTGAAAACGTGTAACTTGTCCCTTAAATTGACCTCGTCTTAAAATCAAAGCGGGTAAGTCGCTTTCGTTGAGTTCAGTCATTTTGCTTACATAAAAACCGTACTATGTCAGATAACAAACAGAGATAATTACTTAAGACTAGGACGTATATAAAAGGAAGAGTGACTTACAGTATTGCTTGCTTATGTGTAGAGATACCTCTCGAGTGTGTATGTGTTGCTTCTTTGTGTACCTTTGTGTTGATTATTCGTTTAAGTAGTTGCTTCTTCGTGTTTGTTTGTATTGAATGCTTCGTTTAAGTAGCGTCTTATTTGTGTTTCTTTGCGTTAATTGCTTCGTTTGTGTAGCTTCTTATTTGTGTTTCTTTGCGTTGATTTGCGTTGTTGCTGATTTGTGTTTCTTTGTGTTGAATGCTTCGTTTGTGTAGAGCTTCTTTGAATCCAAAACTCTTGCGTATGATGAGACTATCGACGTTCACTATCACTGATTTTATTCACTATCAAACTCACTATGAACTAAATTAATCCAATTCGTCTTTCACGACGTGAACCAAACTTATTCCATGGGACTTGACAAGAATCCAATTATTCCATAGGGCACCACTAGAACCAGATTATTCCATCCAGATCGACTAGGATCTTGTACTTCGTATCGTAGAACCAAATTATCCAGATCGTAGAACCAAATTATCCGGATCGTAGGACCATGTACTGTGGGATTTCTCCGCGTTATTAACGAAAAGCGAGCTGCGGTAGCATCGCTGTTGATTGATTGAATTAAAACACTTGCATTGACTTACTAGGTATAGTATAATTAAATGGACTGTATATAATTTTTGTGATAGTGAACAAACTAGTCTGCTTGTGTGCAGAACAACGTCCTGCACCTTATGGTTGTAGTTTACAACTTAATACTTAATACTAGACTAAACTGATTCCTTCACACGATACATGCATACGTTACAGTTTTTAGGGTTTAAACCCCACTTGAGCGCCGAAGGAATGCAGGTCAAACTATTGACATAAAACAGACACATTTGCAGGCTATTAAGATACATGAAACCAAGCTTAAACAATTACAATTTTGCACAGATTGCTTATTATTAGTGACCAAATTGCCACACCGATTAGACGTGTCGACAAACGCTCCGAGAAAAAATACAGTGTTGAAAGAAAAGATTAAACAAATTTGAGAGCATACAAGTAGGTACTCTGCAATACCTTCATATACCTTCAATACCAATACCTACCTTCATATGCAGGTTAATTTATAAGCTGGAAGGTAACTTGCACTTGAAAAACAGATTTTAATAAATAACCCAGAGTTAACTTTAACTTATCAGTTAACTCTATATTGAAAAACTGGACCTTAGAGTTTTAAGGAGAGCTCAAAAACGAAATTAGATACGCGTGTCCTTTTTAAAAGTTGTTGTCTGAATCAGAGAGACTGAACAATCTGAATACAAATAACATGTCTAAAAATGAAAAATGTAATAACAAAATTCACAGATTTCGCAATTCTTGCAACCATCGGAGTACATTGAAAACGAATTAAGGAAATTTGGAACTATAGAAAACTTCTATATTAAATTTTTTCTTATTTTGGGCACCCATACCTGCAAGGTGGGAATTTTGAAGATCTTCCTTAGGTCTAAGTCTAAGATAAGGAATGGTATTCCTTATCCTACATTTGATAATTGTATATAATAAACATATTATACCAATTTTTTTAATAAAATAAGTTTCAGTGTTTAAAGCAAATGTGTTGTTTTTCAAGATGCCTTTTTCTTGTTAATTTGATGAGCAGTATATGCCCTCCTCAACCACCATTGTTTTACCCCTTTTTCGGTAGCCTGTTGTGGTCATTTCTTCGTCCCACAGCCTCAATGGTTCTGTGATTGGAGAAAATGTAAACGGCGGAGAAAGTGAATTGCCTTACTACTTCTGTCAAAGCTTTCTGGGAACTCTCAAGCGTTAATTATAGAGAAAACGTTGAACGAGAAATAGAAAAGGTTGCAAGACTACTTCCATTTCCACTGCACGCTTATTCTAGGTTGGCTGAGTTTTTATATAAATAATTATAACGATTAATTAGTCTTAGTTGCCGGTGCTATTTATAGATGTGCTAATTGATGTCATTACAAACATAATTTTACAAAAAAATACATACATATACAAGGTGTATTTTAATTCTCTGTTGTAAATTAAGGGATGATTCCTTGGGTCACATAGGCCCAAAAGCCTTCCGAAACCAAGGGTTTGAGGTAATTCGTTTCCAATAGAGGGAGAGAGGCGTGTTTTACAATTATTATTAAGAATATGGTTATGAGAAAAAAAGCAAGTTGGCAAGCGTAAATATATTATTCAGAAATAATACCCTTGAAAGTATTAATAATAAAATGTTCACTATCAAAATGAATATCACATCGATTTGATATTTTATTATACATTTGTCATTTGTGACATATTATAAACCTGTGATCTGATCAATAAATTCGTTCTAAGAGTATTACAGAAAAATGTAAATTGGTCCCTGGATTGTAATCTTGGAACAAGAAACAAAAATTTATTTAATAAATAATCACAGTCAAATTTATTTCCGAACAGCATACCTACATAGAAATTAAAGCTGCACAATGTCTTCTGTTAGATAAGGACAAGAAGTTAAACGTTTCTAACACAACATGATCAAAACTTCTGTAAGGATAATTGCCGTAACATCTAAACAGTATTTATTTGAAGGAAATGCCGAAAACAACTACTCCACGGACAATGTGCCCCGACTGGCGTTGGATTACTCCGGCATCTCCATGGAAGCCGCCACGTCCTTCTCCTTATAAATGTTACATATAACAAAATACCCTAGCCGTCTGGAGGGAACAGTCTCAGTAATATGCTTATTAAAAGAAAGACCAGGGTCAAATATTATTCCCAGGTCTTTAAATGTTTCACACCTCTCTTACTTAGTATTATCAAGGGAGTAACTGAAAATAAATGGAGTGTTTTTCCTATGGAAAGACATAACTCTGCACTTGGGCAAATTTAACTGTAGATTGTTATCATGACACCAGACTCGAACCTAAGTGCGTTTTGCAAATCGCAGTCATCAATGGAATTCATTTGTATATAGATTTTCAATTCATCAGCAAATAATAAGTGATGCACTGGAATTATTGTTGGGATGTCATTTATAAAAAAGAGAAAGATCAAAGGACCTAAATTTGACCCTTGAGGGACTCCCGCACCCGATTTTGTGCCATCATATTCCACAAACGGACGACCATTGAATAAATCTGACTTAAGTACTGTTAAAAGACCTATCGCCTCTAGCTTCGATAGAAGACCGCAGTGATTAATTTGATCAAATGCCTTTTTGAGTATATATAACATCTACTTGGCCAGCTAAATCGAGATAGATATGTATTGCGTTAGATAAATTAGGTTTCTCAATGTCGACCTGCCTGACATAAATCAACCACACCGATAATAATCCATGTTGGAAACATGTAATTGATGATCTTACAGAGTTGTAGATGGTTTTATACACAATTATTTCAACAAGTTTTCCGAAATTATACAATATAGATATAGGTCTGTAGTTAACAATAGACGCACGGTGACCAGATTTGTGTACGGGGCATATTTTGGCGGTTTTCCATGTATCAGGGTATGTTGTGGTAGACAAAATTAAATTGAACAGGTAATGTAGAGGTTTACAAAGGCATTAATACAGTATTTTATAATGAAGCTTGGTCTTGGTACATGAAATTATTTCATCTTCCGATGTAAAATTGATGAAGATATTCGAATTAAATATTTGTATGGAATCAGTGCCAGAGAAATGGTTTGGGAATCCAAGTACACACTCGAAAAAAAATCAGAGAAACCGTCAAACATTGTCTGAGGAATATATACTGTGCTGTTAAAATGCATTAACCCAGGAATTCTGGACCTTCCAGTTTGGTTATTTATAAAACCCCAAAATTTATTTGGGTCCATTGGATGTAACATTGTACTCCACATCTTGTATATAAGCTGCGTAGGATGTCTTCATTTGTCTTTTAATAAGAGACACAAATTTCTAAAGGTTTGTAAATAATTATTTTTTTGTATTTTTCAAAATTTTTATGCGCTGAACTTTTTAACGGGATATTCGATATAATTTACCTATTAAATCAGGGCGGATAACACCTAGTAGAATTTTTTGATATTTTTTTTGTATACGGGAGTAGGTATACATGAGTAAGTTGAATAGATGTCACAAGCTTCGGTAATACATTTTTAACTATTGTACTAACTTTTATTTATTAAAAATATGACAGGGAATTAACTTCCTCTATTAATTTTTCTGAAAACCCAGTGGCGTAAATTATCCGAGGTTTCTAATGACAAGGCTCCCCTGTATCTATCTTCACCACGGGTTTGGCAAATTGTATATAGAAATCATAAATAATAATACCGATGACGCTTCCGGTACATTACGTCGAGCCTCTTGCTCATTCTTTAAACATCTGTAGTCACCAGTCACTAAATGAACATTTATTATTTTAAATCAACCCTGTAGGTATATGTATCGCTTTAATTAACTATTTATTTGAGGTAACCATGTGGCTCATTTTATTTCGCTTCTGCTAATATACTACCCCGTATAATAATAGAGTCGCTTATTCACAAACCGTTCCAGACTGTGCTTATACTACTTAATTAATAATAAAGCGATTTATATATGCCGGAAGTAGCGTCGATGGTATTATCGTCCAGTGGTGCTAAAAGGAAGTTAATTACGGTATTAAATTAGATATCTACGACCTATAAATGTTATCGTCTGTATGTAAGTAATGGTTTGGAAATAATGGGAATATAAACCGATGCGTCGCATTATTTTTTCTCACTATCGTGTGTGAACAGTAATAGTTTCTTCATCATGGGTTTAGTACCAAAAATTCGTCATTCCATAGGTAGATACTCGTAACCTAGGTAAAAAAGAAATCACATTATTGGTTAAATTCACATTATCTAGCGATTAGTCGAATTTTTTGACATTTTCATATTATTGATATTAATACAGAGTGTCCCAAAAATGTGATTTACCACTACTCATATTTTTTAACAAAATTTGACTAGAACGTTCTCTCAGGAATACATTGTATAGGGTTTGGTGGATCGGTAGCTATGACCATAAAAATCATAGCAGCAACGTGTTGGCGAAAGATGGCGTCGGTAGGCTAGCAATCTCTCTCGCTAAAGGCGAATTTACACATGTAAAGTAGCTAAACAAGTTACTAAATTAAGAAACTAATTTAGTTACTTGCATCGTGTAAACAACTTGATATAGCACTTGCACAAGTCCTGCATTCAGTACACTGTAGTGAATAGAATCAACTTCTTTTTACTTGAGCAAGTAAAAAGAAGTTGATTCTGTCAAGTGGGAAGTGGAAGTGGGCAAGTCTCCCCACCTCCGTTTCCCAGCAAATAAACGGCAAATAAACAAGTCTAGACAGGCCAGTTTAGAAAAGTGTATTAGTATACTTGTGCAGATACGGTGAGACGTGGAATTGAAAATTTGGAAATTGCAGGCCTTGAGATAGTAGCAGAAAATTTGATCTATCAAAGTATGAAACTATTATTTGGACATCAGCATACAATTTCTATATTCTAAAGAATCTCCGTTTAACCAGTTTCGTATCCAACAACGTTTTTCTTTGACAATTTCTTCCGAAATTATCTCTGATAATTCATCACATACATCCAATATACATTTCTGCAATGATGCTTGAAAAAATGTGCTTTCAGCCATGTTTAAATTAACATACTAAACGAAAATACTAAAATTAATGGAGACCACACACTTCACAAAAAGAACAACTTTTTAATCTACTTGATTTAGTAACTTGCTTTTAGCTACTTTACACGTGTAAATTCGCCTTAATTATTAGACCTAGATCGATCAAGTCCCAGACCTGTCTATGAATTATTTTTATTAAACATTTGAATCTGTTTGTCTACTTTATAGTGTTTTTTTTATTTTTTCGACAGTAAATCTGTAGCTTTTTTGTCCCATTGAATATTTCTGGAAAAACTAAAAAATAAACAATACTGCACCTTTTCATCTATTTAAATTTAACACTATCAAATCTGTTTCAGTGTAACTCTAGACGCTGTATGGCAGGAAAAGCTTCAATAACGTATTTTTAATAATTTTAGTGTATGCAACACGTATGAAAAACTATAACGGCACTGAACGGGTTGTTTTCGACATTTCCACTCTTTGTTGTGTAAACCACAGATCCTTAGATCAGCTGGACCCGTAGAGACTAAGTAGACAAGACCGTTTTTTGTAGGACGCAAAACACTTGGTGTACTCCCAACACAAAGTCCTTTGCTTGGATAATAGAATTCGGTTTTAATTTTTAGCATTGAAAATGCTTATAGGATCGCGAAGGTTCTCGTATGTGGCTATGTTTCGATGAAAAGTGTAACGCGATGAGCATGTCACACCGACATGGTTAGGTAGTGGGGGACCGAGTAGAGCGGGTGGCGGGGACGCATAGTTTGGGATTCGTATTCGTATATTGCAAATTGGAAGCCAGAATCTGAGCTCTCATGTGAATGTGATATACAAGGTGGCAAAGTCTGTAAGTCGCAAATGGTAAGTTCTCAAATTAGAAGGTAATTTTTGCAAGCTTTCTATAGTTCCAAATTTCCTTAATTCATTTTCAATACTTCAATGGTTGCAAGAATTGTGAAATCTGTGAATTTGTTTACTGAAAATCACATTTTTCCACTGTAAAATCCAGTGGAGTTAAAATTAGTGCAACGTTTTACTCGTATGAATAAATTTACTCACTGATAATGTGCACACACATTATTTGCATATATTTGCGAAAAAATGCCCACTCACGGACAATACCCGATTCATTTTATAACTAAAACGTGACCTGGATTAAAAAAAAGCCCTATTTATTTAGGCGTATCTATCTGGCTGGACCACGCAGCATATAAAAATATGTATTCAAATGTGGTTGCACTAATGCATATACGCTGTTCCGGCTTGGATTACAATGGGAAACTGAGGATTAAACCTACTTCTTGTCAAAGAAAAATATTGTAACGTGCTCTGATTGTATCTCGGTGAACTTGTTCCAGATTATAATAAGACAAACAAGTTCAAATTTAAGTCGTTTTACATAAATTACACACTTACATATATAGGTATGCTTTGATTTGTATCTTAATTTAACAAAAGTATTATTAAGCAGTCTAGGTGAAATAACAGCGAAGGTTAAGTCATTTCAAAGAAACTAGGTTAATTTATTTATAATTAATCAAGTTTAGTTTTATTGTTGGAAGTAGTAGAAGATGGAAGATGGAATATTCAAAAGTATAATAATTATTGTACCTATGGAGTTTTATGTATTTTTCCACGGTTGACATGTTAAACTTGGTTCATTCAACAGGCGCTACATTTCACAGAATTTACAGATTTCAATGACATTTACTTAAAACCCTATTATAGTTATTTTATCTGTGCCCCATACCCACTAGTAGCAAATTATAGATTACGTAAAATGGACCATATCTACAGTATTTTTTTCTGAATAATACAACAACTCGATTAACACAAGCTTAGAAAAAATTATGTGCATATTATCTTACTTGTCGATCTACCAATCCGCTATTGATAGTGCAGTACTGATACTACTGATAGCATTGTCGTATAACATAAAAATCCCTGAGAACATATAAACATAAAAATTTAGCTGATTGTATTTTTAGTGGGATATCTATGTTTCATTTGGAAAAGGTTAGTCTGAATACTTTATATACTATAATAACTATACAATACTATACTATACTATAATACTTTATTCGTATATAAAAATAGATGTGTGTGCCCGTATATTTCACTTTGCAGCCACTTCTACCCAGCGCAGACTACTAGTCTTTATGTGTGATAATAACAGTCCCAAGTCTTCCACCGTTTACTATGGTGGTTGTATGCCCGTAGCTATGGTGGTATGGGAGATATAGGGGTTGAAAGCGGTCGACTTCGAAGAAACTCAGCGAAGCGAGTTGTCCCCAGCTAGTGAGATATAAAATAAGTAAGCTATTGGCGATTCAAATTACCGATGAGGGCGCGGTAAATTGTAAACAAATATGGAGAAAGACGAGTAAAAATTTTGCATTTCACATCACATCATCTAGCAATTTAGCATTCAACTATCATAAATATAGTGAATTCATGTGCTAGTTAATTGGAACTAAAGGATAAAAAGAGTGGTAAAAGCAGTCAAACGTCCCATAAGTGCTTCATTGCTAATTATATGAATTTTTTGGGTTGAAACAGGTACCCTAGTTTTTGTTTACTTACATTTTGGGCTAAAATAAGTGTGATAAACTGTATGGTGATACCACATTAGTGCTTGTTTTTTGTTAAATAATGTTTAAATTAAAATATATTCTGTTTTTATAAGACTAATAATAGAAAAGTATAGACAAACTACAACAAAGTGGTTATGTTGCGTAAATAAACGTGTTCCCTGTTAATAAATTGTTACATGCCTTTTGGAGAAATGAGTGAGAAACTTCTACCTATCTTCTATCTTAAATACTTCTATTGACACGTTTTGTGGAATGGCACCCATAAACACGGCAGTTTGTGTTGTGCTGATTTCTTTTGAATGCCATTTGAAAATGTAAAAATAAAGATGTACAAAATACTAACCGCGTCGTTTTTAATTTTATAATACCAAAAAATCACAAGCACCACTAAATTATTACGTTAAACAAACCCAAATACATGTTATTTATCATTATATCAGCAATAAGCCTCCAAAAATTACCTTTTAAGTAGGTTCAAGTATTTTCATGCAGAGGGCGCATTCATTTTTGGAATCGCCAATTGCCTCAGAATTTATAAATGTAGTTTAATTTTGATTATACTACATTGATACGAATAATTTATTACAAATAATCTTTGACTATATTACTAAAACTCAATGAAATAACTTGGCCAGTTATTTTAGTAACCAGATCCAGCACTAATCTGAGCCCGTGAAATAATTATTTTTAATTTTAAATGAAAACAAATGAAAGATTATTTACAGCGGTTATTAAACCAAGAAAAATGTTTTCCAGAAATTTATACGGACATTAAAAATTTTACGACTGTTGAAAATACTAGCAAGTTTATTTAATTTCTACAGTTTATAAAATTTTAGCAATAACAACATCTCTTTGCAGTCAGTCGGCTGTGTCGGGATATTTATTTTTTCGATCTTTTCCAAAGGAATTCTCGCTTTAAGAAAAAATAAATTACTCTATAAATATAGGATAAGTATAACATACGTGTATTTATAATGAATCATAAAATAATTTTGCTTTAATATAAACGTAATTTTGAGATATGGAATCGAAAATGGATGGATAATGAAAAAGTTAAGTATTAACTTTAAATATGTGGGAATTTTAACAAATTATCTTTAAAAAATCGCATATATAATTCACCTAAGCCATCTGACTAGCACACATCTTGCCTTGAAACAGTGGTTGCGACTTAAGGGGTTGATATCACAGACATGTAGGTGAAGCAACGTTTCTCGCGGTTAGTATTTGGGTGGGTGACCATGTAGGGAAGGATCATCTTTGGTGAACTCACAAAAGCTATTTGAAAGATTTGTCTGGAGGACTTATTATCCCTCGCATTGAATGTAAAGCCTATCCGATGATATAATATAAGCAAGTGATCCATACGTCACGACAAATTGGTGGCTCCAGGATTAGCTTTAGTCACGGAAATAGGCCGACGTTAAAAAACAGAAAAAACCCAAAATTTTTGAGATTTTTGGGATTTAGAGGTTAGGTTGTTAGAAGTTGAGAGTTAATTCTGCAAAGTAATTCTGCGGAGAGAATTCTGCTGGAGACCGCTGACGACATTGCATATGCCTTAGATGAAACTCATGTTTATTTATAATAAGAAGTGTCAACCCAGATTACCATTCCCACACAAGAAATATATCGTAACCGCCCATATTACAAGTAATAAAAAAGGATTATGCTTTAAATAACTGTTCTAAGAGCACGGGAGCGCTGCACTTATTGTTTTGTTTTATGAAAAAGTCAGTTAACGCCGTATTAGCCGTGGCTATATTTAGAACCAGCAGACGCGGTGGAATGCAACAACCTGTCCATAAACGTGTCACACAGTTCGTTTTCCACCATGACCGTATGTGGTAATCGTTCTCCTTGCCTGTCCAACGCCATAGGTATAATTTCATATTGCCAAATATATCATCATCGTGAGACAGTTTTCAGTAATAAAAATCAGGTTTTTATCCACCTTCGTTTGTTTTAAAAAAAAAAGGAAACAAAGGAAGCACTGGGTCTGCTTGGTGAAAGGGCCTTGGAACTATTTAATTCAATAAAACTATTAAAATTATATTTTTATACATAACATACTTCTTATTTGCACCTTAGAAATCTTATTATTTTTAGTTTCACTTTTAGTAACACTTAAGTGTGTTTCAAAGAAGTTTCAAAAGGTTTCAAAGAAGTGGTGACTACATATATTGGTCATTATTCATGCCGTCTGGTACAATTACTAGTTTTTTACCAAAAATTCGTCATTCGCGACCCTGAAAACCCTCTGATCCCATTTTTATCTGTAATTGAATTATAATATAAAGGGCAAAATTCATTTCTTATATTCCCAATAGAATCATAATGCCTAGTAAGCCTACAGTGTCCTGTTAGAAGACCCACTATTGTTCTAATGGCCTTTTTATTATGACATAGCACCTCAATCATGTAGGTATAAATACATACGCATGAAGTTGAATAAAAGTTTGTATAAACACGCGAAACTAAAATAGAAACTTTTAAAAACAAGTGAAAGTGACTATTTACAATCCCGAGCTCCGTCATCGATAACCGGAATTACACATTTCCCTCAAACTAAAAACCCAAAATCAAATAGAAGTCAGTTTATCTATTATTTTCTATATAATTTGAGAAGATTGTTGTGTTTATTATTAGGTATAGATTAATCTGCCGAAATAGAAACACGAATTTGGGAGAGAAAAAAATTTGCCTATTGATTTAGGTTATTATCCGGTTACCGTAGTGTTTTCAAATAGTGCGTAAAAATTGATTCGAAATGCAGTGCTGCGCAATTTTCTGCTATAAGCGTTTGGCAAAAGTTATAGAGAATAACTGACTCATACAGTAGTATCAAGGCGCTATTCATCATACGTATCATTCACCGTATGAAATAAATACAATCATGATGTATAGAAATTTAATGTGCCACTTACTACGCATATTGAACGTGACTAATATTTTCATGGTCTATATTGAAGATTCCAAAAATGAATGCGCCCTCTGCATGAAAATATTTGAACCTACTTAAAAGGTAATTTTTGGAGGCTTATGGCTGATATAATGATAAATAACATGTATTTGGGTTTGTTTAACGTAATAATTTAGTGGTGCTTGTGATTTTGTTGGTATTATAGAGTTAAAAACGACGTGATTAGTATTTGTATCAGCACAACACAAACTGCCGTGTTTATGGATGCCATTCCACAAAACGTCTCAATAGAACTGCTTAAAATATAAGATAGGTAGAAGTTTGGCCCTAGTATAAGAAACTGTTTCTCACTCATTTCTCCAAAAGGCATGTAAGTAACAATTTAATAACAGGGAACACGTTTATTTACACAACATAACCACTTTGTTGCAGTTTGTCTATACTTTTCTATTATTAGACTTATAAAAACAGAATATATTTTAATTTAAACATTATTTAACAAAAATCATGCACTAATATGGTATCACAATACAGTTTATCACACTTATTTTAGCCCAAAATGTAAGTAAACCAAAACTAGGGTACCTGTTTCAACCCAAAAAATTCATATAATTAGCAATGAAGGACTTACGGGACGTTTGACTGCTTTTACCACTCTTTTTATCCATTATTTCAATCTAACTAGCACATGAAGTCACTATATTTATGGCAGTTGAACGCTAAATTGCTAGATGATGTGATATGAAATGCAAAATTTTTACTCGTCTTCCTCCATATTTGTTTACAATTTGCAGCACCCTCATTGGTAATCTGAATCGCCAATTAGGTGCAATGTGATTGGTGTATTTTAAAACATAAGCAACGTGATTGACTGATTTCGGAACATCAAAGTCGAAAACTTGGGCACGCACACTTTAATGTCTAGCAACTTCTGTTTGACAATTAATTGCGAGATCAGTTATTATATTGTTTTTACGTTGTTGTTCTTGTAAATATGGGCCCTATTGAACTGTCCAGTATCTGCAAAAGACTTAATTTAACATATTTAAAAAAAAAGGTTTTAGTTATTTTCGTTATATTTTTTTAAAATTTGACCCTATCTTACCAGACTCGCCATGGAATTGCCACTTCACCCGTCGAACGACTCGGTATGCTGGCAATGAATTACTTCTATAATTTTGGTTACTTACCTTTACAACAAAATTTTATGGTACATCTTGATACCACGGATGTCGTCAACGAACGGTTTATGTTCAAAATCCCCAGACGAAAGTTAAACCGTTATATTATAACATAACTATAATATTGTCATGGATTTACGGAAACTGGTGGGTTTACCACAAAAATACATCAACACTGGCAGAGCGTACTAAAAATTTACGAGCAATATTCCATTTACACACAGCTGCTAAATAATGGCATGTGATTATGTGCGCTGTAAAATAACCACCAAGGATAATATTTCAGTTAAATCGGTCAAAACGGAGGTCAAAATAATGACTTCCGAGAGGTTTTTAAAAAATGTACTTATATATATTCTGAATTTGAAAAAAAAATCGAAAATGTTCTGCAAACAATAAAACAATTTCTATGCAGTTCACGCATAATTTTTTTAAATTGCATGTTCAGTTCGCAATAAATATTTCTCTTGTGTATATATTTTCCAATGAGGGATAGATAGATAGATAGATACGCCTCTTATTAACATCACCAGATAAAAATATCAATAACTGATCCATAGTTTCTTTTGGGATTACACCACCTGTGAAATAATTTTCTTTTTTTGGGCAAACTTTAGAAGTTTGCCTTGATATTGCACTCTGAATATTGAATTTGTATATTTCTGTTTTTTTTTGCTTTTTGTTATTTTACAGGTGGTGTAATCCAAAAGAAACTATCACTGCTATTCATAGTCGTTCGCCAGCGGCTCGCGGCGGTACGCCGAAATTTTGAATATCTGTTTCACAGTGGAGTGCCCGCCGTATGCGTACCACTTCCATGCCAGATTATCATCCTGGAACATTCTTTCGCCGGCGGGCTGTTTCCGCGATAGTTAATTTTGCGTTTCATACTCGATCTTCCGCCAAAGAACACATGCGTAGACTACGATTTCCTATATATTCCTAGTTGGCAATGGGAGAACCGCTGATGATTCTTCGGGCGGCCAGCAGGCTCGCCAGCGACTCTCCATCGCTTGACTTATGAAACACACATTTCGGCGATTCGCCATTCGTTTTTTTCCGCCGGAAAAAAAACGGCGGGAGGTTGTCCCGGCGCCGCGCTCGGCGATCGACTATGAATACCAGTGTTAGAATCATGAAAACGCACCACAAATAAGTTACAGACATTAATATCAATAACTGTTGTTAGGTGTAACATACAGTAATGATTTTATGTAAATATTAAAACCTGACGCAATAACCAATTGCTGTGTTTATAGGTGTCATTTCAGAAAAGGTCCCATTGCTAAATAACCTTTCTGGCTAGCTTCTGATAGAAAATTGCTAATTCCTAACAGTTGATACTAATTGTCCAGAGCAGCCATTTCATCAGAATTCAATAATTATTATTAGTATTTATTTATTTTAAGAAGATGCCGAAAGCAACTACTCCACGGGAAATATGCCCCGACTGGCATTGCATTAGTTCGGCATCTCCATAGAAGTCGCCACATCTTTCTTCGGGACCATCCCAACCAACGGAACCAAAATATGCATCCATATTAGTATTTATTATTAGTTTAAAAATTAGTAGCAAGGGGGAATTTTAGATGCTCGCACACTCATCCGCAATAACTAAAATTTAATGTGTTTGTTTATGCATACCATATAGTTTATTTCTGTTCTTGATTTAAAGTCGCAGTACTGCCACATCACTCAACCGGCCCTTTGTAGTCCCGGTTATGTTAAACATACAGTGGAGCGTGTTCGGTGTATGTTTCGTCTTTCTAATCAAAGGCAGACGTGGGTTTGTTATAATAATTTAGATCGCCTGGTCGGGTTATTCCAAATATTTGATCAAACACTTAACGCTGGATTTATTACCGGCTATTTATTTTGCGATAAATAGCCCGCAATAAACGGTAATAAGTTTCCAAGTTTTGTATAAAGTCTCTCAAGATTGTTTATTGATCGTTTTTTAATGAATCCCCTTACTGGAATAGGCTCCCGTTCCATCCATAAGAAGTATTTTTCAGCCTATATAAAAGTATTTAAAATAAAAATAAGAATGATCAAACCTACTGATAATGTAGGATAATGTAGGGTGTCCCAAATTTGACACATCGCCTTTGGTATCCTGGTTAATATAAGAGGTGGAAGTATGCCTAAATTAGGTAATTTTGCTGACGATTTCAAGTCACTAACAATGTATTCCACTTCTTACCATTTGCGAGATATTTGCGAAACTCTTAAACCTAGCCTTTTCTTCTGCCATAACGTAATGAATATTCAATTGAAGAGTTTCGAGGATAATTGTTTATTGATATTCACCACTAGCGGTGGTGGTGTCTGTCTTTTGCTTATGACTATCTTGTTTTTCTTCTAGCTTGTATTAGATTATTTTCTTATGTGTGTATCCTTAATGTAGTCTAAAACCAGTCGATAAATCTACAGAGCGATAACTTAAACTTTTAAGTTAGCAGTTCTCATGATTTCTATGCGGCTAGCTTATATTCAGGGATTAAAAATGCGTCAGAAATGTTACTTTAAAAGTAACATTTTTGGCCATATTTTTTATTGAATGAATGGATGTATACAATTTTCAGGGGTCAAAGACCTAATTGGTCAAAATTCATTGACATTTGACCAACTGGAATCCAATTGGAGTCTTAGTTGAATCCAAATAGCAAGTTTAAATTACGTTCTCGAGTTTTAAAATAAATGTGTGTGTAGTATGAGGACTTAAATCTAATTAAACTCTTTTTGAAATCTAATTTCAGAAGTCAAAGACCTCAGTGGTTAAAGTTTATTGATCTTTGTCATTATCTGATTCAAGTAGATTATTCATTCAACTGTACATATTATTTAAACGAAATAATATGTACTAACGTTTCTCGCGGTCAGTAATTAGATAGGTGATCTGTGAGTCACCCCTACAGTGGGGTCCCATCCCTTGAATAGGATGTACAGCCGGAGGTGTCTATGAGATGATGGGCTAGTAAAAGTTGCCTCACAACAAAGAGGGGTTCGATACAAAATTCCAGGTTGGGGGTTGTCCGTCTGCTGGTGGAAGTGACTGCACTTAGTCGCGGAAAAGAGACGGTTTATCTAATAGAAACAAAAAACTCTATATGTAATTGCCGTTGTATACCTATGTATTATTATCCAACTCAGAATTAAAATATTCCAGAATATACATGACTAATAAGCTTGAGACGTTCATTTAATATCTGATGTAATCAATCGTGGCTATTTCGTTCCACTCTGTGTAAACTTAATAACCGTTAAAGGGGTTAAAATACATAATTCCCACTAGAAAGCACGGCATCAGCGTAATCCTGGCGGTGCATTTTATGTAAATGCCGCCATATTGTACCGCCGTTCAGGGCGTTATCGCTGATTGTGGCGAAAGCCTCACCCCCGCCCTGTTAAGTAATTATTGTCGAGCGGCACGAGCGCGGGCTTTCACTAAACAGAGATAATGCCCAAAAAAATACCGCTAATTCCGAGCGTTATCTCCTGTCTTCGTCATCAAATGTGGAAGAGCGTATAAAGTGGATTTCTGTGCTGAAAACGGCCAACGCTACTTTTTGCGGGTGTTTGTAAAGCTAATGACTTCCAAAGGTTTATTAAATTTTGTTTACCTTCTAGAATACTGGGACTGACGTTTCTTTAGGTCTTCTACCAGAGCTGAAGGAAATAAAAAGGGCAGAAGTATTAGTTGGGGTTTTGTAACTTATAGTTAAATAGTATCCGTTGAGGATTGCATTATGGATAACTACTAGAGTCCGTGTAGGTTTAATGTTTTGATTACACATGCAGGGTGTGACAGATTATAATATTTTATTACCTGGGGGTTTCCAAAAGTGCAGCATTAAATTATAAATTAAAATTATTCAATGGGTAGGTAGTTGACCATGTTCAAAAATACGTCATCCTAATTACTTATATTTAAATTTGGCCCTACGTAAAAGGTCAAACACTTTTGGAAAGTGGTATATATGTTATATTGGTCTACAAGTAAATCAAAAACAAGATTGCCAATAAAATGTTTATTTAATTATTTCAAAAAACAGAAAGATACATTCTTTTAAAACAAAAATAACAAATAATGATTCTATACTATTACATTTACAAAAATCACAAATGCTGTAATATTGAAAGTTTTGCTGGATGGTTTTTCGGTTTTATAATTTGATTAGCTAATTTTAATGTAAAATAAGTACGGACTGCGGTATAACAATTAATAAAATAGTCCAAAGAAAATTTTTACGTGGATGACTAAAAGTTTATTTGCGAAATGATTTTTAGTGCTTTCCCAATGGTTCTGTGGCAAACTAATTCCTCAAATTTACTAATTAAAATATATTCTATTGATTTAAGATCACATCACAAGATTTAAGATCACAGAACGTGGCTTGTGTGCCAATTAAAGTGTTGAAAATTGCTGAAAATTTCACAATAATGATGTAAAAGATATTTTCTTAAACTATATATAGTTACATATTAAGGGAGTACCCATAGTACTATACCACAGGCATTTTATTAAACAAAAATAAAACATTCATAAATAATCACTTGTTTTTCTCATTCTATATCAATCACACCCAACATGTTTCAAGTGGAATGTGATCCACTGTGTAAATGTCTGGGTACCCAACGGTACCTGAGACGGATGAGGAGGGCGGAATAGGTAGCGCCACACGTGTTCGATAGTGGGATAACATATAATTCTGTAAACTTTACTATCATCTTGAATAGTAGCTATATATGCTCTCGGTTTGTGCCCTTTTCAGGCCTAAAAGTAACTTTCTGAACGTGTATAAGTATCTCAGAATCGCAAAAAGATCTCAAGATAATTTAAACAACTTCCAGTCTTCCGCGTTTTTATTTTCTGCTTTGCAGCAGGATATCTATTTGTGAACCTGTCGACCTCATTCCAAAGAATTCTAGTTCGATTGTTGCAGCCCGGCGAATATAAGCAGTTTGATAAAATATTTGGATAGGAAACGGATTCCTGCTTGCATACGATGGCCTTAATATGCACTTATGCTACGTCTTCTATAATCATATATAATTATCTGCGCGCGAGTCTTACTTCCTTCCTTTCTAATAGAACCTCTTCCGGAATGATGTAAACAAAACTCTACTATGGCAGCCACGGTATTGTAGCCATAGTATTTCGCACTATCAGTTGAAAAAGTGTTAAAACGTGATACAGTAATCCGTTCAATTCCATAGGCGTCGTCAGAAAAGTGAATAAACTAAATAATACAATTAATAATTAATTATTTATACGCGAAAACGTATTACTTATTATAATTGCATCAACAACAAACGCACTGCACTGCACTGTCAGGTGAAGTTTACGACAAAGTTGAACAGTTTTATAATTGTTTATATTAAGAGGTCGTCTGTATTGTTAGAGATTAACACGTCGATTCTAGGCGACGGGTGTGTTAAGTATAGAATGGGTATTCTTCATCAAATATAACATGATGTAGGTGCTGTTCCATTGCCGGGGCGTTTCATAAAGAGCGACCATGTGAAATTTGTTGTTCTCGGGGGACTTTGGTAAAAATCCGTAATTTTCTTAAAAGGAGACAAGTGCGTCTTCCGAGACGTCTTAAGTTTCTTTATTAAAAGGAAGTTTTATCGATGTATTGTTTTAATTTGTAAACATATTCAGGGCACTAAAGTTGTTTATTAGAATAGGGCACTAAAATATTAAAATATACAGGGTGTCCACCTAGTGCGCGTAAGTCCAATATCTGGGTTAATAAAAGAGATAACTTAATTTTTTTTTCTACAGGGTTGTCTAATATCCCGAGCTGCACAAAATGAAAAGATATTTACATATTCAGGGTGTTCAGTTTTTCCTGGACAGGTACCAACTTCATTTTTTTAAATGGAAACCTATATTTTTTATGGCATTATCGAATTCTACGTAAAAAATTAGTGGGACTTTGTGCATAACACTGCTATTGAAATATTGATAGTTTTCGAGATATTTGACTTTTAATTTTTTTTTCTTATGTTTCGTCACTTCTAATAGTTGACATAATTATGGTTGTATGACAGCTAGAAATTATTTTTTTTTCAGAAACTGTAGAGTGAAGATGGCTCTTTCGAAAAACGTATCAAAAGTTGACCTGCGATATACAGGGGGCAACAGAAATCGTGCCAAACCTGATGGTTTAAAATTTAAAAAATCTCGACTTTTTCAAATGGAACACCCTGTGTTTTATGATTTCATTAGATGCCTTTCTGTAGACTCTACAATTTTATAATAGCTTTCCCTATACCTAAGTTGCGTAGTTTTTGCAAAAAACCCACTTTTATGAAAAATACCCGATTTGCGCACGTTCCTTTCTCGGGAAAAACGCAGTGAGCGTCTGTCACGCAATAAAATTTGTGACAATCAGTTTACATGTCATTTCTTCTTTTACTGAATATTCACGTACGAGTTTAGAGTAAGTACTAAGCGTGCATACAATGAACTATTCAAAAGAAGAATTAGTGAAAATGGTTTATGCCTTAGGAGAAGCTCATGGAAATTGTTTGCTAGCAGCACGTATTTACAAAGCAAATAATCCAGATTTACAGAGATTTCCACGTGCTGACTGTTTTGAAAATGTGAAAGAAAGATTTGAAAGAACAGCAAATGCGAATTATGAGAAAACTACCAGGAGACATGACGGTAACAATGACGATATTCAGTTTAATGTTGTGGCGTCTGCTGTTGAAAATCCAAATATTAGTGTCAGGAAAATCAGTAATAATCTTGGAGTTTCCAAAAGCTTGACAAACAAGATACTGAAGAAGAATAATTTTCATCCGTATCATATTAAAAACCATCAAGCACTGTTACCTCAAGATCACCTAAACCGCCTGCAATTTTGCCACTGGGCATTGGATAAAATTCAGGAAAGTCCAAACTTTTTTATGAATGTCTTGTTTACTGACGAATCAACATTTTCAAACACATGCTTACCCAATCGTCGCAACTTTCATCACTACGCTGACAATAATCCAAGATTATTGAGGGTACTAGATAATCAGCATCGTTTCAAAGTGAACGTGTGGGCTGGAATTTGTGGAGAACATATTGTTGGACCGTACTTTTTTGAAGGCAATTTAAATGCCAATGTGTATTTGCATTTTTTGCAAAACGAACTTCTCCTTCTACAGCTACAGAATATGCCCGCTGATTATTTGGTTCAACAATGGTTTCAGCATGATGGTGCCCCTCCACATTCCACTTTGGCGGTACTGTGATTATTTTATTGTTGTAGTACTTTTCCTATTATCTATTCATATTTCAGATTAGAGAACACCTAAACCACGTATATCCAAATAAGTGGTTAGGTCGTGGTGGTCCAGTTCCTTGGCCTGCACGTTCGCCTGATTTAAATATTCTGGACGTTTTCTTGTGGGGTTATATCAAGGAGCGAGTATACGAAGTACCACCAACGGATATGCAAGACTTGAAAGAAAAGATCCAAAATGAGTTTCTAACCATAACGCCCGAAATGTTAAGAAATGTTCACATTCATTTTCGTCGTAGATTAATGCTTTGTGTTGAAAACAACGGTGGACATTTTGAGCATTTACTTTAGGTTAGCTTGCTTGTATGAGTATTGCGTATTCTTTTTTCAATACTCTATGTATATTCATCCATTTCACTAATAATTTTTCTAACTACGGTAACACCGTTTGGTTTTCAATATGATACGTATGAAACTTCTTCTTCAATATCTTATTTGTCGAGCTTTTGAAAACTCCAAGATTTCTACTGATTTTCTGATACTACTATTTTTGGATTTTCAACAGCAGAAACCACAACATTAAACTAAATATTATCGTTGTTACTCCCATGTCTCCTGGTAGTTTTCTCATAATTCCCATTTGCTGTTCTTTCAAATCTTTCTTTCACATTTTCAAAACAGTCAGCACGTGGGAATCTCTATAAATACGTGCTGCTAGCAAATAATTCCCATGAACTTCTTCTAAAGCATACGCCAGTATGCAGTACGCAGTTTTGCTAATTCTTAATTACATGTAGAGCTTTTATGATTTTTTACTTTTATTTACAAATAAATGGTAACTTTCCATAAAGACTTGTTTATTAAACTGAAATTATCTAAATTTTTCAGTTATTTTTATTTTAAGAAGTGTAAACTAATACATTTTATAAAAATAAATAGCCTTACAATATTTTTTCCGTCAAAGGAGTGCGCAAATCGGGTATTTTTCATAAAAGTGGGTTTTTTGCAAAAACTACGCAACTTAGGTATAGGGAAAGCTATTATAAAATTGTAGAGTCTACAGAATGAAATCTAATGAAATCATAAAACACAGGGTGTTCCATTTGAAAAAGTCGAGATTTTTTAAATTTTAAACCATCAGGTTTGGCACGATTTCTGTTGCCCCCTGTATATCGCAGGTCAACTTTTGATACGTTTTTCGAAAGAGCCATCTTCACTCTACAGTTTCTGAAAAAAAATAATTTCTAGCTGTCATACAACCATAATTATGTCAACTATTAGAAGTGACGAAACATAAGAAAAAAAAATTAAAAGTCAAATATCTCGAAAACTATCAATATTTCAATAGCAGTGTTATGCACAAAGTCCCACTAATTTTTTACGTAGAATTCGATAATGCCATAAAAAATATAGGTTTCCATTTAAAAAAATGAAGTTGGTACCTGTCCAGGAAAAACTGAACACCCTGAATATGTAAATATATTTTCATTTTGTGCAGCTCGGGATATTAGACAACCCTGTTGAAAAAAAAATTAAGTTATCTCTTTTATTAACCCAGATATTGGACTTACGCGCACTAGGTGGACACCCTGTATAATTTCATTAAAATTTTAAATAAAACGTAAGGTACTCGGGGTAAATAGGGATATTCGGTTAGGAAAAACTGAGGTAAAGAAAATTTTATCCGATGTTCTTGGTATATTTTGTTAATTTTACATTTTTCCGGAAGGAAAGCAGAGTATAAAAAAAATTAAATTATATTTTTAGACACTTAATGTAACAAATAAATAGTTCTAAGAGACAAAACCCATGATGTTTCTTATTACAAATTTCGCATCGGTTACCAAATCGAATGCAAATAATTACTGCTCGTTTATCGAAATGAATTCAATAAAGGCCTAAATAGACGTCACTCGTGCTCTAAATTACTACCAATTTTCAAGTGGCTGTTTGCGATAGCTTTTAGCAGCAAGTGTTATTGATGGCAATGATGGCACATTTGACACTATTTTCGGTGAATCTTTGAAGGTGACGTTTGCGTTACATATTAACTTTATAAATAAACCGTTTTCCCGCAAACTGATCATGAGACATCGATAAACACGAATTTATTTCAAGATGAATGGCAATCACCTCGAGTGTTTGTGACGATTGATAATATCAGTTTTTAAGTAGATATTAATATCGCAGGATGTTCTACGGGGGAAGTTCTTTTTATTTAAAGCAACGTTGATTATTATCAAAGTCTACATATATTCTAATATATGTAGACTTTGTTATTATCACCGCCATTCCATTATCAGTTATCTGTAAATTAACAATAAAGCATAAAAAGTATCAGTTAAATAAAACACTAAACATTTCTGCTTACACATAATTTATGAAAAATACTTTGAGTAATTTACTGCTACCTGATGCTATACAGACTGTGTACCACACCGCCTATTATGGTCTGGGTTCAATACCCACCTCCGGCACTGGCAATGCTGGTGGGTATGGGGTGTTTGTCTGCGTAGTATGGGGATTCCATAATTTATGTGATGTTTTTAATATACTGTTCGGGAGAGAATAACCAAGTAAAATTGACCTGGGTACCGGGTCAATGCAAATATAAGTAAATGAGGAGCCGATGCACTGGCTAAAAGGCTCAAGTATACAGTTTATAGGGCCCGTACCAGTAATCGGGCTTCAGCTTAGGTATGTAACGAGGTCTATTGAAAACTGGATCAAGAAAAGATCAGAGGAAGAATGGTCGAACGGGACTGGGCTGCGACAACCCAGGCTCTTAATAATTGAAGGGCCTTGATCGGACGCAACTCGATCAATACTTGCGCTAAGTCGTAACAGCATAAGGATTGTCACGGGACTGCTGACAGGTCACGGACATCTCAACAGGCACCTTACACTATCGGCGTTAGTGACACTAGAAGGTGCAGGTTTTGCGGACACTATGACGAGGCCTCCAAACATCTGGGTGCAACATTTCTCCTGCCCCAGGACATTAGAGAACTTCCCCTAGAACGGGTGTTGACCTATGCGCATAGGACGGGTCTCTTCCAATAGATCTCGACTAGGGGCAGACACAATTGGTCAAAAGACCTGAGTGCTGCGGGTAACCGCGCCGCCTTCCAACAACAACAACAACAACAATACACTGTTCAATACAAGGCTACTAAATTTGCACTGCGAGATGTTTTCTTAGTTTGCATCAAGTGAAGGAATTGATACTGAAAAACATACCATTAAAATAATACCAAAAAAAAACGGTTGACTAAGTTTACTTGGTTCAATGCTTTTAGTTAGTTCTTTTTACTATTGTTACTTATAAGTCAAATTTGGTATATAAATTTAAAGAGGTACCCAGTACCTGTATATTTTTAGATTTGTATCCCTCACGATCATCGAGCAAATAAAGCAACTACCCTCTACCCATGATAACATAATTGTGCTGCTATTATTATTATTGTCCTCCTGGAAACATTGTTGAAAATATTAACAAACATTAATGATTTTGTGGTAGACAAAACGCTTTGATATACATCTGGTTGACTTATATAAAATACTGGTATAATTAAAGAACTATTCAGTTGTATCAATAATGGTTCTATAAACGTCAAAATTCGAATAGTCCACGTATATCATCAGCAGCTGATTAAGCGGTGAATCATTTGTTTTGCCATTTTTGAGAAATTGTGTAAGATATTATCTACCGCATTAATGTTAATTACGTTCAATAGATAACTATTCTAAGAAATAAGAATAAGTACCTAATTTTTTTTTTATTTGAAAAGAAATGATTTGACTATCACATGCAACAGAAATGGAATTCACTATTTTTAACTGTCATATCAAATAACGTTAGCAGTCAAGGGTAAACTTGGATATTTTTGCAAAAACACTGATTAACACAGTATTGCCAACAATGTAATCTATTTTACAAACATCTGCAATATAATAATTATTTATTATATTATGAACGTGGCTCTTGTTTGGTCTCACAAATTATACACGTACAAATGCTTGCATACTAAATATTTGTTTTACTAATTACCTTATCTGTTCTTGTGCTTTGTTAATGATTATCGCCATGGAGATTGTTTGCCTAGTTCTTGTGACATCCAGCAATCATTTTAGCGACTACATTTCAGTTTTAAAGTTACATTATATAGGTACAACAAAGGATGTTCACAATGTTCACATCATGCGGGAATAAAACAATATTTTACGAGCTGATACAGGGGCGGCTGGTGCATAGGTGCTGCAGAACTGCCAAAAATTTCTTATGTTTATTTAATTATTTATACATTTAATATATCATTTTTATAATAACAATAATATATTATTTTACTATCGCTATATTTGAATTAGCGGCGTGACGTGTTACTATTGTGTGAAGCGAACGCCTCTGACCACAGACCAAATCTCCGACCGACTTACAATATCAGCGAAGCCAATACAATAGACCAGACAAATTCTCTAATCGCTGTCGCGGCATCCTTTACATTGTTTAACTGGGCCACATGAGGCAGTTCTGTGTATAATACGAGTGTGTTTTGTGTTTTAAACTTATTATTTATATTGACAATGAATTTAGTTCACAATTTGATTGATATGAAGAGATTTTTTAAATACACTTACGAGAAAAAATTGAATTAAAAAATAAAGATAGACATTTGCCAGGCATTATTATTGAAACGGCAGGTGTTAGTCCGGGAAAAACGTACCTACAAACGCCAATGAAGAGTGAAATTTATTTAAGAAAATATTGGATTTGCGGGTTTAATAAAAAACGCATTGTTTTGCTTTCTTTGTGTACTTTTTGGCAGCGATACAGCATGGCCGAGGGAGAGGTGACATAGTAAGTACACCTGATTGAAAAAATAAAAAACGTGACTCATTTCAAACTCAAAAAGCCATTTTACTTATTCGGAACTACTAATATTACAGCTTAGTTGTTAGATTTAGCTTATTGAATAAATTATTTACAAAACATAACGACAATGTTATAAAAAAATAAGAGTTTTATCCAAGATTAGAAATTGCATAAAATTTTGCGGCGCTTTTGAAATGGCGTTGAGACTGTTGAAAGGATATTACGAATCTGATACAACGGATCGTAGAATCGAATTTACTTTATAGGAAATAGGTAAAATCACCATTTGAAGAACGTCTGCTTTATTTAATCACGAGCCGCCCCTGAGCTTATAAAACTGAAAATAAAAGGGGTATTTATTTCTATGTAGCAGGGCTATGGAAATCAAAGGGTAAAAGATTTTATAGTGTTAACAAAAATCTGGCTCGACGCCAATCTGTATAATTTATATTTATGTTGTGTTATCGAATAAAATTTTCCCGAATTGGGATCCCAAGACTGATTTATTCGGTACATCACATTTCACGTACTTTAACAAATTTCACCCAATAAAAGTAAGTATCCGTTAAAACTAAGCAGTTATCGTTTAAAATTATATAAAATGGGCAATAAAGTAGATTTTCATGTGATATTGTTAAATTAAACAATGCCAGAAACTCAATTAATTGTCACAAAATAACTAAATAATTATTTAGGGATATTTTGTGCACGCTAACTGCATTGGCTCATACGGAAAAACAACTAATTTTAGGGGTCGCCCAAACGTACTAGAAACTGGTGGTTATTCTTTTATATTTGTAAATTAAATAATACTGACATACAGCGACTGATGCACAACAAAAATCTCTTAAATTGCAGTCGTCCAGTTCGGTTTTTGATGAAAACGTTAGCTTCTTGACTGATTGTATTTGCAATGCGACATCTATACAGGGTTATTCAGAACTTATCCATAATAAAATTTGGGGATGTTTAACATACATGTACAAATGTGGTAGTGCAAAAAAAAATTTTTTTGGCGGGGTCTAAAAACTATTTAAAAATTTTTCATTGCACGCCGCTGGATACTGGTCCACTGTAATGGAGTGACCTTGGGACTGACAATGCAAACTAGCTAGCACGAAAAAACTTCAGAAGATCTGAGAGTATACCGACACCCGGCGCAAAAAAGATTTGCAGCGTTTTTACTGTAAAATAAACTTAAAGATAGATAGATCTGACCAAAGTGACGTGTCTTTAAAATGAATAAAATTTAGTTACACTAATTTTGAAGAATTGCGCTACTTGATTACTAGGTATTAGAAACATGAAATTTATAAAAAAATTGCACATACCTTGTTACAAAAGCTTTTCGAAATAATATTCCTCGACTTGTACACAATTTTGGGCACGCCTTATCCAATTTTGCCGCACTAAAGCGAATGTTCCTCCTGGTTGCTGATCTTGTAAACGCAAATTATTAAGTAAATTGGGGATTTTCAGCATTTTGCTGCAACAACCACTCACAAAACCTAACTGTCGATGTGTCAGTGTGTCGATTGGGAAATCGTTCCGCATACAAGCGCGAAGCTGCCAATGAATTTTGTCCAACTTCGCCATAAATAAGAATCATGTCCATTAACTCAGCATTACTGTACACATGAGCCATTTTGAAAATTTTACAGTTTAACACTCCTACAGACACACATAGACTGACGACTCATAGACAATCGAAATATTATCCCCACTCCAACTCTATTCGCCAGGCGTTCGCCAGGTACAAAAACTGTTGTTTACTGTTTTTTGAAGGAATGTGATATATCAGATGTCGTTGAAGTACAGTTGCCCAGCTACGTAGTCCTTTATAATGGTATAACTTTAAACATTGTTTACGGGAAATCCTAAGACTTTTATTATAATTTTTTTGGTGATATCGATTTCTTATTTAAGGATGCACATATCCTCAAAGTTTTAGAGATGAGTTCTGAAAAATCCTGTATATGTAAGGGTAGCCTGAGTTTAATGCCAATATCCATTGACCCTGGTCATGACCTGGGTTGGTTTGGGGCCGAGCGGTTTGATCGCTCTTTACTCTCCATCGCTGTAGGCCTGAACTGCCTCGTAGAGGTGGACCCCATCCTTCACCAACCCCGATCACAAAAAGTGATCGGTGTGGGCGATTCGTGGGGTCTCCTCCTGTGCTAGCTCTACCCTGCAGGCTAGATGAATATTTTAATTCGTATTTTAACTGCTTTATCGGCAAGGACGTGCAAGCAGCCTCTTAAGGGGCAACAGATAGTCAGGGAACATGCATTTTATTATTGTGTCTGTTATTGGGTATCTTGCCGCAGAAAATGTTGAAAATATTACCAAAATGTCTAGATAACAAAGAGAATGACCGAATAATACTGTAAATAAATAGTTCAGATAATATCCATTATATATTATCTGATGATGACAGTGTGTTGAAGGTTATATTTATATAAGTTTTAGACGGCCAACTGTTTAACAGATGTTTTAAATACATTTTGGGATGGTAATAACACCGTATTTTTATCAGAAATATTATTTTAAATTTTGAACAGTGGCGTCACAGTATTTTTAGTGAAGGTGCATGAACTGCTCCACATCTGCTCTAATGAAAATCATCGACTTCCTCAATTGATACACTAAATATATAAATGTTGCTTGTTTTATCACCTGAAAAAAAAAATAATAAAACAGAAACATATGAACTGAAAGAAATTTGTAGCGTGTTTTTTAGTGCCTCTAAATACTGGATATGACCACAGTAATACAATATCTCAAATGAACAAAATACAATATTTAATTTATGTGGATTAGAATAAAAAATTACTCGATTTGTATCCGATCCATCATTCCAATTAACCTTTTGTAAATATTGCGTTAATCTTTCTGAATCTCATCCATAATGAGCGATTGAGTGTGACTCAGAAGAATTCTTTGAATGAATACGATTTACAACTTGCGCAACTGTGATACACAACTGGTTTCCATACAATGGGAAAGAATTAAACTTATTTGTGGTAAAGAACCTGTGTTTATTTGCGGTCAAAATATAAAATGAATTATTTCCTTTTGTTATTTTCGTTTTACCTAATGATTGTAATTAATTTCTTTGTTAAAAGTGATTTGGTGGTTTATATTATAGAATTATTATTTCACAGCTTCTTAATATTTATTTCGGCCCTCTCCCACTGGTTTAAAGAACCTTTTGTACTTTGCATTTAACTCCACATCTTCAAGGTGTTTTTAGTGCAGTTAGAGTTAGTTTATAGAGTGCAGTGCAATTTAGTTGGTAGAATCGGCATGTCTCTGTTGATCTGTCACACTCAGAATGTCTGTCAAAAATTATCCTAACGTAGTAGCATCGATAACAAAGGTATTGAGTTAACCAATGGTAGTAGGTCTTCCATTTATTTTTTTATGGATTTCCACAACACATGAATGAGTACCTATATTGCTGAAAATCACTGCACCCTTCAAGAGATTTATGTGCATCCATTTACTAAAGAGTTTAAATCCAAGCAAATGTAGGGTTACGATGACATTCAAAGGGATGTATTCTACTGTTACATAATTATCGGAATGAGGTCTGAATGTATTAAAGATTTTCGTGTATATTTTGACCCAAAGCTAAGCTTTACAAAGCATATTAGATATTATTATCTTCTTTTGGACATATTTCGTACCACTCTTAAGCAAATCAAACGTTATGCTGACGTGTAGCAGTTTTAATTTGTAGTATACTCAACAAACCTCTACACATTTTTTTTTATGTGTATTATTTATGTATTTATACTTTTATACTTTTACTACTAATATAATGTTTTTCTATTGAATTTGTATATGATATAAAATTCGTGTTTGTGTACTTATCTCTGCCACTGGATATCCTTGTATGTACAATATGTATTACATTTTGTTTTATTGTAGCGAATTTACACTGTCAAAAAAAAATTATTATATACGTTTTTCCCACTCTGTAGTTGGATTTTTTGTAAGGTGCTGTATATAAATAAATTAAAATAGATAACACTAGCAAGCGTATCGCTAATAGGTATGCAATATAATGTAAGTTCGGAGTTTATTTACTTTGTCTAAATTCTAGTGCTAAAATTTGCGCAATCTGAGAGTTCCTATAATACTTTTAAAATATAAAATATTAAGAATTAAACATATTTTTAAAACAAAATTCCATTCACTATAATATGTGTTTTTTTATTTATTTTACAAAATGTTATTATTAGGTAGTTAAAGTTGACCTTGTAAAAAAATAATGTAGTCAGCTTATTAGATTTGTAGGTGTTGCTGGACAGCTCCGTAACGTGACATGTTTTACACCTATGCTATAAATAGTTATATTTGTATCAGGAGCGTAAACAAGGCATCTTTTTTCCCGCGATGTTATTTGGAAAAGTTAAAAAAAAATCCGTTTTACACATGGAATAGATAGTTCAGCTTTGAGCTGGTTCGCATTATCGCGGAACCGTACAACTTGTCACAAAGTGAGTCACACAGTGGCTAATAAACAAATAATAGCGTAAATAAACCAAATAAATATCTACATGTTCATAAACCAAATAACTTAAATATATCAAACATCAGTTTGCTGTGCAAAATTTAAACAAATTACCAGAGAAATAAAAATGGAAGGCTTCTAAGACATTTTCAAGGAAGAAGTAAAAGGTTTCTTAGTCCTACAAATAAATTCTAAAAAATACTTGATCATACGTAAATATTATTAAAAATCAAATGAACATGTTCATTGAATATTATTATTACTAGCGACATTGCCTGCTGAAGTCAAGAGAAAGAAAGTTTTCCAACCGTTTCCAGAACAATAGGACGATGTTATTAATAAAAATAACGTTTGTTTTTATGTGCCTAATTGCACAAGGAAATGTTTGTCATGCCTTCTACAATATTCCAGGACATGTTTCTCAAAAGATACATATTTGCTCCTGTGGCAATTATTTTCATTTTGTCTGTTTTATCACATACAAAATTTTCTTGTCTGTGATAAAACTGCTTCTGATTTTTAATAGGGGGGCATTGCTGCGCATTTAACAACTAGTGCCAAGTGGCATTAAATCTTCCTCTCGAAATACCACCCTTCGGGCTTCTGGCAGGCCCGCTGCATCCTGAAGGTCGCTTGAAAGGGAGCGGAACACAAAGGCGGCCGGGAATTCGTACTTCGCAGTTGATTCGACCTTGAGGCGGTGAAAGTTCAAGAGCGAAGTTTGGAAGGATGTAAACAGTTCCAGACCGGAGGCGCTTACAGCTACGCCCTCGGAAAGAAAATGAGGCGTATATACGAAAGGTTTCATTCGAAGAGTTATTATTATAACGTGCTCAAGTTCGTGCACAACTGTTGCAAATATTATTTCACTCAAAGGTACAGGCAGAAATTATATCTAGTGTTTGTAATCTCTGGTACACGTTCTTTCTCAGACAGCTAACATATACAGTGTGTCTCCTGCTGGTGCAGCGGAGTAACTACCTGTGCACTGATCCTCGGGAATTATTAGCTTCTTCCCTAAATGTTCAGGGACATAGCTCCGGTTAGCTCTGGGCTCAAGGCGTGGAATGGATTTTACTGTTAAGCTGAATTTATAAAAAATTGGGCACCAGGTAATTTAGACAAAAAATTATATGAAGTTTGTGAATGCGTAAATGTCAGAACAAACAAATTAATTTAAGATAAAATTGTATATTAAATAAAATTTATTTACAACGTTAGCAAATTTAAATTCAATTAAATGACTCTACAGCCTGATGGGCGACAAAATTTTACAAAAAAATAAATTTACTGGGCTGGGTTCACCAGTCTTCGGGCCTACTTATGGAGTTATCTCACCATTAGCCTCTCCTAGGTTAAGCAGGAACTCCTGTCCAAATCCACGTCTAGCTAGACTTGCTGTGGATGGATGGATCGATGTAATTATCCCACGGTGCTCTTGAATTGGAGGACTACAATGATCTAATGTAGCTATGGTGCAGGTAGTGGCTCCAAAGTAAAAGTAGGTACATGAAAAAATGTGGTATGATTAGCCCAGTCCCAGAGGTGTACAAAAATGATCCAGGAATTCTAATTTTGTCAACGATCAGACGGTATAGATTAACTATGTCTGAAGGACGGTATATAAAAATTTTAATATAAAACAGTAACTTACTAACGATACTATCTACCGCAATAAAAATTACCAAAATTGCAGTAACAAAGTCTGTAACTGTGCTACACAAAACCTAGTGAACATAAAATGTGAAAATTTTGAATTAATACATGAGATCGTTTAATTGCAATAATAACAATATTAAGTATAATGAAATAATAAAAAAAATGAAGGTGAGTCGGTCTAGAATACCAGCGAGTAATCAAAAAGAAAATTTCTGGATATAATAGGTTCCGTAATCATCAGCCAACGCTATAGTATATAAAAAAATTAACCCCATGGTTATATATACACCAGCTCAAATCAACCCAGGCTCCTCAGAGAGAACCGAATTTTGCATACAGGGTACAATTTTCTTTAAACAGATTCAATTTATGAAGAAAATTAAATGTACTCACCTGTATACAAACTTCAGCTGCAACCTCGTGAATCCACCCCAAAGGTGTCTGTCCTAAGACGTTCCGCAGAATCCGATGGTTCACAAAGATAGTAGAAACCTGAGGAAGATTAGGCCAGCGTCTCAGCAACTCTGCAAAAATAAAATTTGAACAGAAATCTACACCACGCGTAAAATAAATTTATAATCACGTATCTCGTGACAACCACAAAAATATACTTAAATATCGACTGATACGATGATCATAGATAATAATCTATTATATAAAACCCCGATCACTAACAATGGTGATGATAATTCAAGATTCAAATTAAATTAAAAATTTAGAACATGTGCTTTCAATAAGCGTAAAAATTGTCAACTTGCTCGTACCTATCTGAAGACCGACTGTCGATTTTTCGTTAAAAATCTAACTTCCTGGCTGCGGCGTTCCTACTTTTTCATAAAAGTGACCAATCAGAAACACTTTAGAGGTAGACAACACATTACAAGGTGGAGCATTATGGGTTCCTGGTATTCAGGGATAAAATCTTAAGGATTTGTGATATTAATACAAAAGGGAACAAAATGATTAAAATTTTGTTACACCTGGCGATTTTGAAAATCGACCAAAAAAATTGGATATCTACATGCGAATAACTTTTGGGGATCAGAATTTGTTGTTGGGTTTTGTGTTGTTATATGTTGTTAAAAACTTACTTTAAAAAACAGTTTTTCTAAAAAGTTTAGTTATGAATATCTATTTTGACAGAAAGTTCGGAGGTCTCTGAGACATGGCACAATATACAGGGTGTGACACATAATTAATTGTAAATAATGAAATGGGTGATTTTCTCTTGAGTTTAACGGCTTTTTATTGGTTTGGCATGTGTTACATGTAACATGGTGCAGAGGGTGTACACAACATTTTCACGATATATCTAACGTGGTCTTGAAGGGGGTTGGAACCTTTGGTGTGAAGATATCACTGACGTAGTTGTCACCAAAACACTATAGTGCACTTGACGCCCATTTCGCCAACCAAGTTGGCATCATCTGGAGATGATTAAAACTACATGATGAGATGTTTTGTATTAGACAGTATGATTTAAAACTAAATAAGTACCTAAATTGAAAGAATCCTTACAATAATTAGCAGGGATAAACAAATTAAACGGTTTTTAGTAAGGTTAAGGTCATTGATTAGTAGAATTCGACATACCTATGGTCCTATGGACACGTAAGTAGACCGTGGAGGTGGGGAACCCTTGTCTCATCGAACTACGTGCGCGTAACGGGCTGCTATACATGGACAAATATTAAAAATGTCTCATCGTCCGAGCTATGCCCATCAAATTAAACATTTTCCTGTAAAAAAGTGTTTGTGAGAGGAATTTGTTGGGCTGGAGTTCTTCTCAGTGTAGAATGCATTTTTATTGAAAGTCGAATGCATAATAGAAGTCGACGTAGGTAGGTAGGTAAGTATACCTTTCACTTGCAACGAAATGAGACTGAAAAGTTTATTTTAATATATTTAACATGGTTAAATTATTTTTAAATTTCTTACGACGGTCACAGATCCAGCTTTGCACTACGTCTTTTCGATGTTATTGCCGAAGTCACGTTTTTACCATATGATTTTATGTTTATCTGCAAGATACCTGCTTTAATTTCTTTACAAATATATCTGCCACTTCCTGTACCCCATACTATTTTCAAGTAGATTTCTGATTCAGAAGTAAGTACCAATTTACAATTTCAGAATGTACATAACGTTTAAAGTACAGTTGTCGCCAGTAAAGATTTCATGGCGAGATATTTTCAAGTTTGAAGGTATGAAAATTAATTGATATACATACCCTTCACGATGGGCATTCCATTAATTTTGAACTGTGCAGGCCATCGTTTCAGTCCAAATCTCCACGTAAAGGGCGACTTGAGGCCGGGCGCGCGTTTGGTCTGTCCGGCGCGAACTGCGAACTTTCAACATGTTCAATATTTTTAACTGCACAGGCCTCATGCCACGACAAGAACTGTATCGTGAAGTGCGGGAGTCGGCCGAGTTCATCGAAGACAAAGACAAAAGTATTTAAAAAATGTGAGAAGAAACAGACATCAATACTGGTTGTGGGTTGAAGCGTGCGATGATCATTTCAGTGGCGTATAATTTGTATAATCTTCTGGGTGGTTTTCATTAATGCCGCAGTAAGTGAAGATGATTTGATTCATTCCTTCTGAGGTACCATTCTTAACTCCACAATCTCTTTCTCTTTTTTGATTTAATATCTGCTTCCTCTTCCTCTTTCATACTGAAAAGTAGAATAGTTGTCATTTTTCTCTTCTTCAACGACACCATATTTTCACTACACCTATAGATAGTTCGTCTTTCGATTTCGTCGAGGAACTGACAAGAAATACATTCCGTTCAACTGAACGTGTAGGGCTAAAAGAGCGGCACAGTTCCCGTCTTGAGGCACGAACTGTCAGTTTCGGCCCGCAGGCCAAATCGTTACGTGAAGCAACCGCTTTAATATTTTATAGGAAATGTCTGTACACCATTTCATGTAGAAAATGTTAATTTTTATAAATTGATTGCGCGTATACGTGCTTGTATTTGTATTGATTTATGTGCGAACGAATAATAAACAACATTGTATTTTTCAAAACAAAGTAGCCTTTCGATTATACAGCCTCGGGCTCGGTTATTCCGTTTCCGTTTTCATCTGAAAACACTGTTTGCTTAATAATGTGTAACATCTCCTGAATAATGCATGGACTTTTACATTATTATTTGTATTAATTAGAATTTTATTTATGAATATACACAATGACGTGATTATTTTGCACGCTGGAGTGAACATACTTGCGCAATGTTGTTTAACATCCGTACAGTAAAATAGAAAACAATATTTCGTATCTTACTATTAGTACGAATTTCTTATATTATCTCGATATTCTGCTACAATAACAAGAGTATAAGTCCTTTGTTCCCAAAATATTTCAAAGAGGCCTTATTCAGAATTTATCTCTAAAACTTTGAGGATATGTGCATCCTTAAATAAGAAATCGATATCACCAAAAAAATTTATAATAAAAGCCTTAGGATTTCCCGTAAACAATGTTTAAAGTTATACCATTATAAAGGACTACGTAGCTGGGTAACTGTACTTCAACACATCTGATACTTTTCTACCACATTCCTAAGAATGTGATAAAAAAAAGTAAACACGTTTTTGTCTGGAACGCCTGGTTAAAACCGACCGAATAAAAACGCTGCAAATCTTTTTTGCGCCGGTGTCGGTATACTCTCAGAACTTCCGAAGTTTTTTTTGTGCTAGCCAGTTTGCATTGTCAGTCCCAAGGTCACTCCATTACAGTGGACCAGTATCCAGCGGCGTGCAATGAAAAATTTTTAAATAGTTTTCAGACCCCGCCAAAAAATTTTTTTTGCACTACCGCGTTTGTACATGTATGTCGAACATCCCCAAATTTTATTATGGATAAGTTCTGAATAACCCTGTATACGTTATTATTGGACCACAGACAGCACCCAGGAAATCCTGATGTTCGTGAGATACGGAGTATCTAAAACTTAAATGGTATAGCGGCTGTTCAGTTTACTGAAAACATTCTTTCAAACAAAAGTATAACAAATGAACCTTGTAATCTAATTCTGTCCCTCAGATCTTTCTATTCATTGAATTCATAAAGATTTTATAAGTTGTGACGTTTACAATGAAATTCCAAGTGGTGTGTTGCCTAATCATGTTATTAAGTAACTGTTTTGATAGTTCTTAGCTCCTTATTTGTAGCCTGATGATTGGCCGGTGTCAGTGACTCCTGTAGTATTGTAAAATGGCATTTCTGAAATAGTTTAGCGACATATTTAAAACAATTTACGAGCGGTACGTGTCCAAAGTAAAAATAAATGTTAGAAATGAGAAAGTGAGTTGAACGTGTTGCCATTATTTAATAATATATTAATTATAATATAAGAATAATGAAGTCATGAATACCAGATGGTGTTATTTTATTGTTAGATATAAATCATCCGGTGGTGACTAGATGCATTGGAAAGTACGTATGCCTAAAAAAATTAATCTAGGAATACATTTTCTTTTAATATCTTCTACTATCTTCATGTTGCTTATTGTAGTACCTACTACTGACTAACATTGAAGTAAACATCAAATAAAATAAAAAATTGTACCAGAAACATTTACAAATAAAAGTGCACAAACCCAGCGGTGTATCAAATTCACACAATCCGATTTGTTACACCGTTGAGTGAATTGTATCCCTCAGCAGTTATACAGGGTGTATTTTTTAAAGGTAAACACCCCTGTACCTCCGTTATTAAGAGATTTACACTATATGTTCTTTGGAACTTTTTTCATAATTTTTTATAAACTATTTGATAATGTGTCCACTTACGTTTCATCACTTCCGGTTTCACCGGAAGTAACCCCAATTTCAAAATTTAAATGGGACACCCTGTATATCTTCATCCAGTATTGTTTATCATTCAATTTCAAATAAATTTGCAAATGGAACTACATTTCTAAAATCAAAAACAACGTTGCTATTTAAAAAAAAGACTAATTTCTATGTAATTTGACACACAAATTTCTAACAAATTTGAAGTACATAGTAGGCGTAAAATAAATGAAGGATAGGTTGTTTGGTTGTCAATAATAGTTTTAAGTCCTATAACTGCTGTCACTTTTTAATAGTTCGTGTATTGTTTAAAAAGTTAAAAATAATAATGGAAGAAATTGAAGAAAATTATAGTAACGAAGATATGTTTGAAATAATTGTTCTTTTTGGTATGTGTAACAAGCGTTACAGAGAAACATGTAGACAGTTTAACCTCAGATACCCAAATAAGAAAAAGCTTTATTATAAGACACTTAACTCTCTTATAAATAATTTAAAAACTGTTGGAAAATTTTAAGTAAAAAGAAGACCCAATAATATTGTTGGAAACGAAGAAGTCCAGATACAGGTATTATTATCAGTAACTGAGAATCCAAATATTTCTCTTCGACAATTGTCTAATTTATATGAAATTTCTCATTCAAGTGTACGTCAAATTTTGAATACAAATAATTATAATTGTTACAAATATGCACTTCATCAGCATTTGCATGTGGGTGATACACAAAGAAGAATTGATTTTTGTGAATGGTTTATAGTTAAAAGTCAAGAGAATTTAGAATTTTTGAAAAACATTTTGTGGAGAGCCCATATTTTTATGACGAAAATCTTAACGGTCACAATTATTTAAATATTCTTCGTCAAATTGAAAACAACTTTTTGGATAATATTCCCCTCGCGAGTAGAAGAGAAATATTTTTCCAGCATGACGGTGCTCCGCCTCATAATACCGATGCAGTCAACATCTATTTAACAAACACATATGACGACAAATGGATTGCAAATGATGGTCCATTCAAATGGCCAGCGCGCTCGCCAGACTTAAACCCCCTAGACTTCTTTTTATGGGGCTACATTAAAAATCAAATTTGTAAAAATGAATGGCATAGTAAGGAAGCAATGCGGAATCGAGTTGAAGAATTGTTACAAACTATAACCGCAAGAAATGATATTTAGGGCGACTCAACGAATTTTACAAAGGGGGGAGGCTTGTCTTAATCATGGCGGTGGTATTTTTGAAAATAATTTGTAACGATTACAATTTAGTAAACATTATAAGTTTGTTACTTATTGTTCATTAGCTTTTACTTAATTTAAATGACGCAGTACATTAGTTATAATAAAATTTTCTTTTTTAAATAGCAACGTTGTTTTTGATTTTAAAAATGTAGTTCCATTTGCAAATTTATTTGAAATTGAATAATAAACAATACTGGATGAAAATATACAGGGTGTCCCATTTAAAATTTCAAAGTTGGGGTTACTTCCGGTGAAACCGGAAGTGATGAAACGTAAGTCGATACATTATCAAATAGTTTATAAAAAATGATGAAAAAAGTTCCAATGAACATATAGTGTAAATCTCTTAATAACGGAGATACAGGGGTGTTTACCTTTAAAAAATACACCCTGTACATAAGGTTTGTTCCAACAAGGAATTATGGCATTATTGTATTGCCTAGAAATAATGCAAGAACTTTATGCATCAGTTCTGCACGCAGACGTCAGTTTCGTAAGGGCGTGTTCTCACCGAAAGCGACTGTCGACAGCAACGCATCAACAACGCAACTACGGTTTCTGTTGCGTTGATAACGTGTACTTACTGGAGGCAACCCTTATTAAGGTCAGTTTCTCAGTTAGTGTCTAGGGGTCAGTTGTGAGAGAAATGTCGTCCTCATCAGATGAAGAAATTGCTGCTGCAACTTGCTACTAAAAAGGCGTAAAAAAAAGAAAAATTGGAAATTTTGGATTAACCCTTTTTATACGATAATTTTGGGACCTAGTTTCTTACACAGTAGCTCAGGAATTAAATCAGGATCCTGTTAAATTTCACAAATTTTACCGTATGAGCAAGCGTACATTTCAAATTCTGATAAAAATATTAAAACCTGAAATAAGCAGGAGAGATACTAATTACCGCAAAGCAGTAAGTGCTGAAGAAATTGTCCATATTTACTAAATAAAATACTACTACACAGTCTACTACCTACGTATTTCCAACGAAATTTGACTGCGACTGACGATCGCAACGCGGACACTGGCACTGCTAGGCAACCAGTTTCTCATTGATTGGATTGCCGTTGAGTTCAGTTGCAGCCAATGGAAACACGTGCATTGAAATATTAGCCCTGCATCGCGTTGGGTTGCTGTCGACGGTTTCTTTTGGTGAGAACACGCCCTAACGTTTTCTATAAATACAAGGAAATTCAATCGTTGGAAATGTTTTGTGGCTGTTTTGTAAACTCCACTTTGATATATTTGGCTGTACGTGAATAAGAATGTCTAAATAGTATATTTATTTACCACAGATTCATATTTACAGACCTGCAGACCCTGTTCCCTGACCTTTATCTACCGGAGCCTTAATCCTACCATTGATTAGTACGACTTATAAATCATCCTTTATTTAATCCTTTCAATAGATAGAGGTGTAGGTATACCTACCCGATAAACACGTTGAACTCTGATTCTTTATCACTAATATTTAAATTTTAAATATTTAAGAAAATAGGGCTATCCAGACACAAATTATATATTTGGTATATAAGTTCCCTAGCAATTGTTCTTCATAAAATAAATTATATTCAAGTGACTCTTGTATACAATGTAATAAATGGTAATAATAAACCATACTAATAAATCAGAACTATCACTGTGGTGATGATAACCTCCAATTAGGTTATCTTCATAATGTAATGGAATAATATTTCTGTGAAAACATCTAAATGAGCAGAATCTTTTTATGCGAAATAAATATTCGAATTAGAGCGACTCTCGACGTTAATACCAACATAGCCCAGTAATTTATGGATATTTGATTGCCATTAAAATAGTGTGACATGTTATATGAGTTCACTAATGGATATGTCTGGCCCTCGTGGAAAACACCCATTTACCACGCGGAGCGAATTTGCGTCCAATTTTATATGGCACACTGGTATTATTTTTCAGGTGAAATACATTTGTTGAAACTTTTATTTCATAGATATGAATTTTGGATTTTCTCTTTCATTTTGAAAGGTCGAGGAATTTCGAAGTGTCGCTCTTTAAATTTACGCTTCCTAATTATTTTATCATTTAAACTTACAGAATATCCATTACTCGCAGCTATATCCCTAATCAATGCCTTTTCTTTTTCAAACCTCTCCTTATTTAGAGGGAAGCTTAATATGCGATGACTTAAAAAATTGAAACTCGCCATTTTGTGTTGAGCATAATGGTAAGAGTCCTTAGGGATATATTTTAAAGTACTGGTATCTTTTCTGTATATGTCAAATTCTAACTTATTTTCACTATTTCTAATTATTAATACATCTAAGACTTTTGTATCAAACACTGCAAAGATATCATCCACATATCTAAACCAAACCCTGGGGAAATACTCGAATTCTTGTTTTGCCTCCGTTTCGAATCTGTTCATGAAGAGATTAGCAAGAAATTACTATTGAATTCAAAGCAATTTTGTTTCATACAAAATTTAGTGAGTTGAAGATATTCTTTTACTACATCTTGTCTGAGATTGTTTGATTCGAGTAGATCCTTAAAATAGTCAAAGGTCTATGGTATAGGAACTGTTGAGATTTTTAGGGAAGCAAGGTAATTTTGTGAGAGCAAGAGCAAACGAAAAACACTTGTTGCTGACAGAAACTTTATTGAACGGTACTTCGGCGGTAGAATCGATAATATCCTAGACATCAACATTGAATCTGGTATAGCACCTTCAAGCTTTTCCTTTTTACTTGCCATCTGCTCCAACTTTGCGATATGCGCTGCTACATTTAATGACACGTCCCACTTGAATTCAAAAAATTCTTTTTGAATAAGCCCTAGACTCTCTTCAGACTTCAAGTCATATACACTATGTAACTTCACCCACATTTCTCGTGAATTTCCACAATTCATCAGGAGCTGTAATGGTTTTGTTTCCACTGTGGTCACAATGATCCTCTTCGCCAGACGATCTGCCTTTGTCCACTTTCGTAGTTGTTGTTCATAGTTCTCGTCGGTACTGTCTGGTTTCACTAAAGTACCCTCGCAAACCTCTAGAACACCTTCACTGTCGAGTAACGTACTAATAACAAACTGCCATTGTTGCCAATTTTCGGCATCTCTGAGTTTTTCAACTTTTGGCTTGTCAAACTCCATTTTGACACAAATCCTTGAATGTACTACAAATAATCAAACTAGTCACATCCAATGATTACACCAACCTCAATCACAAATTACCACCTGTGCTCTGGGCCCATAACCTGTTGAGATTTTTAGGGAAGCAAGGTAATTTTGTGAGAGCAAGAGCAAACGAAAAACACTTGTTGCTGACAGAAACTTTATTGAACGACTATTCTCATGGTTAAATAAAATACCACACACAATTTGCTAAAAGCAATAATGTCAGCAGTTTTAATGTATCGAAAGCTGACGTGATCAACAGGCGCCAACTGCCTTAACTTAGTCCTATTCTAGCCTAAACAAACGAATTTGATGTATGAAAGCATAAATGTTTTCTCTTACTTTAACAGGAACACTTGGAAACAATGAACAAACATCCAAAACCTCCTTTGATCTCCAAGGAGATCAAAACTTCACCGTCTGCAACTGGATACTTTTCATGAAATCAATGGAATTAATCACAGAAAAACTAAGTGGTACATTGGGTAAACCTTCCAACTTCTCTGTTAACCATTTGCATGGGTGGATTGGTAAAGATTAGAACATCGTAGTTTCTAAGACTTGAACATTTTTACATAAAAAATTATCTCTGGTCTTTTACTTCTTTTTAATAGTGGCAGGCTATGACGATCACTCTAGCATTAAAAATATCTCATCTAACGGGAGGACAACTGCAAGTGAATGTCACTTGAGCATATATTTCTTATTGCATCGCATGCCTCTTTCCAGTTAGACTACATTTTATGTACCGTATTTTTGAAATATATTGCGGCCATTAAAGTTTATTGCTGTACATAAAATCTTAATATGCACACGAGTGCTCTGTGTAACATTGCAAATTGTATTATAATATTAACTTTGGTCTCGTAGGCTAGATTTAATTATCTGGTTGTCGTTTTATTGTGTGGATTATGAACAGATGTTGAATTATATTATTTAAGTTAAATATAAAAATATATTATTTTTTATTATATTTTTTAAACACAAAATTAACGAGAAACGCTGAAACACATAAATTGATATTAAAATTTCAATTCACGTACACTACATAGAAAAACATAAAAAATTATATACAATCCTTAAGTATAACTAAGAAACCTTTAAAGATTAGTTAAATGGATCGTGGTATGCAAAAGAGCATGCTATTTATTGTTAATTGAGTAATAGAAATTTGAGTTTCACTAGTTCAAACTACTTTTCGTTAAGCCTAGTATTCGAAGTTCCTCTAGTCAAGACGCGCTCGAGACGCGCGCAAGACAAGCCTATTCATTCATGGCTCGCGGCAACTTTTTGGAGGAGCGAGCCAACTACGAGTATCCCTTGATCCGTCAGGAGATACGCGCATGTCACGAGTCACCGACGAATAATTTCAATTTAAAGAGGGTGCACTTTTGCTTTTGGTTTTGTTTTTCGGTTCAGTTCAGAATTATCGTGGTTGCGTATGCTTGAGTATGCAAACAGTTTACCGAAAAGAAAACGAAATCCTGGCCAATGGTGGCGTACAGAGTTAAACAAAAAACGTTCTGATTCAGAACCCATGCGAGATTTAAAGTCTCAGCAAATCAGCGGACAGTATAAGACAAATTTGGGTGTCCTCTATATATATATATAATTCAATTAATAAAAGCTGGTTTTGTTCAATCCACATGCTCGCGAGACAAAATTGTGTCTGAATTAAGCAAAGTGGAATGACCTCGCCGATCTGGTAAAATGCGGTGATGCATGGGCGTGCGTATTCTGTTTTACAATTGGGCACATTTCAGTTAATATATGCTCGTATACTATTCTATAGAATACTTCTAGTATATGCACTTCCACTTTTTTAACTAACACAAATAAGTATAAACACTGACACAAAGAATAAATACACTGATAATTTTACCACAAATTTTTACCGTTAAGAAACGCGCGCGAAATAACCCAACATCACGCCACTGTTTCCCTACTACCTCGAGCGCAGTCGCTTGTTGGTTCCTGATTCGACCAATCAACGTCCTTGAAGCTCAGAGAAAAGAAAGCGTAAATGCAAGAATATGTATGTTAAATAATGATGAACAGCTTGTCGTCAACTTTACGACTTTCGCAGTTGCCACATAGTCGGAAATTCCTTGATATTATCACCGAACATAAACAAAGTCTTTGTATATGTTCGGTGATATTATTAAGTAAAAGACAAATTAAACTTTGTGTTTGCTTTAATAAAGTACAATAGGGATAAGGGACGTTAAAGACAAGTAAAAAAATGGGTAAATAAGGTAATTAATACGTTTTCTGTTTTAAATAAGAATACTTTAGAAATAAATGTGACAACACAGATCTACTCTTTTTTCGGTCATTGCACTTTGCTTAATTCTGGCATACACTTTAATTGAAACTGCAGGTCCCTTTGTGACCGTAGCAAAAACCGACAGAAAACGATTCTTTTAGTCGAACGGCTCGGGAGCCGCGCGTGAACCTCTCGCAGGGCCGTACAAATTGCACGAATTTTGTTGGCGGCAAGCCTGGCTCGCGCGCGTCTCGCCTAATCTATACGCGGCTTAATAGTTGATCGAGATTTTTCAAAATAACTCAGCGAGTGTTAAAAAAAAATTATACCTATCTCGGAAAGCCGTAATATTTAAGCCAGTAATGTTAAAGTATGGGTAGTTTTATTGTCTCATGTTCTCTTATATTTATTTACAACCTGAAAATTATCATGAGTCTGAACAACTATCATAAAAGGGGCAAATTATTGTATGATGCGTATGCACCGTCACCATATGTGTCTCGGTCACCACTAAAACCAAACGACAGCTGTTTCTACCTATTTGGTCTTTCCAGTGCCGTACAGGTCTCAGAGTGATGACAAGCAAATTGGTATTTTAGAGGGCATACACTGAAAGCATGGGATATAAATATCGCTATCTAGGGTGGAGAATCCTAAGTAACACCACAGGAATAAATATATAACCAGAACAAAATCTCGCAGGCGACACTTTGGACGTGGTTACCGATGGATTCGTGACCTAGGTTCCAAAAGGGAGGCGTATTTTATTGATTTTCCAGAGACGTACCTCATTAATTTATATTTTTACGGTTTTGCTTTGAGAAAGTGTTTTAATAGGATTACAATCACAATTTTTTAATTGAAATAAAACAAGTGCTTATTTAAATAAAGAATAACATTTATTGATTTTTCCAAATTATAAGTAGGTATTTTGTTTTTTGTATAAAGTTTGTAATATAGTTTCACTTTACCAAACAGTTTTATTAAAAACAATTTTACGGAACATTTTTCCATGGGATTGCAAATTTAACGTGTTTACAAAATGTTTTCAAAACTTAATAACCCTGTTTTGTAAAACAATGCTTTCAAAGTTTAATTAAAATAACGATATTGAGCTTAAAAATTCGTTTCTGCACACAATATGTTGTTTCTCCAATTCGGTTTTAACTACAAACTGAGTAACTAAAATTAATGAAACTTCGAAATCGAGGTTACGGAAAGGAATAAGAGCGCGTAATAGGGAGATACACTTCTGGTTATTTCTTTTCTTGTTGTAGCGCCATATAAAGCTTACACGCGCGGAGAGCTGGGCTGGCACGATCAACACTGCGTGCGTATAAAGCCCCCTCCCCCCATTCATTGCAATTTTACTCAACAATTTTACACAATGTTAAATGTTGGCGTAAAATTATTTCTTGTGGTTGCTCACACGTCCGTTCATTTCGACAGTTGTCATTGTACAGTGGCACGATACAGCGAAAATAATTATTAGCAGTGGCGGCACCACTAGTTATTTAAAAACAACAAAAAATACATCCTTGGAAAAAAACGTTCTAAACGGGCAAAGAAGTGGCTACTAAAAAGAGACGAATACTCTCATGTCAACTTACGACAAGATCTGAGACTTTTTTTTTCTTATGTATGATCTGAGTATTTTCACCAAACACCTGTTTTGTTGACGAGTCATCTAAAATTGAGACGGTTAAAACTGCGAAACCCACAAACACGCCGACTTGCACGAACTTGTTGGAAAGTCGGGTTAAATTTCAAGAACCGACAGAAGCAAAAATTGCGCGATAACATTGCCGGTTTTTCCTCATACGCTACAATTTTAACTGAACAATTTTTCCCAAACGGGTAAAATTGTTGAGTAAATTTGTAGTGTATGGGAGGCTTAACTCAATAGGGTTTGCCAAGTTTATCTCATTTCTACTTTAAGTTATGGTTAGGGAAGTGCTAATCAACCTAAGCCCTTCCTGGGCGTTCATGCAGTAGTCATTATGATTATATTGAGGGGTATAAAGATATTAAAAGAACCTACAATCTATACTAAAGTTTTTCTGGTATATTGGAAGGTATGCTGGGGTATCTGCCGCAATTCACTCGGTTCAATTCGACTAGCGTTTCTTCGGCCGCCGTGTACATGCGCCCCAGCCCAGCGTGAAAGTCGCTGGTCGCTGCCGCCTCGACTGCACCGGGAGAGGCACGACCGTAGTCATCGACAGCACCAGGTTAGTGCACCGCGAACAGCTCGACGACACGGACATCCACGGACATCGACGTACACCCGTGTGTGTGCCAGCCCACTGTGCTATCAGCGTTCGTCGCTCGAACAGAACCCCTACGCGTCCGTCAGTCGGTCCCGTAGTGATAAAACCCACGGTGGTGAGCGCTCCAGCAGTTGCAGCATTTTTTCCTCCTGAGAGAGAGAGAGTTCTGGCCGGTTCCGCTCCGGCTGTTGTGTGAAAGTGCCGTTACACAAGCATTGCTTGAGTTCTTAGTGTTTTTTTTTTTGGACTTGGTGCCATGTGATTGCGCGACAAGATGATGAGCCAGGAGGTTAGTCTGGTCCCTGACCACGGGCATTTTTTGGTGGATTAGTTTTCTCTTCAGGTCCTGTTGGGGTGTCGTCAAAGGAAGGGTGAAATATTGGTTAGACGCGTGGTAGTTCAGACGTTAACGTTGAAAAACATTGAACGAAATAATTTCGCAATTTTCTGTTATTATTAATAGTTGTTCGAAGTAGGTCCATGATATTTTTTGGATATCTTGTAAACATTGTTGAAGTACAATATTCTCTATTGCTGTTAACTACTATATTGAGAAAGAACAAAAATATACAGAAGATATTACAGTGAAATCAGTATTAACTTACGATATACACAAAAATTTTGAAACTAAACTCCTGTTGATTATTCATTTTAAAAGTTCTTTGTACAGGGCGCTTCACAGGTAACTTCAACACGCTCCTTCTTTCATTTTAAGTATTTTTTAAAAGGAAAAAGTATTTTCTCAAATTTTTCCAATTTTGACAAAAAAAATAACTTATAGGCAACATTTTTTGTTTGGTCCTATTTGAAGAACACAAAATTGCAATAACAATGACGGTAACAAATTATTATTATTGTCAGGCCTTCTTTCATGACCTGAAGCAGCCATGAGAAGATTTTGCATTATTGTCATGAAATCGATGAACTCAGTAATGTTCATATATTTATTTCATTTGATAATGAACTAACAAAAAATAAAGTAATAAGATCCACCACCACAATCAAGGGTTGTATACAAACAGTAATAAATCTTATTTTGTATTAAATGGGGTATAATTAGAAGAATAACGTCCTCAAATTAAATATTATTGTTATTATTAAGAGAATTTCATTTTCGATAAGTAGAGAAAATAAGGGAGACTTACAAAAAGTGAGTTGATGTTGATAACTTTTTTATGTTCAATTATTTTTTTGACTTGAAACCTTGCCGAATAGTAGAAGGATATATCTCTGTTCGAATATTTTCCCTTGAACATTTTACGTTTTGTTATTTTGGTTTCTAATTGCAATTGAAATTTCCGGTACGAAATTTAGTACCATCCATTACACATACATGCCAAAAATGGCGTCCTTGTGCTTGTCGTCAGACGTCTAACCAAGATATTGGCTTTCCTTTGAGTTTGCTCTGGAGAAACTGAAGAGAAAACCGCCCCACCCCTAAATTCCTCCACACTCCACTAACTGAGGATGTCTATGGCAGGTACTGCAGGTGGTCCACGAGAAGGACCCCTGGATCGAGGAGTCCGACGACCTTCCCTGTCACCACGAAGCTTCATGGCCCAACATCGACGAGGAGGCTGTCGAGATAACTGATAAAAAGGGCAGGCGGAAGTCGTGGCATGCCATAAAGTTCGAGAGGAAACGGCGGAAGGGAGTGGTGGAGCCTGGCTCACCGGGGGAAGCCAGACAGAAGAGGCCCTCTTGGTGGAATATTTTCGCGGGGTCCCAACAGTGGCCAAGGTACGTGTCCGTGGGGTTCTACTTCAGGGAGTCTCCTCTCGTGTAGTCTAGATCGAGTCTGTTGAGTACAACCGAGTGGGAAATGATGTGCATATTTAAAAGTTCAAACTTCCGTTTTGAGACGCCCAGTTCTACACTGAGAGAAATAGTTGGCTTGATATTAATAATCAGTGAGCAACTATGGCTCCAACTCCACATATGTACGGTGCATATAAATTAGATATTTCTACATAAACATATTTAGATGTAGACAAATATCCTTCCTCTTGGAAAGATAACGGTATTACGATATAACGATTTCTCTGTCTTCTAGTGTTTTTCTTCAACACCTAGTTTTACAAAATAGAATATAAAATCTTACACTGGCGATAATTACCAAAGTTTAGTAGATTATACAGTAAGATATGATATTTTTCATCAAGAAAGTAGGTTTCTCGCCATAGATTTCAATTTTTTAATAATTTTTTATGTTGAGAATTTTTTATTAAGGTATTCATTGGAACATGTAGACTTTGATTCTTTTCAGTCATTATCTTATAACTTTGCAAAAACGGTAGACGTAGAAATTAAGATCTTAGAATTAATAAATAACGCCATAAATTTTCTAAAAAATAAGCTTCACCGTCTTTGAGATAATGTGATTACTGATTAGAGTAGGCTTTAAAAAATATTGTAGGCTTTCGCATAATACGGTTAAACGTTGCTTTTAGCTCTGACTAGAAGACGAAGCTGCTATGTATACTTGAGCTTCAATAAAATTGATACCGAATGGTCGGTTTATTACATTATAAACATGGAAAATACGTTTTCAGTATCCTTAAAAGCAGATTACAGTTTTTGATAGGCTGCCAAGTACTAACAACTTACAGAATAATACCACGTGTGGGTATATAAGCTCCTATATGTATAAAGATTATATTTCTGATGACGTTTAGACACGCGTAAATATTGGTTTCTTTCTTATCTGCTATCTGCTGTTACAGATTTATTTAATTTTTTAACCGGCTTGGAATTTTAATATCACATTTATAAACATAAAAAGTTAACTTGTTGTTTCTTTCCTCATAAAAACAAGTTATACATTCACTGGCATTGTTTTTTATATGTTGTTGGCTTTAATAATAATGGGAAACGTTGTTTTTATATATTAATATTTGGTCTATATTAAAACAATGTACATATTTAGTCTTGATTTAATGCTGAATAAATTTGTTTAAAAACAAGAACATCGCTAATTTCTTGTAATGTCTAAATTCTGTTTACTAAATATTGAATATTTAAGCAATGAAATCATCGATGTTAAAACTTATTATAGATTACTATATATATGTTCTCTATCGATTTAAAAAAGCTGTATTAGTGTTAATTTGTTGGTTGGCTAATAATTTAGAGCAGAAAATCACAGAAACTATTACTTCGTCACATTTAATGAGGCTGATTATTTTTCTCAGTGTACTGATAACATTACTTTGAGGTGTTTCACCTCCTATGAATAACGAGATCCTTTCTAGGCGATAGCGACTGTTTAACAAACTAATATGTCCCTAGTTTACTAATCAATCATAATCATATAATATGCAAAGCATTTTAATATTCGTATTTCCACCTCGTACTTTTCCCGCCGAACACGCTCGATCTAAGTTACCCGTGGACTATGAATTTATTGTTTCTCTTTCGCTATGGCCATGATATACGGTGAAATGAGATTGTACATTCCTAGAGCGGCTACACCCACACATTGAGACATTGATGCCGCCCCCTCTCCCGCACAAAACAGACTTCCGGGCTAATCCTTGTGATTAGAATGAGGAATAGAGATATTATTATGTTGTTATCTTTATTATTATTATTATTGAGACGATTTTGCACTGCTCACTGGCGCAAATATAATTACGGGATCAAGCACGGGGTCTGTGTTGGGTTAGAAGACCACATTTTGGGCCAATTAGGTACGGTTTTGCTAAATTAAAAGAAAAAATAAGCGATGATGAATTAGCGAAATTATGAATTTATAGTGTAGTTTTGTACATAAATATTTAAAAACGTTTTAAACAGATACTAAAAATAAGGAGTATTTGTGTAAAGGAATGTATTTTAAAATAATACTAGAAATGGGAGAAAATCGCTATCGCGATTTTCGTTACCATTTCTAGCCCATCCGGGGGTCTAGACCTGCGGCCTGGGGTCACCCTTCGGGTGACAAATGCAGCTAAAATAATATTATTTTTAAAAAAATACATATTAAAGAAATTTTGTATCTGAAATGATGATGTAATTATACTAAACGATTTTTCTTAATATTTTGATGAATTCTAAGGGTACTCTATTCTTGATGGTAAAACATCATAATTTTTTAAGTACTGAAAGTAGAATTTATTTTTAAGTAAACATTATTATTAATAAAAGCTACGGATAATGAAACAGAATAACTAAATACTAATACTAATAAATAATTGGAATTAAAAAGTAAAAAAAATTTGCCTCCAGTGTGACTCGAATTCGCGAAATCAGCATTATGAAGTTTTGAATTCTATGACTTTCCCGTTGCGTTACCACGCCTGTTGTCAAATATTTACCTTGAGACTTTGTAAAAAGTATGTAAACTGTACGTGTCAACCTGAAAAAATAATTTTTACCGATTTTCTAATTGGAAAAGCATTTCGCTTCAGTATTTTGGTAATCAGAAGTGTTTGGCAGTCAGTACTATTGATTCTGCAATATTTCTTGTAGGAAAATAACCTATCTGAAGTTTAATTAATTTTACAGTTTTCGAGGGAGGTGCTTGTCTCGTTAGTGCAATCTCACATCGGTTGATAAAATTAGAAAGAAGTTGAGACGGATGCGACTCGAGATTTTCGAAGACGAAATAGACGTAGAAGGAGTCGACGTACGGTCTCGAAAAAAAAATCTCACAGGATTAGAGAAAGGACGGAACTTTCGCGTGAAGCGGTTCTCGAACCCGTAAAATTAGAAACAGGGTCTAAGATGTCCCGCGAAAAGTCGGGATTTCGGCAGGCGTGACGGGGCCATTAGACGCGAGGACAAACGCCGGTGCTAGCCGTATCTCTCTCGCCGAACGGCGATCGACGAAAATTTCGCAGGGGTTTTTTGAAAAGGCGTTTAAATTGGGAAAACGCGTAGGAAACGGGACGAAAATACCCCTACGCATTGGAGAAAGGCCGGGGGCGACCTCCGGTCACCCGCGGGGATCACTCCGCCATCCCCTCTCGGAGGAGATAGCTTTGAAACTTTGTGGATTTGGGGACGGAATTTAGAGCGAGACAGAATCGACGCATTTTAATATATATGGATTTTCATACTTTCTTTTTTTATTTGACGAAGTTTTTCATTACTATATACAAAGACTTTCTGGCTCGGCTATGTCCAATCTATACGTCATAGTTCTGTCAAAATCCGCAAATATACAGAATGTTCCACATCAAAAACCGTAATAACACTAAATACTTTGTCTCATTTGATTCATATTACAAACCGTTTTCTTGCGTCTATACTGTGTATAAACAATTCAAAATCATTACAACCCTTTACAATGTATAGGTACCAAAGTAATTAGATTGACGCGGATAATCTATACAATAATAATATGCCGCACGGTAGAGTAGAAACAATATTTTTTTATTTTTTATAATCATTTTTTATTAATAATTAATTATTACCAAAATATTGCTTTTCAAATTACCCTATTTGATTAAATAATTTAGAAATACCCATAACTGCCCATAGTTCTACGGTTTTCTATGAAATTTCTGTAAAATGTTGCATTGTTGCACCATCTATTCTAGACAGTACAAGGCCCAGTCTTGTATAATCGGATTCTAATTATCTTTTCATTCTGTCATCGGTCCTTTTGGTTGCTAAAATCAAAGAATTTTTAAATGTTTGTTTTGCATATTCAAGTCTCTTAATGTCTTGCCATTATCAGTTTCACATTTTTTCCTTCCAAATATTTTGCAATAGGTCTACGGCATGCTTCCCAATTTTGTCACCTTTCCAAACAAAACACGCGTTCCCCAGACAGATGTTTTCATTGTTTTCTGTAAAAATAACCCCAAATATTTTTGGATATAAATACACAATTATGAAAAACCTAATGGAGGTATTAGAACATTTTTATATTTTCCTCCTGAAGATTTTAATTACAAAAAATATCAAATAGGTACATGATAGGAGTTAAAAATAAAAGTAACTAATCTTATAATAATTACTATCTTAATATATTTAGTAATACTGACATATTAAGTTAAGTAAACCGATATATTTAATTAAATAAATAAAATGAACTAAAAAATATTTTTACATAAAAATTATTTTAGTCTTACTGTAAGACATAAAATCAGAGGTGGGTTGCAGAATATGTGATGATTGTGATTCACTTTGGATGGTGCAATAAAATAACTCTGTCTCAAGCATATTTTCACAGTAAGATTTTAAGATTTAGTGAGAAAATGTCTATATAAAATAAAATTCTTTATAAAATAAAAAGATAATGATTTTCTTAATAAATTATTTGTGATCCATTAATAATTAATGTAATTACATAAAAATTGACATAATATGTTTCTACCCTTTAAACTAAATAATAAACCTATAAAATATATTGTGGAAATAAACATTTCTTTTCAGAGAAAATATACAATGGATTAAATAAATAGTGAATACATCATTTATTTAATCATATAAAATCGAAAAAACATCTGTTGCCGTTATTTGTGTTCCTAATAATTTTTCTGAGGATTTTTTAATCACTATGTGATTTATTGATCAGCATGAGGTTGCTAGATATATATTCATATAATAATTAATAAACAGAAATGTGAAACATCGGGTAATACTGACTAGCATCAGCAGTTTATAATACCGGCCAATTAAAAGATTATCTCTAATCCACATCTATCATTAAATAGAAACGGAATGGTATTAACTGAATTTCGAGAACATTGATAAAGTAAATCTACCAGATTTTGCTCCTTTTCATTCGTCATGTATGCAATGCATAAATGCCTGGTTAAAATAAAACATTTTTTTTAATAGCCGTATGACAGTCGTATAATAATTGTTTTCAATATGCATCTCGGTAACATCTCAAATACAGGAATAGTTTTGGTTGTATACTTTCGCAAACATGACCAACAGCACGTAATATATTTATTTACACTCGAGTATTTGTTTCATTATCGGATTGTTAAAGATTATGAGAACTGTTCTGATATAAATAAAGTGTGTTTAAGAGTTGTGTTAATAATGCGTATCGTCTAGCTAACCTCCCTACAATGTTTGCTACAATGTCACAAAGTGTCATCTGCCGGACGCGGAAGTCTAGACACTTCTTTGTTTCAGAGCAATCTTATTTTTTATTGCGGAAAAACTGTTCTTCAAAAATATATCGACGTCTATGTACTCATATATGGAGGTTATAACTGATATGCTCATAACTTGACCAAATTTCGTTTGTTCTGCGCACGACGTCATTCTCGATGCAAAAATGGCGAAAATTCAAATACCTTAAAGGCAGTGAGATATAATTATTTTCGTGTTTGTAAATTGTATTCCCGTATTATTATAATCGCAATAATTATATATTTTTATATTATAGGGTGGTATTTATTTACAGTAGGGCTTCTTATTATCCCTTCAAATTGCAAAATTTAGGTTAGAATTATATTCGGTGGGTAGGTAGGTACTCAGAATGCGGTTTGAATTAAAATAAGAAAGATTGATATTAATCAACTATTATTTTACTTTTCCTGTATGGATCGTGTATTATAATTCCATAATCGACGTTTATTTTATTTTGTTATATTTGTTTACAAGTAGTATTTTATTTAATTTTGTATCATAACTGACGTCACGCTCAATCGATAGACCACGCCCCCATGCGCATTGGCATATCACTATAGTTGTATCATGGTTATAACCCTCTAATTATGTCATTTTGCGTTTTAACAAGTTTTCTTGTGTGTATGCGTGGACCCACCTTTAAATTATAACAAAACATTTATTAAACATTTTTGCATAATCCCAATTAAAATTCACAACAGACGTTCACTCCACCTTACATAATAATTTCTAGCAATTCCGCATTGCAGAAAATCATTTTGTTGAAATGAGGTTATACTCGTATTATGGAAACAGGCAAAGGAGCCAGATATAATCGTCGCCATTTAATTTGGTTGTTCACGAAATGAGCAACGCAACCTGCCTGCCAGTTAAAAGAACAAAGGGGTCTTTTATCATATTATTTACTCTCAGGTACGACTCATTTCATTATTATATAAAGGAATAACCGGGGGAATAAATTAAGAGGTTGTTGTTTACAATGCACTTATATCTCGTGATAAAATTAACTTGATAACTTATTAAAAATGCATATCTTGTATGTTTGGAAAATTCCAAAATCCTATCATTATCAGTTTCGGATACATTTCATTTAAGTACATAGAAAGCGGTATAGATATACACCATCGATACATCAGCAATCACCCCTGATACCAAACTACCAGACAACTCTGTTTCGATGTAATAGATCTCCTCAGCACCGTATACACTACAGAGTCAGAGTCTTATACACTACAGTGTGCGCTATAAGCATGGGACATAAGTAACGCCATCTAGCATGGAAAAGAACAACGCATTACGCGCAAGATTTACATGGTCTTTTTGATACATCTAATAAAATACTTATTGCCATTAGCGTTTGATGTGTACTATTGTAACTTTTTATGTGTGAAATGGTCCCAATTCACTTTTTTCCTCTGAAAAAAAGATACGAAAATAGCCTTTGTGATTAAATTATCAGTTACACATAGGAGTTTTTTAAAACCTAATTTTTCCTAACCAAAAATAAAATTCAGATATGTACTTAAAAAAAAACGGGTATAATATTACCAACCAAAAAAGGCAAACTATTTTCTCAAACTAAAATTTCTTTAAAAAGCCGATATGAAAGTAGCATTTTTCATTATCCCCGCATCTCGTAAATGACGCTTATTATATTTTCGTCTTTTTTACAAGTATGTGTTCTAATAAATAACCGAATACGACTGCGAGTGAGAATTTTTTTATTTATTTTCTGTTTATATCTACTATCTACATATACCGAAAAGTGATTCAAAGTGGACGGTAAATGTGTTTTCGTACCCCATTGAATTCGTAGTCCAGTCAAAAGTTTTGGCAAACTCTGTACAAATCGTGCTTTTGTTTTTTCATTCGTGGAACCTAACATCACAATAAACAGGAAGAGGAACTGTAACTAATGTTAAACAGAAGTGTATATTTTTAAAGTTGTTATAACCTAGAATTGTATTTTTATCGTCGCCTTATGGAGTCTTGGACCAAATTTTAGTGATGTAAATTAATAGGTATCGTTTTATATTTTTTGGTTTTTCCTATAATTTTGCACTCGACTATGTATCAGTCTATTTTTCTAAAAAAGTTATTAAGTGGAACATTTGATACTGCAATTTTTCGCTCCCTTGATTCCTTAGCTGTTGATCGATTAGAAAACCGAAATTCATACTCGGTTTCATTTCTACAATGTGAGCGGATTGTTACATTTTTAGTCCATACGTCACGGGACAATGCAGTTTTTCAATAATCTCAAGATTAAAAGAAACTGCAAAATTATGTTCATTTTTAACTTTCTTGAAATATCCTCTATTTTTGTCTAGTGTTTTGTGCCTCTTCGTTTACAAACATTTGACATGTAGGTATTTCCGAAATAATAGGCCAAGCCTAATTGGTATTATTCAACTCTGTGACAGGTTTATACTCGTTCAAAAAAATATCAGCCTTCCATGTATTGTTCATTGCCAAATATTAAGGATTTAAGTAGCTAAATTGACATTTCCGCTATCCTTAAATATTTTTCTATTCTCAAGAAAGTGGCTATTTTTATCTTTTCCTGTGTCAGCTTTATAGATAAATTTGATATTTAACCTTTCGCCTACATATAACATAAAACGCTACTAAACTCATATGATATAGAGACAAATATAGACAACAAATATATGTTCCACACTCAAGGAGTACATAGGGAGTGGTTTTTGTACAGGGTCATCACGCAAATACGTTAGATTCGACTGTAAATTGGTTGCCTTTGAAGATATCGTTAAAGTAAAAGAGCTTTATTGACTAATTTTTAAGGAATTCATTTTTTTTAACAGAAAAACAATAAAGCGTCGCCTTATGGAGATATAGTTTTTTAAATGGAACATCCAGTATATTTATCATATATTTGCTCGTATATTTGATAAGCCCATTTTTTCAGGAATAAAATCATATAGGGTTTGATGAGTATACTAATAGTAAGGAAAATATAACCAAAAGAATATACCATATTGTGTTAGACACAGGAGTCTTATGGCATTTACTTTTGGATGTCTTTTCTTATTATTAAAGATAGACCCACCAAACAACAAATGACTGTATTCCTGAAGGAACGGATTTTTCAAATATATCATTATGGTCCACTTAAGAACAAAATAGATAACTATTTCTCCATAATGCGATGCTCTTTTGTTTTTCTGTTTAAACAAACTAATTCCTTTGTTCCGAGACATCTAAATTTAAAAAGTTAGAAAAACCCTGGCGTGTTGGGATGGAGCAATTCGGAGGTCAGTTTCGTATTTAGCAGCTCAAAACACACCTTTTAAGACATCTTTTTTGTGGGCCTCTGTGTAACTAATTAATTAATTATTTCATTTGAAAATAAATAACCGTAATCTTGACTGTTAGAAATTGGTAAAACAACAGTCGTTATCTAATCATTTTCTGGACCATTTACAATTATTATTAAGTAACGGTGGGTACTTGTAACATTAGCGAGATTAATCACAAATAAAGTTGTTTTCGCAAAAGATAAAAGGCATGGGAAGTGGAAGGCAACGAATTTAAGTCAACAAACATGTACCACTTTCAAATATTTCATTTTTTGTGCGTATTTTTAAATAAGACGCAAAATGTGCTCCGCTGTACTTGATTTAATTAATTAAATTTTCTGGGCAAACATTATTTCATTAATATTCTGATAAATGATAAATTCTGGTACATATTCGTGCGTAAGTTCGCAACAAGGTTTATATGAACATTAATGCAGCACCTAAATGTAGTTTTTAATATTGTACCTACAATGTTAAGATCTGTGTACCGGGTCATCACAATATAACAGGAAATTTTTATTTTGTCCATTACTCCATTAATTTGCCACTTATCTGTCTGTGAAAACAGTAGATAGAGTTAACAGTAAAGTAAATATTTCTGTGTTTGTACAAAGTGATCCAAAAAATACGTAGGTATATGAGAAAATGTTGGTTGTTAGGATGTAATATACAGTGTTATTCAGAACTTATCCATAATAAAATTTGGGGATGTTCAACATACATGTAGAAATATGGTAATGCAAAAAAAAAATTTTGGCGGCTTCTAAAACTATTTAAAAATTTTTCATTGCACGCCGCTGGATACTGGTCCACTGTAATGGAGTGACCTTGGGACTGACAATGCAAACTGGCTAGCACGAAAAAACTTCGGAAGTTCTGAGAGTATACCGACACCCGGCGCAAAAAAGATTTGCAGCGTTTTTACTTTTAAATAAACTTAAAGATAGATAGATGTGACCAAAGTGACGTGTCTTTAAAATTAATAAAATTTTGTTACACTAATTTTGAAGAATTGCGCTACTTGATTACTAGGTATTAGAAACGTTAAATTTAGGTATAAAAAATGCGCACATACCTTGTTACAAAAGCTTTTCGAAATAATATTCCTCGACTTGTACACAATTTTGGGCACGCCTTATCCAATTTTGCCGCACTAAACCGAATGTTCCTCCTGGTTGCTGATCTTGTAAACGCAAATTATTAAGTAAATTGGAAATTTTCAGCATTTTGCTGCAACAACCACTCACAAAACCTAACTCGTAATTAATAATCCACTGGTAACAGTCCATTAACTCAGCAATACTGTACACATGAGCCATTTTGAAAATTTTACAGTTTAACACTCCTGCGATAAATAAAACACGGGCACACAGAGAGTACACACATAGACTGATGACTGAATAGACAATAGAGATATTATCCCCGCTCCAGTTGTATTCGCTCGGTCGTCGTTCGAGGTACAAAAACGTGTTTACTTTTTTTACCACATTCTTAGGAATGTGGTAGGTATATCAGATGTTGAACTACAGTTGCCCATCTACGTAGTCCTTTATAATGGTATAACTTTAAACATTGTTTACGGGAAATCCTAAGACTTTTATTATAAATTTTTTTGGTGATATCTGTTTCTTATTTAAGGATGCACATATCCTCAAAGTTTTAGAGATAAGTTCTGAATAACCCTGTATTTTTTTCAAACTTGACAAAAGCGACAACGTATATGACTTGACAAATAATGCAAAAACTCAATGTTTGGCTAAGGCAGATAAAGCTGTCACTTTATATACCTTAGCATATAAAGTGACATAATCAGACAATAACAAGGCTTTTTGGTCAAAAGATTGTAATAATTTTGGCCTCGACGTTATTGCGACACCTCGAAATATTTTATTTACTTTTGTTTCTATAGAAACAATATTTCTAGTGTAGGCTGCTACTCCAAAATACCTTACCTTAGGTATGATTTAGATGAATGGGTGGTTCTGGTTGACAGATAAATGCCACATTTACGTGAAAAATAAATGAAAAAATCTCTATACCTGTAATTCTTCAATTTATGGATTGAAAAAAAAATCGTATATATTTTTATTTTGCTTCAGCTCAGCTGGTTTCAGCTGGGGAACTCACCAACTTCAGCAGAAAAAGCTTTATTCTTGCTTCCAATAATATAATCTACTATTCTAAGCAAGTGGTACTTTGTCCAAGTGTAATGTAATGAACGTACCCAGTATAAAGAATTGTAAATAAAATAATACCTATAGTCTTTTTAGATTTTTAGAAAGAAATATGTTCAAGAATCTAAACATCTTTTATAAACATTGGTCCCCGACAATCATTATCAGACATTTCTAACTTGTTTTACATCTGTAAAAAATCAAGTTCACCATACCACACCTTGCTACAATTTACAATAACAAACCGGCCAAGAAATATTTGCCAACATTGCGTTATGCTGAATGCTCCGACTACTAAAGTCAAATTACTGTTATAACTTTTTTAATATTCCGCTTTACGGACCCCCCTAAAACCGACATTACGGTGGTTTTAATAAACCATAAAATCAGTCTTTGTTGGATGCTCTGGGATTTTGACATTTTAAATGGCTGAGTCATACGCGGTTATGGTAAATGCTGGAATAAAATAGTTTAGTATCGGTCGTAAAATATTTATAATGCTTTTATTCATGCTGGTAATGCATCTGGAGGGATAAAACAAGTACTCATGGTTTATTCATTGAATGATGTTGCTGTTACCGAGGAGACTTGTTCTCATTGTCTGATGTAAACGTTTTATTCACCTCACGTTATACGATGTTGACAAGTAATGATATCAAAACGCTGTAAGTAGAATAAAAATTATAAAGTAACAAATAAAAATAATAATACAATAGGATGCTGCACCCAAATTCATGTAAAGAGGAAATATATATAAGGAGAAAGGAAGGGGGAAGGAGAATGATAGACATAGAACCACAGACAAATAAGTAATTAAGCAATTCTTGTCTGTGATAGAACAGTCTAACAGATAAATTTAAAGCATAATATGAGAATTGGTAATAGGCCTTAAATAGAATCATAATGCACACAAAATAATGTCCTATTTACAGAAGTCAAAAACATGGTCGTGTAAAGCGTTACAAATTATAATAGATATACCTATAGGACAATCAAGGTCAACCAAGGACATGATAATGAACTTTTATAAGCCATTTTTACAAACAAACCAATTATAGGTACCCAGAATTAAAGGGATTTATACTTGCAATACAAGACCAAGTTATTGCTACAAATAACTGTAAAAGTTTTATTTTGATATATAATTAAATTAATCCATCAATTGAGCCACTAATTCCTTGAAACAATAGAACATCCGCATTTAAATTACTAGTAATTATCGAATATATCAATAGAGATAAATACAATCCTTGAATAATAGGAGCTTCAAGCGTAGGTACTAAAAATTTCAACAATAATACTACACTCACATGGATAAAAAACGCAACAACTTAATATTTGGTTAAATTTGACGTCTTATAATTTTTTTATTTTTAGTTCAATTTTTATCATTTTTTTAGCAAACTGTAGATAAAATGACTAATTTCAACTTGCATATCCAGTCTTTTGTAAAATGCTGACGTTTTTGTCATTATACAGGGTTAATTAAGGTTGTTGTATAACTCTAATTTTAAAACACCCTGTGGAATAATTTCGTAACCTAATTTTTTCAAAATACCAATTTTTGTAAAGAACCATTCCTTTCCTACATTTTGTTTTTTTAGTTCATGTCTTTAGGTGCATTGGTTAATTTTTAAGAGCAAAATGAACTTGTCACCAACAGTTTACTTTAAGAAATGTTATTTTTTGACGAGGTTTTAAAATTAGGATTATACAACAACATTTGAATTAAACCTGTATAATAACTAAAACGTCAGCATTTTACAAAAGATTTTTCATCTACAGTTTACTAAAAAAATTATGAGGCCTCAAATTTTACCAAATATTAACTTGTTGCGTTTTTTTTTTTTTGGATGTGTAGAAAATATTAAAAATTGTACTTGGACCTAACTGTACAAACTGATAAAATAGTAGCCCGTATAGACTAGATATTCAAGAAAAAATAAAAAAGATCATCTACCTCATTGAAGTCGCAACACTCATCTGACCAAAATATAAATGAAATAAATATACGGAAAATAAAGAAAAATATATGAAAACACCTAGTAAAAAATATAGCAACAGAAACAAATTTGTATTATTCAATTCATTATATGGATATGGAAATATTTCATATCGCCTCAGTCCTGATGATATAGTAGCAGTATTTGCACAGTTATCATCATTTTGCATAACATGTATCAATGTATTTACCGCATCTGGTTTCCCTGAAGTGAACAATTGACACGTTAAACTGCACAATCTGTACTATTGAAGAGTGTATTGCTCAATGAAGAAGAAATGGGAATATGCAAATACAATTCCCTTGAAAACCAACTAGTTTTTGCTATAATTGGTTGACCACATGTCATTTCTACTTTTATAAGCTCATATTATTTGAACCTAGCCACCTTTAGAACTTATATTTGCACATAAAAAGTTCCATGAAATTTTGCTTAAAATATCGTACTTCCGGATGTTTTCCTGCAGTAGCTTCAAAACTGACGAAGTCAACAGATTTTCAATTTTGTTTCTACTAATGAACACTATTTACATTATTTTCATTTCCTGTAAATAACACGTCATCACTTCTATTAAAAACATCACATATAAATATTCCTTTAGTGTTTTTATCCAAATCTTTAAAAACTCCCATGATATCAGTGTCACCTATAATGTATAAGCCTCTGTTTGTCGAAAATTAAGAAATTAGATAAAAGCTTGGACCGTAAATCAGATTTTTATCTAACTAGGAATCTTAGCAGGCATTTTTATAGTAACATCACACGTTAATGTTCTAATATTAGACAGGTAATTTGTCTTTAGATTCTGCTCGGAAATACCTAGAAAAAAAAATGACGAGCATTGTCAAGATATATTGCCAAGTCATGTCTATTTTCTCTTCCCCAGCCCCAGTGGTAATAAAACAAGTAAATGGTTTGGAAAATCCAAAGGATAAGAACAATAACGATGAGGGATAAGAACTCTTGAGATTATTTTTTCTCACAGGCAATGACCTAAATGTCGATGAAGTCTAATGGAAATCGACGTTTTTCTGCGACCGTGATGAAATTTTGCATAATTTTATATGGATCGTAACAGGCCTTTGTCTCTTGTCGTGGGTAACGACCACTAAACACTGATTTCTCACATAGTTAGCGTAATTGTCACTAGCTCAAAACAATCACACCAGAAATGCCAAACAAACGATGATATTGATTATAAAACTAACTTTTTAATTTTTAAAGAAAATGTTGCATTTTTTTATTATATGTGCTTAATAATAACTAAGGAAAGTATATATTTTCTTACAAAAATTACAGTTTTATGTTCATTAATTGATTATCCCAAAATATTTGAAAACGTAAACGGAAAATCATCCCTTACACTTACACTTAGAACTCTCGATTTGCAGTTTTCTCAGAATTGATTGTATTTAGGGACTTTAAACGCAAGTGTACCTTTTTCATTAAGAAGAACTCAAAAGACAATTTTTGGCCGTAAATCAAGCTCTAGGAGCTAGATTGCAATTGAAGGTGTAACATAATTTCCCATCCCAAATAACTGACCAACTTTCACGGGACCAAAATTGTAAAAACTGGTTAGATTAGAAACGAAAATAAAAAACCAAAATTTTAGCTTTGGAATCAAAAAACTACTGATAAGCTTTAGTTGGTTAATTAAATAATTAGTTTCATTACCTACCAACATTTTGTACGATGATATTTCGCACCACAATTAGGTAAGAGTTGCATATAAACATAACTAAAATTTTCCTTATGAATTACTAATTCTTTAGTATTCAACATTTCTATTACTTAAATAAGCAATATAAATCTTGTGTTTTACATTTTCCCGGTTCTAGATTTATAATGAGGGGCAATTACTGCCTTTTTATTATCCTATAATTCGCAAATTGCTTTGAGAAAAAAATCGAATCTCCTGTAATTTCCATAAAATCTCGCAGTACGAGAATCCCCGCTATTTTACGATAAACTCGTAATTCGTAACGTTATTTATACCCATTATGCGCTTAATGGCGGCTAAAATAAATGCTAACGGTCGTAATAGATACCAGAAAATAATAACAGTTGTTTGCGAATGAGAAAGTTGACCCGATTTCGGAGTACGAAAAAATAGTTATTTGAGAAATGCAGAAATAACTACTGCACTTTTTGTGTTCTCATTATTACATGTATAAATGTCTAAATATAGTTTCTTCTTATATACAGTGTGTCCGAGTTATCTCAGTTATTTTTTAATATAAGTATAAATAATCTTTTATATATTAGTTTTGTTTTTTGAAAAAAACATTGATCTCATTCAGATGTTCCAAGAAATATATAGAAAACACTCTATATTCTAGATATATATCTAGTATTTCGGCTTATTGGGCGTTTTTCAATAGAGTAAATGTCTATTACTAAATGTTTCCAAGCGCGTTTTCGTTATTTATTTGTTTACGACCACCTACCCCCGATTGATCCTACCATCTGGTAAAGCCCGAGTTTTTAGCACCTTTTCTAAGAAGGGTGAAAGTGTTAAAATCTATCTGATCATTCGTAGTACAAGAATTTATAATTAAAGATGTTTTAATTTCTATAATTGTTCTTACAGATCTAAGAGCTTTCCTTTCTTTTCACGATGCAGTACCTTTACATTTTTCTGATCTATAAAATGATTGTTTTCTATACAATGCGTCGAAAATCCTGAAGGGAGTTTTACAATATTCGGGAAAAAGAAGGCACATAGTTATATTAATCACGTCCCAGGTTATAGTGAAAAAATAGCTCGCAGATTAGAACGAAACGGATTTAAAACGATTAGTGTCAACAAGTGTACTATTGGGAGGATTTTAATAAACAACAAAGAAAGGGTTAATAAATTAAAACAATCGGGAGTATACCAAATTAACTGCGTGGATTGTAATGCCGTGTATGTGGGTCAAACCGGTAGAAGTATTGAAACTAGAGTGAAAGAACATAAAAAATCCATATTAAATAACGCAAAAAATTCAGGATTTTCGATGCATTGTATAGAAAACAATCATTTTATAGATCAGAAAAATGTAAAGGCACTGCATCGTGAAAAGAAAGGAAAGCGCTTAGATCTGTTGGAGCAATTGGAAATTAAAAAATCTTTAATTATAAATCCTTGTACTACGAATGATCAGATAGATTTTACACTTTCGCCCTTCTTAGAAAAGGTACTAAAAACTCGGGCTTTGCCAGATGGTAGGATAAATCGGGGGTAGGTGCTCGTAAACAAATAAATAACGAAAACGCGCTTGGAAATATTTAGTAATAGACATTTACTCTATTGAAAAAGGCCTAATAAACCGAAATACTAGTATATAGAGTGTTTTCTATATATTTCTTGGAACATCTAAATGAGATCAATGTTTTTTTCAAAACAGTTATTTTCACGGTGTTTCATAAAGAACCATCCGCTTCGAGTATCCACTTTATCTTATATATTTTATTAAACAGGAGAAAACCCTCTATGGCCTATGGGATCAAGAAAACTGATTAGAATTCATTTCATGTTGTCGTGAGAACGCTCTTCATCTTTTTTTCTTCAACTGACATAATATCTTGATCTTTCACTATTTCAATAGACTTTTTTTTCAGTAATATAACGTATTCGTAGATACATAAATTGTCTATTGAAATAATAAAATATTAACATACGATGTCATTTGAAGAAAAAAGTTGATTGATACAGGAAATCTTTCACCAACTGATGCTTCTAATTCCCAATTGATTGACCCTGATTCCTTACATATTAATACTGTGAAAAGCATATTCTTTGTTAGTAACAAAGAATATTTATTTCAATATACAATTAGTCATAACCGCAACTTTTTTTTGTTAGAAAGGAAAAAGATCTTTATTGAATTGGTCAGCTAGGCTTGCAATCATTTGTTTTTATTGCGGTTTCGAAAATGATTCGACTACTGTTCTAGCAAATATTTAGATGACAACACTTTTTTTTTTTGTATTTGCAACTTTTAAACGAAAACTCAGTTCAGTTTCTTATGTAAGTCACCGCATTTACAAGAGTAAGGTCAAATTGATTTGACAAGTTTTTACCTAGTGGATATAACATAAAAGTTATACAGGTAAGTTTGCTCGATTGAATCTGCAACAATGTTTTATTATAATCATCGAATGTTTTTGCATACGTTTTGAAAATTTTACTTTTTACATGAACTTGTAGAATCTCTATAAACAAATAGCAATAGTTGTATTTGAGATTTACACTGTGTCTAATGTAATTTTGGTTTATAAAGTCAAAATTTTTCTCTTTTAATAACAAAAATCAATTATATTGCGTCAGACAGACGTAAATAGTAGGAGCCAGAATACGACATCGCCTTCTCCCATTCATAAAGAAAGTATAAATTTTTTTCAATCGTATTTGAGTAATAGACAACAATTTGTAAATTTAGATGACAATCATTCTCAAATATCTGAAATAACGTCGGGAGTTTTTCAAGGTTCGGTGCTCGGACCCATACTGTTCTTAATCTACACAGCGGATATTTTTGAGAATATAAAATTCGCAAATACTCATTGTTACGCAGATGATACGCAACTGTTTTATTCGTTTGATCCAAAAAATGTTCAAATAGCAGCCAGAAACTTAAATGAAGACCTTAAATCTATCGAGAATTACTCAAAAAATCGCAACTTAAAACTTAATACCGATAAATGTGCAGTGATTTGTTTTTGCAATAAGAAGTTTAGAGAATTTGTCAAAACCAATTTAAAGTTACTCCTAAGTGATACTATGTTACCAACTGTGAGTAAATTGAAAAGTCTAGGTATAATTTTTGACGAACATCTGAGATTCAAAGATCATGTAAGTCTGCTCGTAAAAAAATCGTATATAGCTTTAAAATTTTTATATAATAACATAAATATAATCAATTTCAAGTTACGAAAAAAATTGTGCGAATCGTTGGTGATGTCTATAAGTAACTATGGAAATATTGTTTACTACAGCGCCTTAGATAGCTATACAAAAAATCGCCTTCAAAAAATCCAAAACAGCTGTTGTAGATATGTGTATCGCATACGCAAATATGATCGGGTTTCAAATAAAATTAATAGTCTGCAGTGGTTACGAATGGACAATACATTTAAATATAATCTATCTATCTTTGTGCATCGCATTTTAACAACTTCTTCTCCAACTTATCTGCGAGAAAAACTATCTTATAGACAAAACGCTCACGGGAGAAATCTAAGATATGTAAATAGTTTATGTGTACCGGCACATCGTTCAACCAAGTTTCGGGCGTCATTTTCATATAACTCTGTTAAAGTATACAACAACATAAGAGCCGATGTAAAATTGTTTGGCTTGAGCAGGTTTCGTAGGATGGTTAAGGCGCAATTAATTTTACTTCAACAAACATTGTGAGTGATTGTGTTCTTGCTGACTTTCATTTTAGTCACTACATATTTTAATGTTATCATAAACATTTTATCTGTTCTAGAATATATAAAATAAGTATTTTTTTAACTATGTTAAATATGTATATATGTGTATATGTACTGTATACTATATATATATATATATATATATATATATATATATATATATATATATGTATATATGTGTATGTATGCTGTATATATGTGTATGTATGCTGTATATGTGTGTATGTGTATTGTAAGTATTTTTTGTACGAGTATATAACGTGGTATAAGAGGTTGAGTAGATTAGCTATGGCCACAAGTATAAAGATATATACAGTAGTTTCACTCTTTAAATTTTTTGTACAAAAGTTTTTAATGCACATGTCTGCTCTTGGGTAGTATGCGCGTTGGTACAGATGTAGAAGGGGAGGAATGGGCCGGCGTATGCTATTTTATGGGCGCACATTTGCTTTTTGCTTTACAGGTAATCAGCATACGTTTGTGTGTCTAGGCGTTTGTGTTTGTGATTTTGATAAGTGTTTTGTATTGTGTGTAACATGGCTACAAAATATTGTTTCATTTGTAAACGAAATTCTGTTAGGCCACCTTTTTTACTCCAAAAAATAATAGTCCGGGCCTGTGCGTGTCTCCCAAAAACGGTCACTAATGCGCATGATTGTGCTTGGGTAGTATGCGCAGTGGTCTTTTTGGGGAGTTAAAAAAACAAAACTTAAGGACACCAACATCAAAGAGATTTTGCCGAGTGAAATTACTGTATATATCTTTATACTTGTGCTATGGCTAGACTCCGCCTTTAGGAAATGTAAATGTATTTGTTTTTATACACATTTTCTAATAAAGACTATTATTATTATTATTATTATTATTATTATTATTATTATTATTATATAAATAGTTTGTAGCGAAACTGGAAGTTCCGGCACCTTTTGGTAAGATACAGCTGTACATAGATAACGTAACATGTACACCGTTTAATTGAAGTTGTTCATTTCTCTCCATGACCATTATATGACTAATGGTAAACAAAAACAAACGAAGGTCGTTGCACAGATTGCAAGCCATTTTTCTGGTCTCGAAAAAGAACACCCGTGCCAAACCGAACCCGTTTGTTTGTTATTCAGTCGTTAATGGAGTAGAATCGAGACCTAGAATTGTTATTAATTAAAATGTCATACATATCCTCAAGTGACTGCAAAAATAACCGTCGCAGCTGACCTATTTAAATCCATCTGGCAATGTATTCTTATAATAACCTGATTATATGCGCGTGTCTTTCTAAATTTTCTCGACCTTGTCGGAATTAAGGTCGATGTTAAGCTATAACCTTGCTAACGCCGCTTGAAATGAAAACTTTTTAACACTCAACCGGACCTCCCTAACTGCTGTCTGGTAAAAATTGAATGAGTTCATTTGTCATTAATATAAGTATACAAATAAACGGGTTCGAGGTGAAGTTTTTCAAATCAAATTTCAAATGTGGGAGTCAAATAAACATTTAGCAATTTATTTAAGAATCTTGTATAATAAAATGGGGGATAATTAATAACAATATTTGATATACGTACTCTGTAACTGTTTGGGACTTCATGGCCGTTATTGTTGGCGCCAAGTGCCCCACCACCTTTAAATGTAGAAAACCGCCCTCAAGGGTGCATAAGCAACTTTTTTGTATTAGTTTTAAGACAGTACAGTTTCAAGGGAGTTGCGCATATCACGTAACCCCAGTTATTGTCACTCACTCATTAGTTTTAAGGTGTATGTTGTAGTGTAAATAGTGGCTAATAAATCATGTGTACATAGTTACCACCGTTTCTACATCATTCACCTACCCATCAATAAAAGAGGGCCAGTCAGCAATAAAATACAGTCCACTAAATATCGTAAGGCCCTAACAGTAACAATTAAAATACACAAAAATATCTAGGAGTGAGAGATTATTCACTTTTATTCGAACTGCTACCATTGACAGAGAATATCGACGCTTTTACCTTTATGCGATGGACACAAGAGCGTTGACTTCCGTTACGGACTTCAAAGTATGTGTTCCCAGCATTAGGATGAAGTAAAACCAATCTCACGTACAAGACACAAACATACTTGTACCGTTTGTCAAATTCATTTGCATTTTTCAAGATATTCTATGATTTTGGATGTCCATATACTTGTGTGTATATCTTTTATTTATCATTTATAGTATAACATTAACGAATGTGATTATTGTTACACGTGACTTATCGCTTTGTCTATGATGAGCGTATGTCGCAAAGAATTTGTAGATATTTGGTCAATTAACCTATTTTTCAAGTGACATTTGATATTTATTTATCATTAAATTGACATGACTACTTTAACATGATCTTGTGCAATTCAGTACATTATTTCGCAGAAGCGGTTTTGAAACAAAACAAGTAGATAAGCCCGAGTGCCAAAAAGCCAGTAATATACTTACTATTATACGAGTACATCTGTACTAAGTAATCTCAAATATTACGAAAAAACAGTGAGTAACATATATTTTTGGTGTTGTTTAGAAATATATAGTGTTAACTCATACGTTGTACTTTTTGTTATACCCTGTACAAGGTAAAATGAAAATTTATTCCTTCAATCACTCCTCTCTAAATTTCTCCAAAATTGTAGAAGAATTTTCAAGTTCCCTAATTCCTGTTATATACCTGTATCCAATTTAACATGAACTGTATCAAACTGTTCTGTTCAAAAACGAAAAAATATGAAACATATTTGGAGTAATTCCAATTACTGCGCCTTTAACTGCTCGACGAAATTCCTCTGCAGTTTCCTACGCTCTTGCATACAATTTGTTTTTTAGAAAACCCCCCACACAAAAATGTCCAAAGGACTGAGGTCCGGTGACCTAGTAGTCCATTTTATTAATCCTCGGTTTTTTGTACATATGCATGTTATACATTATTGAAAAGCACTTTGTCCAGAGTTTTCAAAAATGCGAAAATCCAATATGATACCCATAAGAAAAACAACGGTATGCTAGCGCAAAATCTAGTCGCCTAAATTTTTTAGAGACCAATTTTGAAGTCCTTGCTCTGACTGTTATCCCTCTCCTGAAGTTTTATCTTTTACAATAAACGGGCTATAGACGTTTCCAGAAAATGTATATTTTTGGTTTTTACCCTGCATCTACTTAAGGGAAGGAATTCTTGGAAATATAACCTTGGATACTTTTTGGGCCTAAAATTGCCCAACTTTTTCCCAATTTGACCAACTCTGTATCGCTAATGGTTTCTGATATGCCCATACAGTTCATACACAGTGTATATAGAACTTTTAGAAGCGAATAAGTAATCTAATGGCGATTTTGATGCGATGCCAAATCCCACAAAGTATCGTGCATTTATTAATTTAATAGATACAAATAGTGTGGGTATACTGTAGCTATTTTATACCGCATTTCCGGTATAATGTTTCCACGTGCACCAACGTATAAGACGCCACCAATCGTCGAGTGGCAATTTCGTGGGTGTTTGAGCAGAGATAACGGATCGTGGATTTTTTCCCGGCTGACTCCGTCACCGAGACGTTTGTCAATGGATTTTATACTTACGGCAGACGACAGCTGCTTCATTTGTGAGATATTTACGATTCTATAGCGATATATCCAAGTTGGCAACGAGTGGGTTGTTTTTTATTTACTAGTTGCGTTCGGTAATATGCTCACGGATGCGACGAGATTACAGTCACGTGATTCCAGATGAGACGGACAAATAGAAAATAAATGAACGAAATCGATTCCATAAGTCATAATATATAACCTCACCTTTTCTGTTTTGACTTTGTTGACGGTTTGTTTATATTCCATTTCGAATTACTTAAATAATGAATATTGTAAAATCAACCATTTTAAATGCAGTCCAAGGATATGAAATAATTTTTCAATGAAGATGAAGAATATAGTTACAAATTGTTTGGAAAAAATGAAAACTTCGCTGAAGAAACTGTGCCAAATTTTTTCTGCCAGGCAGTTTAAAGAACATTTTAGAATGTCTGCGGAAAAATTTGGAGACTTCTTAGGAACATTACACTACAAAATTACCAACTACAACTTCAAAAAGTCAATGACAATTGACAACCATGACCACCACAACCTCACAAATTCAGATTAATTTTTCTCCTCGGCCGAAATGCTTCGAGCAAACAGATCTTGCTCTGATCGATCTGATTTAATTTCTGAACGATCAAGATTTACCTCCCCTACCTCTAGATGTAGTTGATGAACGATACGGACTAAAAAGATCAATCTGAGGTAATTACCGAACGCCACTACTGTAGCAGAAACTTCCTACTGGCCATATCAGATATTTCTGACGAAATTATGTCAAATCGAATTTTTCCTTTGGTGCTGCAACATTTCGCGAGATTTTTGCTTTGGAAAGATCGTGACAAAAATATTCGTAGTTATGTTATGTATGCGAGTCTAATTTAGACTCTTATACATACATCGCTTTCTATGTGTACCCATAAAAAACTAATCTATAAAAGTGTAGGTTCTAACTGACTAACTGACTGGCATTGCATTACATCGGCATCTCCATAGGAGTCGCCACATCGTTCATCGAGACCAACTACCAAACACTGATCGGTTTCGCTATGGAGATGCCGATGTAATGCAATGCCAGTCGGGACACATTGCCCGTAAACCAGCTTGAAAGGGGTAAGTAGTGATATAAAATTAAAATAGATTTCAATATTTTTCGAGCGTTCAATCTGAAAATGAAACTTAACCTCAAAATATGTCAAATTCTTTATTGGGCATACGGCATACATACCTTTATGGAAATAGTCATCCTTAGAGAAAGGTAAAGAGCACAGTCACACTCTCTACTCTGCGTTCTTTAGCTTCTTTATCCATACTTGTTTCCTGTAACTCTGTCATGCTCAACTTATAGTTTCCGCGATAGCTCCAGATTTTCCCGCTTTTGGAAAAGTATGAAACTGATCTTAGGGTTTTTCTTTGTACAAGAGAAACAATGACGCTCACAACAATAATAATTCATATCTAATCAAAGCAATTAACTAATATAACAACGGATATTTCAAAATTCACAATAGACATACATACGCAAAACTGAACCAATACCACATGCGTTAGTTGTGCGTGCCGCCAGTAGGTGGCGTATTGCTTAGAAAGAATCGCGTATAGAGTGCGACAACATATTAGAGCCGAATTTTTTAAATATAAATAAATTCCTAAAATTTTTCTTTAAATGGGTAAAACTAGGTCTTTTACGAATACTAGAAAGTTCAGTAGTCAGAGGTGTCTCCGGAACACCCTGTTGAAGGTCAATCGCTCTCAATAGTGCCGCCAAGCTGTTCGGTTGGTTGATCACTTAATTCCATCTAATTGGTCCCCGACGACTAGATAATCCATTAAACAAGTGAAGCGCAGCATTTTCAAGCGCATCTTATCTAATTGGCCGGACACACATCTGCCAACAATTTTTTTTATTAAATTTCCCGATTAATTCCTTAATTGCGTATGATCCTGCTTCGCTGACATAATTCTTGGTTAAAAGCGGCTCTCTTTTGTTCACTGAATTCAACAATAATTTAGAAAAGCGCCAATTAGAATTAAGTACTTATTAGCTTTTGATTATGTAATTTGCAATGCAACTTTGCGATACGCATGTTCTTAATCATGATTCGAATTCAGTGCGCACGAGGGAACGATTAATGTACGCGGTTATTACTCGAATAATTAGAAACAAAGGCACGTTTGTTTTGGAGTCAGCCGTCAGAATTGAACGCCTAATTTAATTTTTGACGGTCGGTGGCACTCGTGTATTTGCTAATTGGGCTAATTCCATAGACTTAGTGCTAATTGCGACTTACGACAAAAACAATGAACACAGTTTATAAGTCGTCATGTAGTATTTATTTTTGTTAAGTGTTACTGCCATGGGCGCAGTGTGGGGGTTTTGAATTGGTATGAAATTTAATAGTACTAGTTTTAATTAACTGATGAAAGGTGGAAATTGATTTACAATAATGTCGAGCGTTTAAATCTTATGTAATTTATTGTATTTGGTAAATAAGTTTATACATATTTAAAAAAAAATAATCAAAAAACCCAGGAAATTGTTTTAGCTTTTGGAAGATAAATTAGCAAACTATTTTAGCAGCCATCAGTCATCATTCATCAGTGTCATCGCACTATCAGATAACTTTGTTGTAACAGCTCCTGACTGTCGCCGGCACTTTTCGACTGCTGTTTGATAAAGATATTATTACTTAGGTAAACAGGCAACTATAACTTTGTAAATCATTTATAGTGGTTTGTTGTTGGCCTATTATAAAAGCAGATATTAAAAAAAGGAACTTTGTATTTAAAATAAAATACTTTACTGGAGATAAAATATAGTTTAAAATAGATAGAGTGACGATAAATTTATGTTTTAAAATAGCAGCGGTGTAAAGTCGACTGCTTTTTCCATACAAAGTGAATAATTAATAGTGAAAGAAATTTGTGAAGAAAAAATATTGGACTGGAAATAGTAAACATATCTACCTATAGGTACGTAAAAAAAGGAAATAGATGTGACCTTAACCACGATGGCGCCGATGGACAAATTGGACAAAATACACGTAAATAGCGTTTTATCTGTGAACTAGATAAACAATAACTTTTTTCCGACGAAATTCATTTCCGCGAGTGTCAAGGCTGTGAGAGGCGGTACGGGTCGCGCGAAATAAACCGTTCCGAATGCTTTTATTGTTGTACTACGACTCTATATACATTACGCAGAAGAACGACCGACGAGAGTTTAATAATATGATATAAATAGTAACAATAGTATGTACCGGGTGGCCAACTAAGAATGGACGCCGGCTGTATCTCAGAAACTACCTACCTATCGTATAACTTTGGGGAAAAAATACTAATAAGTAAATCGGGCAAGAGAAATCGCTGGAAAGTTCGTAGGATGACCGCTAGGGGCCGCAATTGCTATGACCAATCAGTAAATGGGATTTTTCTCAAAAATATGCCAAGTTAAGAGGTATTTTAAATAGTGGCATTGTAATCTTTGTAAAATTTTCAATCTTTCTCCTGTAACACACTTTGATCTATCTTTGAAGATAAAGTGGTGGGGGAAGGTTAAACTTTATTTTATTCAAATAAGGATAACTCCAGTTTGGATTAACACAATTAAACAAATTAGGGCTCGTTTGAAAAAGCTTTTCTTACCGAATAATCTGCAATATATATTGTTCCTCAAATTATTTTACCGTGGCAGCTAGAGGGCCCTGTTTGACATCGTAACAGTTATTGCGCGTCTTGTATAAACAAGAAAACAACACGAACGACAACAAGAAAAATCCGGACAATACAAACTTAATAAGGCATGAAACGACATTAACTAAATGACATTAACAAGAAAAGCTCTTTCAAACGAGCCCTATAGTTTGTTCAATTCTGTTAACCCAAACCGGAGTTATCCTTATTTCAATAAAATAAAGTTTAACCTTCCCCCACCACTATATTTTCAAAGATAGAGCAAATTTTACAAAGATTACAATGTCACTATTTAAAATACCTCTTAACTTGGCATATATTTGAGAAAAATCCCATTTACTGATTGGTCATAGCAATTGCGGCCCCTAGCGGTCATCCTACGAACTTGAAATACTTTCCAGCGATTTCTCTTGCCCGATTTACTTATTAGTATTTTCTCCCCAAAGTTATACGATAGGTATTTTCTGAGATACAGCCGGCGTCCAGTCTTAATTGGCCACCCGGTACATGAACCAGTGTTGATGGCTTTATGCAAATAAATATGTATATAATGTGTCGGGCCACTGGGAATAAAGAGAAAATGATGCCTTGTTCAGTTTACTTCAGCGACTAAATTAAATATTGATATGTACAGGACTTGAAGCGATGGGCACCTCGCGGATTAAAAATAACGTCACATAACTCTCGACTAATGTTGCTTTTGAGGTCCTGTCCTGCCTCGTATTGAGATCTCCCGCAGGACACGAAATATGAATTTCAGACGTTTTACCGAATTTATGGAGAATCTCGCAATAATCATTTACAAATTAGTCAAATTATGCGATAGTCTTTTAAAGTAGTTTCACTAGTAACTTTGATTTAGATTTGACCTGTTTAGATTTAGTTAAATTTAAACAGGTATTGATTCATGATTTAATTTTAAAAATAGTGGAACTATAGAGGAAAGTAGGCTAATTTCGGATAAGTTTTCAAAATCAGCCATATAATACGTAATTAAATATAATTTAACAAAATTTTTGTATGATTTCATTTATTGTAATATATCTTCACATAATTTTTGCATTGAGTAAGAAAATTTAAGTAGATATGGAAGATAAAAATATAAATTAAAAAATGGCGAAGTCGCCAGTTAAAAAAATAGTATTCTAATTTCGGATAAGTTGTTTGAAATTATTTATTTTTTTCTAACAGCATCTATTGCCTATGTAAAATTTTATAATAACATAGGGTAAAGGGAGGAGAGATGGACCACCATTTATAAAAATTAAGATAATTTCTTCATTAATCAAAGTACAAATCTGCAAATTGGTACATAAAATAACTAAGCTTTGGTACTCTTTTTGGAACACTTAGAAAGTAAGAAATATTTATCATTAAAACTAAAAAAGAAATAATTCTCAGACTTGATAACGGTCCATCTATCCTACCCTATGGAGGTGAGATGGACCATAGTAGGTAGGAGAGATGGACCTCGCTACTTTTCCTTTTTTCTAGAAGCTACGTTTCCACACTTCTGGCAAAGGTTAAAAAAACTGGTGCAGCTCTCGTGCAACCAGCGCTTGCACAAAAGGCATTGTGACCAATCGTCTTCCTTTTTCGTTAAACGATAATCATCACTGCAGCCAACACACTTATTTTCTAAATCGCTGAAATGTTCATCCGTCGTAGAATAGTAATCTAATGTGATATCACCAGATTCCTCTTCAAAAGATGAAGATTCACTCGAATAATTATTCTATTATTTTTTTTTTCAATTCTTTCTATTTCTATACGACTGGTATAGGGGTAACTTCATCCAGAGCTTTTCCAGGAGCTATATCTTCAGTAGCTGTTGATTTGTTAGGAGTGGTTTGTTGGTTTTGTAAACCAGAGGTACTTGGTTGGGAAGATTCAGGTCTTGCTTGCACTTAAATATAGTTTTGGGTATTCCAAATGCTGTAGCGGCTTCATTGCCGTCAATTTCGCTATTTCTGTATGCATTTACGGCATCTTTTAACGCTTGAGAGGTTCAATATCCTCGTTCAGGAACATGTCTTTTACGTATGTACTTATTAGGCATTGTACTAAAACAAAAAGTTATTGGTCTGACTCTCCCCCCCAATATTGGTTCATCTATCCTCATGGGAGGGTAGACGGACCACTCAGTAACAAGTAAACGAATAAAGAAAAGTTTTAATATTTTAGGTTCTATAGGAATTAATGCGTATACTTACAGTTTCATTAACAAAAAAACATTTTAGACTTCCCTAAGTTTATTAAAAATAGAAATGTATATCTTTAAATACAATTTTCACCAAGACAAAATATATTTTTCTTAAAAAACTTCTACATAAATGCTGGAAACCACGTGATCGCGACTGTATCAAGGTGAACTGATCGAAACGCAAAACATACGCCGGTCAAATGTTGTGGTGGTGCCTTAAATTGCAAAATATTACCGATGATCCGTCTATCCTTATGGTCCATCTAACCTCCCTTTACCCTACAACTATTATATCCTATGCTTACCAAGCAATCTGTCCAAAGTTTTAGAATAAGAATAAATCTCAAAAACACCACTCACACACAATATCACACATGAAAATATCTGATACTCCGCTGTGCAAAAGAATTTGACAGTTCACCTATCGGGCGTAAACACAACTATTTATCATATCACATTATTAATATGCAACCAAATACGCACAACAGTGATGAAATTGCCTTTAATACAGAGATAATTTATAGAATTATGGGTATCCGAAAATGGGAACCTGTCCAAAATTAGACTACTTTCCTTTACCATAAAATCAAAAATAACTGTATACACTATAAAATAGCTATGTTTTATTAACGTACTGTAACTTAACAATAAGTTCGAATAATTTCTTTGATGGCTTTGAGAAAATGATTATGATGATTTTATTATGTATAAAATTCATTAATTTGTAACTTGATAATTTCTTCTTATTATTTTTATTCTTATCTCAGAGGCGTAGCTTCAGATTTTGGGCCCGGGGAGATCTGTGTTGCCCCCTCCCTAAATTATAAAGTTCAGCGTAATTTTGTAGCCAAAAGAAGAAAAAGAAATAAATAAAATTATCAAAAATGGATTATTTTCTATAACCGAAAAAAAAATGGAGAAATAGGACGCAGACTCATATTACCGTAGGTATAAACTACGCCCGCTCTACGCCTCTGGAAAATTAATAAAAATGTTTCGAATAATAATAATTCGCAGTTTATAGTTAGTATGATATTAATATTTAAATAGGTGTTTTTAAAAGTGTTTGTAGCATACAATAATTTTCCGTCATTTCCAAATTTTAAAAATATAAATATCCTGAATATTCCCACTGTAATAATATGGAGAATGTTTGTTTACATATATTTTTGGTCAGCGACTCGGTCTGGTACTCTTGAATATATTAACGTGATTTGTTTGTGATAAAAATCTCCTTCAAATAATGAGTTTTGATTCGTCTTGTTTTGTTTGTCTTGGATTTTCCAAATTGGAATCGGACCAACAATTAAATACGATAATTTTCATCAACAGGTCACTTATTCGTGATCTATTGATAGTCATTGTATACTTTATTTCTATTTGTAAACAATTATTGCTCAAGCTTTTTTATTTTGACGTGCTTCCAAGCCACTTAACCATGTTAGGTGTACACGGTTATTGCGTTGGTTGGCTAGCGAAATTAACACTTAACTTTATCTGTCATCATCACGAATTACATTCATATCATTGTGACGATAAAAAGATAAAGCGCAAATGTTCTAAATATACACATATTAAACGAGTTACGAGTGGAAATTAATTATTATTGTTAATTAATTATTGATTATACCGTTATTTATACTAACTATCGGTCTGTACCCACTCCTCGCGCATATACGTTTCGACTTGTAAGTGAAAAGCGTCGCCGGAAGGCAAAATTTCCAAATGTTGGCAGTTTTTCGGGACGTCAAATGTTCCGACCAATATAACCACTAATGATGCATTTTCCTTGCCGGTTTGCCAACCGAAAGACCTCCCTGCCAGTAAACTAACTGTATGTATAGGTGCGTACAGACATACAACAGAACTTCGGAGCGTAACACCGTCGCTCAACAAGTTTGGACAGCACTGCGTATAGTCTATATAATGTCAATTGAAACTGTAAAAAAAATTCCGACAAAAGAAACACCTGCACTTCGACGGCGGCTTCTTTGTTCACGCACGTGTGTCGTTTCTCGGAATATTTTTACAGTTTCAATTGACATTATATATATACTATAACACCGTATAGTCTATACATATAATGTAAATTGAAACTGTAAACAAAAATCCGACAAGAAACCCCTCCACTTCGAGCGACCTCTTTGTTTAAGCACGTGTCGTTTGTCGGAATTTTTTATGCAGTTTCAATGTAGATTATAAAACTATAACACCATAACATAGTAACATCAAAGGCTAGGTCTACAGAAATTTTGGTATAGTCTATATAATGTAAATTGAAACTGTAAAAAAATTCCGACAAAAGAAACACAAGCACTTCGACGGCGGTCTCTTTATTTACGCACGTGTGTCGTTAGTCGGAATTTTTTATGCAGTTTCAATTTAGATTATAAAACTATAACACCATAACATAGTAACATCAAAGTCTAGGTCTACAGAAATTTTGGTATAGTCTATATAATGTAAATTGAAACTGTAAAAAAATTCCGACAAAAGAAACACAAGCACTTCGACGGCGGTCTCTTTATTTACGCACGTGTGTCGTTAGTCGGAATTTTTTATGCAGTTTCAATTTAGATTATAAAACTATAACACCATAACATAGTAACATCAAAGTCTAGGTCTACAGAAATTTTGGTATAGTCTATATAATGTAAATTGAAACTGTAAAAAAAATTCCGACAAAAGAAACACCTGCACTTCGACGGCAGTTTCAATTTAGATTATAAACACTATAACATCAAGGCGTCCCATGGTTGTCTGTATTTTGCCGTCGCATCAAAGAAATGATACGCACGGATGGTGCACTACTTGTTTGCATTGATTTTATAAACAATCCGAAATATAATAAAATATACTTTTCCAAGAAAGGCAATATTAATCTTCTGAGATGGAACGGCAGTATGTTCTGCTCATAGGATACGCAACGATGTATCGATACGCATATAAATCCTTGACACAGCGTATCATCGATGCGTAACAAAGAATTGTTGCGCGACGGTGTTACGTTATAAAGTTCTGTTGCATGTTTGTACGCGCCTTATCGTGTTTGCCGACGTTAAAAACTAAAAGAAGGCTAATGCGCAAATTGCGCTCTTCCCCTATGATCGAAAACCTTTTAACCTGTGTATTTAAAATTCACATTGAAATGTGTGAGTGAATTTCACAGTAATATATTCTTGTATTTAATATTTCTACACCTATCTGAAGACGCAGTTATTTATTAAAATAAGTGTAACTTTTTGTTGATTTTCTCCGGAAGTAAGTTTTATGTATATTATTGGTTTACTACAATAACTATACATAGGGTAATGTGTATTTAAATTATTTTTTGATTAATATGCAAAATAGCTTTGACCTTGGATGAAGTCTCCTTAAAGAGTCGCTTGTTTATATTACAATATTACGGAAACCGTAACACCTGGTTTTTAGATAAATAATTGAATATAAAATTAAAACAAATTAAATTTTATAGCTCTGCTGTTATTACTGGAACCCAAAATTAAAATACCTATTTTATATCCGAAATGACAAAACCAACACCTAATGGAATTATTTTTTATAGCGTGACTTAATTTAATAAATAAAAAATTTACTTGAAAAATTATATTAATTTTAATGTTTTGTTGCTATCGATAAAATAAGTTATTTAACACATGTGCCATGTTTGTGGTTATTGAGAAATAAGTAATTATTACCTAAATTCTATAAAACTGACCGCGAAAGTAATAAAATATAATGGAAAAAAAATGAGAGTATTTAATTTGCGGCGCGGTTTTTTGTAACGTTTTTCTATAAGATCTAATTTGCCCCTTTCCCTCCAAGAGGATGTTATATCTAAAATAACAATTAAAAATGTAATTTTAAAATAACAATTAAAAATATAATTTTAAAATAACAATTAAAAATGTAATTTTAGTTATCAACTTCAAAAGCAGCCATGACATCATTAATTGATGTGAAACTGCTAAGGGATATATTATATATTAATTTACTCTCTGATATTATAGGTATTTAGGTAGGTATCATAGAAATTATAAAAAATATAGAATGCCAAAATCCATTATATGATAGATCCAAAAATAGTCACTATGCAGAAACACGAGAAAACGTAATTTTAGGGAATTTTTATACCACACCATGGGTTTCCAACCCAGTAAGTATTGGTAGTATCTATAAAAGCATTCTGTATTTTTTATAATTTCTATGGTATCTACATGTTTTTTTATACACTTTCCTCGCGCACTCTCCACTCACCACCGCCCGATTTTCTTTTTATTTTGCATGTTTTATTTTCTCTGACATGATTTTTCGTTTTTGCTTGAATGATAGGTCTCGTAGGGCGTCCCAGGATGGAGGCAAGGTCACTAAGGAGAACTTTCCATGGATGCGGTAAGTACCTATGCAACACACAACGCATGCATCACTCACGTCCTAATATCGCCACTTCCCTGCACTTTTTGTTTTTGCTTTTGCACCACTGTTTTATGTGGGTGGTTATTCATGATATAAGATAGATTAAATATCTAAACTATAATATACGATCCGTAATCAATTACAAATAATAATTAAATATTTATTTGTGTAATATGTTAACAGGATAAATTGAACTTCTAGAAAACATAAAAACTAGTAAACTACAATAACTGTATAACTTGTTGAAGCACTCTTAGCAAAAGTTATAACGACATATAAGGGGATTTTTTATTCTTCCTAGGATGAGAGAAAAGTTGAAGCATTTTTGTCTATCTACCGGGTGTCAACGGATCTATTAGACAAGCCATAACTTCTAGAGTATTGGATATATCAAAATGAGATTTGGTATAGGTAAATGGTAGAGGAAGAGGAAAGTTTTTGCATATTTTTGACATTTAGGTTACTTCCGGTTTCACCGGAAATGGCTTCAATTTTGAATTTTTAAATGGAACACCCTGTATATTTTTACATATTTGAATTTCTGAGACAATTTTGGAATAGAAAATGACATTAAAACTTTTAAAGTATAATACTCGTATACGAATTTATTAAAAACTTCACTGAAGTAAATGTATTTTATGAGCTTATTTTTAATCCAATCACAATGAATTTAGTATCGTTGGATTCGCAAAAAAAATCCCTTTTTGAAAAGTGCTTGTCTAAAAAGTGTTGCCATTTGAAAAAAAATAGTTAGATATAAAAAAGTAATTTTGCCAACTTGTCTCATTCCTATCTACCATATTAATCACTAAAACTTTGCGATTACATTTTTCTGACATCATCTAAGGCCTTCTGATTAGTTTGCGCTCAATCATGGCCACCTAGATGCAATATTAAAAATAGCTCTAAAAAAATCAAGTAGGCGAAAAAACTTTTTAAAATGTCATTTTCTAGTCCAAAATTGTCTCAGAAATTCAAATATGTAAAAATATACAGGGTGTTCCATTTAAAAATTCAAAATTGAAGCCATTTCCGGTGAAACCGGAAGTAACCTAAACGTCAAAAATATGCAAAAACTTCCTCTTCCTCTACCATTTACTTATACCAAATCTCATTTTGATACATCCAGTACTCTAGAAGTTATGGCTTGTCTAATAGATCCGTTGACACCCGGTATATCTTACTTTTTTATTACTTGGTAGGCAAATTTATTATCCACAACTTTACGATCATAAAAAAATTGGATCTGGGATGATTTTTTGAAAAAACAGAAGGTGGTGATCGACTATGCATTTTTATCATCAAAATCATATTCAAAATTTATCAACAATCTGCTAATAAAAAAATTTGTAAATAAAATATGACAGGGCTTCTAATAAGTCACTAAAATCACGAAAGGCAATTTTTTTTCTTATACAATTAGTAAGTTGGTTTTTCTCATACATATCTGATATAACTTTGACTTATTTTGGAAAATGATACCAACCTGGATCTAGATACCCTTTGTAAAAACTATGGCTAATATATTAGTCCCTCTGCAAAATTCCAGAGTTTTCTTTTTAATATTTAAAATTCACTGCTGGCGGTGGAAAAATTGTAGGGTCATTGACAATGGCAACTACCAAAGCAACCCACTCAAAAAGAAGTAGAATAATGTTGTTAGTAGTGGTGAGAAACACTATGGAGATGCCGAAGTAATCCAATGCCAGTCGGGGGCACATTGGCCGTGCAGTAGTTGTTTTCGGCATCTCCTTCAAATATACCATATTTTTTGCACTATTACAGACCATGCCATTACTGATGATTGATGAAGGATTGATAGAGAACATAAATGTCGTTATATAATTTATGCTAATGAGTGCAAAAAGCGGAATATTTGCTTCTCAAGAGCAAGGGCCACTGTTGCATATCCTGTAAATACAGACATTGATTCTGTTTTCATGCACTTACGCTTACGATGTGCCAAGGACTTGTCTAGGCCAAACAAATGGGAAATGATACATAGGATTATTATTATTAATCTATTTTTTTCGCGGCTCTACTCCAAGTTTATTATTAGCCTTGTCTTCTATTTAAATTATAGTGATTAATGTTTGTTGTTTTTAATGTTCTGATGTACTTCACAGTACGACTTCTAAATGGGGTTATTCCTGTTAGACGTACGTATGACCGACTGAAGGTTTTTTTTAAATATAATAGACTTTTCGGTGATTTATATAATACCCATTACGTCTCTGTGGGTCAGGGAAAACGGATTTTGGTCTCCTGTCCATAATTGCATGTATGGCATTGTGCAGATATTAAATAAATGACGTAATGCCTTTAAATTGTGTGTGTAGCATGTAAAAAATATAGAAACTACTTTCTGCAGCAATGGTTAAACTGGATAAAGCTGTGTATTGATTGTATCATTGACTGTTTTAATTAATACTACTCGAATACTAGCTAGCATCTATTTTGAGAGCGAAGAAATAATCGCTAAACTCGCAGTATAATAAATAATTAATCATTTATTAATTCTAACGTGATGCGGGCAGACTTGTCCAGCCGCAAATAAACTAGTTTTATGATATATTCAAATGTTACTATCATTGAGTGTCCTATTTTAATTCATTTTTATGTTAGGAAGTAATATCATTCAATATTTTAATTCTGGTAGAAGTAGTGACCTTGAAGAACTGCAGCAGAAATATAGTAATATGTAGTTATGTTCATTAATCTGTTTCTGATATATGTTTGAAAGTTTCAGAATAAATTAGCTATTTTATATTCGTAAAATATATTGCGCTGTTAAAACTTTATCATCTTTTAACCACCATCAGTAGCTAGTGGGGCACTTGAGGTAGACAGTCCCAGACAGCCTCACCCGGTATCCTGAAAAAAACCACGTTATTCTTAAAAAACGTCACGTTATCCTGAAAAACGTCCCGTTATATTGAAAAAACGTCACGTTATCCTGAAAAAACGTCACGTTATCCTGAATAACGTCGCGTTATTCTGAAAAACGTGACGTTTTTTTCAGGACTACCATCTCCGTCTGTGAAATGATCTCCGCCACATTCAGAAATTATTCAAAAGTCACAATTTATTTTATAGAATAAACTTGGAGTAGACATGAACAGTATCGGCAAATGAAATGAAAATCGAATGATTAATTTTGATAAAATGACTGACAATGAAATGAACCGTTGATATTTTTTGTTTAGGAGCAAGAGCAGGAGCGTGGATCACGGGATAACAGCCCCCTTTGATCTGGAGGCTCTCCGGGCAAAGGTAGACGGCCAGTTTGATAGAAGCCTTGACAAAGGTGAGTGTCACGACCATATTAATTTAGTAACGAGAGATAGGTTAAGAAACATTTTAATTCGTTGGTCAAATTTGGTCAGATTTTCATGAATTTGGGACATTAGCTTTGTTCCTACAAGGATTCAGACCGGACTTTCAAACTACCACTACTACCCATGGCTTTAAATATTATCCAGTCCCTAACTTATCCATGACTGATTCATAATTTTTGTTGGAACTGCAACCGGATATATAGAGCGTTGCATAGTATATCCGATCTACGATTTATCTTCTCACTTACCAAGGTCAGAGGGTCATTAAATTTCATATTTGACTAATTATAAAGCCAAATATGAAATTTTATCTTACTACTTTTAAGTGATTTAAACGTGGTTTTGTTTTATGATTAATCATATGCAGTTAGATCCTATGGAATTCATTGTATCTGATACAGAAGTTTACTCATATTTATATACTCGTAATTGTAAGGACTGCGGAAATAGCGGCAGCTTTCTTGCCACCACAACAAGGAAAATATTGAATTAAATTTCCCTTGCGACGTAGCGGCCATTTGTTGTAAAATAATTAGCTGTTTTGACATTAACATCATTACATTAATTAACTATTATGTTAGATAACTTTGTGGGAACAGCTTACTCTTAGTTATCATATCAAACTGTCAGGAGGCTGTTGGAATGCTCTATAACGTTCCGACTGCTGTGAGACTATCATCTGATTCTCCTGAAATAAGAGTGAAATGATGAAAAGACCTTAAAATAAGATCGTTAGATTTGTATGAAGTTCCTCCTTCATGTTTGATTACGTCCTGAAACTGCTGAATAAAATTGGAATATATAAAACTAGGATCTATTTTAATGATTTTATGGGAGATAATACTGCGAAATACTGCTCGTTCGTAGCCCTCCAACCATTTTATATTCAATCGATTTTATGTCCTATAAAATTGAATGCCTCGGTTTTTAGTGGTGTTTGAACGATTGATTTGTTTTCGCGCATTCAATTTATAACTAATGTAGAAAGTGCTTCCTCGCCTTCAAACGTTTGTAAATAAATTAATGTCACAACTGACGAGTAAATCGTGATATTCACCTCTAAGAAATCAGTAGCGGAACAAGGAACCCTGATGATTGATTGATTGTTTGTAAGGTTCGATATAGGATTGTTTGTAAGGAATATTGCGGTATTAACACTAACCCTCATTAGTTTTGAAAATAAATCCTGAAAAACGAGAGTTGCTTGAAATAAGTACAAATTGTTTCCCTTTGGGGACAATTTTCCCTGAAAATGAAAAATACTTGATCGAATCGTATGAAACAGGTTTGCTAAGTTGGTACAAATGATTTTAGAGATATTTTTATTACCACAACTTAGAAACAGAAACTCGCGAATGGAAATGTCATATTCTAAAAATACAAGTACCAAGCAGGTGTTACAATGTACCTACGAACATGCCCATTGAACATATCAAGTACATAAACAAGGCAATTTTTACCTATTTTAACACTGAGAAATCAAAATAGCTTCTAAAATATGAAATAATACAAAAATATCATAAAACCGTTTAAATGCTATGAAAATATCAATCACCTTACAACAATACAAATGACAGTCGATTTCACAACTGGGCAAATCCCAATCTACAATGTATAGAAGCTATAGATACCCACAGAATTACCGCATACAGAAACTTCGTAAATTGATATGGTGGGTTGTGAAAAAGCGCTAAATTTGTGTAGTATTTTTTTAACAAGATATGCGTAGGTATGTAGAAATTCATTTCCTGTAGCAAAGATGTAAAATTTCGATGATTTTGATTGATGTAAGGTCACCAACCACAGTTTAATGAATTACATGTAATTCATTTAACTGTGGACCAACTTTAGTGTTCGTATAAGCCGCCCTGCATAACATACGCCACTGTATTTCCAAGGTCGCTGGTTTTTTTATTAGTTTTTCGTACTTTTTGTGGTATGTACTGGTACTTAAACTTGTAATAACTACGCTAATTAATTTATTATATTAGTAATATGCGATTATATTTGCGGCGATTTCCGGTATTGCAGTGGTGGTATGAATACTAAAAAAATAGTAACGGAAGACAACACGGAAAACCATCAAATATGTTTCATAGTTAATACAAAACAGCAATTTAAAAAAATTAACTGAAAAGGACAACATTACAAATCTGTTCATACATGCATTGCTGTAAGTTCAGTACAAGTAGTTTTGGCGGATTTGTTCAAAAATAAGAAAAACGATATCAAAAACTATTTACTTTTGAGAAAATGTCTTCATTCCTTAGCAATAATCACAGAAAAATTGATTCAGATTTCATTTGTTGCATCTATGATTATTTAATCACATGGTCGTTTTGCGGCTGTAATGTCGCGCGACAGAAAGTCGTGTTAGTCTAGCCTAGACTGTCCAAGGTTATTTCAGAATGTGCAGGAGCTAACAAATTATTGATTTTAATGAATAAAGCATGTTTGAGGTGCTTTTCGAGGATACAGTGTTGTTTCAATAACTTTCCAATTTCGGTAAAATTATATCTCTAGGCGCTAATGTGTGTGTTTCAAACTATTTTAAGGTATCTTATACAATAATTGTTTACGTAGGTATATAATTCAATGAGTAAGGTATTTATTATGCCAATACTTCACGATGAGTTACGACATTAATTTTTTCCAGTGGAACATCCTCTAGGTATATATTTAAATTTTTGTCAGCTATTCAAAATTCGCGTTCCAATGATGCACCACCCTTTATGTTATTTCAAATCGGACAACTAGCGTACCTGATCAGAGTCTATCGACCAAATTATGACACCTCAAAATAAATAACAATTATATTGGTGCTACTTTAAATAATTTGACGTGGTTTAATATTTCCTAGCCTATTTAAATCCAAAGAGGAAAAAGTTCAGTTGATTCAAATCGGATAAGCAAGTTGACCATATGAAGTATAAAGGGATGTGCTAACTCCCTTAAAATACAAAATCCCCGAAAATGAACCACATTTTAAAGCACCCTATACATTCGAAACAATGACAAATACCTCAGATCTGTTTTGACCATTAAAAACGCTTAAAAAATCGATGTAGAGATTGCGCAATTTTCTTTCAATTCCCTGACTTCTGGAGATTGAGATACTTTGAATTCCCTCAAGAAATGAGACAGTCTGTAACTTTTCCACTCCCAAGTTTATAGCATGACATTATGTAGACCTCTAGTTATTGCGCGATATGCTCTAATGTTTCAAGAATCCGAATTTTTTGCTCACCGACTTCCCAGCCCAGGATTAATGGTTTTAGACCGTAACCGCAGGAAAAAACTATTAATTTAGATTGCTTTACGTGCCAACGCCTCTCTGTAAAAGGCGTTTGCCGTGTAATAGATGGCTGGCGATTGTCGCTGGCACGCCACTCGTTTTTAGCGACGGCCAGCTCGAGTATCCATAAATCGCTCATAGGAGGTCGAGAAGTGCGTCGTGTCTCGGTGGCTAGTAATTGCAAAAGGGGTGGTGATGTTAATTAAGTTTAGTTTATTTAGTTTAGTTTATTTAATTAACTGTTTTACATATAATATGTTTACAGCAAGTCAGACAATAAACAAAAAATAGTATTAAAAATTACAAAGGCACAATACAACAACTGTACAAACATATAACCATATAAAAAACAATATAACATATATCCTAAACCAATCTATAATAGCACATAAAAGGAACATAGAGTGTACCCTGCAAAAACCCAGAGTGTCATAGTAATCAGCAATTCTGTATCTCCTCCAAATATTCTTGAACAGAATAAAAGCACTTGTCCAGAAAAACTTTCTTTAATGAAAATTTAAATTTGTTAAAGCTAAGTGTCTTAAACATAGTAGGTAAACTGTTATAGAAATTCACGTTAAGTGAATTTTTGTGCGATTTAGTAAGTCTATGTCTAGTACCTCTAATTAACAAGGCAGATCGTGAGTTATAATCATGATAGTCAGCGTTTAAAAGATAGCTATCTTTACATTTGTGAATTTCCAAAAGTGTGGCATATATATACATTGAAGGCAACGGCATGATTCTGAAAAAACGAAATAATGGCTGGCAATGCTCACGTTTGCCAACATTAGCAAGAATTCTTATTGCCTGCTTTTGCTGTGAAAAGACCTTTTGAGCAGAAGAAGCATTTCCCCATACAACTAAGGCATAATTTATATGTGAATGAAAAAGTGAGAAGTAAACCAGTTTCATGGTAGCAGTATCCAAAAATGGTTTTAGCTTTCTCAACAAAAAAATCTGTGACGACAATTTTCCATTTAATTTTTCAATATGAGGTGACCATGTCAGACCATCATCAAGTACCACCCCCAAAAGTGTAGCAGTACCACCCCCACGATTCGCCCAATTAGTAGATACGACCAATTCTTGAGACTTACCCTGATTCACCTTAAGCTTGTTACAAACAAACCAACTCTCTGCCTTAGCATTAGCATCAGCAACGTTGCCGAGGAGATCATGCATTCCTCTTCCCGAGCACATCAAAGTTGTATCGTCTGCAAAAAATACACTTCTATTTGGAAGCATGAAGTGATATAGATCGTTTAAATAAATTATGAATAATAGAGGACCCAGGACAGATCCTTGGGGCACCCCATGACTTATAAGCTGAAAACCTGAAACATGGCCGTTAAAAGATACACACTGTGTACGATCAGATAAATATGATTCTAACAAACTCAAAAAGGAGCCAGAAATGCCATAAAATTCCATCTTTTTCATGATAATACTGTGAGAGACACAGTCGAAGGCCTTGGTAAGGTCACACAATGTTAAAACAGTAGTATTACCCTTCTCAAGGCCCTCCACTATGTCACTCACAACCTGTAATACAGCTCCAACAGTAGAACCCCCTTTACGAAAACCAAACTGATTAGGATTTAATAATAAATTGTCGTCAAAAAATTTAGTAAGCCTCTCCTTCAAAATTACCTCAACAATCTTACCAAAAATTGGGACAATCGATATCGGACGGTAGTTGTCAACCAATCCTATATCACCCTTTTTATGCAGCGGCAGCACTTTAGCTACCTTGAACACCTCTGGGTACGAACCTGAATTGAAAATCAAATTTACTAACAGGGTTAGAGGTCCAATCACAATGTCTACAGTCTCCTTAATTAATATGGAATTCAGGTTGTAAATATCAAGACATTTAGAACTGCTCAAAGAATCAATAGCCTTTATGATCTCCTCAGGACAGCAAGGCTCAAGTAATAGTTTGCATTCTGGTCTAGGCGCACAATTTAAAACTTCAGAAGCCAACACGTGACAATCTGGTAATGACTCTAAAATATTATTTGCTATTGAAGCGAAATAGTTATTAAAATGTTGAAGTGTCAAATCACTCTCAATGTCATGGCACCTGTAAGCATTTCTTTCAAAATTTATCAGTTTCCAACAATCTTTCGCCCTATTTTTAGAATTAGTGACAAAATTACTATATGCTCGCTTCTTAGCTAACCAAATTTCCTTACGATATGACTTGAGATACTCTTTGTAAATATTAAAATCAACAGGATTTTTAGATATATTGGATATGTCCTTCAAACCAAGAAGTGTCTCCCTCATTTCCTTCAAGGACTCGTTAAACCACTTAACCGGTGTCTTATTAATAGGTAATACTTTTTTTTAAGGGAAAATGCTTGTCTAAAAGTCTGCATATAATGTCATAACCTTTACCCTTTACCCTTGCATTGAGGACCACGGATGCAGGGTTGCCAGATACCGCGATTTTTCGCAGATTAGGCTATCTTTTTTGGCTAGTAGCGACAGATTTTTTCGTTATGCGATGGGCGACAGTTTTAGTCCCTTTTTTTAAGTTGCGATTTTTTAGTAAGTTTAAATAAAATGTAACAATCTTTGGCTGTGTCATGTCACGGCTCCAACTCGATTCTTAGCAATTGACTTAAATCTTTGGCTTATTAGATCTTAAATTTTTGCTATAGAAAATTAAAGCAGATTAAATAAAGGAAATATTAAAACATAGACAAGGGATTGGCGATGTTAGGTTGGTTAGTAAAACGACACGATCTCTTGCTTTTGAGCTTTTGGCTTTTGATTTTTTCAACAAGTATTTTTGTCAAAGTATTATTTAAATGTTACCATCTTATATGCTTTATCCTGTCTTCCTTTACCTACTAGTAACGCGGTCGTTGAGAGAGCATTTTTCCGAATGAATGTAGTAAAAAATAATGTAACGAGCAGGATGCAGTTGAAAAGGTTAAATGCAATATTACGTATCAAAATAAATTTTTATGCTAACAGCTGCTGTGCAGTTTTAAACAAAGAATATGTTTTAAACCTAGCACTGCGGCTACGCTAAAAGAAATTTAATCAAAATAAGTATATGCTATGATCTGATCTCATAAATTAACTTGTTTTTCTACTGTGCAATTTTTTTAGAATTTTTTTAATGTTTTGTGTTATTTCATTTGTTTTATTTTAACATATATATTTTTGTTAAATATAACAGTGTTTTCCATAATAGACTTATAATCATCTCCTTCACCTTTGACTATGCAATTTTTCATTGGAAGTCGCTAGTTTAGATTTTTGTTATTCTTGTTAATTGGCCAATGCTTGATTTTAGGCAATTTTTTAATCATGATTTTCTGCGACTTTAGGCGATTTTTTTTCCTATGGTCTGTTGGTCTGGCAACCCTGCACGGATGCGTCTGTGTGCAGTTGAATTTTTAGTGTCTCTCTGCACCGGCTACTTTTCAGAAGAAAAACGACTATTCTAATGATTGATAGTGATGACTTCTAATGAATGTTTGCTCAAGAGTTGACTAAGCCTTATCACATACGCCGGGAGACGAGCAACGCCCAACCTGGCTTCACTATTTGTAGAGGGGTATTGGGAATCTTTTACTCAACTATCATCATATAGACAAGAGACGTCCCTCCGGCTTTACATCCTATTCGACGGACGATATGTCTTCTACACAAACTTCGTCTAAGTTTGTATAGGTTCTAATGTATTCACCGACATACAGGCCACTAGAAGATGCGGGCAGGCCTTGGAGGTGTTCACCTTGTAGCATTTGGTTTTTCTAAACCAGGAAATTATATATTTCATTTTAATTATTTCGATTTAGTACATACTAGGATATCTAGCGGTGAATAGGCAAGATATTCATCGATTTGGCGAAACTTATAGGTTTCTTTTTTTTTAGTCGAATCAATCGATCAATCATCAATTTATATATCACACTTCAGATCATATAGGAGTTTCGTACGCAAGGTTTATTGGCAAACCTTGTTTCATAGGTACTTCATAGTGTTGTTCTTTAGCATGGAATGATGCTTCCATGATCATTTTTTATTTTCCGTGAATTAGTAGTTCTGTTATTCGATTGATTCGATAAAGAAAAGCTTCTTTTCAATCCAGAAGGGCAAGTAGCAAGTTGGTTTTTGAGAGCAAATTTCTATCCGCTAAATGTTGAACTTTTTGCCCTTAATTGGACTTTTGAACAATATTGGTACTTGTCTACTATGATTTATAAAGTTTTATATCCTCCGGATTTATCTTTGTAGATTTCTGCCGGGTATGTCTATATAAAAAAATACATATTCACAGGTGATTCTACCTTTTAATTTTTTATTTCAGCTGGCGTATTACATCTGTGATGTCCCGCTTCTCGATATCGTAGGTACTTTGTTATTTTAAATTAGTTTAATGGCATTTCTGTTTCTGGATTTTACATTATTTTAGGTTAGAGTTACAGTTTTATAGAACACCATACCTATGGTTTTGTAAATTCAGTAGGTTACTGAACATATTTAGAAGAACATTTGGTTCTTAGTTTTCTGTCCGAAGAAGAATTATTTTGTTTGGAGCTACATATACACATGGTTTACAAGTAAGTACCGAGTGATACATATTTTTTTTTGTTACACATGATTAACATGGATGTCTAAGTTGGACATGGTTTATTAATATGGTATTTGCCTCTTCGTCCATTGAAGATTGTATTTGAATGAATTCCAGTTCTTCTGACCGCTGTCCCCAGTCTATTTTTAATGGTTATCACAGGATGATCAGATAAGCATTAGATATTATTTGGTTATTAATTATTTGATAATTATAAATATATGAGCTTCACACTTTTAAGTTTTAAAACCTGGTAAAAGTATCTAGATTCTTGATATCCCTAGAGAGACCCATTGCTGATACATAGGTCAAGCCATGTATTGGTAAACTTATATTGTCATATCTAACAATGAGCATTAAATAAATTAAATAGTTATTTTATTTGTCGGAACAGTTGCTGTATTTTCTTTCAGCTAACTAGGCACTACTTTCTATTTGGTTTAAATCATCAAGAGGTTCTTCACTTACCACAACCACTTCGACAAAGGTGAAGTGGCGCCTGACAATAAAAGATTTGTTATTTCTTATAATAAATACACGAGTAACAATATTGAACCTGCGACCCACAGGGGAACAGCTGCCGTCCGCTGTGTTACGTAGTATCTCACAAAAGAACAGAGAACTACGTTACGTTACAACCTGCACGGTCACCCATCTAAGTACTAACAGCGGACCACGTTGCTTAGCCTTCATATCGATGATATGACGTTAAGTCGCTACGGCGGCGTACCCTTTTGTCTTTATTTAAATTATGTATCTCCCCAATTTGTATTTCCAACTCTTCATTGTGTGCATTTATTTCCTAAGTTTTCGTACTCAGACCCTTCAGTACCACCGTCGTCATATTAATTAAAATCAAATTTATTTTTTCTCATTTTTTTAAGCTGACAAAATTTAATATCTTCTGATATTCAATTGTCTGCGTCTGGTCTACTATCTACATGTCAGATCACTTGTTAATTTACACTTAACCTTATCAAAGCGATCGGAGAAATGAAAGGAACATTGCTGGATGTTTATTAAGAGAATGTTGCATAAGCATAATGTATTTAATATCTCGCTGAATAATCTTGCTCAATTTGAATTTTTAATTAATGGGAACTCAACGTGTGCTCGGCTTATTAGAAAGGGCGACGTGTGTAAGTGCGAGAAAAGTAACAAAAAAGCACATGATGTAATTTTTGCAGTTGCTTTGGCGATTCAAATTGCCGATGAGGGCGCTGTAAATTGTAAACAAATATGAAGGAGGACGAGTAAAAATTTTGCATTTCATATCCATTTAGCAATTAACTTTCAACTGTCATAAATATAGCGACTTTTTGTGCTAGTTAGTGATATTTACTATAATCTGAGACTTATGTAGATTCTATAAGTCTGCTATAATATACTCGCAGTTGATTTTGAAATCGTAATACCATTGGCATTGAAATAATATAACGATCTTTTAGATATTTGTTTTCAATGTTTTTGTTTTGTTAAATGGTACTAATAATAAATTATATATTTATTAAATTGTTGACTAATACTTATTTAACATATTCATACAGAATCGTGACGATGACATTTTTTTACAACCGTATTCAATATAAAAAACAATTGTAATACGTTTTCATGGTCATGGAAGTGGTTTTAGTATTTAGCACATATAGTATTCACAATTATTGTAAAATAGATCTATAAATATTCCCCATATTATGTAGATTTTTTCTCTATCGATAATTGATAAGAAACCAATGCATGAATGATAATCACCTAACGGAGCTTATAAGAAAGAATAACTTTGTCAATTTTATAAATATCAGTTAATTTGTATTCTAAAACAGAAAAGGAAAGTCTTATTTTATTCCAACATAAGTATATATGTGCAATTATAGAAAAATGCGTTTTTTCGTAATATTTCTGTAGCGAACTATTCTCTCGTATGACAGAAACCAAAATTTCAATTACCTTTGTACTGAATTAGTTCAGAGTTAATATGTTATACATTTCATTTCCTAGAAATGTATAAATACTATGTGGTTAGACAATATTTTCTTACTTTCTTGGTCGCTAATTTTGTAGAAAAACAGTTTTTGTTCAATCCAACTATTTTTTATTTAGATTCTTCTTATTTTTCTTCATGCACGTCGGTTTCTCACAGCTAGGCTGATTGTGTATCGCACTGATTCCCCATTCAGCGATCATCTTTGTTCTTTGCATAAAGTCCAAGAAATTCCCACTAGTTCACAAGGTTCCAAGAATGGTTTACCCAGCTGCGCAGTCTCGTCTGGATCAGTCATCACAGACCCGGCATCAGTGTTGCCAACCGTAGCTGAATTCTGCTACTGTAGCAGAATTTAGGGGTCCAAAGCAGGAAGCAGGTTTTTTTGTAAATTATGGAAGTTTTAGCAGAATTTAGACGATGCCCTCGACCCCCAATTTATTTTATTATTCAGCTTAGAAAATGATAACTTCTAATTTCTGTGTACTGCCCTTGTGGCAGAGGACAAATAATTGTATTTGCTGGTTTGTTGGGTTGGGGTTGTGCATCTATCTGTAGTGTTTTTGTGTTGTATGATTGTGGTGTATGAAGACTAATAGCGTTTTCCACTTGCTGAACTTGTGCGCACTAGTGTATTTCTATCATTTTCAGCAAGTATTATTAATCTTTACTTATCTATAGGTAGTACTATATGAAGTCAATGATATTAATAATTAATAAAGGATTGGAAATACACTCATGCACCCACTAAAAATGCTTTAAGAAGACTCACTTTGACTTGTAGCAGGTTTTTTGCCCTTGTAGCAGGATTTTTTGTTCCTTGGGGCATGATTTAGTGATACTTAGTTGGCAACACTGCCGGGCATACTGGACTTTCTGCCAATCTCAGATTATAGATCAGGGGTGGCCAACCTGCGGCTCGCGAGCCACATGCGGCTCTTTGAAGGATTATTTGTGGCTCTCGATAAATGTACCCGAGTTCCCTTTTCATTTTTGTGCTATTATATTTTAAAAAATTATTATCGTTCCGTATGTGTTTCAAAATGTCTTTGAAATTACTGACGACAAATATGAAAGGCTAAGTGCAACGTTGTAACAAATTTCATTTCCGTCCAAGTTAAGAATGATATGACTCTTCGAACATAAACAGTGGCGTAATCGTCCGTAATCGACCGATTCCAAACCGATTTTGAATTTGTAAACTTTCATTGCAACGGACAGTTGACATTGTAGGTACTCTGGAGGAAACAATTTGTATCACTTTTGCTACGGATATAATTTGTAATCTGGAATTTTTGGTAAGTTAACTAAATTTGTTTCATAGTATGGTTCGGCATAGTATAAATATTAGTAAAAATGGCTCGGACTATCAAGGAGCTTGGCCACCGCTGTTATGGATGTTTCTTGAAATGGCAGTGCCCTGTCATACTCCTGAACGGAGGTTTACTCATGCACCAGCATCTAAACCTACCGTTCTTTTCTGCGAAAAACCTTCTATCAGTGCCTTTGTATAACTGTTCTGGTTTAACCCAGTAATTCCTATGTTCCAGTTCCACCCATTTTCCCCAGAGCCTTTCTGCCAACGGTATAAACAACTCCACCAGCCGACTCCTATAATATGAAAGCTATTTCAGATCCCTTTCTAGCAATTTCATGTACACGTTCCTGTCCTTCAATGCCTTTATGACCTTTCATTTAAATTACCTGTACAGGTAAACTGTAGCGTTAGTCGCTACAGTCGGTTAAAACAGCCACCTTGTACATTAACCTAAATTTAAAAGCAGCGTTAAGATTTGAATCTTGAAACCTCTTTCGACTAACGAAATTAGGTAAGTTCCGGTGAAGCAAATTTGGAGGTTATTTTCTTTTTGATGATTATCTTTGCAAATTACTTCCTCAGTAGCTATTTCCTTTTTTCTTAATGCCGTGACAGCTCCGTTAGCCAGAGGCAAATTATCGACTTTAGGAAGTCTTTCCCTTTTGTTATTCGGTGCTTTGTGTGAGGTTTGTCAAGGTGAACGTTTTTATTGTTTATATATGGTAATAGTAATAAAATTTTATTGAATGTAGTAGCAAGAAACAGAGATTTAGGATTATTTTTCATTCACGGTCAAGTCGCGGCTGCCCACCATGTGTTGACGTGAATACTTTTGTTGGAATCGGTCCTTCCTTATGGTTTTATAGATGTGTGTTCCGTATGTGTATTCTACCTTTGTTTTGACGCACAAGTAGACCTTTGTTGACCCCAATTAAGCCAAAAAGGTCACGTTTACTGCGCTCCGTTACAGGCAGCCACATTTGGAATTACGTATAACAGACATATATACAGGGCGATTTCAACCATAATTACTAAACACTCTATAACTCGAAGGAAAATTTAATTGGTTCCTAGTAACTGGAAGGAATCAGTGTGTCGAATACCGTGGTTTTACCTTTGAATTTACTTTTAAAGGTCCGGTGTGTCTCAAGGATCCGTTCCGTGTCCACTTCTGCTGCACTGTTTGTTAACGATATTTTGTGAATGAGCTCAGTGTATATAACTTCCTGTAAGGCAAGGCCCTGGCTCTGATGATGACGTGAAGTTATCTATCTCATCGCATACAATGTGTGTGAAACAGAAAATATGCATAGTAGGTATGTGTAATACGTGTAAGGTAAAGAATTAGAACATGTAAGGTTTATTAGGATGTGATTTTTACATATTGAAAAAAGTTAATGACCTGCTATTTTTTTCTGAATATTGATATTTCAAAACCATAGAGTACGGCCACAAAGACGTAGTGTAGCTTCTTCAATGTATAAACACTAGAAGTAGCTTGTTTCATTATGAAAATTTTAGATTTCATGACCAATGCGAAAATAGTATTATATACAAACAAACTTTAACAACTTTTAACAGCAAGTTACTGAAACTGACAATTATATCTAAGCAAGAATCTTCTGTATTTTTAAGGAATTAGGAGATGTTTTAGTTTGTCAATTCTCATTGAAATGTTTCAAAAGTGTACGCAAGTATTATTCGACAACTGAGAACAAAAAAAATTATAGCATTATAGCATATTTTGCAAATGACATAAAAGAAGGCAACCATTGTGGTGATAGATTAGATTACATTAGATTTATATGTTTATTTATAATCTAATGGTGGTGATAACGCCACTTTAATAGGAGTAATTCTTTAAAGTTTAATTGATACTCTAGCCACCGCAAATCTTTGGATAAAGCTCGAAAGTAAATCTGTGGCTACAAGACACAAGTTTGATCCGTTTTGTCGAAGACATTTTTATGTAGGTATGTGGACATTTCCCTAGTTTTAGATACCTAGACATACAATAAAAAATGAAAAATGAAAAATGTAAATCATAGAGATAGTGAGCCTGAGTGAATGATGTTGAGTAATACAGTCTCTGGTTATACTGCGAATTAATATTTATAGTAGTTTCTTCCTTTTCTCGTTATTATGCAACACGTAATACAACTTGTCTCGAACTTTGTGTGGTCCTGGTTGCGGTATAATAATAGTGGATTCTACCTACAATAAATAGTAGGTTTTACATTATTTACATATTTTTATTTATATGTGTATTATACCAGAATGGAAACTAAACTAATTATAATTATGAACAAATTGTTTTTCGACCGCCTCTGCTTAAACTGATGTCCATATTTTACATTCGTCTCTAGCATAGGTGGTTTACCATAAAATTTTAACAAAAAATTCTCTCAAGTCTGTCGATGAATTATGGCAATGTATGTAATATTAGAGACTTATACATACGTCTCTGGTAATATATAAGTGAGATATATTAATTTGCGTCAACTTTATGCGTTTATTTTGTCTTTATCTATAGTCCCAATTCCTATCTTGTAATAATTGAATTAATATAAATAGGAATCATATTTTATAGAGATGGTTTGATCATCTAAAATATTTTGAGGATCACCAACATTTGAAAAAGTTGTGGTATCCTGCCTATAAATGAATCCCACCGCCTTTCGATGATATAACACTGTTATATAAATAAGTACAACATAAAATGCTACAACTTCCTAAACATAGCCTACTAGATATTTTTTTAACGTTTGCATTGATACAATATTAATTTTAGACCCTGTATTCTTTCCGTTCAGTATTCTTAAGATATCCTATTTTGTAATAGCAAATGTGATTAGACTCATTTCAGGAATTTTAACTGGAGCGAGGTTTTAAATTTTATAAAAGTGCACGGTTTATTGTTTTTTTTTCCAAAGTAATGGCTTTTTTAATTAACGGTTTCTGTGCTCTGGATTTTAAGGATTCTCATTGCCAGTCAAACAGGGTTAACGTGCTGTTTTACATTGAATGCTGAACAATGAACGCTTTAGAGGAAGGATACAGAAGTGATTGATTAGCACAAAATTTGTACTAATTAGTGTTTACTAAATGAACTTTCATAAAGTGTAAGGGGGGCGAGAATAAATCGGCAGTTCAATAAAAAAAATAGGACAGCAAAATTACAAATGTGTATAAATTACGCTTATATTGGATTTTTATCCTCGTGCGAAAAACTGTCACATACCTAGTATGTTAAATAAGTCAATAAATAATAAAAAATATATGTTAAAAAACATAGGCAGATAGTAGTTTTAATATAGTAGCTATAAGTACTCACAAAAAAAAGAAATCTTATAGTAAGTATATGAGTATATTTAAAAAATTATATTAAATTCAATAACTTAGATAGTTTCTTTGAATAGGTATAAAATATTTGAATATTTTTATTTCATCTCCTTTTTATTTCAAATAGATATTCATTAGAAGTGTTACATTTGAATGAAAACATTCATTATATTATTTTACATAAATACATTAAAATGAATAGTGCTACGTTCAAACCCTGTGAACTTTATGGAGTTGTACTCAGGAAACAATTCTTGTATTTGTAGGTTGAGAAATATATTTTATTCACAACCATATATGTAATAAGGTTATTACTGACTTTTTAGAAGTTTAAAAATTAGTCATTACTAACTGTTGCTACTGTCCAGGTCGGGAAGTGATCACTTTCCACCCAAGGGTGGAAAGTAAAACATCTGAAAGATACGTGATGTTTGTATTTTGAGTGACGTTAATTTTGACAAGACATCAGTCATCAGAAAAACCCTTATATTTTATATTTATTTATACAGAATCAGTTTATAATAACAATAATTTTGGATTTTAGTTTTTTAGCAAATACTAAAAAAATAATCAACTGCTGTCAGTGTGACAGTCAACAATTTATGCCCCCTTTATTAAATAATAATGTCAGCGTCATAGAAACGGATTTTCACTGTCTTCTAAATTGAAAAGTAGTATGAAAAAATATGAATGAATAAATGGAGATATTCCCGTTTTCTCGTTTTTTTTTTTAGAGATGGTAGTGAATAAAATCGTATACATACCTCGGCGGAAGGTTTCATTCCTGTCTCGCGCTATAGCTTACCTCGGTGCTACGCACCTCGGTTATCTAAACAGCGCTCGACAGTAATGAAACATTTTCCGCCTCAGTATGTAATATACTATTTTTACAACCATGTGTGCAATGTTGATATTTCAAACTTAAATTAAGTTTGAAAGAAACATATTTCTGACTTTGACTTATATGTAGATGGAAAGTCATTATTACTTTCCACCCTTCCACCCAGACAAGTGTCACTTTCAACCCAGGTAAATTTTATTCATATTAAATATTACAAATTATTTTACTAAATTAATTATAACATTCGATTGGTTATAAGCGGCAACAGAAATTGTTAATCCATTCTGAACATCCTGCGTAGAAATGGTAACGTTTTTAGTACTGAAGTTTGGCATTTCGCTAGATATTTTTGTGGCAATTTTAACCTGAGAATCTGTAGACTTGTCGACGTATCCTTCCGCTACGGTGGAAGATTTCCATCCCCCTAATCTCTTCAACTGGAGAATGTCACCACCGCTTTTACCAATATTATGGGTGCCGCTCTTCGGAAGCTGTGTCCCGTGTATGTTTCACAATACGGAAGCTTTAGAAACACTGCAATTTTTTTGGAAATTGACTTATCGAATTGTGGCCAAATGACTGGCGAGTGATTTTACCGAATCGTAATTATAAAAAGAAGTTTTCATTTAGAACGTCTAAACGAAGGGCAACATATTTTTTAATTAACGTTACCCATTCTTCATTATTCACTATAAATACTCTTGACTGGTAGGTTTTTGATGTAGGAATTTCGATGTGAACCTTATTTTCCACGATATCAACATAACTCAATTTCATTTTACACAATTCGTCACTTCGACATGCACCTGATACACCAATTATGAGTGCAACCTTTATAGGTAGCATATCATCGGGTGCATTCTTCAAAAACGCCGCAATGTTATGTTCTCACTGAGGAAATGCTTGACTTTTTGGATATATATCCTAGATTTTGTTGTTTTAAAAATGCCAATAACTTCGAAAACTTGGAGATATCCACTTTATCTTTAATATTTAAAGTAGTACGCAATATTGAGTTAAATGGAGGAAAGGGTTGACGGCTCTTTGGTTTTGGCAATTTCGCTAAAATATAGCAGCATAACAGTTTCAGAAACATCTTTCTGAACACCTTTTTGCGAGCATCAACTTTTGAAAACATCATAAATTTTATCGTACCTTGCACGACTCTTCTTAGTTAACAAATCTTTTTTCAATCTTTCAGCGACAGCGTCTGTTTTAACAAAATTTATCATAATTTTCTAACCTAGTTGGTAGACGTATTTGTCGTCTTGGTCTAAGGTTAGGTTGGTCTTCTTCTTCTAACACCCACTGCAGTTCTCCCTCTACTTCTATGTTTCTTCGTTTTTCAACATTATCATTGTCATTTTATGGTTCTATGACAATCGGAATCTGTTGCTTTACATTTTCAAACCCTTGATCCATTTAATTAAATAAAACATTTCGTGAAACAGTGATCCTTCTTATAGACAAATCAAAAAGTCTATAATTCGTCTATGTATACGAGCCCTAACAACTAAATGTTGGGACAAGGTATTATTTTGGATATAATACAATGGCTCATTAAAATTGCTGAATTATTTTGTTTATTTTTTTAAATACAAACATAACAATACATCCTAGACTATTTGAACACATTTTTGTGCCATGGTGAAGCAATCGGTAGTAATCATAGCGTATTTAGTCATTGGAAGACCAAATTGGCTGACAACTAAATGTTGGGACAAGCACAAATCTCACATTTAAAATGTTTAAAAAACGCTATATAAACATCAAAAAAACGTTTTATTTATTCATTGACAGTTTGTAAGTGACGTAAATAGTTATAAGTAGTAGTATTTGTTGAAATATTTAAATTTTGTTAATTTAAATTGGAATAATGGGTCGTGGAAAAGCTACCGAACAGAAATTACGTGAAATTATCATTCACCAATACAGTGCGGGCAAGACAATGCGTAAAATTTCTAGTAATTTACTTATTCCAAAGACCACAGTCTATAATATAGTGAAAAAATATGGCGAGTCTGCCAATGTGGATGTTCGAGGTAAAAGTTCGGGGAGACCAAAAGTTGTTTCACAAAGAGATTTACGAAATTTAGTTAAATTATGCACATCAATGAGAAGAAGTACCGTTCGAAACATAACTGCTCAATGGAACAGGGCAAGTGGATTAAATATATCTAGAGAATGTTGCCGAAGATACATTCATAAATACGGTTTGGGATTTTACAAGGTAAGTTCAGTTTTGTATGGTTCATCCATTAGCAAAAAATTGATCCAAATTCGTATTTAGGCCGAAGAAAAACCGCTATTGACAGAGATTCAAAATAAGAACAGTTACAATTGGGCAAAATCTAAACTTCTGTGGACAGAAAATGACTGGAATAAAATAATATTTAGTGATGAGGCCAAATTTGATGTTTGCGTTGGAGATCACCGTAAACGGATAATACGAAATAAAGCAGAATCTTTTTATAAAGACTGCTTAAAAAGGGTTGTGAAGTTTCCAAAGGGAATTATGGTTTGGGGCTGCATGTCGGCAAGGGGCTTATGCATTTTAAAATTTATAGATGGTACTGTAAATGCTTAAAAATAACAAGAGATACTTCAGACCTCGCTTTTACCTAGCGCGCAAAATTGTTTCCTAATGAGGATTTCATCTTCCAGCAAGATGGAGCATCATGTCATTTGGCAAAATCTACCAATAAATGGTTTGGTGATAATAATATAAATGTTTTATCTCATCCAGCCAGCACTCCGGATCTAAATGTGATAGAAACTGTGTGGCATAAAATGGAGCAGTATTTAAGAAACCATCCTCAACGCACTATTTCTGATTTGCGGACAAAACTACAAGAGATTTGTGATAATTTTTCTCCTCAAACGTGTCAGTCCTTGGTTAATACAATGCCAGCAAGAGTTCAAGCAATCGTTAAAGCTAAGGGCGATGTGACTCCGTATTAAATTAAAGTTGCTTCTTGTTTGTCCCAACATTTAGTTGTCAGCAAATTTGACCTTCCAATGACAAAGTACGCTATGATTAATGCCTATTCCTTTACCATGGCACGAAAATGTTTTCAAATAGTCTAGAATATATTGTTATGTTTGTATTTAAAAAAATAAACAAAATAATTCAGTCGTTTTGATAAGCCATTGTATTATTTACAAAATATTATCCGGTCCCAACATTTAGTTGTTAGGGCTCGTAATTCTCACTATTATTGTCATTGCCAACTAGAATTTTCTTTTCACTTTTTGGATCAAGTTTTGTTCGCTTCTGTTCGGGAGTAAGCACATAAGCTTCACATCCATTTTTACATGGTGCAGAGAGTATTTTTTAACCAAACCAAAGCTCAAATGGAGTTGTGCTAACAGCTTGTGTTGTTGGTGTTCTATTTAATAAGTAAATAGCCGTAACTTCTGCCCATAAGTACTTCGGTACTCCTAACCCTAACCCATATATCATGCTTCTGGCGTTCTCCATTACTATGCGATTATTCTCTCTACCCTTGCATTCTGTTCTGGATTCTGGAGTATAGGATACAGTTGTTTCAAGCTCCATTGCTTCTCTATCTAAAAACTTCTTGAAATCCGTGTTACAATATTCTAAGCCATTGTCTACGTGAAGAAATTTGGTTTGCGATCCAAATTTATTCTTTACCTTGTTGGCAAACACTTTGAAGCATTCTAGGACATCAGACTTGTTTTTTTATGAAATAGCACACTCTAAATCCTGAAAACTCATCTTTAAATAACAGAAAGTACTTAGAACCCCGCACTGATGGAGTTGACATTGGCTTTTGTGTTGTTTGCCCATCGCACACGCAACACAAAAACTTGTCCATGTTCGTACAGGCAACTCATGTAACTAGGCCCTTTGGAACCATTTCTTTTATCGAGTTGACATTTAAATGGCCTAGTCTTTCATGTCATAATTTCAAATTTGCACTACGTACTACATTCACTGAACAAATAATTGTGCGAAATAAGCATTTTATAAAGATTATTTTGATCTTTCACTGATTCAGCAACAACATTGTTCTTAAAAACCTTTGCTGAATTGTTTTGTTTCATTATAGACATGCCTTTACCAGTGAGCACATCTTCTGAGAAAAGGTACTTCCTTAACTGAGGAACATAAAGAACATTATTTAAAGTCCTTTCTGACGAAATTACCAAGAAAAAGCTTTAAACTGTTGATCTACACCGACTGAATTGTTTTTATTGATGCTTCGTCCTATTTTTCTGTTTTTTCTACCACTTCCAATATTAAACTCAGCAGCGGCAACCCGCAATGCACTACTGTATTGTACATATACATAAAATTGGGCTTTAAAACATGATGAAAGTTTAAAACTCCCGCTTTTTTAAAATGCATTCTGTACCCAAGGGCGTCGCTTCCAAAATCTCTAGGGGGGGCGAAATATTTTTTTAGTTTAGTAAAAACATCTTTAGTTTCGTTGAAAAGACAAATATTAATTAAAAATATAAAATTTAAGCATAGGTATAAATGAGGGCAAAAAAATAAATGTCCAGTAAATTAAAAAATACCACATCACAAATTAAAAAAATGTATTCTATCAGAAGATCTACATGATCAAAACACATAAAAAATATTTTTAACAAAAAGGCATTTTCTTAAAATATAATAATAAAATAACGGAACTATATTATTTATTTATTTATTTATTTATTTATTTATTTAATTGAATACAACACCCTACAGGATAAACCTAGTTAAAGGGTGAGGAGAACAGGCAGAGGGAAAAAATATAATTAGTACAAGTAATATCTATACCTAGGCACTCACAACTTCACAGCAAAGTACAGTAGGTCAGACACATAGGTACAAAGGTACAGAAAAATTTAAAAGATGCAAAAATAAACTTCAAATACAATTATCACAGATAAACGATTAAAATATGCATATTTACATATACATATATATTTCCACATATATACACACATCCACACATACATACATAAATCACAACAAGAGACAGCGATTAATATAAAAGTATCTCGTAAAATTACAGATTTGGAGGTAAATAATTATTTTTCTTAATTTGAGAAATAGAACAAAAAAGTATATCAAGCGACGCCTCTATATTATTATAACTTCGTATCATTTGAAACATGGGGGATGAGGTCATCATATTAGTTCTGGCACATGGCAAAGTTAACAGATGGTGATTTCTTACATTAAACTGTGGAACCTTAAAATACAACATAGATAGAAGCTGTTCCGATTTAATAAAGTTATGTAGTATTTTATATAAAAATAATACCGAGGAGTTAGTTCTACGGGCAGCCAGGCTTTGAAAACCAAAGCGTTGTAACAAAAGCTCATTTGGCGTTCCTCTAAGTACAAATGTGCTGTCAACTTGGAAACTGGCAGATTTCATAAACCGTCTTTGAATGCGTTCAAGGGCATTAATATGAACATTATATATAGGGGACCAGACACAAGAGGCATATTCCAGCTTAGAACGGACAAAGGTCTGATATAGCAGCTTGAGAGTATCGATGTTTCGGAAATCCTTACAGTTACGTAGTACAAAACCTAAGCTTCTGTACGATGATTGAGTAACAACCTGAATATGTTGATTAAATGTCATCTTTGAATCAAACGTCACGCCGAGGTCTTTAACAAACTCAGGTCTAGAAAGAGAAATATCACCCAGCTTGTAGTCATACGAGATCTTGAAAATCTTACGACTATATGACAATATTACACTTGCTCGCATTTAATGGTAATTTGTTAGTTTGGCACCATTCGCCAATCTTAACTAAGTTGGACTGAAGATGTAAACAGTCTTCCAGAGATTCGACATTTATAGAAATCTTCAGGTCATCCGCAAACAGCAAATAATTTACATCTAGGTCGTTCACTATGTCATTGATGAATAAAACAAAGAAAATTGGACCAAGACCCGACCCTTGAGGTACACCAGAAACTTGGCTAAATTCGAAAGATTTATGCCCCTGAATTTGTACATATTGAATTCTGTCCGTGAAGTAAGAGTCGATTAAGTTCAGTATTGGGTTAGAAAATCCATATGAGCGTAACTTACGTAGAAGAATTTTGTGATTGATCCTATCAAATGCTTTAGAGAAGTCAGTGTAGAGGACATCTACCTGACTTCTCCGGTCTAAAGCCTCACTGACAAACTGGGTTTTGCAGACAAGGTTCGATACCGTAGATCGCCCAGCAACAAACCCATGCTGAGCTTCAGAAATTAGATGTTGAGTATGATACAAGATGTGTTTTTGCAAAATAGTTTCAAAAATCTTAAGAATGTCAGTAATTAAAAATGTCATTACGATTTCCTTTTTTAAATATAGGACAAATTCTGGACTTTTTCCATAGATCAGGAAATACAGAAGTTTTCAAAATCGAGTTAAATAGGATGCTAAGCGGTTTACTGAAAATATTAGCACAGTCCCGTATTAAAAAAGCTGGAACTAAATCAGGTCCTGAGGTCATATTTGGTTTAATTCTTTTTATTGCAAGTATGATGTCACTCTCGGTTATCACCGATAGTGTAAAAGGATTTATATAGTTGTTTATTATAACAGCTAGTAAGTATGTATATAGTCAAACGAAAACGTAACTAGAAAACCTATTGGGATATTTCACAGATGTACAACGTTTTCATTTGGTAGAACATTTACACACATATGACATACGAGGATATTATTGGTCATCACTTAGGAGGGATAGGAAGGTATGGTCAATTACTGATAGTATGCTCTCATTCAAACTACTCGAGGAACAGATCTAGTATCATTTTTTAGTGGTAGTGGCAACTCTTGTTAAAAAAAAGAGAAAATGGGACTCGATATTTTGTTTTGTATATAGATAACTAAAAAATTACAATAAATTTTATCTGTGAATATTAAGCTATTTTTCAAATTATGTGACGTTGTACTTGGTATACGACTCGAAGGCCGAGGGGGGGCGGTCGCCCCCCTGCTCCTCCTTGGCGACGGCCATGCCTGTACCAGTGTAAATCAAAACCGTGAAGGTTATATGACCCGAGCCACCTGACATGCAAATGCATATAACTGGTTAAAATCGATCGTTTTCGTTATCAATGGACTTAAGATAAGAGACGCTTACGATACATTCTTATCGCGACAAAGGTAGCGATATTATCAAAACGCTGGCGTAATTACTGGTACGGAGTGCGGAATAAAAAACTAACTTCGTTTAGCACCTCGGCACAGTATGTATATAAGCTGTGACCTCAGCTTAATTTTCATTAATTTTATTTGCAATATACCGACCGTGCTAGAACGGGCGCCAGTAGTTAGTAGTAGAACGACCAAGGCTGCTGCTTGTCGCGCAAGCGGCAATAGTAATATCTAGCGGGCCTGTGCAGCAGAGCGTTCCGAAACTCCGATATCACATGGCTCGCGATTCCCCGGAGTTATTTCATAAACAAACGATGAATTTCATAGAGGACTACTACGACCAGGTGCAACCGTCATCTTGCGCTTTCATGGACAGGGATAGGGACGCTGACAGCCCAGACAGTTTCGTTATTGTTTATTATGACGACTATAGCTGCGGTTGGTTCAGAGGTTAATATAATTTTTTTATCTTTGGAGTGCGTTATCACACTGATTGATTTTGTATGCGGTGTTTTCTCATGTTATTAATTTGTGGAATCCATTTAAATGTTGTTCAAGTACATTAAGCCGTGTTTTTTATATGTTTTAGACCTCGACGGGTCCACGAACAGTCTTACGGAAAGGAGGAAGACAGGGCCACCTGAGAATACCACCGTCTACACGGTAAGTCTAACACCTACTTAGTTATGAAAAAGTTTTGGGGGATTTTAATTTTTATCCGCATAAGATATCATCAGTTCTTGATAGCACCTAGGTATATTTGTTTTGATCTTAACTTTTGTGCCATCCTTTTATCAAATTTTGTGTCGATTTGGGTAATTTTGGGGCCTATAGCCATTCGTTATAGGAATGCAAAATTTTTAGATGTAAAATTATGGAAATTACCGCCGTTTTCCTGTAGCCTCATGACTCAGAACACCCAATATATTATACCTATCTACTGTGTGTTTTCCGGCTCATGTAATTTTGCAAGCCATTATTGTTCTATCTTTTTCCGTGTATGTACTACTGTACGATTAGCAATAAATTGCGCAATTTTTTCAAATTTAACCCTTTTTGTAGGTATCTCTCACCGCTTCCGAGATACCAATAATGAGCATTTAAATCATTTCCACCTTAAACGGTCCCTTCATTTTGTACAGTTGCTGTTATTAGTGGGGGAACTATTTCTACCACTTGTTAATTTGACAAATTGAATTCAATATGTACCTACCACACGCGGTTCGTAAACTATGATTTACGAACCGTGCCTACCACATGAATTTAGTTTCAACTAGATTCAGCATATGCCTGTTGTTACGTGTATAATTAGGGTCTGATTGGTATATAATGCATTCGCTATTCGTTTACCAACTAGTAAAACTCTTATTTATGCAACAAGTGCAAAGACTGATCGAACGAAACGGAAATACCGCTCCCGACTGCTACAAAAAGACGTTTGCGACATAATGTCAATGTGCGAAGTATCGCCAAAGTCTACATATTATGTTCTATGTAGACTTTGCTATCGCTTTACATTCAAATTTTGAGTTTTTTTGCGAGCGCTTGCAAGAAACAACCATTTGGGGATGCAAAACCGGCTTCGCAACCGTGTATCAAACAATGTTTTTTCGAAAGCTGCTTTAAAGTATTATTAAAACTGGCGAAAAAAGGAGTAAAAATGATGACATTTACGATAAAATAATTCACGTTTACAATATACAGGGTCTTTCAACGAAAACTTCCCCCCGTATAATTATAACACAGACAAAAATTAGAGTTCGCCAAGACCCGTCGATTTCTGTTCTTGGGGGGGAGCATTTTTGACAGTCAAGCCAACTTGATATGTTCATCCACCTAACCCCTAGCAACCCCAACTTTAAAATTTCAAACGGATCTACCCTACTTCTAACACATCATTTTAAAGCCCTTTCTATTTCAAATACACTGGTGCACCGTTTTTGGAAATCTGTTGATATTTGACAGTTATTGTCTAAAAACGAAAAGTTGACAAACCGACATTTGCGTACTAATTTCTACGGAAATGTCCAGCAATAATAAGCTTTTTATCTACTACACAACCACATTATTATTATTATTATTATTATTATTATTATTATTATATTTTTTTTGAGCGTATTCTAAAGACTATTGTCCTATGTATGCTATTTTCAAATTCAAACCTTATCGCTTCTTAAATAAAAAAGACACTGGTGTTTTTCGCTTGTGACTACCAAATTGTTAGTTTCAGTCTGTTGTTGAAAGTGTAAACGTGTTTTCGAAATGGTTTATTCTATCGCAGAAAGAATAGAAATAGTTGCAATTTGGTATCGAAATCACGATTGCGCTAAAGCTGCAGCACGAATTTTTAATGCTAATCATCCAGAAAAAAATGTAAGTCATCAGTACGTTAAACAACTGGTGGATAAGTTTGTTGAAACAGGTTAGGTTCTAAACAAAAAATCCGAAATAAATCGACCAGTTCGAAATGAAGCAGTTGAAGTGGCAGTTTTGGGTCACTTGCAGAAGGACAATAATCAGTCGATCAAAGCGTCTCTCAAATTTCTGGCGTATCCTGTTCAAGTGTTCATCTAATTTTGAAAAAATACAAGTTTCATCCATTGAAGATGATGCTGGTTCAAGAATTACATGAAGATGATTTTGATCATCATACCCAATTTTGCGAATATTTTAGTGAGCGACTTCTACTGAACCCAAATATTCCCTACAATACGTGTTTTTCAGACGAATGTACATTTATGTTGAATGGCGAAGTGAAGAGACGCAATAATTGTCGCTATTGGAGTGATACTAATTCTCATTTAATCAGGGAATTTCATAATCAGACTCCTCAAAAATTGGATCTTTGGGCCGGAATTTTGGGCAAACATCTTATTGGACCGTTTTTTATTCAAGGAAATCTCGATGGGAACACCTATATAGAATTATTGGAAGACACGATTGATGCTATGATAACAGACATTTTAGAGAGTGACGACAATTTAATAGAAAATGACATATATTTCCAACAAGATGGCGCACCCCCTCACTATGCTGTTGCTGCACGCCATTGTTTGGATGACCATTTCCTAGGGTATTGGATTGGTAGAAGAGGTCCCGTCGAATGGCCACCAAGATCACCTGATCTATCCCTTTGGACTTTTTCCTGTGGGGCCATTTGAAATCGGGAGTGTACGCCACGAAGCCTGAAACACTGGAGGTGTTACATTAAAGAATGGTAGAAGAATGCCAATTAATAACACCGGATGTCTTTAGTAATGTTCGAACAGAATTTGAAAACAAACTATTACTGTTTACAAGTTAACGGAGGTCCAACAAGATGACGCACCCCCTCACTATGCTATTGCTGTGCGGCAATTTTTGGATGACCATTTCCCAGGGTATTGGATTGGTAGAAGAGGTCCCGTCGAATGGCCACCAAGATCACCTGATCTATCCCCTTTGGACTTTTTCCTGTGGGACCATTTGAAATCGCGAGTGTACGCCATGAAGCCTGAAACACTGGAGGTGTTGCATCAGAGAATTATGGAAGAATGCCAATTAATAACACCGGATGTCTAGTAATGTTCGAACAGAATTTGAAAACAGACTATTATTGTTTGCAAGTTTACGGGGATGATTTTGAGCAATACATTAAATAAAACTTGTTGTTTTGCTTCAGCTTTTTTAATTTGAAACTGGTTTTTTTTTGTAGACTGATCGACACATCAAAGTAATGTGGTTGTGCAGTAAATAAAAAGCTTTTTGCTGGTGGGCATTTCTGTAGAAATTAGTACGCAAATGTCGGTTTGTCAACTTTTCGTATTTAGCCAATAACTGTCAAATCTCGAGCGATTCCCAAAAACGATGCATCATTGTACTCGCAATGGAAATGGCATTAAAATGATGTGTCAAAGTTATGGTTGCTAGAGTTAGGGGTTCATTCAAAGACCCTGTATATGAATACATGAATCGATCAGCTTCTATAGTTTGCCATAAGCAAGTAATCATAGAAACTAGATAAATCATGTATCAGTTCTTGTTCTTGATTATCATGGTATCAATAGTCATTTGGTTCTGGTCAAATCTATGGTCTGTTTGCCAGAATAACTACCTATATTATTGTTATTATTAGGCAATCCAGATACTTTACTTGGTAGTGCTCCGATTGTTTTGGTTCAAATTACTTGGACTTGGTTAATGCATTTGTTGTCTATGTTTTAAAAAGAAGCGGTGATAGAATGGTATGATTTGGTCAGCATATTTCCGATAAACTTCCATATAATCTGAATTAGGCATTAGGCATAAAAGTATGTCGAGTATCATCCGTTGTCGCCCAAGTTTAACCCTTGTCTTCTGTAATCAACCTATCAATAGTCATTTTCATCAATTCATTAATGTAACGTGTGCGGGGTATAATCCATAACCAAAACAACCTATTTGTTATGGTAAGCTGTGCTAAAACCGTATTTTCTTAAATATTCAGTAAGTGAATATTTACCTTTACCATTAAATATCAATCACAAAATTTTCTTGCCTTCCTGCGATTTATTTGGTCTCTAGTTAAGACTTGAGACTTATTTGCATGATGTCCAAGTGATTTCTTCTGTAATTGTGGTATTAGTTTGTTAAACTTCCTTATATATCAACATTTTCCTTCATTAAGAGTAGATTTGAGTATAGAATACAGTGGCCATAGCATAGAGGGCTTTAGTTTATTTACTTTTTCTCGAAATGTACCAACATGTTTTCAGGCAACTTCCTAACTTTCTTCTGATCCAAGCATTCTTTAAACTGTTCATAGGCATTTTCATACTGCCGCTTGGATTTGTCAGGAAAAAGGTTTGAAATCACAGAATTAGCTGCATTATTATTTCCATTATTTTACAACCAAAAAAATTTTTTTTCAAGCGCACAAATAAGACACTATAACATTAAATTATTTTGTATAAAATTAAGGCCATTTTGGGATTGTTTGAGGCCATAGCAACTGTACAAAAAAAGAGACTATTGTACAGTACCAAAAAGTAATTTGTCATTGACATTGCATGTCATATATCCAGGGTGGACCAGACCAAAATAAGAATAAAACTCTTATAAAAAAAAAATTCTCTGATGCACGCCTAACGAGTTACGGGGTGTTATTTTGGAGGGAAAAAAACATTTTTCCGCAATAACGGCGGGTAGACTCCGCTACCCGCCGTCCGGCAACGGCAACCCTTTCACTCGTCGCGAAAACGTATTTTTTGTATTAGTTAAACAAATAACTGTAAGTTACTTGCTACTCATTTACTAGAGTATTTAATTTTGCAGTGAAATTAAAGTAATTTTACTTCGTTATATTTTACACCAGTTGTAGAAAAAATATTTTATGTGCAACTTGTAAAATTTACATATCTCTACTGAACTAAACGTAAACAAATAAAAGTAGGTAAATATTGGAAACTAGTGATGTAATTGTTTTGTTTATTATTTTAATAAATGACTATTACACTTCAAAGTCGTTTTAATTAGTTTCCATAAACAATAATAATTTTATATTTTACGGTATGGTAAATTCGCCTTTTAATACGTAGTGTACAGGAAAACCCTAGAATTTTGAATCGCATTGCATTTGTTGTTAAAAAGGCAAGACAGCTATGAAAAGTTGAAGATCACAGAATTGAGAGTAATTGAAAAGAAGACATATTATGAAGAGTTTGTAGGTTTCCACTTTTTGTAGTACATAAAAATAATCCTTACGAACAAATATGAGTCTGAAGTATTCGTTTGAGTAACTGAAAGAAACGGTATCATACCTATGGAAGCATAGTGTGTACCTATGTAACCTATGAAAGGCATTGTCGACCTTCTCTATTCGTAGCATTGAAATTTTTGAAAAAGTCCTCAAGGCTCAGATATATCGACCATTTCTCATTATTTGTGGGACAAAATGAACCAATAAAAATAGATTATAATCCAGAATATGCTAATTAAACCATAATTGAACATTATTTTGATTCTCTTCGTTATTCTTATACATATTTTCAAATATCCAAGTTAAATTTTTAGTTAAACAGAATATCTAAATAAACGATAATTATTTCTTTAGTATTGATGTTTTTATTTTAATTTAATACAAAACTGTTTGTCAGTTTTAACTCTAGAAGTTTCCATTCTATATAAGTTGACACTATTTTCATTGAATAGATCTTTTTGATAAACCCCTGTATTAAAATTTTCAGATTTGAATTCAGACTACTTTTTGAGATAATCCTACTGGGCTCTCTTTGTGACACACCCTGTGTATCCAGACATTAATTTGACATTGAATAAGTGTCATATTCATATTTGATGCCAATGTTTACATACAAATCTGTGTAGTATTTGCATTTGCAATTCACGTTTCGATGAGCACGACACTACTTTGCTACGACCATCAGACCTCCGACCGACGGCATACTTTCGGTCTTCCAGAATGGAAATAAAAAACCAAATTAATTTGGCACGAAGTAGAAACCAATCACAAAAAACGTTACACCATAGTAGACGTAATTCCATTTGACGATTACGTGATCATTAGGCGATGCCATAACATAACCCGACCAAAATAAAGAACCCTTTTTCTTCCTTTCAGGTCGCAGATAGGGATACGCTGACTTCCGTGGCCGCGAGATTCGACACCACGCCCTCAGAATTGACTAAACTCAACAGGTTAGCAACGCCCTACATATTTCCAGGGCAACAGCTCTACGTTCCGAACAGAGAAAATGCCGATAACGAATCTGAAGGGTCCACGCCAGTGGAGGACTCTCATGATGATCTACCACCCGAAGAAAAAGGTAAGAAAATAATCGTACTTCTTATATCATAGAGACACGCCATCTCCAAGCCACTGAGTCTTCATCCTGATTCATGTACGGCACTAAGGAGACCTAACAGATCGAAACAGCTGTCTGTCGTTTGGTGTTAGGGGTAGCTGACACTTGTGCGGTGACTGTACACTTCCGTCTATTTTATATTATATATAAATGCTTAGTCTAATATGACGTTTTTTTATAGGCACATCACTCATTATATGATTCCAGATTCGTATATTTTTTATACAAATGTTGATAAATACATTTAAGAAGTAACAGTAGATACTTTGCTAATTTTTTTATTGATCTCGTGATCTACATCAATATAAAAGCAATGAATCTTTCTTTAACTTATTGTCCTTGTTACTTCAATTTGAATTGTTACGTCTATGTAATTGACCGTTAACCCTTCCAGTGTTTTCACCGTTATTGTAGAGACCGAATAGGCTGTTTTTAAACGTATATAACTATTAGCAAAGTCTACATAATTAGAATACAATGTAGGTAGACTTTGCTATTAGTTTGTAAAATTGTAAACAACTTCTCCGATGATCGTTAGCCGCCATTATCTACAACCCAAATAATTGGACCGCCCGAAATTGCAAAACTGTTAGGAAATCAAACCCATAATCATCGTCTCACTGCATTGATAATAATGATTTGATAACACGTCTGTATTGACTGTCCCTTATCTTTTAGAAGACTATTTCTAATTGAGTATGAATCTTAAACAGTCCTGTTGAATATAGTCAAGATGATTGTAAATTGTGAATAAAGGTATAGGTAGGTTACTGTGATTGTTTGGTAATAATTATTGTTGTTATTGCTGCTTTGTCAACAAGTAGCATGATTTTAACATTCCTTCTATGGTTTGTGGGAAGCGTCAAAGTAAACAGTCGAGGAATGTTCTGGGACAAATATGTGAGACTGCATTTGCTTGCAATTTGCACAATAGTAACTCGATACTTCCGGTCATATCTTATGTGCTTGTTGTTTGCATTGAAAGAATTATTTGTTTCTTTCAATAAAACATTCAATACACATCCTTATTTTGTCTTCTTTGTCTACAGAAATTGAATGAATGCATATGTTTCTTCAAAACATCTTTTCGTGTCTTGTCTAAAGTTTAAAATTTATAACTAGAGAGAGGTATATTCATTTTCTCGAAAAGGTATTGGCGGCGGTGCCTAAACAATTCACGAAATTTGACTTGTTAAATAAAAAAGCAGTACAACATTGGCTATTTCCTATATAATTCTCATATCATCGCGTACCTATGCTAACCGGTTATTAATATTTATCAAGTACCTGAAGTATCTGAAAATGAACCTTTCTTTACAGTCATTTGACGATGACTCATGACTCAGTATTTAACTTTGCTAATAATAGGTACAGGTCAATTTCTAGTCTAATTTATGCTTGGTCTTGACCTTATTGTTCTCTTTCTCTTGCCACCATAGAATTGAAAGTTATTATTAGTCTTATCACTGATTATTACTGGACAGATTTAAAGAATGCAGTAAGATTAAGATCGGAGATCGCTAATGGTTATTTAATAGATATATTTTCTTTTTCGCAATGTTTATTTAGTTGGTAGATAGGTGTTAATGGAATGTACAGTATATGATGATTTAATGTGTTTATAGAATGGTAAATTATTAGATACATTAATTTGTACAGTTCTGTTGACATTTATATAAATTAAAACTGAAAGCATTTATACAGAAAAAATAATAACTGTACTGTACTTATTACTGAGAAAGTAACTTTCTATATTTTTAGTTTTTTCTAACGTAAAGAAAGTCTATATAGTATAGTCTATAATATAATGTCAATTGAAACTGTAAAAAAATTTTGACAAAAGAAACACCTGCACCTCGACGGCGGCATCTTTGTTTACGCACGTGTATCGTTTGTCGGAATTTTTATGCAGATTCAATTATAAAATGAAGAATATAATAGTTTATAGTTACCCAGCGGAAACACTAAAAATCAAGGGAAGTACTAGTACCAGTTCGTGTGTACTCGCTAACTATGCAAATGATATAAATAAACAGAAAATTTGGCGTCGCAGACCGACGCTCAGTACCTGAACAATGTTCGCTACTACTCTGCGATTTTTTGCAGAACTCCTGGAGAACCTGCGGCCGGTCAGCCCCAAGCCAGGCCACGTGGAGAGGGTTCGGACCCCCTCGTGCACCCAGGGCTCCAGCACCGAGGCGGACGACCAGGAATCCGCCGTTTTCAGAGAGCGTTTCCTGAAGATCAATGTGCGGCACATTACCGACGGCCAGGGGGTGGTCGGGGGCGTGCTGCTGGTCACTCCGAACGCGGTGATGTTCGACCCCAATGTGTCGGATCCCCTGGTGATCGAGCACGGGCCAGAGGCTTACGGCGTTATAGCTCCGATGGAGTTTGTTGTAAACGCTGCCATCTACAGTGACATAGCCCACATGAGGGTGGGCCACATAGAGTCTAGCTCTGGGGAGAAGCCAGAGATCTACTACCCCAAGTCGGATAAAGAGCAGGATTCCTTGATGGTCAAGGACGAGACGTTCCCCGAATTAGGTAAGCTTTGGCGGTATATTTGAGGTGCTTTTGTCATAAATAATAAACCTGCATGGAATTTGCCACTGACTGATGTTGTAGATAATTGTCTGTTAAATCCATTCTTTTTACTCAAATTTCTAATTAAGACACCTTTTTTACCATATCATAAAAAGTTTTAGATGTATGTAACTTTCTCATTAAGTGAATTTTTTCAATTGCCTATAATATTACTTTTAAAATTTTTTGCCGAATTTAACCATCAATCTTATTTCTGTTCCTCATAATTGCTTGAACAAAAATTAAATAACTGATAATATAATTAATGTTCATATGAAGTACACTTACATTTTCTGACAAAAGCATTGAAGATATTTTTGTGTTTGGTGTTGTGGTAGTTGACCGTATTGGTGTTTCCTCTATAGTTACTGGAGATGATGCTGAGTCTATCTGTTCATGTACAGAAAGAGAAGGCGACGCCTTCCCCAAGGCTTTCGAAAGGGAGCTTGTCACCCCAACAAATCTAGACGATGCCGAGAACCAACAGAGGGCACTAGAGGAAAGGAGGAAGTCCCTCTTGGATCACCATTGGGCGATACCGTCAAGAGACAGGCAGTAAGTTATATAAAAGTGTCTAGAGATTTTACCTGGTTGTGGTTTCATTCAATCCTATTTCTGATACTTTCAAATCAGCGCTAGAAAGCGGTCAAAATTTAGACCATAACTAGAGTTCTGGATTTGAAGAGTTTCTTAATTATGTAAATTATGCTTTAATGTGTTTTAGATCAATAGATACTGATGAAATGCCAGCTGTGTCAGCACCAGCAGTAGCGGAGGAACAGCACATTGATGAGGAACAGGACAGCTTAGCTAAGGAAAGTTGCCACGATTCGGGGATCGACATTAGGGAGTCCAGTTTACCCCCGGTAGTACCGATTCCAACCAAAAAGGTATATACATACGCGCCTTCGTGAAACATTCATATTTATAATTATCTTATCTGCTTCAGCAGTACAGTGATGCAGATATAGTCCTTTCGAAGGAATGGGTACCTCCGATCACCATAGCTCCAAGCAATGTGAGTATGGGTAGCGATTCGGAAAGTCCCGCGAGGAAGAAGACGAATTCGGTGTCGTTTAGTTTGGATTCCAGTTCTGATGCTGACCTAGGTATGCCACCTTTGTCAACGAGCAATTTGGAAACAAAGGAGGATGTTGAAAAGGCTGATAGTAGAAAAAATAAGGTAAGTAATGAATAAGTCTGCAACTGAAATTTCTTGTATTCTTAAAATAAAATTATTCACAAATTGTAATTAAGAAACATTCAAATTTGATATTAGAGCTAGTTGGCTGTGATAGTTTAGGACATATCTAGAAGGGGGGAGGGGACTATAATATTGGGCTTTCTAGCTTTGAATTCAAGTCACTTCTAAAGTACCTAGTAAAGTGCTGCCATCTTTTGTTGGTTTGTGCATTCTTGATTGATAATCTACCTTAATAAAGAATATGTTGGGAAATATATCTAAATTAGTCTTAATCTGGGATAAATAATATCCGTGAATATTTTGTGGGAGGAAAGAAGACTACAGTGCCTTTTTATTTTAGATGTTAAAAAGACTGTCCTATCCCTTATCGTGGATGGAAACCCTCGGCGGTGAAAAAGATGATGATAAACCTCCTAGTCAACCTCACTCGGCAGCAGACGTTCACCATTCCTCTGTTTTCTCGAAAGTGTTCTCAAGGTTTGTACACATTTTTTGCTCCCTCGACATGTAACTTTAGAATGTACCCTATTTGCCTTACCCACAAACTGTATACTAACTTATTGGCATATTGTGTAATCGTTAATTCTAGACAGCTAAGGATGTACATATGTATATAATGTGACGTGATGTGTGATAAAATTATCGAATTAGGCCCAAAATAGAGAATATTTTTGTCGTAGGGATGAAAAGAGTATGAAAAAAAAGAAGGGATTCCGATATCGATTTAACAGTATTTCAAATTGGGGACGAAGTATTAGGATTAGACAGAGTTTTCCAAATTGCGTGACAAGGTGGTAAAGATGTGTCTGTTTATTAGAATAGAGAGTAGAATGTGATGAGTCACTTTTAATTTGTAAACTACTACTGTGAAATTAAAATATGTAATTTCATTAATTTTCAATTTATATGCAAATACGTAGATTTACAAGACGTTTATTTCTATGAATATTTCATAAAATTTAGTCCCTGCAGAAACCATTTCAAAATGCTACCATAATCGTAACCATAAACATTTTACGAAATAGAATCAACAGCCACTTAAAATTACGATAATGATTATAGTTTGTGTTTTCTAAATATATTATATATTTAAATTAGTTTCAAAGTTACATCTATTGTCAATTTTATAAAATTGAAATCATGACATCACTTTCTATCTCATCATCTTTCTTATTTTAAACAAAACCTTCCTTTATATTTTGACATATTTCCAATAAAGTGTTGCTTACCTCCATATGGTTCCTTATATCATATGGTGAAAATTAAAATTTCAATTATATATAAAATTAGTGTTCAGAGTTACCTCTATTGTCAACTTTTCATTCCACATCCTATATAAAGGAGATATTTGTGAGAGGACACAACAAAGTTGAATTTTTTCTCTATTGCAAAAATATTTTAATGATTTTCAATTCACCATTTAGCATAATACATATAAAATATATGATGTGTAACAATTACAAGTATAGATTTCAATATTGTGCATGGTGAATAGAAATTGAAAGTTCTTAGGTATTTGATTTGTTCGAATTCGAATGGTGAAATAACAAATAACTTAAAATAATGTAAAATTCAAGACTACTTTAACCTTCAAAAAATGTCACCTTTTTGTAGTATGCAACCCATGTCTCATGCATGTCTTTTTTAGGTGGGTTGCATAAATATTTGTGAATCTTCCTAATGCTGCTTGACATCAATATTACGTGTACCTGATATTGCCTAGTTAAAATAACATGGTAAAGATTTTATCTAAATAATAACATTAATATTTTGATATTGTACAAGAAAAAAGTTATGGAAAGTAAATACATTTTTTAGATAATTCAGGTTTTAGGCAATGTTTTTTATGTTTAAACTTAAATGCAAATTTTCATAACACAGTATGTGAAATTATCTTACTAGATAATAGTATAATTTAAAGGGTGGAATTAGGCCAATACGCAGAATAATATTTCCTGTAGGCCTGGGTTGTTAGGGTAATGTGATTTATTAACATTTTCATTACATTAGGTTAGCATAATGTACATTTGTACATTTTTGATCATATAGGGTTTATGAAACCTGATATATGTGATTCAATAAACAAGTATCATCATATCACGTAGTTAATACAGCCAATAAGTTATGCTCCAACTCGGTTCCACGCCCTAACCAGCCTGAGCTATTAACGATCTCTCTACTAACGCTTGCCCAGCTCGCCCATTCACCTGGTCGACTTCGGCACGGGGCTCTTCCACAAAACCCCCTCGGAAGACAGCGGCTCGTCGGGAGGAGGACCCCACTCCAGCGGCAGCGGGGGCCCTCCCCTCACCGATTCGCCCCGTACTAATGGTTCCGCCACCTCCACCACCAGCAGCTTCTTCCCCACCAACATCATCAGCTCCGTGGGGGCCATGGGGGCTCAAGTAGGCGCCTCGGTGGGCGCCATCGGCACCCAAGTGGGTGCCATGGGGGCGCAGGTTGGAGCGTCTGTGGGGGCCACGGTGGGAGCCATGGGGGCCCAGGTGGGGGCGTCAGTGGGGTATGTGTGTGTCGGTTGCTTAGCACGTGGTGTATAGAATAAGAGTTTTAAAAGATGTAAAAATATTTTTAATACTAACAACTGTAGAATGAAAAATATAATAAAATTTTGATTTAATTTCACAGTTAGATGCAATAGAGAGATTTTGAACCCCTAATTTTTAGCTTACAGTTATCATAATCGTTATTCTGAGCATGCGCAGTGCGAAAAAGAGTATTCTTTTTCTCACTGCGCATGCTCAGTATAGCGGTTCATAACTATAAGCTAAAAATTAAGGAGTTCAAAATCTCCCTAATATGTATCTTGTTTTTGTTTTATTTTAATTTAAATCTACTGTTTCTTTATTGTATTCATTATTTTTATTGTATTCATGTTAATTTTTACTGACAACATTTATAAGAATCTTTTAAAACTTTAACACTGTCGTACACAACACACACACAAATATATACATGACATTGACTATTCCGCTTATCTAGCCAGCACGCCAGGGCCGTATGTCAGCCGCATTGTTTTATTTTCTTTATACATATTTAATTTACAATACACACCACATTAGGTGTCTGATATTGCCAGTTGTCGGAACAAAACTTATTAGAATTATTCTTACAGACGTTCCTCCGTGGGGACTTTCATAAGGCAGCCAACAGAGGGAAGTTCAAAATCCAAAGCTCCACCTCCAAAATTGGACTACAGATCGATGGTGTCGGTAGAAGATATGCCTGAACTGTTTGTATCGTTCGACAGTAAGTAATTTTTTCCTAGTCTTTGTAACTTATTTTATTATGCTGTCAGTATTGGCATGGACTGGTATAGTTGAATTTTACATCTCGATAATTTAAAATTATTTTTATAAATTCTGTTAACATAATATAAACATGAAATTACAGATAGTACATTACATTATACAGAGAGTAGTAGAATAAAGATATACTGAGTGTGCCATTTCCTCCATCTGCAGTCGCCTTATACAAATCAGGACAGAGATAAACTATATAGTCTATGAAAAGTACTGAATTATAAGCCAGATTTACTGTATTTTATCTTGACTTAGCAGCAGAATGCAAATATATTGAGATTGCAAGGAACACATGAGAATCACATGAGATGTCAATAACTGGTGAACGGTTTTGTTCTTATTTGTTCTCACCAGTGCAACATAAGTGGTCATGCTTATAAACGAGAGGGAGAGAGAGAGAGAGGGGGGGGGACCTAGTACTGAAAGAGGCTTGTAAATTTTTTTATCAATCGTACATAACTACACGTTCACGTCTCTCGATAGGTTTTCTAGGTAGTGTTGATTTGCCACATTGAATTTTTATTACATTTTTAAACTACTTAAGCTTAAAATATACAGTTTTTCCAATAAATTATCAGGTAACTGAGATACGAGGAATGGTTAAAAATGGCAAATGATCAATTTCACCCTGTAGCTCAGAAACTAAGAGGGCTCTGGATATTACGTTTGTGGCATCTGTTGTCTCTCAAAAAGGTATCACAGTGTCGCGAAAACCGCAGCCCTGCATCTTTATTTATAAGTGAGATATCCCTCAAAGGCTATGAAAATTGGACACTCTGTACATACAGAACGCAGCATGAATGTAAACACGTTATTTCATGCAGTGCACTGTAATTTTGGCTATTACGATGAGATTCACAGACCAGTTTTACTGAAAATATAACATGACCAACATTAAATTCCCACAATTTAAAACAAAATTGGCACCGCCTTAAATTTTGATTATCAGTCTCGATAGTTCATTTGTAGATAATTTAAGACAGCTTGATCACTTTTTAGAATAATATATGGCACTTGGGATGTGGAAATTGTTTAACAATTAAACTTTACAATCATGCAATTAAATAAAGTGTAAATGAAAATATGATTTAAGAAATAATTAAAAACAGAAATAATGATGAAATAATGTGAGAAATAATTTCCAATTTATCAAATAAACATTCTACTTGTTATACACATTCTACTTTACTGTTTGAAAATATCTTATTTTTTTAAGATTTTTATATTCTTTGAAAATGTTTTGATTATTAGTGGTCAGATTCTCTTTATTTCATTTACGAAACATACTCATGTTACTTTTTGTTTGCATTTAAAGATATCTGTTTTTACATTTACTGATGTTTATATATTGCGAATTTTGACGACAGATTAACACGTTGAACCCTGCTATAGATACGATTTTTGGAATGCCAGGCCCGGCATTTTTTTTTACAAATATTTTTAAATACAGTCGGCGAGATACACTAAGCGTATATTTTTCACAATCATATTATATTTTGACACTTTATTGACATTTGAATTTGAGGTACACGTTTGTATCTCGCGAGCTAGACCAGTCTTGGACCGGCGAGGTACTAACTGGTACCTCACATCTGCGCATGTCATTTCTTTCTGCACGTTGATTCCTGTCGTTATATCCAGTATAATACAACTATTGTTTGTGAGTGCAGCAGTCACAGTTGTATTTAGAGCATTTACGTGTAAGAAGTTGTAAAAATGGGAAATTACGAGCGTGAGCAAGAGAGATTGAAATTATTGTGGCAAGATATTTTGTCTGATGAAGACGATCGGGAAAGTGAATTATTTGGGGACGTTTATACGTCTGATGAATATATGCCTAGTGACAGTGGAAGTAGTTCATCAAGTGCTGATAATGAAGTATGTGTACAAAACTCAAAGAGAGGAAGATTTGAACCCGGACCATCTACCTCAAAATCAAGTTCTCCGAGAAATCTACTCGATTTGAGTGACAATACAGAAACGAGAGCGATTTCTGCAAATGAATCTATTTCTCCTATTCCTAGAAATACGGTATGTTTACTTTATTTAGTAGTCTGTGTGTGTAGCAATTTTTTTATTACAGATAGATCAAGTTATTGAAGACGTCGTTGCTGCGAATGTATCTGATTCGGACGGTTTAGATAATATAGTTTGGGGGCCTGTAGATGGATCAAATATGAAAACATTTGATAAATATCAAGGACAAATTGGAATAAAGCCAATTTACTATGACTTTTATGATAAAGATCCATATGATATTTATAAAATATTTGTTTCCGATGAAATAATAAATTACATGGTTGATCAAACAAACTTATATGCTAGACAAACTGGGCCAATAAAAAGATCTAAAACCAAAGCTTGGGTTCCTACTGACCAAGATGAGATGGAAAAGTTTATAGGAATCTTGCTCTGGATGGGACTATTCAAACTACCTAGACTTAGAAGTTATTGGAGTAAAAATTTCTTGTATGGAAATAACATCAACAAGATAATGACTAGAAATCGTTTTGAACAATTACTAACAATGTGGCATTTCAATGACAATTTAGATGAATCATATGCAAATGATAGACTTCGTAAAGTGTCTCCACTGGTAAAAATGCTAAATCAAAAGTTTCAAGAGATACTGACCCCAGGAAACAACGTATGTATCGACGAAACAATGGTTCCGTTCCGTGGTCGTTTGAGGTTCAAACAATTTATAAAAAATAAACGCCACAAGTTTGGTATAAAATTGTACAAGTTATGTACAGAAAAGGGTTATACTTATAACGTACGAGTGTATAGTGGGACAGATGCCTCAGAAACTGGTAGTGCTTCGCACAAAGTTGTGATGGAAATGATGGATGGACTTTTAGACTGTGGTCGCACACTTTTCACTGACAACTATTATACAAGTGTAGCTTTAGCTACTGAACTGCTACAACGAAAAACGCACTTGGTTGGTACCATTCGTTCAAACCGAAAATTGAACTCAAAAGACGTAGTTGCTAAAAAATTAGACAAAAATGGGGTTTTTGCTCAAGAAAGCAACAATGGCATAGTTATGCTAAAGTGGAAGGACAAGCGAGATGTCCTAATGCTTTCCACTAAGCATACGGATGCTGTGCAAATAGTTCGTCAGCGCGGTAAAGAAGTCTCTAAACCTCAAGCTGTTGTTGAGTATAATGACTCGAAAGGGTACATCGACATATCAGATCAGCTAAAAGCATACTCTCATTGTCTTAGACGCGGTAATAAATGGTACCGAAAGTTAGCCACATGGAGCTACTATTGGGGTCAGCACTGGTAAATGCTTTCTTAGTATTCAAAGAGATTGCACAAAGTAATATTCAAATTACTGCATATAAAGAGCAACTAGCTCTGAAATTGCTGAAAATAAATGAGTCAAACTTCGAAGACGAAAACAATGAGAATTATACTGAACATGAATTGGTTGAGAGTGATACTCCCAGAAAAAGATGTACACAATGTTATAAGCATATGAAAGACGTTGAAGGTAGGAAAACCGCTCAAAGTAAATGCCCAAGAACCAAGTACATGTGTTCTGCCTGTAAGGCATTTTATTGTGTAACTTGTTTCTTTATCTCCCATAAATCCGTAAAAAAATAGTTTTATTGATTACTTATATTTTCATATTGTAAACTATACCATTTGTAAATAAAATGTCAAAATAAATCACTTTTTTTCCAAGCATTACTTAGTAATTTTTTTATATTGAAAATATACCACTAATATGTAAAGATATTCACAAACCGCTAATATGCACGTGTCCCCCGGGACCGGCTTTGCACAGTTCCTATGCATTAAGCATCTAAACGTGGGTATTTCATTTTACATTATGGTCTGAATACATGACATTCGCGTGGGCAGCAAATGTGCCACGCGGTCCAATGGGACTTTTGGATCGTGGGTCAAAATAAACCCACCCGGGGCTCAACGTGTTAAAGTAGGTTTCCTTAATTTTTTTTTTTTTTTTGTTTAATTTTCCTGGGATTCAAAATAAGTAAATATACCAGATTATAATAAAATTTATTAAATACTTGCTTCACAAATTTGTTAAATATTTTCTGCTATATTTGAAACAAGCGAAACTTTTCGATCACCCAAAATTATTGTATTCCAGTTTCGCTGCAATTCCGTTAGAAAAGATATAAATAAATTATCAAGTTAATAAGGGAAGGTAATTTATTTAACTGTAGTTTTTGAATCTATAAAAGCCTGTCATCAGATCTCTTTCATATTAAACAGCATCATCATACTTATTACAAAAAGTTTTCTAGTGTTGATGAAAAATACATAGGATATCACCAATTTATTAAAAGAGTATTATTTATATGTATCACATCCGTTTTGCCATTGTATATCTGATTTAACAATCTAGTCTATATCAATGTCAGTCAAAAATAAATATGTATGTTGTTCGATATCATGGAATATCGCAAATAACATGGCGATGATTAATCGTATAATTAACAGTTTCATAATTAACAGTTAATTTGAATCCAATCTAAGTTGTTTATATTTTAACACCTATGATATATCGAGATTGGATAGAATTAATATGTAGGTACCTCGAGTTTCTGTGTATTTTTCAATTACATTTGCACCGACATAGGTACATCCAACGTTTATCTGTAATGGGAAATATACCAAGTTTCATTAGCTAGCTACTAGTATGTTCTCATGCGTTTTGTTTTTCTTTTCAATTGCTGCAGTTCGCTCACCCAATTATGGGCTAGATTCTTTTGGTAGGTTCTGCATGATTCGCACTGCATGAACACCCTTTATACCCGACCAAAAAATACACTGTACATATCGACACTACACTGAACTCTCTTAATTTCAGTTTTTCAATCTTTCAGTTTGTTTGTGCGCTATAATTGGTAAAATGTGTTCAGTTCTCTTAACTGATGAAAATAAAAAAAATTATTCCCAGTATTTGGAGAGTAACTGTCATTTTAATCTTTATTTCATTTACACTCCAGGAGGCCATAACTGACAATTTCTCGGCTAAATTAAAACCATTGATATCGTGACATCAATTGGTTGTCATATTTAATTAATCAATCTGTCAGAATAACAGTTTATTGAGTGATAGTGATTACTTTCAACTGTTCCAAGAGTGTAAATAATAAAGTATAGTTCTTTCCGTTGCTAAATTTTGCATTTAAAAAGCAAAGCTTGTTGTTGTTGGAAGGCAGGGTGGTTATCCGCAACACTCAGGTCTTTCGACCCATTGTGCCTGCCGCTAGTCGAGAGCTATTGGAAGAGACACATACTCTTCCAAAAGCAAAGCTTAAATATATAATTCTCTAATATAAAATTAATTCTCAAAAGATGTCCGTGCTTTTCGTAAATGTCGTAGATTTGTTCAAGTAAATCTGTGAAATGCTTAGAGCTACAAGAAACTGACTGCCACAGTTTTAATGTGAACAGTAAATTTTCAAAATCTATGCTATTTTTTTCTATCTTTCTCTCCTTCTTCACTGATAATGACCATCACTCTACAAACTACTGATTTCGTAATTTTTCCTTCTAGAACTGATCCCGAGGCCGGCGAGGTCGTGCGAGGATCCCCCCCTATACCTGCGTCTGAGGATGGGTAAGCCTCTCAATAGGCCCATCCCCAAATCCACGCCACTGATGTCCTACGGCAAGAAGAAGATGAGGCCTGAGTACTGGTTCAGTGTTCCGAAGAACAGGGTAGATGAGCTGTACAAATTCATACAAGGGTGGGTGCCCCATCTCTATGGCGAGCTGGATGAGGAGAAGGTGAGTCCTTAGCATATATCTCGTATCTTGTGCATGTGCAGGGTGTTTCAGAGAAAGTAAAAAATATACTTTTAAACCACTTAACTATACAGTGTTATTCAGAACTTATCCATAATAAAATTTGGGGATGTTCAACATACATGTAGAAATGTGGTAGTGCAAAAAAAAATTGTTTGGCGGATTCTGAAAACTATTTAAAAATTTTTCATTGCACGCCGCTGGATACTGGTCCACTGTAATGGAGTGACCTTGGGACTGACAATGCAAACTGGCTAGCACAAAAAAAAATTCTGAGAGTATACCGACACCCGGCGCAAAAAAGATTTGGAGCGCTTTTACTTTAAAATAAACTTAAAGATAGATAGATGTGACCAAAGTGACGTGTCTTAATGAATAAAATTTTGTTACACTGATTTTGAAGAATTGCGCTACTTGATTACTCGGTATTAGAAACATGAAATTTATAAAAAATTTGCACATACCTTGTTATAAAAGCTGTTCGAAATTTTGTCCCTAAAGCTATCCAATTTTGCCGCACTAAAGCTAATGTTCCTCCTGGTTGCTGATCTTGTAAACGCAAATTATTAAGTATTTTCAGATTTTCAGCATTTTGCTGCAACAACCACTCACAAAACCTAACTCTTAATTGATAATCCACTGGTGACAGTCCATTAACTCAGCATTACTGTACACATGAGCCATTTTGAAAATTTTACAGTTTAACCCTCCTACGATAAATAAAACACCGGCACTGAGAGAAGACACAGATAGACTGATGACTGAATAGACAATAGAAATATTATCCCCGCTCCAACTGTATTCGCTCGGTCGTCGTTCGAGGTACAAAAACGTGTTTACTTTTTTTTACCACATTCTTAGGAATGTGGTAAGTATATCAGATGTTGAAGTACAGTTGCCCATCTACGTAGTCCTTTATAATGGCATAGCTTTAAACATTGTTTACGGGAAATCCGAAGACTTTTATTATAAATTTTTTTGGTGATATCGATTTCTCCTCAAGTTTTCAAGATTCATCCTCAAAGTTTTAGAGATAAGTTCTGAATAACCCTGTATAATAGTGATGATGAATTAGAAAAAAGCATAAAACAATTTTTGAAGATTTTGCAAAGTTAAAGGCAATAGATGAAAAGTGTCACTAAAATTTAATATTTTCCGAGTGTAGTGCAAACAACTATTCGATGCTCATAAAATCAAAATTATTCCTGACAGTATAATTATTGTCAGAGATTTTGATATAAATGGCTAAAAATGCCCTACCCCAAATTTCTCTGTTCGCTACCGTAACACAGCGAAGTCTTTGTAAGTGACTGTCTTGAAAATGATGACTATATCTGCTCTGGTTATATTTTTTGCACTTACTTCTGGGACACCCTGTTTATGATTATTTCAATACATTGTTCTCCACATGGTTTGATCAACAAGTCCTGGTTAACGTAAGAAAACATTGAACCGTAATTTTTCAAATACATGAGGTCAAATAATAATTTTTGAATTACATAAAACAGTACAAATGCTCTGGTTACGTAAGTTTTTTACTTAAGCATAATAGATACATAGCAAAAAATAATGACGAGGATAGTAACAATAGAAGTTAATAATTTAGAAATCATTAAAAGTCAATATGTATTTTTTGGTAATGATCCATGTTCCGAGTAAAAGAAAGAAAAAACATCCACTAACATTAAAAGATGATGATATTATTGCACATGCTAAGATATTTGCATGTGCACATGACTTATACGAGCTGTCCATCTGGTTGTCATGGTAACGGTGTGCTCACTCTTTGTAGTGATATTCTGGACGATACGTTAGAATTATTTTTTTATATCTGGCATATGAAAACAAAACTAGCCAATAGCCAATATTTAAGATATAACAGCTTACATGTATATCAAGTAATACTTGATATGTATTATTATTATTAACAGTAATGTTTATGAGCACCCATGAGAGTTTCTAAAAGTCGGCGTCGCAGGTTCTAGAAGCCTACTACTGTGCCACTCAAAAAATAATCCTGATTGTTTAACTATTTGCCACTGGAAAAAGTCGGTTGATAATTGAAGATATGCGTGATAATTCATAAAGGGAAAATTCTTGACCAATTGCTAATTTTATCATTAGTAAGGAATTTTTCATTTTCAAGAATGTATGTATGAGTTATGTTGATTGTGGGAAAGTGATTACAAGAGCGGAATGGTGTGTCGAGCACATAGATTTAATTTTTTTTTACATCATGAATAAAGATTAACATCACTTCACTTCACATAGAATACAGCTAATTCAATTTCAAACATATTCCTAAAATGAATTAAAAAACAAAAGTAAGAATGATTTATAACAATGATTATACAGGCATTAATATTATTATTAAGTGATTGTTACTGGCTGCAAATAAAAACTGCCCCACTTTATTGCTTTCACGCTAAAATGCCAGTAGCCATGAACCACGACCACAGGTGATAGTACCCGCTTAGTGATAGTTGTACGAAAATTATGCAATAAAAATCGACCTCAATCAATGGCCAAACTGGCTACAAATGCAGTCGCAGAAGCTGCCACTGTACCTAATACCCAAAAATACCCACTTTCAGTCTCGTCCTTCGTGATACGCGTTCTCTTTGGCTGCATTTTTCGAGCCATCTGTATGTGTTGTTTGAAAACCACCACCAGTGGTATAAAAAATCAAATGCGGCCTTGGTTGTCGCGATACCTTGCACATACAATACCATAAAAGTAATTAAAACTATTCACCGGCGCTATTATGCATCAAAATAAACTCTCCGAATGACAGTTCAATACCACTTCTATATACCATCACCGTCGGCTGGGAACGCTAGTTAGATGTTAACATGCTGTTGTCTTACAACAGTCATTGTTTACTTTCTAGGCATAATCTGCTATATAGATCAACTAGATCCTAGTCTAATGTGAATTTTCGCAGGTATAGCGTTTAGATTTATACGAGGTTATAGCGTATAGTATTTAGACGAGGCGATTTAAAAAAAATCGCCATGAAACAAGAAATAATTTGGCTATCGGTTGTGTAGTGTCTTATTATTTGAAAATTCGAAAAGTGATCCAGTTGATTGGGTTTTTTATAAATGGTTTAGTTGAGTGGCATTACGATTTGAAATCGGATGACCGTCGCGCCGGTAAGACAGTAGGTATAGTTTCGTTTCTTAAACTCCAATACCAAGTGATTCAGTGGGTTTTTCTTTTATAAATATTCAAACAGATGTTAATGTTTTGGTGAGTGCGGGCTGAATTTGAACGACGTAGGTAGGTAAACGACGATTACAATAAACAGTAATAAGTATTTGTTTAGAACCTGTTTTGTGGATGCACGTAATACTTATTGTTTTTTGTGATTAATAATAATTATGATGAGGTGTCTGGGTGCCTGTGTTTGCCGACGGTGTGAATTTTGTATGATACCTACCGATCTTTTATTATTTACCCAGAATACGCATTCAACTTTTGCTTATCGTTTCAAAATTCCTTCAAGTTTTATAAATTATATTCGAACATGTTATGGCTTCTTTACTACATCAATATGTAAGTGCCCCAGTTCACATTAAGCCATCAAGCAACAAAATCCTGCTTCAAAATCAAACTAGAAGTTTCTGTTTTTGTGTGATTAAAATTTAATAGTTTAGTTTAGAAAGATTCCGCTGAAATAAAGGAATTTTCAGGGAAGAAAGCTACCCGAAAATTTCGGAATTTTAAAACATTGTAAATTTGTAAAAAAAACTTTGTAAAGAAGTTACAAGAAATATTAAGAAATCTGTTTCTGTGGTAGTTCAATCATTTTAGGCACTTTAGAAAAATATGTCAATTGGAAATTTTTTACAAAATCATTTTAAATTGGATACACACAGGGCCGTACGCAAGAGTTTTTTCGAGGTGTTTTTTGTCGAACCACACCATTAAATAGAAAATGCAAATGTGTCGTAAACATTTTTACTAAAACATAAATAATTTTATATTTATGTAATTGTCAATTATCACCATACCTCTAATAATTTTCTATGTATGTACAGGTTCCTGCTAACATAGGATAGCATGGTTAACTTTGTTATTATCAAAATTATTTTGAATTCTAGTTATTTTGAAAATGCGGAAAGCCAATTCGTTCTTGGCCTCTTGAGACTGATATTTAATATCGAATGAAAAACCGAAAACACTACTTTAAACACTTCTTCATGTTCTTTCATCTAGTAAAAGTTAAAAATAAAAAAACGATTGGGCAATAATTTTGGGGATACACAACACACTCTGCGTACTCCGTTCAATCACCTCCCCACCCTCTCCACGTACGACCTTGGTTACACGCAAAATATTTTCAAAATTGTGTAAATAATGTTCACCATTGAAAATTGTACCAACAGTGTACCAATTATCACTAAATACGTTAAATACAACGCTATATAAATAGTTGATTATCCGCTAATTTTCTTTAAGTAATTGTCATGTAATTGTGACGGTACTGTTTTGCAGTGCGAATCGTGAATCACGTTTACATAATTTAAATGTTCTTAATCTTTAGAACGCTGTCTTTCACATGAATGTGCAATATCAAATGTTTCGGTTCGTACCAAATATCGCACCATTTTTTCCGTGTTGTGTCAGTGTTTACATATTCAGTCAGTAAGAATTAGTCGCAGATTTTTGTCCCTTACTGAAGACTGGTGATGATGTGATGAATGCAGGTGATAATTTTTTGTGTTATTTATTTAAAATTTAGTTTTTTCCTCGATTCTTTTTTATCTCTGTGACTGAATTAAATGTGGCCATTTAAATAATCATAATATAACTTGCGTAAATAGCAGTTTTCTCTTGCCTATTCCTATACCTACATATTTAATTACAGTGTTAGTTTTAACCATGCGGAGAGATTGGAAATGATAAGAAACACCATATGAAACATAATTATAAGCGCGCCAATCGTCCTATCAAATGAGACGCTACTCTATTAAGCGAGTACAGAATTCTAAATAACTGAAACACTCTCCTCTATTCTTCCCGCCGCTCGCCGGTCGAACGCTGCGCTATCTATATTAGTGGAGTAAAATCAACGGCCTAAATTCACTTTTTTCTATGAGTAAACATCTATAGAGGCACCAGCACAGACTACTGAGTCTGTGGGCACTAATATTCGCTCTATAAGCCTAAGCGCGCCGTAATACTTCACTCTGATAAACGCGGTTTATAAAAATTCGATAATTTTAAAACGGTTACAGATATCAACCCAAGCCACAGAGGACACAGACCAGAGGCGAAGGCTAGTGATGTTTAATGGCTCATTTTCTGTACTAGTTACGTCTACACTAAGAGAAATAATTGCTTAATTCTAACAATACTACCTTACTATACTCTGAAAAAAGTGTTTAATGATTATATTTAAGGGCTATTGTAAATTAAGTATATCAATACAATAATTCACCTTATGTAATGTAACTAAGCTACATTACCAATATTTGTGTTTCCTTTAAGTCTGCTGTTTAGACTGTACTAATACATAAGTATATTAGTAGCAAATTATTGTAGTTGCAAGTGCAAAAAATTTGCAGTGCACACCAACAAAATTCAAAATAAGAATAAATGAATTAAATATTAAATTATTTAAAATAGATGGACATAAATAAATAGTCCATGTGCTTTATCATCGAGATGTACCTCTAAATTATTCTAATACAGGAAATAATCTTACGAAGCTTGGAGGTATCTTGGTCTACATGTAAAGTTTGCGCTGTGTCAAATTTATGGCTTTTTTTGTTAGAACTTGCTTAAAAATATGTTGTATACTGGTGATTGTTATTAAAAATGCATCTGATTTTACAAAACCAGTGTAAAAAATATCAGTCGGAAAATAATAATTATTGTATTACTACTTCAGTTATTAATAAAAGCATAGGTACATTTATAAGCAAAATTTTGATAATTTTCCTAATTCTAATAATGATCTGCAACTTATTCGGGTTATTTTCTGAGAATAATAAAAAATACAAGATCACATATGGATAATAATAAATCTTTTATTTGCAATAAATGACATGAAACATTTATTAAAAATACATAAAACAAAAAACTGATTGACATTAGTAATATAAGTAATATAACATATCAGTCACAACCACAAGTATCATTAAACACTTCTTTCAGAGTATAGTAAGGTAGTATTGTTAGAATTAAGCAATTATTTCTCTTAGTGTAGATGTAACTGGTACAGAAAATGGACCATTAAACATCAAAGACGCCGCCACTAGCCTTCGTCTCTGTTCTAGGTCCTCTGTGGTTTAGTTACATTACATAAGGTGAATTATTGTATTGATATACTTAATCTACAAAAACCGTTAACGATAATCATTAAACACTTCTTTCAGAGTACCTATAGTAAGGTGGTATTGTTAGAATTAAGCATTTATTTCTCTCAGTGTAGACGTAACTGGTATCGAAAATGGGCCATTAAACATCAAAGACACCGCCGCAAGCTTTCGCCTCTGGTCTGTGTCCTCTGTGCCCAAGCTGCATATATACAAATTTTGAATATTTCACATAGTTAACCACATATCGAAGTTTGTCATGTGTATAATTTTAGAAGTTTTAACTTTACGTAATTTTTTCAGTAATATAAAGCGATTTGGCGCTTAGGTTTTATGCATACGTGGTTAAAATTTTAGGGCGGTAAGTCTAGCCGTTTTTTGTAATGGCGATGTATGTACCTACAGGGTGATTCACTTTCGAGTGTGTAACATGGGTATCTCGCTTATTATAAAAGATAGATTGTAGGTTTAAATTCGGCAAGTTGCGGAATTTTGTGTTCAATAAGTTGGCGCAAAGAAAACCCCCTTATCCGCTTTTGCTTTTGAATAAGAGGCAAAAAACATTTTTTCCGGTTTTCGTTTTCTGGCCATAACTTCTATACTTTTGAAAATATTGGCTTATCGTTTTCACATTATTAGGACACTTTCTTGGGACAAATACGATGACGTAAACCGTTTTTTAAAAAAATGTCACTTCTATTGTAAATCATCGTCAACTTTATTTTTTCTTATGGACGCCATATTAATTTTTCTCATATTGGAATAAACCGATTTTTTCTGAATACAACAATATAATATATGTTAATATTTGCCTAAAAAATAAGGGCATTATGAAGGAAAATAGGTATTTTTTTGAAAATGTCTAGTTAGCCATGGCCATGACAGGCAATTCTCGACAAACCACAAATGTCACTTATAATTATTATAAACTGCATCTGTGGAGTACTTTTTATATTGACTAACGATGTATACAACCGAATAGAAACAAGATATTATAAATATTTCTTACAGATGTAACAACAAAAATTTAAACAGAACAGTTGAAGAATATTTAAACACATATCCTGAAAGACGACAACCATGCAAGACATGTATTTCTAAACTGCACTGTAATTTAAGGAATTACGACAGTTTTTCTAATTTTCTTCATTCATGCGAGATCCATACCTATTTCTTCGTTTAGAAAAACTGTCATAATTCCTTAAATTACAGTGCAGTCTAGTAATAGAAGTCTTGCATGGTTGTCGTCTTTCAGGATATGTGTTTAAATATTCTTCAACTGTTCTGTTTAAATTTTTGTTACATCTGTAAGAAATATCTATAATATCTTGTTTCTATTCGGTTGTATACATCGTTAGTCAATATAAAAAGTACTCCACAGATGCAGTTTATAACAATTATAAGTGACATTTGTGGTTTGTCGAGAATTGACTGTCATGGCCATGGCTAACTAGACATTTTCAAAAAAATACCTATTTTCCTTCATAATGCCCTTATTTTTTAGGCAAATATTAACATATATTATATTGTTGTATTCATAAAAAATCGGTTTATTCAAATATGAGAAAAATTAATATGGCGCCCATAAGAAAAAATAAAGTTGACGATGATTTACGATAGAAGTGACATTTTTTTAAAAAACAGTTTACGGCATCGTATTTGTCTCAAGAAAGTGTCCCAATAATGTGAAAACGATAAGCCAATATTTTCCAAAGTATAGAAGTTATGGCCAGAAAACGAAAACCGGAAAAAATGTTTTTTTGTCTCTTATTCAAAAGCAAAAGTGGATAAGGGGGTTTTCTTTGCGCCAACTTATTGAGCACAAAATTCCGCAACTTTGCCGAATTTAAACCTACAGTCTATCTTTTATAATAAGCGAGATACCCATGTTACACACTCGAAAGTGAATCACCCTGTACTCAGAAACGCATGTTTTCGAATTGTGTAGATAACGCACACTAAAGCCATTTAAGAAAAATGTCCCAACACTGACGTAGTTTTCCACATAACATCAAAACACTATACTGCACTCGACGCGCGGTTCGCCAACCAAGTTGGCGAAACGCGCCATCATTCTTTATCTTTTTCATCGTTTCAATCATCTGGAGATGATTATCAGTTTTAAACATCTCCAGATGATGCCAATTAAAACTCGATTTTAATCATCTCCAGATGATGCCAACTTGGTTGGCGAAACGCTCGTCCGAGTGCAGTATAGCATTTTGGTGTTATGTGGAAAACTACGTAAGCGTTATCTTCACACCAAAGGTTCCAACCCCTTTCAAGAAAAATTGTCCTACTAAAAAAGTTGTAGATCACACCACATATACCCCAAAACATGTATTGCATCACTTGATCGCGACACCGCTGTATTTTGGTCTTGAACGAAAACTCCTAACTTGGTCCTCATAACGAACATAAACATTTCCAATGTTAAAACTAATAATATGCCTGATGGTTAGGCCCGGAAGTAAATTGTCAACAAAAAACAAAGTGATTATTTAATTTGCAAATTCCTTTAAAATTAACCATTTTAAGAAAAGTCAAGACGCCTTCTGATATAATTATTATTCAGCTCCATGACTTTGGAACAAAGAACAATAAAATTGTCTCTTAAATTAGCTACTATTCAATCTCTCGCTACTAATTATACAGTGTATTGAATCCGTAATTTGTTTAACGTATGTTTTCACATCATTTGCAACAGTACACTACTTCTGGTGATCGCCAACGATAAGAGCTTCTCGGATAGAGGCGGTGACGTAATAGAGCGTTTTGCACATACAAGTGTCGGACAAATGAATTGTTTCTAGTTTTTTGCAGAACTCAGTTCTTTCCAAAAGAGCCAAAGCATAGGGATTCAGTTTATGGTTTTTAAACACCTTATATATTTTTTACACTCTCTAATATAAACAAAAAACATTTTTAGTATTAAATAGCGAAAAAATATAATGGCTGACTACTGGATTTCTCGTCAAATCGGTCGATAAGGAACATATTGCTGCTATAGTTAGATAATATTACTATTTAGGATACATTATTTCATTCCTGTTTTCTTTAGATTTTCAAAAATAGATTAATTATCTTTACACATATTGAAGCTACTGAGTATCATTTTTTTTTAAGTATTGTATCTTTTGGGTTAGTCCTTATTTACTTATATATGTATGTAGCATAGGTAGGTACTCGAGTAAGTGCTCATGAAAGTGAAATTATTCACAGGTACCTACTGCCCATATATATATTTATTCCATAGATCGATACACATAGATATTTTGCCCACGTGTTGGAATGTTGATGAGTTTTTCCGTTGGCTATTATGACTTAAAATAATCGTTCCCGATTTGGACTTGTTCCTGTATAACATGTAGAATACCAGATGATGAGATTGGAGCTGGTAAAATAATATACAAGCAGAATGACGTTGACAAGCCGAAATTTGGCTACTCAAAATAACATTTTTATTTCATTATCTTTTTTTAATTCTTGGACTTCGTTTTGAAAACAAACTCCGATACCGTCAAAATAAAATTAGGTCGTTGAAATTCGGTGATATGGTGCATGCAATTATACATACCTACTATGTAGATATCACTTCTCTTGATACACTGATTTAGTGTTTAAACATTATTCCATAAAATTCTGTGCAGTCTCAAATGAGGTCATCACGTAGCGAATCACTTGCATCATTTATAGGCATTTTAAGGTTGGCAATCATTTGTATTCTCCTAAATGAGTACTTTCCTGTATATTTCCAAATATAGGAAATTACCAACCAAGTATAATGGTAATCTAAAGTCCGCTACAGAGTGATGTGTGGTTCATAAACGTGATACATTTTATAGGCTTATGTGCATCTTTTACGTAGATATGACAATTTTATTACAATATAAAAAGAATATATAATAAAATTTAACACATACTAGTGTCATTTTTTAAAGAACGACTCCTTTATATTTTTTCGTTTTAAAATGCCAAAACCACTGAAAATTACGACCAGAATATAAGCAAAATCTTTTATTATTCCTCTAGAAACGTCTAGACAGCGTGCGACACGCGACACATTGTCGTTATTGTGTATACGAGGCTTCAGGCGGTTTGTTTCGATTTTGATATTGCAAACACTGCAAATAATAAATAACTAAAAACATCAAACAATATTTTCAAGTATACAATTTGGTCACTCAACGCTTTACACCGATTTTTCAAACTTATTATTTACTAAAAACGCATAAACTTATTTTTTACATTTACATAAAATATGTTTATGCGTTAGCGGTGTCGTAGTTTCTTTTCTTTTTTTTGTAGAGATAATAAAGCATAAAAGGTTTTTTAGTCCCATCAGTATTATCTCACATTTGTTTTATTTGGCGTGGAAAAATTGCCAATAAAAAATTTATTACACGACTTGAGCTTTGATAGATATGAATAATGATTAATGAGTTTGGTAAAAACACTAAAACGGCAATAAATAGAACCAGGTCGTGGAATAAAAACCAGAAAGAATATGGCGTCATTATCCTTATCGTACATACTTGTGCGCGTAACAGTAACATGTCAATTTTTGCTTCCAGGTTAAAGAAAGGGGCTTTGCCTTGGTGGAAATGGACACAGAACTGTGGAGCGAGGAGCCTACTCCATCGGCTAGCCGGCATGGCAGCCAAGACGGCGAAATTTCCGAACTAACCAAAGAGAGCTGGGAGGTAAGTGTCATTTTTCATCCGTACTTTTATATTTTAAGTTTTGTGTCACCTTAAGAATGCTCCGGAATCGGTGACATCGTGTTTTGATACCTCGCGACATTGGTGTAGTCTATTATTCTGACTATATGTACGACCGTAGCCTCCTATGAAAGTGGCTACGCATGTGGCTAACTTTATTTTCAATTGTAAATTGGAAAGATATGGATTTGGTAAATAAAATTTTTCTAAAATCAAACGGACGTAAATAAATACTTTTTATTTTTTTAATTTTAATATTTATCGTTCTATTTTCTAACAGATTTTACTAAATACCTACTTAATGCAGATAAGTCAAAACCCTGTTTTATCCGATCTATCTCCGGAGCATTTTTTAAGAAGACTGTAACAAGATGCAAAACCTACATGGCAGCATTTGTGTTTATGATTATTAATTATTCTTATTCATATTCAGTTGTGTTAGGCTGTGCCTCTTGTAAAGTCTTTACCTTAATGACATTTTTTTAAATATCAAACTGCCAGTGCTACATTTTTTACAACAGATCATTTTTATAACTATAATTTATGTGTAGAAATAATAATAATTATAAATAACGACTGAACTTGGAATCATTTTTTTGCGGTACCATCTTTGGACGAAAGTCTCATTGTTCACTTCATTTTGCTGTTAAAATACGATGTTGATATTCATAACTTGAAAAAAATAACTTTTAAAGTATTTATAGATTATATACAATTTAAAAAAAAAAAAAAATACAATTACGGTGGATACTTTCACCCTAAATTTTTCTCTTATATTAAGAGATTATTTCTTCTTCTTCTTATTCTTCTTTAACGGTAGAGACCTTCTTTAACGGATTTTTAGAGGACACATGTAGCTTTATTTTGTCTTCCATCGAAACTCATTTTGTCATACAGAGTCTCAGCTATGACCAACTTCAAAAGGGCACAATTAATTTTGATGTACAACTAATGTTACACTAAAAAAAATAATAAAATTTTGTGTCGGACAATCGTAAAATTTGTTGCAATTTTCCATTTAAAAAAATTGATCGTTTGAAGTAGGTAAATAAAATAAAAGGAAGGGTTTCTATGTCTCTTAAAATAACATAAAAATTAAGGTAAAAGTGGAAATTTAAAAAAAATATATTGTAAAATAACTCGCAAACGGTAGAAAATAAGTACATGTTTGTTTAGTTGAGAGGGTTATCACCACACTTAAAATTAAATGATGAATTCGGAAATGTAATAATATACAAGGATTGCCATTAAAAAAACGATGTTAAGTTGTAAAGTGCTGTTCCTGACCACTCTGTATCAATATTATGTTTTATCACAACCGATGACAACGTCAAATGTTGTAATTTTTTTCTCAAACGTAACAGTTACTATACTATACTTTCGTGGTATAAAAATTGTTGCGTTATGTAACCATCGAATATGCCGGAGTAACAAAAGTGATCAAACCACAGATCCTCCGGTTGCGTTTCGTATTGTATTTGATCAACGGTTTTACATGCTGAAATCTAATCCCTTCCAACAATTTTTACTTTCTCTAAATTATTATTTATGATTCACGTGGATTGGGCAAAAATTTAAGAAGTTGCAGTTCAAATTATATCTCGTAATTTTTTGTAACAGATATTAGCAGTCACCATTTGGATTTGACTGGATTGATTTAAGGTTGTTTTTAAAATGACATTATACATTAATTGATGGAATTAATGCTAAACCGTTCTAAATTTGGAGAAGCTACTGCAAAATTACCTTAATTAACATCGTTAAGCACATTATTATTTGGACAAGGTTGTCCGTCTGTTCTACATAGTAGATGACGAGATGATGGATAGCAATAATGATAGGTAATAAAGAAGTCTTGAGTGGTTTGGTACTATTAACCTGCTCCGTTTTAATTGTTATTGCCTTTAGGGGAAAAACCACTTTTTAAAAAACAGTGGGGAGCAATCGGCATCGTTGCCTATCAGATATATCTAGAATCAAGAAATTTTTACCTATTTTACCCGGATTTTTAAATCGAGTAAGAGCCTCATGTCTTACATTGTTTGAAAGCCTTGATCCAAGGTACACTCTGAGTGAAAGTAGAAAGGGAAAACAATGGAGGTTTTTTTCAAACCGATTATTACGGTTTTTTATTACAGAGATATGCAACACCGGCTTGGTTTACCAAAGCAAGGTCGATACAGTGTATTTGTAAATAATTTTAAAAAAGTGTATCGTGAAGGAGATGTTGAAAACCACTCCTCCACGGGTAATGTGCCCCGACTGGCGTTGCATTACCACAGAGGAGTATATACAGAGGGGACAGCCGGCGGAATGTCTTTGATGTTTGACAGTTCATAGCTATGACCTCGTCCCTTTAAATGGGAAGTGTACAACGTTGCCAAACTTACAATTTTTTCTTGAGAAGCGCTGTTGCATTTTACCTAACATTTATTTTATATATTTTTTTATTAAGTTAGTGGCTCATTATAACAGTACATAAGATAATGAAACATAAATTGTGTCGTAAACCGGTTTTAATATTTTTTATTTATAAACACATTTAAAATGAACTTATTGAAGTAACAATTACAGAGCTTTTACATAGAATATTCGTTCAAATTAAAAATGCAGTGGAAATGTGTAGAATATTTTATTTCTATAGTATATTTCAATATTATTTATTGCCTTATTTAACTGTTGCTATCTTTTTTAATTAGGAATTAAGAAAAAAAAATTAAGAGATAAATTATTAATGAAGTTATGAAGTCATGATTCAATACAGTTTTAAATGTTTAATCAACTTCATTAATAATTAATCTCTTAGTTTTTTTTTTTTTTTTCTTAAGGGACGGTTTTTCAATGCTTGGTTAACACGGTTTTTAACCAGTATAGTTAAGCTAGCTATAAGTTGAAAATGTAATTTACTTCGAACATTTTATGAATAACTATTCACATTCTAAACTTGTAGTTAGTTAACTCTAGGTTAAATTACGTTAACCAAGCATTGAAAAATTGGCCCTTAGAAACATGAAAACATTGAACCATGATATTTCATAACTTCATGAACAGTGATAAAAACTTTTATACTTTTATCAATATAGGTATATATTAAATAACATACTGGTTAAAACATGTAACTAGGATTATTAAACACAAAAAAGAGTACCTATATACGGTGTGACCCATTAAGAATGGAAACACTCGCGTAAAAAATTTGTTTATGGACCGATTTGAACCAGATTTTTTTCAAAAGATAGATCTCCGAAAGGTCTATGTTGATGCAAAATTTAAAGACGAAATTTTGATTTTCAAGGCCTACTATGATTTTTTTTAAAGTGAAAAATAGCAATATTTTGTTGGCAATTTTTTTATAAAAAGTCTGACTACACCACTGGATTTAAGATTCCCTCGAATCCATTTGTACCTACCTATTTTTGCGAAAAAAAAATTGTTCCTAAAAAAGTTATGATAATATCGGCATCACCAGTGTTTGCCTTTGTCGGTGAACCTATTCTTTTATAAAAATCGAATAGAACCCAAAGAGAAATAAAATTAAACAACTTAAACACTGGTGTAATTATTAAGAACCACAAAAACCAGTATACACAAAATAACCAACAATTACTCTAATAAAAACAATAATTGATAGGTAAGTTCGTCAAATTATTATTATTTTTGTGGTTATTATGCCAAAGCTTATAATATTACCTTCTTAGATAAAAAATAACTACATTATATAAAGATGGTAACTTTGATACACTTCCACTTTCCATTTTTTAAATTTCAAAATTGAAATATAAAACACTAAACAACACTGACAAATACCAAATAAATCAAAATACAAAACCACTTGAATAATTATGATGCGACACCCCGAAATGTTAGGTTTAAATCTGAGTCTTCCAGAATGTAGTATTTATCACATAGTATAATGGGTAGTCTGTGGTATTATACGCGCATTAGTCTTCAGTGGACATTTAAATGGGAAGTGCTTGACATCTCTCTTTAAATTTAATTTCTCTGTCTCACTGTCCCATCTGTATAATAATCTGTGGCATTACTTTGGCATCTTCAAATAAATAAGTGGGATTGTCTTCCTCAAATACAATAGATGTCACTCCTATAATGGCGCCTGCGGAAAAGCAGGTCGCTATCTGTCTGTCAATTAGACAATAATTATTGTCAGATGGATAATAGCAAAGACCTAAAGAGGGCACTACGGTGTGTTTCTCACCACTACTAAGTAGGTATCATGATTTACCTAAAGCCGCTGTCAGACGACACGGTTTGAAACAAAAATTCGCGATTTCAAGAATGTATACGCCTTACCATTCAAACCAAACTAATGATTAGTGGTTTACTTTATGGTTTCTAAAGTTCAGAGGTTTTAACAAATTTTCATATCCTCTATTAGAAAATTTATAAATCATAAAAAGTAAAGAAAAAGTTTATAGTGTCCTGTTACATTTACGATTGCGATTATTTTGCGACGTTTTTTCGACGTCTATTCTATATAGGACTACATAAAATCACTTAATTAAGATACAAATAAACATAGCCATATTTAAATAATGTAAACATATTCACAACTGCACAATAACACATATACAGAGTGAGTTTTATGTATGGAACGCCTCAATTATCTCGGAAACGGCTTGCCCGATTTTTATGAATTTAGGTTTATAAGGGTTTTGTAATATGGCCGATATTATTGTGGCATTTACATTGTTGTCAGATCTTTCGTTTTTCCGGAAATATACTGAAATTTGTTATTTCAAATGGATCACCCTATATATTTTTTTGTTTTTGAAATCTCTAAGAAATTTAGAATATTTTTCATGTAATGTTCCCTATACCTAATTGCCATAATTTCGGAGTTACAGCTACATTTGCAATATCTCCGCCGAAGTTAAAATATTACATCAGGGCGGCTATGTCTGCGACAAAAACAATTTTGACGTTTTAATAAACTATTATTGTTGGTGTTTATTGAAAGTTACAATGGACCGGAAGTCAACAGGAAACGTGTAATATCTTTAATTATTTATATCCTAATAGAAATCCCATAGGATCTTTTGAAAACATAAAGTAAAGGCGGTTACAGCTGATGCTCAAAATGTTGTCCGTTTACTTCCATACAAGAAGCCATGCGATGTTTAAAACTTTGCAGTACATTTTGTAACATTCCTGACTGCTCAATTCTTCTGATCTCTGTGGTAATCCTATCTTTTAATTCCTGAATATTGGCAGGTTTGGTTTTATAAACAATATTTTTTAAGTGACCCCACAGGAAATAGTCTAAAGGATTCATGTCGGGTGATCGCGGGGGCCATTCGATAAAACCACGCCTTCCAATCCAACTTCTGGGAAACACATCGTTTAGGTATTGCCTCACGTCACGCGCATAGAGAGGTGGAGCTCCATCTTGTTGCACCCAAATATTGTTATTTGGGACATTGTTATTGTCTGAAAGTTTCAAATAATAAAATTTCTAAATTAACAGGCAATTGAGAATACTTACTTAGATTTGGAAATAACCGAGCCAACTCAGGTATAATATTATTCTGTAATAAATTTAAATACGCCGGACCATTTAAGTTTCCTTCAATGAAAAAAGAACCAATTATTTTGTCGCCTATTATTCCAGCCCATACATTAATCTTTTGTGGAAATTGGGTGTGGGTTTCTCTCATCCAACGAGGATTGTTACGTGACCAGTATCTGCAATTATGCCGATTTACGTTTCCATCAATACAAAAAGTGGCCTCATCGGAAAACATAACATTATTTAAAAAATTTGGATTATTTTGATCGTAACATTTTTCCATCATTGTGTCGGCAAACTCTTCACGTCTATCGAAATCATCATCTGACAACTCTTGAACCATTCTTACTTTGTAAGGATGGAATTTATTGGCATGTAAAACTTTCATTATGGATGTTTGAGAAATATCAACTTCCCTGGATATTTGTCTAGTACTCAAGTGTGGATCTTCTTCTAACATAACACAAACATCTAAAGATTTGTCTTCAGTTGTTACAGTTTTTATACCCCCTGATTTCGGTAAATCTTTTATGGCTCCAGTTTGGTTAAACTTTTTTAGCAACTTACTCACAGTAGATCTTGTTATGGGATTTCTATTAGGATATAAATTATTAGATATTACACGTTTCCTGTTGACTTCTACGCACATCACCATATCCTAATATCATTAAAATCTCAATTCGTTCTTTCTCAGATAAACGGTCCATTGTAACTTTCAATAAACACCAACAATAATAGTTTATTAAAACGTCAAAATTGTTTTTGTCGCAGACAGCCGCCCTGATGTAATATTTTAACTTCGGCGGAGATATTGCAAATGTAGCTGTAACTCCGAAATTATGGCAATTAGGTATAGGGAACATTACATGAAAAATATTCTAAATTTCTTAGAGATTTCAAAAACAAAAAAATATATAGGGTGATCCATTTGAAATAACAAATTTCAGTATATTTCCGGAAAAACGAAAGATCTGACAACAATGTAAATGCCACAATAATATCGGCCATATTACAAAACCCTTATAAACCAAAATTCATAAAAATCGGGCAAGCCGTTTCCGAGATAATTGAGGCGTTCCATACATAAAACTCACTCTGTATAATATATAACAATAGACCGGCAGTTAGTGACAGATTTTTTATTGTGATTTTATTCAGTATGAATCAGAGAGTCATTCTGGGTTCTTCATATAGAAAAGTGAGTCTTCATTTGTTCGCAAATTATGCGTTTTAGTTCGATTTTAATCAGGCTTTTAATTCCTCAAAAAAACCACTGGCATACCGTTAGCGTGGGTCCAAAGGGCTGTTATGGTCACGTGAACTTATATTTGAATAAATAATTTTTCCAGTTTTCCGAACAGGTTGCCAATGATACTTAAGTATACAAATTTTGATTGCAAAACTGCTGAAAAACAAGATGGCATACCGTTTGCGTATGCCCAAGTACGTAAGCATTTTACATTTCTAAAAGTCGTGTAAAATTATGGAATAACATTCCGTGACTTTAGTCAATAAAAAAATTATTGTAATATGAAATATATATCCTAAAACATTGGTATGTAGAATATGGCATATGAGTTCAGCGGGTTTGTCGTTTGTCATATTAAAAAATAAAAATTAGGTTGAAAAATGCGTTTTGAAAAACAATTTTCTGTATACCTATTTAATCAATATGCCATTCCATTGTTGATGTAATCACAATATACTCAAGTTAAATTACAAATGGCCAGTGGCGGTTTTACCATAAGAGCTGCGGAGCTGCAGAACACATAAAATTTTATGTATTTAAGCTTTTAATCATATTAAATATCAACAAAATACAAAATATTTAAAATTTAAAGAAATCAAAATGTTCTCGCGCTAAAATAAATCTAGGAGCTTATATTATTATTTATTACGACGCGAGCTAGCCCCTTAATATATGCAACCGCAACCTGATATACAAAATGTGTGCACAGCGAACAGTTAGATGCGTCCTTTGTTTTCATTGGCTAATCAGGCACGTGACCCAGTACACGAATATATGGGCTTTTGTGGCTGCAACAACAACAGCCACTGCAGTAAATTTAATATTTCGTTATAGGACGTGGTAGGTAGTCGTTTATTTCTGTGAGCGGCACGGGTAAATATTTTCGTTTAGGCGTCCACGGATATTATACCTATAGTTACTAAAATGAATATCGTTTCGTTTTTACAGAAAACTTTATTTGGTTCTCTGCCTTATGAGGATAAACTGAAAATAAAAGAATTAGGTAGGCCAGCACCACAATTAAATATTGAAAATAGTGGAACAAGCCGAAGTAAAAGTTACAAAAGACAATTTAACAATAATGTATACACAAAAACAGAGTGGATATGCGAGTGTGATTTACAAAATGCACTCTTTTGTTTTCCGTGCTTACTTTCCGGTGGAGATAAAGCATGGACAATAACGGCGTGACAGATTTAAATAATTTGTCAGAGCGTCAAGAGACATGAAATAACAAAACATCATTTGTCAAATGAGGTTAACTTGGCCCTATTAGGTAAAATAAACATAAAAAGTCAGTTAGATTTTGCATATTGGGATAATATAAGGAAACACAATGAACAGGTAACGAAAAATCGTTTTGTATTAATCTAGAATCATAGATTACATAAAATTTTGCGGAGCTTTCGAATTAGCACTTCGCGGACACGACGAGACATAAAATTCGGACAACCTTAGTGTATTTCTGTGATTGTTGTACCGGGAATTAGCTGTACGGTCCCGATTGAAGTTCAGAAGTGCCAGGAAAACGCGTGACCTTGAAAATTTTAAAAATTTAGCGGCTCCGGCCAGACTTAATATCTCGGAATTGAATTCGACCAATGTGACAACCCTAAGCAGAACACATACAATTAATGTTCACGCGCCGCCACTGCAAATGGCATACAAGTTGTGCTGGTTTAAGTACATATAAAAAATATGATTTTCCCCCCTGTTTTTAATCACTATATGCCTCTTGGTTTAGGCATAATTATAGTTGATAATTAACTTTGATTAAAGAAAAATGGCATGTTGTGCGAGTTTATTGTATTAATAAATCCTGTTATACTGTGTATGCGCACTGCCAAAAAGAGTATCCTTTTTGGCAGTGCGCCTACTCAGTATAACGATTACGATAATGATAGTGTAAAATTTAGGGGTTCAAAATCTCTCTATTGCCGAATATCGTCGCAGTTCATGGAGAACCGCAAAACACTGAAGTCGTGATTATCGTAAGCAAGTACCCCAGAAATTTGGAGAATATTACTCAAAATTTTGGAAATAATATCAACGAATGGTGCAAAAGGGATTACCTCATTTTTTAGGACCACAAGTAGAGTACATCAATTAAGGACAATGAGCATGTTTTAATACTTGACTGCGTTTATCTCAACATTGCTATACTAGGTGTTACTTTTTGAGTAGTTCAGCACCCCTTGAAGTTCCAGAACTTTTTCGTGGTACGCCACGCCACTGACATTTTTTCGCAAATAATTTGTGGTGAATACTTTTAATAATTTAAACGTTTGATTTTTAATAAAGGAAGATATTCTTTTAGTTACACCTGCATAAAATAGTATTATAAGTACTCATTTTTGTAACTGCATATTTCACTCTTCATAAAAAAATATTCTCTAATTTTGCAAACATTAGACTTTATCAATCGGTTTACTTAAATATATTACATTTTTACATTAAATATGGAATAATTTACATTAAAAATGTAAATACAAATGTATAAAACAAAAAGAATAAAATGTTACACCTGATTTCTCTGCATCCTTTTTTTGTATTTAGGCAAATTTTGGACTTCATCTATCGGTATGTCTTTTCTTATTCCACCTAAATACATCATAATAGCTTTAAAAAAGAAGTAGCATACTGATTAAACACACGGAAAATTGTGTTTCCATTTTGCTATATTTTTTATGTATTATGGCTATAATTTTTACCGTTTCTGTCGAAGTCAATTTCATAAATAATAGTAATAAGAATAATAATATCTCTAACCCTCATTCTCATCTTAATGATGAGCCCGGAAGTGAGACTTGTATAGGAGAGGGAGCGGCATATTATTATTTTGCGGGCCGCGAGTGTGCCCAGGAACGACTTACGACTAACCTTAAACCACCATTTAGTACGAGAATAAGGGAAACCTGGAAAACAGTATTAATTAAAGTGAACAGTAGGTTATTAGCCATTTATATAGTGGTATTACAGTACTAGTTGCATATACCAGTTTTATATCGTCGTCAAATGCGTGGAACGATTAAAACTTAACGTCTTTAACCGTTGGGCCACGGAGCTACATAAATATTGTTTAATATACCTTACGCCATTATAAACTTTATGAAAATTTTAATGGCATACTGACTAAAGTCACGGAGTATTATTCCATAATTTTACACGATTTTTTAGATGTTAAATGTATTTAATGTATACAGTGCGCGTCTAAAGTAAGGATATAAATGAATAAAAAGCAGTCAAATTCAACAGTTTAATAAAGAAAACAATATTTTAATAGGAATAACTAAAGATTTTGTTCAAAATGACGGAATGAATTTGAAATGAAATGAAAATGAATTTTATATACGGCCTTTTGATCGGTTAATATGAATACGAAAAAAACAATCGCTGTAAAACAGAAATACCTAATCATATTAAAAATCATTTGCCATATTTCTATACAATTCATTTTACTTCTAAAATTATTTTTCTACGTAAAGAAGTACTACAGGAGTGGTGCGTACTGCTAGTACCTACTTGCATAAAGGAACCATTCCTTTATGCTACTTGTTATGTTTATTGTTATAATCTAGCACTGGCAGGTTGTTGTTAATTTAATGATATTGAAGAAGTTGACATTTGAGATGGTATCACTCGCAAAACAAAAGTTAAAGTAAGTGGTGGTAAAATGACATTCGCTTGTTTGGGTGCAGCTTATCAAGGCCCCCTATGTTAAGATCTACAGCATCATCAAGACGCAGACTATGTCGGCAGACGGCAACGATGAGGTGACTGATTTACAAAAAAAGCAACAGCGCACGACACCACAAGCCACACCATATTTCATCTTGTTACTTACGTATCTGTACCTACTGTACTTGCTCCCCGGGTATATTCTCGGCCGCACATCTCTTAAATACAAGTACAATCATTCAAATGAATGTAGATGATTGTACAGGATGATTGATAGCAAATGTCAGCCATTTGGCTATACAATTTATATATCTACTCTCGTTTCTTCTTTTGAAGTTTGGTATGCTCAATTCAGCATTTTCAGGGCACTCTGTAGAATATAACTGATTTACAGTCAGCTTTCCAATCTTGCTTCCAATGCAAGGTATAGGCATTGTTGAAATAAAAGCATTTAATTTCAATTTAAATGGATGTTATCATCGAACATCATTTTTCGTTATTTGTTTGAAACCGTTTTGAGGCGAAGCTCTCAAAAAATGGAATTCATACATTCGAATGTAAATCGAACTAAATTGCAAATTGCAACTGAACGGTGGAAAGCAAAGTTTTAATTAAATCCCGAAAGCCATCCCTGCTCGTTTTTTTAGTTTTCCTCCATAATGTTCAACATGAACAAAAAATAAACATTGTAGCGATTTCGCAATGTTTTTAATAATGCCCTATTTAATTTACAATCATCATCACTAGGGTTGCTTTGATTCTCGGGTATGTCATTGTCTTGCCCAGATTTCTGCAAGGGTTAAGTCCAGAAATAAATTTTCCAAGTACCTACCTATTAGTTGCCTAAATGGAATTCTGTATTGCAGTAGACCAGAGATTAAGTAGACTAATCACCATGAAGTATAAAGAGAATTACAATACACTATATTATGCTTCTAATTACCTAATTTATCAACTTTATATCAGCTTCCAAAATTGCCACAGGAAGGCGCCGTTGTCCTAAAAGACAGACAAACGAAACGAAAGCGAAGAACCTCTCTTTCTCAAAGAACGTCCGTCAATATCCATTGACCATGGTCATGACCTGGGATGGTTTAGAACCGAGCCGGATTATCACTCTTTACCCTCCCCATTGCTGTAGGGCTGGACTTCCTCGTAGAGGTGGACCCCATCCTTCACCAACCCGATCACAAAAGTGACTGGGGTTGAAAATGCACATGCACATGCAAATGCACACTTTGTGCGGAGTTTTAAAAAATACAAAAATCCAATATGGCGCGCATAAGAAAAACAAAAGTTGAGTATGCTAGCGCAAAATCTAGTGGGCCTAAATTTTTTAGAGACTAATTTTGAAGTCCTTGCTGACTGCTATCCCTGTCCTGAAAATTTTCTGAATGAATCGTTTACAATAAACGAGCTTTAAACTTTTGCAGAAAATGCATATTTTTTTTGTTTTCGCATGTATCTACTGAAGGGAAGGAATTCTTGGAAATGTAACCTTGGCTTCTTCTTGGGCCTAAAATTGCCCAACTTTTTCCCAACTATGTATCCTCTAATGGTTTCTAAGATGTCCTTACAGTTCATCTTAAACTGGACAGGTTTACTGAACTGAATAGGTTAAATAAATCTTTCCGATTTTGAAAATAATGCATAGATACCCATCTATACAATAGTAGGGTACCTACCACATCTCTTTAGCTTATTTTCTTATATTTCAAGTCTTTCAGTGTAGCAATTTCTAGCATACCAGTAAATTCACTTTTGCTTTTCATCTCTTTTTTAGTTTATTAGAAACTATCAACGCTGCTGTCTGTATATTGTGTTACGTTTGTTATTAATGGTAATGGATATAAATAGAGTTATGACTGATTTAATAATGTATACAAGATTTTTTTTATTTACCTATCTTTGAAGCGAGAAGCTGCAGCAACAACTGAAAAAACAGGTGTAAAAAAGTTAAAATAGACAGATCGCCAGAGAGATGTGTGGTCGTAGTCATACTCAAACCGTACAAAACCTCCTTCCGTCCTATTAATAGATGTTGACTTCTCTCCGACATACTCGTACATTCTACACTGTAGTTGGCTTAATTAGAATGAACTGAATGTTTGATGTTTAGTTTTAGTATTAGACCTGCCCTCTCCTAGCACCAAAGTATCAACCAGTTGCAATATATTGTCAAAAATAACCCGTACTTTCGCGTGCCATGAAGAAATTTTGGAAGACCGTCAAACAGATAGCTAACATTAAATTCGATGTAAGGATAAAAAATTTGGACCGCTGTAACGCGATTTGGCTTTTGTTTTTATTATGTTAGTTCGCGTTTGTTGCGAGCAGTTGTCAGTTCTTAAAAATCTGTGAATCTGTCAGTGGCTGACTTACGTATCTGTGCATTCCTGGGCTGATGGTTGTTGATCCGGTTTTAAATACAAAAGTAATGTTCGATTTTGAGGAAGCACTGCCACACTGTAAATGGGTCTTAGTGTTGGGAATGCGACCGATGGAGCATTTTCCGAATTTTCTCGGCACTGAAGGAATCCTGTTCAGGACGGCAAGAGCCGTATTTTGCGCAATTTTTGGGAATTGTTCTTTATCCCAAGCAAACTAGTAAGCGTTTTTGACAGTTAAGTAACTGCATGTTTATATTTAAAATAATAGTTTGGGTACAATAGATCAGCAGGTAGTAACGGTCATTTTCTCTAGTCAGTACCGATTTGTATATGTTTTATTTTGTAACATTAAGGTACTGAGAATTAAAGTACTTTTTTACTTAAAACTAAATTGAAAATTTTTTCTTAAAAAACATTGGATGAATATACAGTTAGTGGAAGTCCAAAATAGAAGGTTTTTTGTATATTTTAATTTCTTTGTCACTTGGCTGGCACGAAAATCTAAATTAAAATCCGCGCTTTCACCAAGTTTTTCAGATACCACTTTCTTGAAGTGCTATTGCTTGATTAATTCTAATAGTTTTAAAACGCCAAAAAGGTATCCTTTTACAAAGCTATAAAATTTTAACTTCACAGAAATTAAACTTGAACTTTTAGGGTTGGCGCTAATACTTCTTGGTAATTATTGTTTGTAGCAATTTTGAGCTGACAAATATCTGATGCATTGGCGCTTTGAAGTTAATAAAACCAACGTGATTTTCCTTCGATATAGATGAAAGATAATTCAGTGGTGTCAGAAGAAAAATGTGCATTTAGTAGTGTACCAACTTTAACAAGTAACATCTTAAAAACTAACCGAAAGCGTCAATTTTTATTAGGATTTTCGTGATATACAGTGGTGCTACTTTTGGAGGTATGATATCACTACCAAGATATTTACTATTTAGGTATTAGTATATATGTTTTTTTAATTTAAGCTGCAGCACTACTGACCCTAAACCTATATTAATACTTACTCATCAGACGTGCTGAAAAATCGGAAAGTCCTCCATTGGTACCGACCCGCTATCTTCCTTTAGAAAATCCGCGTTTTTCTTTTCTACAATTAACTCCCCTGTCTGCCCCTAGGTCCTGCCTATGTCCGAAGAGTTCAGGAGAGCGTTCTACTCCAGCTCTGCGGCGCCATCTCTAGACATAGAGCTGTCGCCGCCCGACCTCGTCGGCACCACAGAAATCCTCACGGACTACCATCGCGAATGCTTGTGCCGCCACCTGCCGGCCAGGGCGGAGGGCTACGCCTGGACGTTGATTTTCAGCACCAGCCAGCACGGCTTCAGCCTCAACTCCATGTACAGGAAGATGCATAAACTAGAGTCGCCCATTCTAATGGTTATAGAAGACACAGACAATAATGTAAGTAGGCGTGAGAAAAGTTATAAAAATATTAACAAACGTAAACCTGTTTTAATAGCAATTAGGACAAGGTGCGTTCAGAATCCGGTCAGTCATTATGGATCTCACTGTACAATTTTTAAGTTGATTAAAATGCCATTAACAAGGTCTTGTGTTTTTACATTATTAGATTTTCATTTTTTTAGCTAAGGGCTCACTTGGTTTTCAACATGCCAGTATTGCCAAAAAACTTTCAAAAAGGCCCCACGTCGGGCGCCATTGGTCTAATAATTTGCTGCTCGCCTGGCTATACTAATTTACGGACAATGTGGTGATGAGAAATTACTCTTGTAATTTATAATACGTTCATAATTTCCATATTGCCAGAATATAATATACCGGCAAATATACTAATTTTAATAAATCATCATTTTGCAGATTTTTGGTGCTCTTACTTCGTGTGCTCTTCAAGTGTCTGACCACTTCTATGGCACCGGTGAATCCTCACTGTTCACCTTCACGCCGGACTTCAAAGTGTATAACTGGACAGGAGAGAATCTTTATTTCATCAAAGGCAACAACGAGAGCCTCAGCATTGGAGCGGGTGATGGTAAATTTGGCCTGTGGCTAGACGGAGACCTCTACCTGGGTCGTTCAGAATCATGTAAAACGTACGGCAACGATCCACTTACGCCCAAGGCAGATTTCGTTGTGAAGACGCTGGAATGCTGGGCTTTCATATCCAGCTAAGTAGTTGGGGGTGTAAGACTCATAAATTAGTCAGCAGCTGACGTACTGTGGTGCATATTGAACGGTGATCCAGAAAGGTCGATTTTATTTTTACAATTACTTTAGAGGAAGCTTTAGACGTAGAGCGGCACTATTGCACAACTGTTGGAAAAATATAGCTTCAAATTATTATTATTGATAAGGAAACGGCTGCCGTTCACTTATATCCAAGTTGTTCAAATTAGTTTGTTATGGATAATGTTACGCTTAACTAGGTCATTATGAATAACTGTTATCGTATATATATTTAAATGATACTTGTGCAAATTTTAATACAGCCTTTCTTACTTTTATTAGGTGGATTACTCTGTTTAGTTCACTAGTCATTTTGTATTCTAATAATGGAGCAGGTGAGTTTCGAGTGAGTGGTCGATAAGTACGTGTAGTCATTTGTGTTGCTTGCTTACAACGAATGACTCATTGGTTAGTGGTATAGAAAACCACCACGTCGTAGTCGGTTGATCGTCGGCCGCAGTACTGGAAAAGTTGTGATTGAAGAAGGTTTTCCTGTTTCCTGAAGGGTTTCAGAATTTATTTTTATATTATCTAGTACTTTTACTGTTATTGTAAATAGAATAACATTTGGACTGAGGAATCCATGTTTTAAACCGTATGATTGTGGTGTTTCTCAGTTTATGTTTAATTTCACAAATATATTTAATCAAAAATATATTAAATAATAGAAGATGCCTTAATCATGCAACATTTATATTTTAATTTCTGTCAAAACACTGCATACAAATTTCAAAAATAGAATTAAATACTTAGAAATCTTTCACTTTTTCTTCGTAACTGAAAAATATACATTTAATAAGCTACCTTCATAAATAAATAAAAAATTTATGGACAAATGATATTTTAATCACATCCCGAGAAGTTAAAATATAAATATTGTGAGGTTATGTGTCATTTCTTGATGAATGGAATAGTTGCATAATTGGTCAAAAGCATTTTCAGGTCCTGGTTTTCTGATAAATCTGCTTAAAAGTTACAAAATATCTCGCCTGCTATATCTTTATCTGTTAAATGGTATTATAACCAGTGGGATCATTGAAAATAGGCAGGGTTATGTATAAAATTTCACATTTTTCCGTGGACAAAAAAAAATTTTGAGTTTCATTTCTATGTAGAAATTTGTAGCCCCGATGAGTTAGTGGTGGTTTTCATTGTACAGGCATTTATATTCTGGTTAATTTTAATGAAATCTACGCAGCCAGAGGGGACTATGATTGTGTTGTAGCAATTATTGTTGGAGCCGACCAGGCTGTAGTTTAGATCTATCTGTCAATTAGGTGCGTAGAGAACATGCCATATCAGTTGTCAATTTAATGATTTAATGTTAGAGGCTGTTATGCGGACTGCACGTCCGACCCCTCCAGTTGGCTAGTAGGCTCTGCCATGCAGAACAGACCTACCCTATGTTCAGCTTATTAGCGTGAGGCGGCAGTCCGTAACTATTATTATTATTATACTTATACCTACCTAGATTAGTTACTCGATGTCTAAGTTGTGTATTATAACATTTATTTAGAGGATATTTATCTGTAAAAATACTGTATATAAAATTAATATTAATAAATTCTAATAGTTGTATTTTATTTTTATCGTTTTATTCCCAACCCTAAATATACAGACTAAGGAATAAAGAAGTTTTGCAGATAATTTTTTAAAAAAACCACAATAAAAACTTAAAAACTTGAATTTATTTCATCAATAAAAAAACCAAAGGAAAATCTTTTTATCCTTTTATTTTTTGAGGACTTTCAGCTCATTTTTTTACATTGATACCTTCTCCGACGTTTCGTCCGAGTTTTCGGACTTCTTCGCAGGTTACTTAAATACTGAAAATAATGTTTTTACATGAATAATTAAATTAGATTAGTGACAGAATATTTATCCAAAAGAGTGTTTTCTTACCTACTAGAAGTCACTAATCTAATTTAAATATTCATGTAAAACATTATTTTCAGTATTAAGTAACCTGTGAAGAAGTCCGAAAACTCGGACGAAACGTCGGAGAAGGCATCAATGTAAAAAAATTAGCTGAAAGTCCTCCAAAAATAAAAGGATAAGAAGATTTTCTTTTGGTTTTTTTATTGAAGAAATAAATCCAACTATAATAGCCAACAACTTGTCTGGTATCATCTTAAAAACTTGTTTGATGTTTGATCAAATAAATTGGTGCTATGTTATCTGCTATATTTTAATATGAGAGATCTCGATCAGGATGTCCATCATAATTCTTATATAAAATTCCCTGACTTTTATGGGGTAGAATAAAGGGTTACGTACATTTTAAGTACTTAAAACCAAGAAAAAAAAACTGAAAATTAATAAAATAACTGAATAATGTATTAACCTTCAACATAAAAATAATACAAAATGCCATTAACTTAATTTATATTATTTATATATGATAATAAATACATCACATACAAACATTCATCACTAAAAATAATGCAGCAACAATTTGGGATTTTATCAAATATATAAGCCTGGAATATTATTCTTAATAATAAGAAAAAGCCTACAAGTTAATGATATAACGTTCCTCTTAAGGCCCTTGTCTTGTAATACAATAAATTTATACAGAAAGAATATACATTTTACAAACCTCTAATTTTCTCATAAGTTATATTCTTTTGATGATAACAAAAATACAGCATTGACAAACAAAATATTGGCTTACTGGCACCAAGGCCGGTCGTCCTTTGTATGCAGATTCGGACAAACGCGCCAGTTGTTCAGATATGGTAGTTGTTATTACATATATATCTGCCCACCGTATCTGAACAACAACTCTACGTGTTGCGTAACCAACACAGTTGCGATATAGTGCAAATGCAAGAAAAGTTCCAATTCTATGTAGAACATCCATGTTAACAATTCTATTGATACAAAGATGCCTTAGTAGATATTCTATCCTCACAAATTTCCGGCATCGCAACGACGTTTCTAATGAAACGGCGACTGTGCAATAGCACGTAGGGCGAATTGTTTATTCGCCCTACGTACTATTGCCGTCACTGCATACTTCACAGGCACGAACCAACAGTAAAACAAAATTGCTGCAAATCTGTTACAAGATCTTTTAAAGTAAATATAGTCAAATTTTTGTAGCGATATAAAACTGTGACGTGTGTGATATATAAGGCAGTATAAAAAGCATAAAGGCCGCACTGAAATTTTCCAAACTCGCTCCTATCCTCGATTAGATGCACAAAATTATTTCATAAGTTTACTCTGATTGGTGACGATTAAAAATTGACAAAAACAAATCAAAATTTCCATTTTTAATGATACATTCTAGATTTGTAAAGTACTTTCATTAACGTCATACAATTTACTTTGTGCAAGAATAGAAATAAGCTTTTAAAGCAAAAAATTTTTGTTTCTATTTATTTTACATGTCGATAAACCTCCATGTTTACCTTCTACTAAGGCAAGAGCTGTAAGATGAAGACGATTATGATAAATTTATCACCGTTTCATATAAATTATGTCTCTAAAATTACTGGTTCGGCATGAACAACTAATATCAGTATTATACAACTTAAAACAACTGTCCCGCTTTCTTCAAATTGCCTCCTATCTTCGATATATTCTTATATATTATTATTTATATTATTGAAAAATCTATATAAACTGATACACTATATTAATCTTTTTTTTTTTATCTAAATTCCAATAACTATATCCTGCAGGTTCTCTATCTGTCTGTTAAACGGTTTTGAAAATGTGTGCCCTACATTAAAACAAACACTGAATTGCTTATAATAAATAGTAATTTCCTAAATGTAAAACTTAATAAGTGATTTTCTGCCTCAAGGTGTAAATTAAAAAATCTAGAATAAAGTTTATAATAAAAATTGAAGAATCGTTGGAGATTCCATTTGACAAGTTTTGCAGTTTTCTAGACGACTAGCAGGCACAATTGTCCTTATTGGCTTGCTGATCGCTGGAAAGATTATTACGACCTGGCTGAGTGGGTTTATGTTGCACCCCTGATTCCGCAGCGTTCAGATCCAGACGGCCGTCTTGGATGCTCTGGTAAATCTTCTTGGCCGTTTCCAGGAATGCTTCTTCTACGTTGTCACCTCTGGAAAAGGTGAATAAGGTCATAAAAGCAATTAAACAGCAAAATTCAAGCGACAACTTTGAATTTGATATACAGGGTGCTTCAAATTCGATGCTATACATGGGGATCTCGGAAACGGTAAGAGATGCGAAGTCGGTTAAATGGAGGCAAAGTTGCGTATTCAGGGGGGCAACATAATGGTGAAAAGAAATCAAGGCAACATAATGATTAGTTTTCGAAATATTTTGAAAAAACCGAGAATTTCGATTTTCGTTTTTATTTTTTTGCGGGCCTATTTGATGAGGTATTCAAAAATAAAGAGCACTTTTCTATAGCAAATTTTTGCCCTTTATCGAATGGTGTTAGCGAACACCATTCGATAAAGGGCAAAATTCCTGGAAACGAACATCAGCTTAATTTTTTTAAATACGGAACTGGAATTTGTTTTTCATTTTTTGGAAGCCCCCCTGAATACGCAACTTTGCCTCCATTTAACCGACTTCGCATCTCTTAAATCAGTAATATGATGTACATATTGTGTCTGTTTAAGGCACATTTATTAAATTTCAATTTAAATACATACTTAGGAAAAAGTAACTACATAATATACTTTTATAGATGTATGTAATAAATCCTAACAATACATCATAATGTAATACATACATATGTACGGGATAAATAATAGGTAAATAATAAAATAATACATAATCTGCATTCTATAACGGTAATATATATTCAATATTCATAAATTCAAGAAAGAGGTAATTGGTCATTGATACATATTTCATAAATTTCGGATAATGCGGAGGCACAGGGAGAATCATTTCGGATAATCCAGTTCATGTGTCCTTTCGGATAATGCAGAGTTCGCATAATGGGGTTTCGGATAATCGGGAGTCTACTGTATATTCAATTTGGAAACAAGAACAGGTAAAGTGTGTAAACAGAGAAAAGAACGGTGCATGGGTGTGCCGAGGTGTCATATCTAGAGACGTGACAGCGCTCAGAGGTGTGCTCTCAGCTGCATTCCCCCAATAAATAACTAATTAAAAGTATTTTTCCACTTTTAAGTTATTTATCTTCATTTAACTATCATGTACTAAATATCTTGTGTCTTTGTTTCCAAAATGAACATATTTTTATTAGAGGACCTGTATAAGTATATATCCAAAAAATAATAAACTAAGAAAGTTTTGGGTTTCCTTAGTTAATTCTAAAAAAAATATATTTGGTTCCTGTTGCAACAAATGAAACATCTTCTTTATTTATATTACTTAAATAAAGTCATTTGCAGTTTCTTAATGCCAAATATTTTGGAAATTATTCCTAATAATTAGATACCAACACCTCCTGCTCTACACCATCTGCTTTATAATCAAACAACTCTAGTGATAAGTGGTGTATATATTGCAACTGAAAATAAACAACTGGTCTATCATAAGTGCCAGGCTATCAATTATTTTCAAAGTTCAGAGACTCAATTAGGTGAAATAACATACAGATAAATATTTATGGAGCATGTTGGGATAAATATATCATCATACTATCAATCATTCTCAGGTGAAGGCACCTACTCCAAACATAAGTGAAAGAATGTTAATCTGACTAACCATGAAATAATATAAAAATTAATAGATTCACATTTTTTGCACAAAATTGTAAATTCAAAAAGTGATTCATATTTTTTATATAAGGAGCACCACACAAACAAGTCACAAATATCTATAGGTGACTGATTCAGATTGGCAATATTAATATTAATACAAAAAATTCATAATAGATATTGTAATAAAATATATCTATTTGTTGTTATCTGATACTGAAATACCTGGAATATAATTTTTGGTATTAAAACGTTAGAAATAACTGTTACAGGGTAAAGTGTTCATTACATTATCAGTGGTCTGAGCATCTCTAATCTACCACCTTAATTTATACAACTGTGGCTTGTATAACCGGATCACCCTCAACTCTAATTACTTCTCTTACTCAGAGACTATATTATCTCAGGATGATGTGACACAAAATTTTACATAACTTGGCACTTTCGTATCTCCAAAACCCTGGTTACTTTTAACTACATAATCACCAGACTAGAGCAAAATCCGAAAGTAGTATAAAGTCTTTGTTTTTTAGAGGTTTTGATCAATATAATAAACTTCCGGTCTACATAAGTCAAGCGTATCTCTCCACGTTTTCAAACATAATCTGATAAAATACTCCAAAGATGTAATATAATACTGAACTGTGATACCCTTTCTTGCTTGCCCTGTTGGTTTTTGGTTGGAAAGTGTACAGTGTGTCCCATTTTCACTATTATCGCTAGTAACTTCCATCTCTAACTCAAAAAAGGTGAGTGCTATTAACCCTGTCACTGTCTTTCTAGCCAGGGAGGGTGCTGTGTCTGAATTCGACAGATCAGAACCGGTGCTTGGTATATCATTGGGTACTGCCAAAGCAACTCTTTTAACCTGGGCTGAGGAACAAATCCTCGAGTACTGCCAAGTACTTCCAAAATTAATTCATTCGAAGACGTTCATAGTAAACCCTTCAAAAACAAGAACTAAAAAACTTTTAGAGTCAAATAGGTTCCACCTGCCAACTTTAATTGTCATATGTACTGGGCACTGCTGTTTAAAATATAATCTGTACAAATTCCGCCTAGCAGAAGATGCTGAGTGCCATTTGCGATTAGAAGATGATGAAACGACAGAACACACATTATGTACCTGCCCCGCTGGGGAAAGGATCAGATACTGATATTTTGGCAAAGGACAATTTCTGCTAGAGGATCTGAATAAGTTCTCACCCAATAAGGTGATCAGCTTCATTAAGAGGCTGGACCTGTTGGCTGAAATATAAGTAGGTGAGCCACAATAGACCATATGGAACGGAGGGCCTGGTTTTTGACCCATTCATTTTTTAATTTAACCTAACCTAACCCTTTCGCTGCTGTAGATGAGTATGTTCACGGTGCGGTTAACTGATGTAGACATATAAATTCGCGTCATATGGGCAATATAAGATTAGACAAGTTAGTGCATGGTTAAAATTCCAACCTAGTAGCCGCATTATTAAGTCAGTAGTTGATGTGTTTTGGTGTGTTTTTGACAGTCAAATACCACAATTAGTTGTAGAAATGGCATGAGCAGCTGTAGATGTATATGTAGACACCATAGATACGCTTGCCGCAGCGAAAGTGTTATAACCGAGTGCACCAATAAATACTACAGCAAAAAATCTATAAAGAACACTCATACTTAAAAACAGTTGAATATTTTCTTGCTAAAGAGAATGTCTTCGAAATCTCATCATAATATTTCTCAAATAATTGACAAAGGTTTGTGAAAACTGCATCCCTCTATCTCTAGTAATAACCGAGATACCCCATAAGGATATCGAAAATAGGACATAGGGTTCACTGTATATTTTTCAAATTTGAAACATATTGTTCATATCTTTTACCATGTAAAGTAAAACAATTCTTATTTAGTATTAGCTTTGAGAAGTTCAGTACGTTTGATCTACCCTGTAAAATAAACCAAATAGCATTTACATTATTTAGGCTTAAAGCAGTTGAATTGATCGATCCTCTTTTAATTTTCAAATATCAGCATCTCCATTACAATGTTAGCATTGCATTATGATCTATTTTCCATTTGAACACCACCACTATTTCAATGTTAAGAACAATATAGATATGAAGTACAATAAGAAAATTTCTCTTTTGGATTTCATCATTTGGCCTTCTAATCCAAGTAACAAATAACAATGGTCACATTCACAACAGCATAAAATAATAATTAAAACATGATAAATAGAGCAAAAATAGTCTTAAACGTAGGTTTATCATCTTCAGAGACTCAAAGAATATGCATAACGTAGTAATGGTATTAAATTGAAACAAAGTATTGTCATTTAATTAAGAATCAAACACCGTAACTTAGTTTAATATCCTTGAAGAGTTTTCAATGTTGTTAGGTATAGTTTCTCATAAACCATTGGGATAATTCATTTTTTCCCTGGACATAAACCAGAAACCAAATTTTACTTACGTTTTTGCGCTAGCCTCCACAAACATTAGGCCATTTTCTTCAGCAAATTTACTTGCCTCTTCATAGGTCACATCCCTCTGGCCCTCCAAATCACACTTGTTTCCAATAAGAAAAATAACGGTGCTCGGATTGGTCAAGTTTCTAGTATCTGTTAACCAACTGCTCAGATGGTTGTATGTAGACCGCCTTGTAATGTCATAAACCATCAGAGCTCCCGCAGCACCGCGATAGTAGGAGCGAGTGACAGCCCTGAATCTTTCCTGTCCGGCAGTGTCCCATATTTGCAGTTTGATTTTCTGTCCCGATACCTCTATAATCCTTGTTCCAAACTCTACTCCTATTGTATGAGGGCAGTCGGCCATGACTAAAACATAAACAAGTATGTAATTTGCAATTGCTTGGTTTGACAAAAATTACATACTAGGTACTTTGTTTTATGAAATTTTACTCACACTTTTTCTCTGTAAACTGATGAAGGAGACATGACTTCCCAACTCCCATGTCCCCAATAATGATATATTTAAAAATATAGGAATAATTATAAGGTCCAGCTGACATTTTTACTGTAAACAAACAATGCACTATTAAACAAAGAGAAATACAGGGTACAGCTATAGCTATGTATGTAATAATTATGTCACTAGAATATACGAGTAATAAATAATAAACTATGTTTTCAAAGTACCGACTACAACCGACTTATGAGTAATATCATTAATAGAGAATGAAGACGTAAAATCAGCTAATCATAAAATTGAAGTTACAAAAAAGTATTTACATTTAGATTCACTGTAATTTTATATAAAAAAATACTTCTCATTCAAGAGCACCTTGTAAAAGAATTAATTTACGCCAAAATAAAACTAATACTTTTTTAACAAACTGAACCGTTTAATAAAAACTTCTATTCTCTATTTCTCTGACACTGACACGCTGTCAAAATTACAAATAGAGGGTGGCCATTGTTATTGGAATTTGAGAATCATGAAATTAGATAGTGCGTTGATTAATTTCGAATTCTTTAATTGTGTAAAAAAACTATAGTACTGAATTACAAAAATATTTTATATTAAAATAATTAATTTCAAGTCTTATTCTGTATCTTTAATGGTTCCTTAATTTTTTTTTTTTAGTATTTTCAAGGAAATATTTTGAATTTAAGCAAATAAATCTGTCAAATGTTTGGTTAGAAGCGGGAAATTCAAATCACCAACGAAGTAGAACACAAAGAACAAAAATATGTCAATGTCCCTATATTGAAATTAAATTTATTTGATTTTGGGCGCAGTATCAAACTGTAAAATCGTTGATTACAGAATTTATGAAGATACGCAATCGAGTTTTTTCGTGACAAATCTTTTTAATTTTTGTCTCCTATGTATGGAAGTACCTACTTAGCTGTTAAGTGGTTACATACTTCCAAATTTTTTTCAGGAAAAATTATTGTCTAAAAATGCCATATCTCCATTCCACTATGTTGCCACTTTTTATTATATCTTTCAGCCAACGATAGAATTGAAGATTAAATGATCAATATCAGTTTCATCAGTGATCTCATGTTTACTTATAATAAAAAAAAAATATATATGAGACAAACAGTTTAGTAAAAATATCTTTAAAGCCTGATCGTATCTACGAAGCTAATTGCAGCCCACAGGCAAAGTTATTGGCCTTAAAAATATAACTATTATTGTGTTTTTAGGAAAATGAAACAATATACCAAGAATTTACATATTTATTTTTCCTTTTTCTAGACAAAGCTCAGTATAGTATAAAAATTGAAAATAGGCCTATAGGATTGTCCCCCCCCCACACACAATTATCAAAAAATATTGGACGTGTATTAAGCTGGGTGGTGCACTTTTTCTATGCAGCATTCTTTACAACATACCGAACAAATGGAATGGCTAGACTCAACTCTTCATACAATAACTTACCTCGATCTCACAAAAAGCCTATTCAAATTTGATGGATCAGTTCTCATTCTTACATAATTTCTTTCCTGGCTTTCAGCCTTTTGTGAATTTGGATCCACAGCAACTAGAAAAGGTAAACTGACATATTTCAAGACACTCTGTATATGTAGATAGAACGATATAACAGGCATTTGGTATAAAGGGGTGGTGCTCTCGACATGCTACATAACAAATGAAAAATAATGTGGTACTGCCCTCCGAGCCAAAAATATTACATAAATAGTGACAAAATTTGCGTTTTCATATTATCTTAAAAATAAAATATATTTGATATAATTTAATACTTACTAAATATAAACGGTTATTGAATCTCACATATAATAATTAATTAAAATTTCATAATAATGGAATAGTATAAATAAGCCTACTATTTTTGTAAATTATAAAAATACATCTGGATAAATGAAAGCACTGTAAATAATATACACATAATAATATATATATATATAAAAAAAGATAGATCTTTAAAACGTCCAACTAGGAATACTTTGGTAGATCTAAACGTTAAAAAACTATTCTTAATCAGGACAAGATAGCCACACTCCGTCTTGCTGCCATTCCGCCATTCGTTATATTATCTAGACTCGACCATTTCTTCAGACCGTTCTTTATTGCTTCTTGGGTGTATTTATCGGCCATTACCCTCGACATCGCCTCCAGTTTCTGGGCACGTTCTATGCTCAGCGGTTCGCTTGGGAATGTGAGATCGTTGGCCTCGGCCAATGTGCGTAAATCAAAGTAGTATTTTGCATAGACACTTGAGGGCACGTTTATGTTGAATTGCAGCAGTTCCAGGAATTGCCGTTCCAGTTCATTCATGTCTTCTACCGTTATGTCTTTCAATATCTGGCAGTAGTCCACATTCCAGACTGCTTGGTCGTCCCATACTTTGGAAGCTAATAAGATTGCACCTAAAAACAAATTACGGTTTACACACAAATTTTGTTAACATAATATGTTTTAAGGTAATAGTAAGAAGATTTTAGCAGAAAAATCTGTTATTTCTAATATTTTCACGTGTATAGACACAATATCCAAAAAAATTTGCAAAATTCAAGAATCAGCAAGTAATTAAACTGTTTATATTAAGTTCATAAGAATGAATGTTTCCCAGTAAAGGTTTATTGCAAGTGATCAATAAATGGACAATAAAAATCTACTAAACCCATAAAACAATAAGGACTTACATTATTTAATGGGTAGGCCACTGAGCTTGAGGGGGATAGAGTAAAGAACTACTTTATTCAAACATAGTTAAGACATGTTCAAAATAAAATTTTTAGTAGGTAGTCACTTTTAGGCAGTTTTTTTTTTGGCTATATAGGAACTACAACTGTTCTAATTTTAATATATGTAAATATTTACTAAAGCATACATTAAACTTAAGAAACAGAATAACTTTAATAAATTATAGTTTCCTACACAAAAAACCGATAAACATAAATATTATGTTGCTATATATCTACACTCAATTAATTAATAAAAAAATATTGTACACAAGTGTTGTACACAAAAAATATACAACCATATGCCTTATCCATATTACTACATATATGATAAACATAATGTAATATAATCAGTTGCTCAGAGAATCATATACTTGAAAAAATGAAAAAAAGTTCAATAGGACCTGTTAGAACTAAAAGTCCATGTGATCTGATGGCAACAGTTTCTATACAGCTTGTAGTTAACTTCCTGATATTTGATTGATTACTTATAAATATTAAAAATAAATCAACAGGCTCTTAATGTTAGCAGAGCAAAGCAAAGTAGTAAATATTTTATACACATGAAACAAAGGACTCTCTAAAAGTTATTAAAAGCATTAAACAGTAGTTATTAATTGATATTGCTTGCATAGAGCAAAAAAACAATGTATTGATTAGTTTTATCATGGTCGGAGTAGAATAACAATGTAGGCTAATATATCCGTTTCCTTAGATATACTATTTTACATGGTTCAATTGACAAATAAATTATTAACAATTTATAGGTATGTATCTAAAATATCTACAGGTTATGTCAAATTATACTTTAACAAACATATAAATATACAAACCTAAAACTATTCGTTTCCAATTCGACGGTTGTATATCTAACTCGGAGTACGTTAATAGTCGTTCTAAATACACTAAAGTAATAATGGCACATTCAGCAGTCAACTGTGCGGCATTAAACAAAGTCCTCACAAATTTATAGATTTGCTTATGTTCGGGGTTGTACTTATCATAATCGTCACTAACACCATCTCTTGTCAATGGATGTAGCTTCTCATCAAATATATCAATCTCTCTCTGGGAATCCCGATTTTTAATGTGATAATAAATAGCAAGAGCTACACATTTCACTGTGTTCTTCAAATTGGGCTGGGAAACTGTACTATCATCCAAATATATAGTTGAGCAAGAGCTACTTTTCTTTAGCGGTCTCAGATCGGCTATCTGATGTTGGCTCTTCCGACGTATCATACCATTTTCAATAGCCGTCTTAGATCTTTCAATGAAAATTGTTTTTGCCATGGGATCCTGTGACGGATCTGCCTCACCATCATCACCCTCACGTTCACTGATATGTTGTAAGTTAGTTTGACTAATCTCACCTTCGTGAAGTGTTTCTTCGATTGGGATCACAACTCTCTCTCTGTGACTAGTCTGAGGGCTTGAATAGGAGCAGCAACTGTTCTTGTTTCCCATTTCGAGAGCATGTAGGGTCTTCAACTGTTAATATCTAAATTATTTGCTTGAACTGAAGTGGATAAGGTTGTTTTACACATTTTTTTCGGGCAGCCTGGGAAATTTCAATATGCGGCTACCTACTAAATTATTTGAAAATAATAAACCTCATTTTATCGGGCGTTATGTCCACAAAGATAACGATAATTCGGACGATTATGAGAAGAAAGAAAACACCGACACCCACTAAAATTCGGTCAGTCTACGCCTTCGAATCAGCCGGCAATTTTTTTTAGAACACTCACACAAATAACATCAAACTCAAACGCTTCTCTAATCCATCCTAAAAAGGAAACATTTAATTAAACTGCGGCACATTTTAATAAAAACAATAACGATCTGTTTTTAATAAATATAATAGTGGCATGATTGCATTCTTAATTATCTGATAAAATAATAAATGTCAAATACAATTGATGTTTTTGGAATGATTAATATTAATACTGTTGCAAGTTGCAAATGTTTATGATTGCGTTGCAAGTTGCAAGAGGCAAGACAAAGGCCCACACAGCAGAGTCAATTTTGTTTTACTCGAATTGGTAAGCTTCCGGTAATTTACCAGTAAGTCCAGTGACCTTTCTTGGCCAACCAACATGTAAACAAATGAGAAATAAATATTGTCTTTACCACATAAAAATACTGACGTAACCAAACCAGTAGCTACATTTGCTACATACATCTATTTTCTATGGCTTGTGCTACACACCAATACAAATCATATGCATTTACCTTTATTGTCTCTGCATTTACCTAATTGCTGCTTATCTGAGTAGGCATAACATTTATTCGAATATTTAGAAATTATGGGAATAATGTGTCTGTATTGTGCGTGTAGATGATTAGACATAGCAAACATTAGATTTTTCGACTCCTTTTTTAATTTCCCAGAAAAGGAAATAGAGACGGTTAAGCTTATCGGTTAGCACATTAGAAATCGCCAAAAGTGTGTTCCCACAGTATTCACCAAACAGTCAGAAGAATTACGATTGGTTACAAAAAAGTTGGCTGATTAATTTTGAATTCTTTGGTTGGCTCCAGCTTGTTTGTAATTGTTGCATGAACATATTCTAATAATTTCTGACTGATAGTTTGCAAAGTTGGGCCTGTTGGTAGTTTTCGGCCCAAATTTGTTAACAAAACATTTCCCTGTTTATATAAGGCCCAGTTATGAAATGGCGGATAGCATTTTTACTGTCAAATAAATTGTGAGTTGAAAATTTTACAAAAAGAAATAAAATACGACTAAATGTCGCGTTATTTTATGAAACCTATATTGATTTTATTTAGATGTATAACATTTAAAATACATTTTAATATGGGGTGAATATAGTACTTACTGCTTAAAGCTTTAATTGTGTGCGCAAATTTGAAACAAAAAAAAAATCGAAAAAGGGTTAATGTTCTCTACAGCTCTGCGTAATGGAAATAGACGTCACTCCAGATAATAATTTGGAAAAAACTGGATCCGACTCAAGTCATGCAGAAGAAAATTTGGAAAATCCTAGTGCTGATCTAATCAATGTAAGCAGTATAAATTTCACTAATGCAACAAAGGAACATGAAAAAAGTATCAATACAAACAGTAAGAAGACCATCAAACATGCACTTCGACAACAAGCTAAGAGAAGGAGAAAAAACACAACAATCGCCTCTGGCAATTCCACCTCTGTCCCGAGAATAATTGTTAAGCCTCTACCTCCACAAGCAGTAGAAGAAGTAACTGCGACCACAGTGCCTACAAGTAGAACACCAACAATGCGCGAAGTTCTCGCTTCCATTCCAGGCTTCACAATGAGGCCCAGGAAACGTACAAACAAGAAAATGTCAACGGCTGCACAACTCGAACAGACGAAAGAAGGCTGTATTGATCTAGAAACGCCCGACTCGATATTAGTTAACACTAACCTCAGACATTTGTTAAATAAAGCTACCTTCGCTTCTCTGCCTCTCCTGTACCAAAACAAGCTAGTGCAGTTATTACCTAGTGTTGACAGACATATAGTTAGCAATTCCACAGACTCTAATACTCTGGAAATAAACAATTTAGGTTTGAACAATGAGTTCTTCGCAAGAGCGTGTCTTGAGTGGCAAGACAGGTTGGCGGAAGGTGAATTCACTCCAGAAAATCAACAGAAATTGAAATTGGAGGCAGATAAGGAAAGAAGTAAATTAGATCCTTGGAAATTGAAACATTTCGAACCAATTTGGGGAGATAGGTCTTTGGATAACTCTGGGCCCGTTTCATCTACTTCTGTAAATAGTATGATAACCACTAATTGTAATACTCGTCCTCCTATTAAGACTACAATTAAGCTTAGACCGTCAACAACTTCTTTAACCAAACAGAGCAAAGCTTCAGCCCCACCTCCCGTTAAAAGACTACGAACCGTTGGTGCTATGACTCGATCGTGTACAAGTATGAAGGTATCAGAAGAAAGTATACCTATAGAAAATAAAATACCCATCCCAGATCTTTTACCCATCAAATCTGCTAAACAAGTACAAAAGGATGAAGTCCAACCCAAGGCTGAAAATAATGTAGAGGCAGACAAAGAATTGCCTACTCCTAGTGATAATATTGTAGAACTTCAAGAAAAATGTATAGTTAATATCAGTGATACTATTCTAGAGACTAACGAAGAGACAATCATTATTTGTACGACAAAGTCTGACAAACGAAGACGTTCTTCAAGCCTAGATTCTGACCAGAGGTATCCTTCTCCTAAACGTAAAACTCCCAGCCCTATAGAAAAAAATCCCTTATCTGCGCCTATGGACACATCAGAACCTGATATCGAAAAACCTAAAGAATTAGTGATCGAAGACAATGTGGAAGTCACCAGCGATGCACCCAGTGATGATGAAAAGGTCAGTGAACAAATGTCGGAGAATGCTATGGAGAATATCGATGATGACACTATGTGTGACTATGAGAAGGATAAAATTTTGGATGAGAACAGTAGTAGTTCTAGTAGTATTACCACCCATAATATAGAAGAGAACTCGAGTAACGAAACCATAGAAACAGTAGACTCATTGCAGTTACATGTTGATTATAAAGAAGATACAAACCAAACAGACGAAACTTCTTCCACGACTACCACTACTGATGTCAAATCAGAAAGGGAAGAACAGGAAGAAACTATGACTTCGACACCAGACATCTTAGACGTTAATGTTATGGAAACAGACCCTCTGCAATTGAACGAAAATGAGAGCAATGAGTCTCAGATAAACGACAAAATTTATACAACAGAAAATGCAGAATTACATGACCAAGAGAGTCAAAGTCATAGCGAGAATCAGATGAATGTCATTGAGAATGCTAGTGAGGACCAAATTCAGATAGAACAATCTTCTGACCATCCTACAATTGAAGATACCTTCCAGATTTTACCAAATACTCTCATTTTGCAGCAGGAATCGATAATCATAGACACCAAGACAACCTGTTCGGATGCTTGTGAAAACGAGAGCTGCATAGCGGATTCTGCAGAAAAATTAGAGGCTAGTGTTGAACAGTGTGACTTAGTGTTGGCGCAACTATCGGAGACAAATTTTGAAAATGTCAGAAGCATTCCAGATGAAGATGATCGGTTTATAGATGCAGAAAATTATGTACTCGAGTCAGGACAGATTACTATTTCTGCGACTGAGAAAATTGCAAAGGAGCGGAGCGAAGCAGATATCCAAGCCACATTGTTTGGAGCAAATGTATCGAGAGGTAATTTTTTCATTTTACTAACAGTTGTTTATAAACCATCAACATCTAAGTTGCTGCAGAGATGAAAACATATAGGTATATTTTATTATTTAATACATAATCAGTAATAATTTTAAAAATGTTAAATAAATTATATTAAATGTCTGTGTTTAGTGTCACAGCATTTTTCATAGTGGCACATAGTTTTTTGCTTTGAAATAATGCACCTATATGTTTCAGCAGAAAGCATTTTGCTCATCTGTATCGAAAGTTACTTCCGCAATAAAAAATTCCTGAATGATAAATGGCAATATTTGACAGAAGCCTGTGTGCAATTAATTATAGAATTAATAAACGTCACATAAGTTTATCACCTATCTACTGTTATTATGTTAGTTCGGAGAAATATTTTTCATGTCGACACCGACCGAGTTGACGAAAGTTTTTAAATGACCTTTAGATGATCAATAAGCTTACCACACAGTCATTTTTATGGTCTTCCATTGCGACAATTTTATATTCATGTAGTAAAAAGTTTTTTCTTACTTAGTTTTGTGTAATTTTTTAAGTTATTTACTTTAATTTTGATAATATTAAAAGGGATTGTCGAAGTATAGCAGCATCTTATTGGTAACGTAAAACTGCCTCAAGAAAATTTTATAATATATCATAGAACTTAAGAACTTATTAATATATTAATATCCTGAAATTCCTATGACAATAAATTCATGAGTTAGTCTACATAGGTTTGTAAAAATATGCACAAGTACCTACCACCCATAATAAAAGAAAATTTATGAAACACAAAGATCTAGAAGATCTACATATGTAATTTTCAATTGCTGTAAAAATTCTTGTCTATTGGCATAAATTGTAAATACTTACAGTCCTGTTTAAATTTATATGCCTAACTGGTAGCTGACTTATAAATATCTATTTTAGCCTCATATCATTATTAATAAATTTGATAGATAGGTACTTAAAATTAGTCAAAATAACAATGAATATATCTGTACCTATTTATTTTCTGGGGAGCTGCAACCGAATTATTAAATGCATATTACAACTTAATTATCTAAATTATCAAATGGAAACAATTAGAAAATGTAGAAGTAATTTCATAAAATATTATCTGGAGTTTAACATTCCAGTCTTCAATTATGAGATAAATTAATTCTTTATGTGTTATTAGTAATTATTATAATGTATTATTTACATTAAACATTTTCATTGTGATTTGTCAAGAATGCTTGTATCCATAGATTTTTACTAACTCTGAATACAAGGTCATAGTTTTTGAGTTTGAACTTTTTCAAACATGTCTAAAAAAATGTGTATGTAAAATATATTAGGAATTGGTTTCCAAATTTATTGAAGCATTGTCCAGCCCTTATAATCTGGGAGTAGATGTAAGCAAATTGTTAAAGTCGTTTTGAAATAAGAATTTTTTTATTAAAAATTGTTCCTTTGATTTAAACATCTGCTTTTACCTAGTTTTTATGTACCTATTTGTAAACCATTTTATCAGATAGCTATATCATTATTTCAGTGTCTAAACTAAAGAAGTGTTGGTTTACATTTTCCACGAAACATTTGATATGAAAAAATCTTGATCAAGGTGCACAAAAAGTATACAAGCCATTATCTAATCTGGACCTCCCATATTGTTTCTGCAACTACGACATTTCTCAGTAAGATCGGGTTACCCAAAACATTTACAAAACAAACTGTAATTTATTACAAGTTGCACTACTTTTGTACATGTTGTGCTTTTAAATGACCATAGCTTTGTTAACAGCCCCTGAAGAATGCTGTTGGGGAATGGTGGACTCAAGTACGGAGAAGTTGCCTCAAGTGCCGCCGCTGCATTCTTTGGAACCTTCCCTTACCACGGCAGCTGTTAGTAAGCTGGAGTCCATTGATCACGTGCAAGTCATACCGATGCAAGAGGAGTTAGAGGTGCGGCTAGAGGAGGGAACATTTCCTGTGATACTAAACGATTGGCATTACGATGTAAAAATGGACTCAGACATGGTAGCTGCAGCTCTAGGTAGTGCCGAGACGGACAGCAATAAGGACATTTCTAAACAGAGTATGCCTTATACAGAATACAGCGGAAACCAAGTGAAACTTGAACTGGAAGTGACCCTAACTCCAGAAATAATCAGTTCGGACAGTATGATAACCAGTACCGTTAATACGAGCAGCAGCAATAGCTGTAACTCGGCTGTCACTCCATCTGTGAGTAAAACGCTTACTACAGTGATACCCCCCACTACTATAGTTTGCTTACCTTCGGTGGTGAGTAGCGCACCAGTGTTGAATTCTATAAAAAATGAAATTTCCCCGTGTGTCACCCTACCCCGACCCAATATGGTTCAAAGTTCCAGTTCTTTGCCATATTTAGCTTTAACCACCAGTCAACCAATCAGAGCAGTTTCCACCCACAGCAAGTCCAAGCCAAAGAGTTCCCAAGGGGGGTCGAGCAACCGCAATCGTGGCAATAGTAATAAACCACCACCGGGTGCCGTAAATTTGGAGCGAAGCTACCAAATCTGTCAGGCTGTAATCCAGAACAGTCCGAACCGAGATCAATTACGTTGCCAACTGAAGCCGCCACCTTCGCTACTGGCAGCCGCACAGGTGAATACCAAGAAGAACGAGAGCAACAGGCAGACCCAGTACAGTTCCGTGACATCTTCTAGGGGCTCCAATAAGACTTTTACACCTCCATTGCCGGCTCCCGTGAACTATCAGTCCGTGCAGGGGGGTAACGGGATAAAGAGCGTTGGTCCGAAGGCGAGGACGGTTCCCTATCAGCACCAGAGACAGCAGAGTCCACCTGTTGTTGTTAGGCATGTTTTTACTTCGGGGCAAGGCATTCCTGTGACGATGGCCGTCTTGCCGCAGGCACCTGCTCTTAGTCCTGAGGTAAGTGTCATTTAAGTGAGTAAATAAAAAGTTTATTTAACAATGCTAATACATGAACAAAATACTTTAAAAAACTAATAGATTAATCTTTCGTATCAAAAACCGAGACAACAACAATGACACAGTCTCTTTTGAATCTTTACAAATTGGGTACCTACCTCTATTGATTTATTTATTTATTTATTTATCTATTCAACGGGAAGACCCCAATACAAACTAAATCTAAAACATAAACTATATAAAGACAGCATCAAAAATACAAAATATACCTATATACTAAAAACAGCATTAAAATATATAAATACAAACAAATAACACATAAAATGATCAGGAATCATTGAGGAAGTAGTGAGTAATATCATTCTTAAAAGTAGAAAAAGACACTCCAAAATAATCAAGATCAACCCTGTTAGCGCTCCGTACCATTCTTGTTAAAGGGCAATGAAACCCATAATTTCTACTATGATATTTAACGTGAAAGGAATCATTAACACGTGTAATAACAGAACCGACCCTCAGACCAATGTTTGAAAGAAGTTCCGGGGAATAAACAGCACCTGATAACCATTTAAAAAGAAAACACAAATCAGATTGTATTCTTCTATTTTCAACAGTCGTAATATGCAATCTTGAGCATAAGTCTGAATAGTCATAAACATAATTATCAGCACGAATGCCCAACCTATACGCCACACATCTCAAAAATTTATGCTGGAATTTTATTATTCTAAAGTACCCTGAGATTTTTATGTGTTAAGATAATATTTTAAACAAATTAGAATATTCGAAATATTTAATATCAGAATATTTTGGTACAGAATGTACATTATTATTAATTTATTTTCCTACATCCAATGAATTAGTTTTTTTATTTGTATTTGGTATGTAGATTTATTACTTAACGACAAAGTCAATAAAATTATATTAACATTATTGCTTCAATTTTCATAACAACTTTACTGTCGTTTTCCCAGGTAGTTGAGGGCCAGGGTCAGGTTGGCACCGTGGGCCAGTACATACTGGTGCAGCGGGCCGGCGTAAACGATCACCACAGCATCCCTCGCTCCTCCAGCGCCCCGCCCTCACAGCAGCAGCTCGGCGGGGCCATAAACACAGGCAGTGTTTCTCACATAGTCTCCGTGGGAGCCCGAGGTCGACCAGCAAGTGTTGAAGCAGATCACTCTTCATTACAATCGCAGCCATCTAACGATTTCATCGTGCAGTGCCCCAATCCTGGCACCCAGGCCGTCACGAGAAGGCAGCGATTGCCCTCCGGGGTAGTCTATGGTGATGTGAGCGTGGACAGTCCGATGCACAACTACACGATTATCGGGGAGATGGTGGACCATCCGGGGGCTGCCATGCAGCCCCAGATGGTACTGCAGAAGACAGGCAAACCGGGCGACTCGTGCGCCTGTAGTTTGAAAGCTATGGTGGTCTGTAAGAAATGTGGCGCCTTCTGCCACGATGATTGCATAGGACCCAATAAGTTGTGTCGTACTTGCTTCATACGGTAGGCTACTGTTTATATAAGTTATTTCCTCTGGTTTGTCTGGTGGTAGGCGACGGTTTTGACAAGCGTTTGGGAGCCTTTCTAAATTCTTAGGGATGCCAGTGATCGTCTGCCGTACCGTAAGCCATACTAACATAAGCCAAGCTTATGTTATCGCGAGAAATTCATAAATGTTTTGTCAGGTGAGGTGAAGAAGAGCTTACATTTTTTTTTTTTAGAGTATATCTTTTTTTTGTGGCTAAATGTCCTTTCAATGTTTAATCGCTCATATTTAAAGCTATATACCTGACGGTTTTTATTTATTATTTTATTTGTTGTTGAATCACATCACCTGTGAACATACCTGATTTATAATTAAAAAAAAACATTGTAAATCCTTCTAAACATTTACTATTTTTCATATATTTTCTTAATAGATATATGACAAAAAAATTACAAATAAGAAAAATAACTTATTTGTGTAGTACCAAGTACCTACTGAAAGGTGCTATATCAAAAATTAACTATATTTAAAAAATATAATAATAAACTTTTACTTGAAACTACATTGTAGGGTTCATTAAACTTTTATATTTGACACATTTGTTGCTGTCAGTGTTTATGAAGACAGTTTGTCCATAGTTCTTGATGCGTCTCTTAAAGAAAAGTGTAATTTGTAGAAATATAACATAAGTCAACTATTTATCGGTCATCTTATTATTACACAAAAAGTCCTAGGCTTATAGGATATTTGAAAACAATACCGTTACAAGTACTACTACTGTGTAGCTGAAATAACCGCAATGTATTAACTGCAGCTATTATATTGTGCTGGTAACAATCAATAGATGGCACCAAGTGCATAATAGTCCTCTGCTGAGTCTTACAAAAAACTATTGTAAAATGTATATAAGAAATCTGTAAAAGATTTTGTCGGCTCGGTAATATTTGCTTTACATAGCTATATTCATTTGTTGCATCGAAACGGATAAAGAGGATGTTAGGTTTCTCATTGGGTTTTGTGTTTTAACAGAATCTAATTGATGCGGCCATAATAAATATTTGATACTTAAATTGATGATTTTCGTTTTATTTTAATAATCTCCTATGTAGATGATAAAAGTTATATTGGTACATTAGAATCATAACAAATATCTTAGAAAGCAGCGTTTCAGAATATAAAATAATTGAGATGCATCATACTAACAATGGTCGTGTTCAGTCGTACTCAACTTTTGGAAGTATTCGGTCGGCAAACTATTCCTATTGGTTATTTCGAATATAACGACCAATTAGAGCAGTGGTTGACTGATTACTTCTAACTGAACTGAACGCGGTCTTGATAAAGTTGCAGAATGTATTCAATGTTCAAGAGGATTTTATCGATAAGAGGTGTATGCACAGGATTGAACAGGGACCACAGAAACACCCTCATCAATTTACTTGCTAACATATAGAAAGCGGCTACAAAATATTGTTTCGACTTTGCTCCTTACGTAAAAAATTAAGGTTAGAAATCCAGTTACATAGAACAATGAAATATTTCACATATTTTGTGACATATCCTTCAGTCAGTTTATGTTGGCGGAAAATCATAATCTACCGTGTTAGCAACAAATAGTTTATAGAGGAAATAAAAACTACCAATTTCAATTCTGTGTTATCTGCTTGCTCTGTTTACTCGTCAATTTATTTTACAAATAAATATATAAATGTGCATTTATAGTAATTAAGAAAAATGTTTTACAAGGTTAAATTATAATTTACGGTACTTAAAATGTACCAGGTGACTTCGTAAACACAAGCACACCCCGCAACTTTTTAATTTTTTATCGTACGGGAAAAATAAAAAACTGACATACAGGGGAAATTTTTTCCTTACCAAATCTGCAGGTAATTTCCGGTAACTTTGCATATATACAGAGGGTGACAAATATATATTTTTTTAATGGAATGCCCTGTATATTTTCGGCTAAAATGAAAGATCTTTTTTTTATTTATATTCTGTAATATTCTTAAATACTGTAAATTATAGAATAGAAATACTTCAAATTATACAATTTATTTGACAGATGTGAACACGGATAAGCGTCTAGTTATAATCTTCATTTGTCTCTCCAGACCAGCGGTACTCTGATTTCTTATTAAATGTTCCACCAACAACCGTTAACCCTTTTTTATTCAGTTTCTTTCTATGGTTGACCCAGTAGGCGACCGTTGCCTCGTAACAATATACCATACAAGTTGACATTTGGGTCGTCCGTTTTTGCATTATGTAAATTTAAAGTTACATTGAATTTACATTATCGTGTATTACATATACGTGATATTACACTGCCATGATTGCTGCATAGAAATCAACAACTTTTTGAACAGTGAGCCCTGAAAACAGAAGTAACAAATGTTTCTGAATTGTCATCGTCATTTAAATAACTGTTAGTGGAACTAAATCGATTCCTTCTAATAATTTATTTTTTTACAATGGTGTTTTCTGTAGCAGAAAATGTGGGAATCGGACCATCGGGATATTTTATATGGTATATTTTAAATCAGAAAAAAAGATCTTTCATTTTAACTAAAATATACAGGGCATTCTATTAAAAAAATATATACCTAGTTTTTGTCGCGTCCCGTATATATACAAAATTACCGGAAATTACACTACATATTTGGAAAGGAAAAAATTTGACCTGTATGTCAGTTTTTTTATTTATCCCGTACGATAAAAAATTAAAAAGTTATAGGGGTGCTAGTTTATACCATAAGGTTTATACACCTTAATCGATTCAAATCTCAGTGAATTTAATAAAAGTACAGTTTGAAATGTTTCTATTTTGTGCAGTAGTGGGTGTAGCAAAAGCCAGAAAAAAATAGAAAATCAGTGTGATTTTGTTTCATACATATTAGACAACTTTAGAACATATTAGAAAACTATCCTTAGTATTTAATACATCAATAAAAAGCTGTAGTATTTATTTAATAATGGTACAACGATATTACCAGAAAATTATTTGTTAGAATTAACTCTTGAACAGAAACTTTCATAAAAAGTTTTTAAGAAGCTATTATAGAGGCATTTTCGAAAAGTTATGTGCAGTTAACCCAATCGCCATTTACTCTTTTTCTATTAACGGTCAAGATAAGGTAGTACATATGTTGGGTTAACTCAGGGCCGTTTTTCGTAAATACCTTATGTCTTCTCTAGTCCGTACTGTTTTAATGTGTGCTTCAACTGATATTTTTTTGGGTTTATTGCTTTATTTATTTTTTGGAGAAATCCATGACTCTTTCAACTTGTCAGAACCGTTTTGGTGTAAAAATATGTATATATTAGTCATTAGTCTACGTCTGTGCCTGCCACCGGGCAAAATCCTTTTTGTACTGTGGTAATTTTAAATGCAACAACAAGACTTGGTTTATAGTGATTATAACTAGTTAGGAAGTATGTTGTGAGTCGAAAGTGACTAATACCCCCCCCCATTAATTTGTATTAAATTTTCGACATGTTTCATATCGGGTGCTCTAAAAAATTAAATGTAATTTATACCTGCATTGGTGTGTCTTGTGAAGTTGAAACTGTAAATGTCATTTTTTTCACACACTTTCGACAAATTAAGCTTAGTTAAACGGAGAGAAGGTATTAAATACTCGTTTTTTACATTTTTATTTTATTTATTTGCGAATTTCACCACATATCACTAGCACTTTTCTTTTATATATTTTTTCTAACTTATTTATTTTTCGTTACTAGAAGTCTTCCAAGCATTTTATCGTGAAAAAATTTAAATCATCTTGCTTGTTTGGATCTTTCTTTTACATTTGTTCACAAATATATATACTACCTCAGGTAAATGTCGTATACTTTTTCATTTTTGCTAAGGTTTTTATAACATTTCTAGTGCAATAATAAATTTAATTCATTCTAAGATTAAAAACGTCAACCTGTATATCTTTAATTTTTGTGTGTCAGTCAAATATGCTTGTAAGCTTTCCTTAGAGATATTTAGGACGTAGGATAAGATGTGTATAATTATTTTTCATATAAATCTCATGTAGCCTTAAGGTCTTTTTGTGTACAGTTTTTTTTACTATTTAGACTTACTATTTAAGTTTAAAACTACTATAGTTCCATGTACATAGTGACTTTCATGCAATGGTTTAAAAATAGACAGTAATTGTTAACTAATGGTTTTATTGCCTGTATTGTCCACCTTGTCCTTAATCTTATTTATTAGGGATTTACGTCACATACGGTGAAGGTCACTCTAAAATTTCAAAATGCTACCTATACAGGGTTATTCACGCAAAGCGGGTATTAGACGTTTTTAGAGTTCTGTTAACGATAAAAATCTGATTTTTTTATGGGAGAGGTTTTCCATTATTTCCGATTCAATGAAAATATTTTCAGGTTTGCATCACTTCCGGTTACACCGGAAGTAGACCACAACTTCGTTATTTCAAATGGAACACCCTGTATATTATTGCAATTTTGAACTTTACGTGATATTCTAAAGACATTTCATGTAGGATGTCCTATACCTATCTTCAACTGTTTTTGAAATATTGACAGGTGAATATTGACATTTTGCAACTTTGACACCCCGTAAAATCTAAATGGTTAGAGATCAAGCAAAACGGTTTGCACATTCCTATCTTAACTTTTCAAAAGCTATCGTTTGATACTTATTTCAAATTTAACCAAGAGATTAAATTTAATCGAAAATTTTTTATTTCTGGATAAATCTGAAATTAGTGTCAAACGATAACTTATAGAAAGTTACCATAGGACATAGGACATTGCACATACATGTGCAAACCATTTTGCTTGATCTCTAACCGTTTAGATGAGTGTCAAAGTTGCAAAATGTCAATATTCACCTGTCAATATTTCAAAAACAGTTGAAGATAAGATAGGTATAGGACATCCTACATGAAATGTGTTTAGAATATCACGTAGAGTTCAAAATTGCAATCATATACAGGGTGTTCCATTTGAAATAACGAAGTTGTGGTCTACTTCCGGTATAACCGGAAGTGATGCAAACCTGAAAATGTTTTCATTGAATCGGGAATAATCGAAAACCTCCCCCATAAAAAAATCAGATTTTTATCGATAACTGAACCCCAAAAACGTCTAATACCCGCTTTACGTGAATAACCCTGTATGTAATTTTTTATGCTGAAATTCCATTTACCTGGATTTTTTTAAAAGAATAGGTATTTATAATTTTCCTTATGATTTTGAAAGATAAAGTTTTGGTTTTACTATTAACCCTACATTCTTGTTTCTTTATAACAAATTTTATAAAGTAGTACTTTTTATTAATATGGGTAACAAATTCAATAATTACAAAGAGAGTTTTTGGAGGGTAGAACAACAGAAAAAATTACCTATGCGCAAAGCAGGTTTGCACAAGCCACCAAAACCATGACGAGAAAAATAATCGAATAAAGTAATAACGCAATATAATCGATTTGTTTGATTTATTTGAATTTACGAGTATAAATAACGATTGGTGAACTCTTCTTTATGTTTTAGTTCATTCCGTATGATATTAACAGGTTGCAAACCAAGTGCAAACCAAATTGGATGTGTGGGTGGGATGTAAAAAGTGCGATTTGGAGCAGAACATTCATGGGCAAAAACAGGATTCACCGATTTGAACCATTTATATAGGCGATTAAATTAGAAACAAACTATATGACAAACGTTTTGTAATTTTCCCTTTTTCAAAAAGCGATCATAGGGAATTAATCGGACAGTGTATGCTGACGAAATATTGAAATACTCAATGAAAAAGTAAAACATAATCGGTATACTTTCAACATTACAGTTATTTGAGTGCATTTTGGTGGAGCTTTAGGACTTGCATTGAGAAGACATGACAAGTCCACATCTTTTTCTAATCCAAGGATTTTTCGTGGGCTTCTTAATTTGAATGTCGAGTTGGACATTGTTTTATAGCAGCATTTGGAAAAATTACTCAATACTAATAATTTATTTAACAATCATGCATATCTAAAAAAAGTGACATGAAATACTAAATCACTTTAATTGAGTAGCACAAAACCTTGATGAAATTAAAACCCTAAAATTTAAAGGACTAAAGTTTGCTACTTGAAATTATTAGATTGCAAACATGTCCAAAGATCATGTGTTAGATATGTAATTAAAGAAACCATTTTGGATCGGTGGGTCACAGTTTAGTGTGTTGATCGCTTAACCCAGAGGTCGTCGGTTCGAATATCCATTCCACCAGACAATTATTAATTAAATTAGCTACTCGTAGATTAAGGCCTGTTTGCAGGGATGGGTTGGAAACCCCCTAGCATGTGTGCTTAGGATGGAAACGATGTCAGCTTGCTAATAATGTGAGAAATTAACTTCAGTTGATGTTTGACTATCCCCCTAACCAATGAGGTTTTATAGGTTTTCTTCATTCCAGCACTGAACGGTGGTTAGGGCCTACCAACGTAAGTCGTTCCTGAGGCGCAAATACGGCCTACTGAATAATAATATGCCGCTCCCTCTCCTATAAAAATCTCGGACTTCCTGACCAATCCTTGTGATTAAGATATAGGGGTAATGATATTATTATTATTATTATTATTATTATTATTATTATTATTATTGTTACAGTCGTCAGCTCTGAGACTTATTCTGAGAGATCGAACTATCGTCACATGTGGGGAGTGATTAAAACTTTGTGTATCTATCAAACTCTGAAGTGGTTCCTCTTTGTATTAAAAAAAATTTATTTTCTTGTAACACCGAATTGTTGTTGTTGAATAATTGGAAAATGCAATTATTTCTACAACAAATATCCATTTAACAACCTTATTATTCAACTGATTTCGGCTAAATCTCGCGCTAGGCTAGGTGGAGGACTAGGTCCTACACAGAATATTTATGGTACCTAGACCACAAATTTCTCAGTAATTTGTGAACTACTCCGCCTAGACCCAAACCTAGACCAAAGAATATTGTCTTTGCCTAGACCTAGGTAGGCGCGGTAATTTCAGCCATTATCGGCTAAATCACGCTACCCGCGAAAATTCATACCACACGACTAGTCAGTGACACAGTGACTAGTCACAATCTCTTTATAATCTGTGGTCACATCACAGCCAACTGGACTGTGATCTAGTACCTAGTTCTAGCAACTAGCACTTTTACTACCTACTTCTAGCAGTTTATTTTAACTTTTTAAATGTAAATATAAATAAAGAAGACATCATTTTGGGCATTACTGTCATAAATTCATTGTCGCTTTGCAGATTCGCGTAGATGCATCTTTAGCCGACGCCATGGAATTTCGAATGTAAACAAATTTGAATTTAAAAAATGTTCACGTATCTACTACCTACCTAGTTATTTGCTCACGTACTTTGCTTAATTAAAATTACCGACCCTACAATGCGACGTAATTCAATCATTTAACAAATAGGTAACAACGTAATAAAAAGTTAACGCAATGTCATAGCATACCCTGAGCATATGCTGTGGCAATGTTTCGTAATTTTAACTTTTACCACAGTATAATGCTACATTATACCAGAGACGTATAGAATCTACAAAGACGTTTCACCTATATGGGCGACATGAAGCCGAAAAGTTACTGGCCATTCGTAGATGGCTCTGCTGGAATTTTACCAGCAGCGCTTGCAGCATTGTCCATTGGAACTAAATTGGACATTCTCAACAATTGTTTCCACCGTTTAATACCAGATGTCGCTAAATAAGGTTGACTGCACATGTATAGGTGCTGTCGCTGTTGCCGGATTTATTATATTCATATCTGGTGTGAAATATTATTTGTGAATATGTTTTCTTAACAGTTGTGTTGTCTACCGAATACTTCGCATTTGATATACTTACATTATAAAAATCAAATTACAATAATACCAATTTAAAACATTTTCTAAATGAAAGTTTTGCAAATGTAGTCTACAAAAGTCTAATGTTTAAGCGTGTCATTAGTAACACATTTTATTATTTCATGGCGTGTCACCCGAGCGTCCCAGGTTCGATCCGTAGTCGATTACGATTTTTTCTTAAGAATTCGTGCCATATGGACGTGATGCATACACATTGTCTAAAAATTAATCTGCAAGTTTGGGACTTTTGTTGCTGTTTGTGGTGTTCGTATAACGAAGATATAAGGTTATAGGTATACATACTACTGTGCCTACTAAAAAAGTAGGTATTTAAATTACATTACATTACATTAATATTGCATAAAGTATATGGAAATATCTCGAACCATATAAATTAGTAATTTGTGTAAACACAATGAAGGGTTGATGTGTTTATACTAAAACACTGATTACACTGGGTTAGTTGCATATAATAGTTTTAAAGAATGTGTAAAAAATTATACCGTTAAAGATCGTAGAATGTTTGAACTGTTGGTGTTTTATTTAGGCTTCTGTATCTTAACAATCTCGTTTATTTTTTATAGCTTTTTTTAGGTAATAACCAAAGTCTAGGTATATATTATGCTTTGTAACTAACTAACTAAAATGTCACTATTTTATAGAGGATAATTTTAGTCGCTGAAATAGAATTTTAGAACGTTGTTATGGAGTCCAATTTTACAAAATTCTTATTTTTCGAATAAGTTCCCTTGGTGCAGCGAGGTAAGTACTTTATATACTTAGATCTACATCTGTAGGTAGATTCTACATTCGTCGCTGCTAATACCTAATTTTTATATCGGTTGATATTCCAAAGTTTACAGAATATAACTATATCAGTTGCTTGGTCCTCTCCGTCGGAACTTTTATTTTTCGATCATAATCATGCCGCCGCTATCGGCCATCTACGTTTGACAGTAAAATCTGCTCGTTACAAGGGACATTACAAAGATAGTTTGGTTTCGCGCCGAGAATATTTGATTACTGACTGGGGTTTTCCAAAAGTGCAGCATTAAATTATATAAATTGAAATTATTCAATGGGTAGGAAAGACTATGTTCAAAAATACATCATACTAATTATTTATGTTTAAATTGTGCCTAAGTAAAAGATGAAACACTTTTGGAAACTGGTGTCTATACCGAGCGGCTAAAAGTTTCTAAGTATCCTATTAGATTATTTCAGAGACCGAGACCACTTGGATTTAAATTTTGAAATTGGTAATAATATAATGACGTCCCTGTAGCTCTTCCAGTCACACCTAAAGTTGGCGTCAACTTTGTTATTTACAATGGTACACCCAGTTTATTATCGCATTTTTGGATTTTAGTGTTACTTTTATCAAGTTTCCCTATTCCTAAAGTTAACCATTTTCGATATATTTTATTTTTTTTATAATGTATATATTTTATAGTTTAAAACCCCGTGTTTTTTATATTAAGAAACATAGAGCGGTCATAATCACAGGGGAGTCAGTTAAATTCATAAGCTTATTTCTAATCACATCTTCAGGGTTGGTGGTTGCTTATTACAGGGTGGTAAAAATTTAATACCATATTAGGTCAACTGCAAGCCATAAAAACTTGAATTTTTACATGGGACACCCTGTATATTATGGTATTTTTGGATTCTACACTTTCGGTCGGTATTACGCTCACTTTCATCAAGTTTACCTGTTTTCGAGACATTTCATTTTATTAAAAAAAAAATCGAAAATCCTAACTTAAAAGCCTGTGTTGTTTATATCAAGAACGATAGAACGACAATATTCACAAGTGAGATAGTTAAATCCATAAGCTGCATAAGCTTTCTAATCAGACCATCAAGGTTATTGATGAATCCACGGATTGATGGATTGAATAATATACAGGGTGTTCCACTTAAAATAACAAAGTTGACGTCAACTTCCGGTGTAACCGGAAGAGCTGCAGGGACGCTATTATTTCATTTAAAGAGAGCATACCTAAAAACCTCAGAATACCAAATTTTAAAAATTAAATCCAAGTGGCCTCTGAAATAATCTGAATATCATTCATCTATACTATTATTTACAAAAATCACAAATGCTGTAATTTTGAATGGTTTGTATTAACTTTGCTGGATGCTGTTCCGGTTTTTATATTTTGCTAAACAAATTTTAATGTAAAATAAATAGAGGTTCTGATATAAAAATTAATAAAATAGGCCAAAGGAAAGTTTTTACCTTGAGGTATTACTAAAAGTTATATTTACGAAATGATTTTTTAGTGTTTTTCCAATATTTTCGTGGCAAACTAATTCCTTAAATTTACTAATACAAAATGTCTTCTCATACTACGACAAATTATCCACGATGTTTCTAAATGGTACAATTAATACCCCTGATTTTGTGCTACTATAGCATAAGATTACAGAACGTGGCCTGTCTATTTGCTACAAATTTCACAGGAATGTTGTAACACATTTTCTTAAAAAGTATTCGGTTACAAATATTGCGAGGGACAGCTACCCTCACTGTAATCTACCACAGGCATTTTTACAAAAAATAAAATAAAATAAAACATAAATATATAATCACTTGTTTTTCTCATTCTATATCAATCGCACCCAACACTTTACAGGTCGAGCGTGAGCTCCTGCGGAAGTAAACGTTTGAGTGCCGAACGGTACCCGAGTGGGGTAACTTATTTAATTCTTATATAACTAATATAACACTTTTTTTAATCTTCAGTCACTAATACACTATACTAACGTTCATTTATTATATGATTATTAAAAAAAAACTATACATTTTTATAGTTTTTATTTGAGCCGTGACTATTTATTGCTATTTATTTATAGCGGCAGTTGAATATTTATTCTATGAGGGCCACTATATTAGAACAAATAATTAGTAAAATTCCAGAATATCTATGTATTTGATCTTATTATAGTTATTCGTACATAATAAGAAAAGCTTATCTTTACATCCAAGAAATTTTAATAATTTCATAAATTTTTTCAATAAACATGTAGGTACCTTTAACTGTCCTCAGATAGGGTCACCGCATGTAACTAACCATCCGCACACGCAAAAAAGACTCGCGGCAAGTACAGGCAAAGACAATAATCCGTCTATATTCTTTGGTACAGGTTTGGTAAACCGGAGCTTTCAGTCCTCACATTTTTTAATATTACCTTTTGTATAGGATGCCGTAGAAAAATGAAGCATTCGATTTGAGGTTTTAGGTTATATAGATACTTTTTTCTTAGGTACCAGTTTTGCAATACACATTTATTTAATCCCAGTATTATTTGTTAACTGTACATATGGAGAAATTGTAACTGTGTCCAATTTTATAAATTTTTTTGGATTTTTCTAATATTACGAGTAGGTACCTACTACCTTACTATGATGGTTTTAATAATAGCAGCGAGGTATAAATAGTGTAGTAAGTACCTAATAAGGTCTACTTTTATTTATTACATTATTGAATTCATTTATGTACACGGCATGCATAAGATACATACAAATTTCTTTTTTATAATGTAATGTAGTAAAGATTTTACCCGAAATAGTAAGTTTACAACAGTATAGGGAGGTAGCTCAGTTGTAAGAGCATTACCTGTTATGCCGAAGGTACCGAGTTCGATCCTCGGATGCCGTAGCACTTTTTATTCTACCAGAATATTAAATAAATACAATAAGAATATTATTAACGTAGCAGAATTTATACTTCCGTGTAAAATTATTAAAATGATGTTTATGTTAAATCCATAGCGTTCGTTAGGTTACGTCTGACAACACTGCACTATTCTCTTAAACGTGTGCGCTTGAAAAATTAAATTCCTGTATGGCAATGCGAAGCGGTAGTAGAATCCTGCACATGTAATCTACTGGTACTGTGAGGGCGCAACTTGCCGGGTTGAAATTACTCGATTTTGATTGGCTAATTGTCATCTCGTATATATGGTTGCATAAAATCAGGAAAAAGTCTATACTTCAAAAAAATACATTAGGTGAACGGTCTTTGTAGATGTATAAGTCTCTGATTATACTGTGCTTTTACTATAAGGATAAGGGTGCATGTGGTCCTCTGTGAATGGTACCTATGTACCTTGGTAATCTGGGTCTAGGTAGATTAGGTACATCTACACCTTACACCCTAGATAAAACATCTAAATAGGTACAAAATATCCAGAAAATTTATATAAACTTCCGTAAATTTACAAACGACATAACATGGCCACCAGAAATTGTTCTTCCGTTCGTTTCTTTCTAAAAATTTAAAAGATAAAATTCCAATCATTTTTTCAACTTGGCAACCTTGACTTGACAGCCGGGTGGTCCGTTCTAGATAAATGTGTCTCTCTCGCACTTCACTTGTCGGTGTGATTCCTTCCTTTTCAGTTGAAAAATAAATTAACCTGTGTCGCCATGTGGACATGTGGGTGGTCCTTCTTTCTCTCTCTCACTCTCTCTTCATTGTGCTGTTGTCATGTAAGTATCTTTCTTTGCTTATTATTGTCTTGTCTCAAGAAGAGTCGAAAAAGTTTTGTTTTGTTTGAATTTGTGCTTCGGGCACAGAATTAATTAATTTAATTCTGTGTTTCAGATATTTATTTTGGGTTTTGGTTTAGGTTTTTTGGGATGGTCGGCTGTGGTCTAGTGTGGAGGTCTCTAGTCTCGTAAATTGGTAAATTAGTGGAGCCGTGGAGCGAAATCATCACAGATTTCGGTACAGAGACCGTAGTATGTACTCATTGTTTTTTTAATTAATTTTTTTGTTTATTTTTGTTTTGTTTACAGTTGTGTTGCCTTTTGTTTTAGTAGCTAAATCAAATTGCGCTGACTGTAAAAAGCTATGGTTAAAACTAAAAGTGATAATTTAACTTTACTTATATTGGACAGTAGAAATGAGGACAATCTTTATTTTGGTGCTGTATTTTACTGTCGTACATAATAAAGCATTGAACAAAACTTCGGATTTCCAAAATAACTCCAGTAATGACGAAGAATTTTATGAGGGTGAAATCACCCCACACATTCGGCACAGAGAGCCCAAAAAACCAAAGGACACTAACAGTAGATACTTAGATAAACTTTACTTAAATCTGCGTTACTGCCAAAGACCTGCGAAATGTCTGATTTTAAATTATACCAATTGTATGGGGGCCAAGTTACCTTATTACAGTACTACTTTAGAATTAACTGATCTCAAAAGCCAAGAGGAAGTACAAGAAAAGCTTCTACTTTATCAATATTTACGGTTTGTGCCTAAATGTTGGGCAGTAATTCAACCCTTTTTATGTGCATTGTATATGCCAAAATGTGATAAGGGAAAGGTAGATTTACCTTCTAGAGAAATGTGTAGAATTACATTGGAGCCCTGTAAGATTTTATATAACAGCTCAGTTTTTCCAGAGTTTTTAAATTGTGAAGATGAACGGCTGTTTCCACCCAAATGTAAAAATGAGATTCACGAGATGAAATTTAATACTACAGGTTTCTGTATGGACCCGTTGGTTAAAACCGACAAGCCAGAATGGTGGTACCCCGAAATAGAAGGGTGCGGATTGAAATGCAAAGATTCACTTTACACCGAAAATGAGCATTACCAAATACAAAAGCTTATGGCCTATTGTGTACTGTTCTGCATATTTTTGAATTTGTTCACTATTGTGACATTTGTGATAGATTGGAAGACCGCTAACAAGTATCCGGCTTTAGCAATATTTTATGTTAATGTATGTTTTTGTATATCTTATGGTGGATGGTTGATACAGTTCTTAGGAACTGAAACCAGGGAGGATATTGTGTGCAAAAAAGATGGCACTTTAAGGAAATCAGAGCCTAGTGCCAGTGAGAATTTGTCTTGTGTCATCGTATTTGTTATGGTTTATTATTTTTTAATTGCTGGAATGGTTTGGTTCGTTATTTTCAGTTACGCATGGCATATGAGTTCCTTACAAGCTTTAGGTAATACATTAAAATTAATTAATTAATTATTAAGACATGGTAAACATATTTTAATTTTTTGTCATTGATATAATATATTGGAAATTTATTCTAGGTATATTTCTTGTTAATTAATTATAAAAATTCATGATTATATTTTCTATAACAACAGTTTTTTACAAATAGCAATGAAACCTGTATAAAATATCTTTAAAGAAATATAATTGTGGCATTTTAGGTAAAATTCAAGAACGTGTTGACAAAAAACGTGCATATTTCCATCTAGTGGCATGGAGTCTGCCGCTGATATTAACAATTACAACAATGGCCATAGGGGAGATTGACGGGGATTATGTGACTGGCATTTGTTTTGTTGGATATGTCAGCTTGGCTGCCAGAGCTGGCTTACTGCTGGCTCCACTTGCAGCTACAATAATCGTTTCAGGATATATAATAGTGCGGGGTAAAACACATCTTAGTTTAATAAATTTTTAAGTTATTAACTGCCCTTTTAGGTCTTATTCTTTTGGTTAAAGTAAGAATAGACAGTCGTGAAATTATATCGGAACATTCTAGTAGGAAGATCAGATCGAATATTGTGAGGATGGGTGTATTTGCTATATTCATGCTAGTGTTTTGCATAATTACGTTTGGTTACCACAATTACATTGCCGTTCATTCGGGAAGGTGGAATGCAAGTCTACAGAACTATATTTTGTGAGTAGTATTAAATTTGGTTTTTACATACCTATAGGTACAGTGTGACAAGTTCATGGTATACTCCCTTTCCCCCTTATTTTATTAGATACAAAGATACAATTCGCCATTGGAATGGCGAAACTACTTATTAAGATCACTTTTTGACATAAAAATGATCTTTTTATCACTTCCGGTTTTACCGTAAGTGATACCAAGTAATATCTCTCGATTTTTATATGAAACACCCTATATATTATTATATTTTTAGAAACTACGTCATTTTCTGAATCCAATGATATAATATAAGTCACATTTCAGCTGTCATCTGTCAAATTACTTTTTGGAATCTATTTTACTTTTGAATTCAGAGTTCCTTCTGAACTGTAATAATTTCAGTTCTGTTGGTCCCATACATATACAATAAAATAAGCGTATGGGTAGATTGCTTATTAATTGTATTTTGTAATGGTAGCTTAGTACCATTATGGTCCTAACAAAACTACTTTCAGCTCTATAACCACTTTGAAGAACTTTAACACCATGTAAATAGAAAAAGTGAATGTTTTTGACACCAATTCAATTTTCTTATTGTTGCTATGGCCAATTAGAATTGGAAATGGTCAAGGCACTCTAAATTCAAAAGTAAAATAGAGTTGAAAAAGTAATTTGACAGCCGAAATGTCACTTATGTTATATCGTTGGATTCAGAAAATGACGTAGATTGTTGATAGAAGTTGGTATTATTAATTCCGGTAAAATCGGAAGTGACAAAAAGGTAATTTGTTTGTCAAAAAGTAACCTTTAATAAGTACTTCTATTATACCAATTTTGAAAATTATATCTAATAAAATAAGGGGGGAAAGAGGGGTATACCAGGAATTTTTGTCACTGTATACTTATACATCGAAATTGACCTAGAACAGATACCTTAAACAACACTTTAAAAGTAATTGTTTATCTACCTATCGACAGCGTATGTATGTACGCTGCTATGATTAATTTTCTGTTAGTTATTTATAAACATTTTGATGTGGTGTTTCCTTCAGACATGAAGTAACATGAGCCCTCCATTTAAAGTTAGGTTTATTATTATTTTCAAATAAATGTGACTTAGGTACTGTGATAATTTTGTTTTTCGGTTTTCCAGGTGCAAACTGACCAGCCTCGGTTCGGATTCGTCCCATTGCAAACAAGAGGCACGTCCAAGTGTAGCAATGTTACAGTTGCAGTTGTTGGCCGTTTTCGGCACGGGCATAGCCATGGCATCGTGGGTATGGTGCGATGCAACGTTACACTCTTGGGGACGATATATTCGAAGGTAGGAATATCTGCATTGATTTTAAAGTTGTCAACAATGAAAACGTGTCGTTTTTGTTTTTAGAAAATTTCACTGTGAAGTAGAGGAACCGATGAAGCTGCAAAAACATAAGATAATAGCCCAGGCATTCGCCAAACGGAAAAAGTTCAATGAGGGGGGGCGAATATCGATTTTGTGTCAGAACCACACCGATCCAGTAGGCTTGAATTTTGAACTCAACAGTGCTGCTAGCAACGAATTAAGCACCACCTGGGCGGCTAATTTAGCGCGTTTAGTAAATCGTAGGGGTGCTGTTCCTAACGAAGTGGCTTATTCCATGTCTAGCAACAACCATTCGATTGACAGTGAGGTTAGCTTGAACGTGCGACATGTCAGTATCGAGAGCAGGAGGAACTCTGGAGATAGTCAACTTTCTGTACAGATCGCAGAGCTGAAAGCGACCCGTAAAGTGAATAGCAGAAGGCATAGGAATCGGCACAAGCACAATTTTAGGAGTACTTCAAGAAATATAGGACATTCTTCTAGAAGGCTGTCAAAGAGTGGGACAAAACGCGAAAGTAGCACGAGCTTGGACTCGCACCTCCAGCTGATTAACGCTTTAACTAATACAGGGGATGTTAAAAGCTTTGGGCCAAACCTGAATCGTCGGACAGGTAATGCAGGCTTGGATGGACAACACATCAACAACCTCTTGTCCAATGGCAAGTTGGTTATACCATACAACAAGAGTAATTTCAAAAGCGGAAGCGAAGACGAGAATGTGTCCGTTACGATCTCTGAAAGCACTTTCAACATGAAACTAAGCAATCACCAGAACAATTTGGATTTAAACGATCAGCTGGTCATGAAATCCTTGCGGCAAGGCCTCCATATCGAAGAACTTAATACTACTACTGATACTGACACCATAGAGAAGCACAATAAAGACTACGGACAAGAAAAACGTTCCAGATCTGGCAGGGAATCTCATGCTAGTAAAAGATCCAGGAGGTCAAGGCGTTCACGAAAGAAATACGGCAGCAACTCCGAGAGTTTTGATGATAAACGTAGCAATAGCTCATCCTGTTCAGAAATTAAGCAGCTGGTGCAGAGTTCCTTGAACTCCGGAGTGTCTGTGGGTTGCGAGAAGAGTCGCGGATCGAGACAGTCGAAAACGTCCATAGACGTGGCGGTTCAGGCCAATGCACATGATATCGTAACACAAACGGCAGCTTATGATCTGGAAACGAGAAATTTGAATAAAGCTGAGGAAGACAAACACAAGAGCAAACAGGCCAAGACTAAGGAGAATAAGAAGTACCGGAGAGCTAGCAGGTACTGTGATATAGATAATGACGAGAAGGTTAGGAAGTCTAAGGAGAAGTATCGGAACTTGGGCAGCTCCGAGGAGAGGAAGGCGCTGTACCAAGACTCGAATAAGAAATACTCAGATATGAGCGATGAAGAGAGTTTGCTGAAGGAGAAATGTAAGGTTAGTGTTAGAAAATCTAGGGAAGTTATGTGATTCTTCCAGTGGCTTGGCGAGAAGGGAGCTTTTTAATTAAAAATGAAAACAAATTATCTCAAATTTCTCTTGACAATTCCAAAAAATCATAAGTCTCATCATTAAAGAAGGAACGTCGGGATTCAAATTTCCAACGCCGGCTGATGGAGGGAATATTATGGCACAAAACATCCAAGTCGACATTGTTATTACCAGTTCTTATTATTAACTTTGCATGTTTTGTCGGCTCAGATCTTCATCGTTTCCATATAAAATTAATTTGTGGAACCTTTTTTAGAATTGTGTTACATTGACAAAGTAATACCAAAGAATAAAACTAATAAGAATTTTTACATTCATTCATGCTGTCGACCAAATTTCTATCTTTGTCACTATGCGCCGATACATCAAATTTGAGTGAAAAATAATGCACTTGGTGCAGGTTATAGTAAATTATAGTAAATTTATGAGACTGGTTCATCGTCATATCGCACATCTAGTTATCTTTGTCAGTGACACGCAAATAAGTGAGATATAAAATGAGAGAGCATCTACACTTGTTGCATGTGTGGCTGTCAGGTCAGGGATTCGTCTTTCATGACTTCCGTGATATTTTGTTACTTCCATTTCGTTTTTGTTGTTTTATCTGTTTAATTGAATTATTTGGAAGCTTCGAGTGCCTCGGTGTTTTAGTGCTTGTGTTAATTATATTATAACAGTTATCATTGTGTTGTAAAATTTATAAAAATATTGTATCAGTGCTAAACATGGCGCAGCCGGTCCTGTGCTCTCGTTCTACTCGAAAGTCAATGTCAAATGTTCATTTTAATGAATGAATTGTGTAAATCTACGCATGCTCCGGGTGCAACAGAAATTACCGAAAAAACGAAACTTGGAAGATAGGAAATTACATTAAGGTTGTGTTCCGATATTAAACTTGGTTATCCAAAATCCCGGTTAAGCGTTCCATTAAATAAAAATTCCTGAAAATTGTTTAATTTTGGAACTGTGGTCACCTGAAAAAGGTTAACCAAACGTCAAAATATTGACCGTGCTCTGGGAGCGGTGCATTGGTCAACCGAAGAGTTAGCAGGTTAGGTTTTAGCGTTGAGAGAAGAAAAACCAATTCTCTCAACGATTTTAATTATATTTTGTTTAGATGGTGAAGGCAGATGGGGTGGTGTTCTTGCGTTAAGAGTTATAATAAATATTTATAAATTCTACTTTTCTGTATTGTATTCTGTAGTCCACTTGACCAAGTCGACTGAAAGCTACACTTATATCTACTTATAAACTACTTATATCTTACTATAATATACCAAATTATCTGCTGTTTCATTTATTTTTTGACTGAAGACTAGAGTAATAGTTAAGCACGGAATATGAAGGTATTTAAGGTTGAATGAATCCCAATAAAAACAATTCATCATCCATGTTGATTAACCAGCCAGTTCCTTAATTACACATTTTTCAGGTTTACCAATATTTCGGTTAACCGAAATCCTGGTTGGTCGCGGATAATATCGGAACACAACCTAAGTGAAAAGTCTTAGTAGTTTATTGTCTTTGGTAATAGTATCTTTTTTTGTGTGACGAATTTGGTGGGCTGCAATTATAGTTGTTAAAGACATTCAAATGCATATAGGATGTTTCTGACTGATCTCATTTTGATATCAAATATGTAACATTTGGCTGCATGTACTTAATAACAAACATTTGCGGATATTTTGGGATACATATGTAGTACCTAAGTGGCCGCTAGCTCAGAACTGAGTCATTCTCGTATATTTGCAAAGCCTGCCTCTGCTGGAGGCGGCAAAAAGGGCTAGATAAGAAAAATGTTGAAACACAAATTGTCAGTTCATAAAAGTAAGAAGTGGGAAGTTCTTGCATATCCTTTTGCTTTTAATAAAACGTACAATTCTACAAAATGGCCGATTAGATAGGGAGGAGGGAAAGCGTAGGCAATCAAAATATATTGTGTCCATACCATAGACATTATAAAAAATATAGAATGCCAATATCCATTATATGACATCCAAAAATAGCCACTCTATGCAGAACACGAGAAAATGTATCTTTAGGGAATTTTTACACCACACCGTAGGATACAACCCTCTAGTATTGGTAGGGCCGAGGGTAGGGCTTAATCCCAATTAAGTGTTAAGTTAGGAACCTTTGACGTTTGTCAGCTGTCAGCCTGTGCTAATTGTTCTTGTTTATTTTATGGCCTTCACCTTATTTGTGTATTTGTTCTTACCGTTTTGTTGATAAATATTACCATACTTTATATTTTATTCTGTTCCCTGAACAACTGTTTTCTTTTAGTTTATAGTGAGATAAATGGCCCTTGGGTAATAAAACGATTTTGTGCAAATTTTGGCTGTAAGAGTTCAATCTGTCCAAAATTTTGGTAAGGATTATTCTACTATTAATAATAATGTAATGTAACCAGTCATTTAGTATTTATTTACAAAAATTACAAGTGGTTGCAAATAATCTAGGTCACATGTAAAATTACTTCATTTCTTAATTTCCCACCCGGCGGCTAATGCGAAGTTAGATGCTAGTGTGACCAGAGCTACCTATACAGAAAACCAAAGTTGCTAGAGTTACGTTTTCTCCATAGGATGGCCATTTTCAGTCTGCATAAAAGCATTCTATATTTTTTATAATGTGTATTATGGTCCATACATAAAGTTTGTCACTATTCACTTTCTACCTTTAATGATTATGCCTTTCGACCCTCTTCTCTTACGTATTACTGGAAAGGTTTAGTACCAGTACCAGTTTTACTTTTAAACATTTAAAAGTAAAACTGGTGGTACGTATATAATTATTAACATCTGTCAGCCGGATTAGCAATTTTGTACTATCTCTTCACAGACTCAACTGTCGTTCCAAGATTTTATTCTAAACGTTTCTGTTTTATTCATCACTTAGTACCTACCTACAAATCAAAATCGTAATTTTTCAAATGTAATTAACTCTAATAACGTGATAATAAATCTTACTAAGGGGTTTATCAAGGGTCAAAAAATAGTGTGCCAACAGGTAATATCAGTTGAAAATGCCAAGTTTCCAATTTTATAACATATCTTAAGACATTTTGATCTGATTGCTTTTAATCTAAATGGTGAAGAAAAAAACAGACGAGAATGGAGAATGTAGGTAAAAATATTAAAATATTATATTTTTGTCTCCTTGCCCAGTGCCTTAATATGAAATACTCTTTTAATGTTAATGATCTGAAAGCAATACGTGAATTATTTATGAATCAAATACAAATATACAAATATGAGGAAAACAGAGAGCATGAGTAATCTATCTTTTATATAAAGGCAGCATCTAGAACGAAGAGGAAAAGAATTATGATCTTTTTTCTGACAAAAATACTGAGTGAAAACTTTACACTAAACAGGGTATATTTTTAAGTGTCAGTCATATATAAAAATAATCGTCCAAATCCTGCGACTCAGTAGAACTTTACAAAGATGTAAGGTGAGAAATGAAACACACTGTATGTATCTATTTTCAAAGAATAAGGTACATGGTTCTTTGTGATGTTTAAAGGTTATCACCTATGAAAAAAAAAACAATACTCTGATACATTTTTGTATATTTATAATTTTTTCATAAGTTACAAGTGCCAATACAAATTTTTATATTTTATTTATTAGAATTTTGACTTTTTTGAGTATAGAGTAATGTAATTTTATACCATTTGTACTTCTATATATATTATAAGTGTTTTTTATATTATTATAGATGCTTTGCATCGATCTGAGTTGTATACTGGAACAATATATTTTTATATTGTTTATGACATTTTTTTTACTAGACTCGCCACCTTCCTTACACAGGTTCTTTTAAAATTACATGGGAAATAGAAAGTTCAATAATTTTCTAAATTTGTCTGTAATTTTGATAGTAATTACTGATTAACTAGTTAATTGTTGTTTAACATATTGGTTAAGAAAGAATAATTAAATGACCTTAAAACCAATCACCAGAAAGATGTTATATATATTTATAAAAAAAAAGTATGACACTCGCTTGGTAATGAAGAGCGAATGCTTTTAAACACTTCTTACCCCAAACTTTGGAGTAAGAGAAGGGTATAATTGTACAAGTCTTTCACCATGACTGAAAGTATCATCTGGAGTCACCTCGTAACCTTTCTAGGTGCGCCAACTAGCAGATAGTGTCACTTAACCTATTTATTTATTTTTGGTATTTATGTTTGAACAATTGATATTTAAAATGTCGATCATTGGATACACATAAAATATACACTGTATTATTAAAGTAACAAATTTATTAGGTACCTGATAAAGATCCGTTACATAAAAGTAGGTATATCAAAAAATAAATATACAATTAATATACAACCAAATTAAAACTACTGTGAGGAAGAGAGAGAGAGAGGGAGAAAAGGATGGAGGGGAGACAAGGGAAATGAAATGGTTCGGGAGTGGGGGCAGGGGAAGAATTTCTTTAAATTAATTAAAAGAGGAGATATTTACAAACGAATACCACGATTTGTGGACGCTACGTAGTTGAGCAGCTCATCTGAATCTTCGCATATGATGGGCTTTTCATGGTAGCAAGCAACGTCATGCCATGCAATGCCATCGTTGTAAACATTGTTGAGGACGGAGAGGCAGGATTCGCTAGTGCCATTGATGTCGAATTCGGCATTGTCGGGTTGTCTCTGCTTCTTGTGGCCTGTCTGAGACCAGGGGTTGTAACCCCAGCCAGCTGGGGTCTTATTGGTTGGTTGGACCTTCTCGCGGTTGGCAGACCAGAACCAACCGAAGACGTTTTTGGGTTCTAGGTCGGGACGGTTCTCACAGCCCTTGAAGTCGCAGAGCCTGCCAGATGTCCAGATGTATGGAACATCGTCTGAAAAACAAAATTGTAATGAAATATTTATTTTTGTTTTTCAATGGTATTTGTATATATTTATAGATCTCGATGTATTCAGGGTAAGGCGTGTATCATAATCTTTGCAGTAAATTTTCTGGGTTTATATTATTGATTTAAGGAAAACATCAAAAACTGGAAAAGATGAGTTCAAATTCATAAATTAAAAAAAGTTAATGTTCACACGAGTTGCAAGAAAAAATTCACATCCTGTAACTAGAATCCAAGATGTGGTACTGACACTAATAATAATATATCAACATTAATAACTGTGCTAAAGTGTAGCTTTTCTAATTTGACGGGAAATACCACCAATTTTCTCCCAAATTGAGTAGTATCTACATAGAATTTAAATAAAGGTTTGGAATATGCCATCGTAAAACAACTAAGGTCGTAGACTTGAAGAACCTATATATATTTAAAATAAACCGTGTGATGCCAAATTAAATTTAAAATGCAACAAGTATAGGTATAATTATTAAACATTTGGAATATATTTTTTCTGATTCTAAATATTCTTTTCTAATTTTTGGGGTTTATTGGTAGTAGATTTTTATTTCAAATATCAAAACTTGCATCAGTTGTCTTAGCTGTTAGCTGTGACTACTGTTTTGGTATTAGCATTAGCATTTATTCATTTAGATATAGGTACATAATAATTGAGTTTTTCTTTTTGAAGAATTAACGTTTTTATTTCTTATAAATGACGCTACACGCGGACATGCCACCAATGTAGTCGGTTATGGTTGTAAGCAACGGATGGATAAGTGAACCATGATTTGCTAAATCAGTCCAGTTGCCTGTGGAATAGTGGATAAATTTATAAACAGTGGGTCTGGGTCATCAGCCATAACCAAGGAATTTATATATATAAATTCCTTGGTCATAACTAGGGATACCGATCCCCGTTAATTTTACTACCCGGGTACCCGTTTTCAATACCCGGTATTTACCCGCTACCCGTTAATAACCCGGTATACCCGTTAATTACCCGTTATTTACCTGTTACCCGCTATTTATCTATTACGCGATATCAACCTATAGCATTCCAGTGATGTGCCGGATAATTATCCGTTTATAATTAACCGGATACTTTTAATTATCCGTTGGCTAAAAACCTTTTCAAAATTAGCAGGCTAAATATTATAATGCCAGTGGTGATTATAATACCACCAATACAATCTACCTCATAAGTAGATTGTATTATTCTACCTCATAAGTAGATTGTATTGGAACTTATGTATTCTATTTATTTTTTTAAAGTTAATTTAGATTGTTTTATTTTTTATTTTTTAATTTATTTGATTATTTTTATTTTTGATATACTCAATTAATGATGAGGATTGCGGTATTATAAAATAAAACACAAAATAATCGCTACCTCTAGATTTAATTTCTCCTTATCTATGACTTTATAATATGATGACTTAATAATACCTATTACGCTTACCTACCTAGTAGGTATATGAATAGTTATTTTATTGGTAATTGCGAAAAAATTATTCTGATGTGGCAAAAATTAAAAAAACTATATTCTGTTAACGGCTAATAATTATAATATTTTTAGCCGGCTAAATGCTAGTTATATAATTAGCATTAGCTCAATTTATAATTAGCGGCTAAAAACCCATCACTTTAGCATTAAACATAGCAAATATTTTCCAATTCATATCATATTTTATATCGCCAAAGCTGCGCCAGCGCAAAACCGCAAAAAAAAACAAGTTGTCGTATGAATATGAGTGACATAGAGGGCGACCGAGTGCAGGTGCTTAGAGGGTTATCGGGTATTTAACGGATTATCGGGTTTTTAACGGGTTATCGGGTTCTAAAATGGGAACCGGGTAGCGAGTCGCTATCGGGTACCCGGGTACCAGTCGGTATCCCTAGACATAACCCATACCTACGACAATAATTAATTGCGGAGTTCCAAATTTACATTTGGAACGCGGCATGGAACATGTATTAAAAAGTAACGTCAAGGTCACACTCACTAGGATTAAATATAAACGTTAAGTGACAACTTGATCACTCAACGATATAAATAAATAAACGGCAATCAAATTCATAGCCAATTTAAAAATTTTTATAGGTAATTGGTAGGTAAGCAGGTACTAAGTACATCGAAAACTCAAAAATATGTAAATTTCATGGATCATCATACCCGCGGATCTGCAAAAATAAAACGTTATATTATCATAAAGGTCACAGAAGTAAGTCTTTATTACTGGGGCCATATTCACAGAAATATAAACTACAATGGAAGAGTCTTGTACAGATTTTTGTGATATTTTGAAGACCGGAAATGAAGGATTCGGTTCGGTATCACGTTTGATGACGGAAGTCGGCATTTTTCTTGGAACTTCGGACGACACACCATGTAGTGAATTGAAGAATATATTCGCGCAAATGTTAGCGACCAGTTAGGTAATGAGTTCTCAGACTCAGACTCATGCTATATTATTATAACGCACTTTGCACGTGTGACCTTAGTTAGTTGTTTTCCATGTAAATGATGATAAATATTGGATAATTTGCAAATATTTGACATTTTAAAACAGCCTACATCGTACAGCATTAAGGAAAGATTGCCCAACTCAGGTGCACTTTCAAATTGCAAATAGTTACACGCTGAACAAAGATTACCTATGTCATTAGTTGACGGGTTGCTGATATGTTGATGCATTTCATTTAAGGTCGCAGTTCAGTGAAAATTTATAACTATTTGCTTCACCTACTGCGAAAAATTGTTCATACGAACAAGTGTCAAATAATTCTTCAATTTCGAAATACAGGTTTAAATTAAAAAAAAATAAAAAATATAGGGCCCTTTTACAATTGTTTACGTACCTAGGTACAGGGTCATTGGTTATATCCTTGTTTTATATTTCTATAAACAAGGGTTATATTTTAGCCACCCACCTATGGTTATATTTTAGCCACCCACCTAGAGGTTCTCCCTTTAATCTGAGGCAAAAAAGTTAAATACAAAAGTTGTAGGAAATGAAATGTAGTTTATTCCAGAATGTAAAATCTTTATATAGGGTGTTTATAAAACGCGTGACATGCCAAACTTGCATTTTTTTAAATGGAATTCCCTGTATATTATTAAGTTTTCCAATTCCACGCAAAATTCTACGACTTTTTCATATACTATACCCTATGTCTAAATTTAACCGTGTTTTCTAATAAATGATTGTTAAAGATATAAAATATAGGTACCTAAAGATAAAGGAAATGATAATAAAATAATTCGGAATTGGAAAACCAAAATGTTTGACAATGCATATTACAGATATCGGTTTTTTGTTTTCATGGCTAACTAGGAATAGTAAGCACGCGTCCCTCAGATCAATTAAATTATTACAAAATTGTGGTAGGTAGGTATATCTTTAACCATTATTTATGAAAAAACGATTAACTTTAGATATAGGGTATGGTATATGAAAAAGTCGTAGAATTTTGCGTGGAATCGAAAAACTTAATAATATACAGGGTATTCCATTTAAAAAAATGCAAGTTTGTCATGTCACGCGTGTTTGAAACACCCTATATAAAGATTTTACATTTTGGAATAAACTACACTTGATTTCCTACAACTTTTGTATTTAACTTTTTTCCTCAGACTAAAGGGAGAATCTCTAGGTGGGTGGCTAAAATATAACCAATGACCCTGTACGTGTATTAGACAAAACAGCAAAGCCTCCTTGGTTTAATAAATAATATTGCTTTATTGCAACAATGATCGAATACGTCTTCTCATTTTTGTTATGTTCGTTTTCAAATATTTTCACAAAAAACATTTCCGTGAAACTATGAAGCAAAAGAACTGAAGACGATTTATGTCTAAAATTAAATGATTTATATTCAGATATGGAAGTACCTATTCATTTTTTACAGGGTGTTACTTTATTAAATTTCTAAATGCATGATGATAACCCTTACCTCCCCCACTATTCATGGTATCTACATATACCTAATCCACAGAGATAATCTGTGCCTAATCTAATGCGTGCCATATATTACCTCCTCTAAAACAATCTAAGAAAAACAAATATTTTTTTAAACTTCAATTCGAATACAGGGTGTCTCAGTGTGAGCGTACAAAAATTTACCAGGGTGTAGATTAGACCAAAATAAGAATGGAATTCTAAAAATTGTCTCTGATGCACGCCTAACGAGTTACAGGGTTATTTTCGGGGAAAAAAAAAATTTTCTGCAATAATTTAAAAACCTTTTCGTAGATTTAGGTAATTTTTGGATGAGGTGTACATCTATTAAAGGTCATTAAAACAACATGGTGTTTGTTAACTCTGACAACTGTGGTGGCCTAGGCCTACTCTTCCTTATGATTTTGTCTTCATAACTCTTGCATATCCTACTTTTTCGTGAATTGACTAAGTTTTCCTTAATCGACTAACAATTCTGAACAAAAAAGGTGCTCTTGTTACACAGCTCTAAAATCAACCATTTTCGACTAAATTGAGTGTAAAGTACCGATTACATTCCTTTATGCAGAAAAATACATGTATAAAGATTTTATTTGTTGTCATCTAGTAGTACCTGTCATAAATAACAAAGTCGCTTACAAGAGTTATATTTAAGAGCTACGAAACAGTTTTTAAGTTATTGCGAAAAATTGTTTTTTTTTCCTAAATAACACCCTGTAACTCGTTAGGCGTGCATCAGAGAACCTTTGTTTATAAGAATTTTATTCTTATTTTGGTCTGGTCTATCCCCTGGTAAATTTTTGTACGCCCACAATGGGACACCCTATATAAAAAAATTTTTGATATGAACCGTTTTTGATAAATTGGCAAAGGAATGTTATCCTGATATATATTTTAACGTATACAGGTGCACCCTGTATAAATTCTACTTTTTAATTTTAGTTTAAAATATGAGTGAAAAGGTATTCAAAGCGCGTGTTCTATAAGAAAAAAGTATTTTTATATCAAACCACCTGCTGAACACCTTTGATTTTTTAGTGTTAGTGCATACCTAGTTATTTGAAAATTACGGAAGAAGAGAACGGAAAATAAAAATGTGTGAAACTAAATATACCTACCTATCTGTTAATTATTGTGAAAGATTCTGTAGGTGTAACCTTTATATTTAATGTAATAAAAGTTAGGTATATTTTTGTATGTCGAAACAAATGAACTTTCACAAGGTTTCTTCTCTAATAATAATATTTCTGCGTTGAGCAATTGTTTTGTCTGGATTATCGTAAACAATAAATCGATGAACTAAACAAAGACAAAATATTGAATTACGAACAACAAACCCACCTTAAACTTTAAAATAACTACCTATAAATGAAATAATGACACTGACATTCTTCTAAAATTAAAAGGTCATAAATACAAGTTTTGGTATTCGGATTATTCAAATGTATTTATTTTATATTATATTTTTAACTAAAAACAGCTAATAGTAGTTGGATTTTCAAGATCAACTGTTAAAGTAGAAATGTAATTATTAATTTTCGTTCTACAAGGCGGTATTCATGTTTCAACATTTTACACCCCTTCTATGTCTATCTCTATGACTAAATAAGCTACAATGAAGTGAACGTGCACATCACTTATCTTGGCGCGTTGTATTATATTTGATTCTTGGTAGATCTTGTGGTTATAGAGACACCCTGCATATATCGGGTAATTCCTGAGGTATCCAGAATTCTGTACATATTTGGAGGTTTCCGTTTCACAGGCAGCATCAGAGCTCTAATTACACATGACTTGGCTCCGGTTTCTTTATTTCCTACCTTAAGTAGAGTCCAAATCAGAATACTGTTTTGTGTGGTGCAATATTTGATAAATGATTTTTTATATTCACAGACGTTTCTTCTCTCCTCCATTACTGAGACGTCTCAATATATAGATTCAGGACGCGTTAATATGCAATAATACCGAATTAGAATTGCTAATGTCGATTACGTAATTCATTCTATTTAAACATAAAATGAGCTCTGTACCAGACAATTGACATCTAACAAACAAGAGTATTAAAACCATAAACTATATTCTTACAAGTCGTGTTTACTTTGTTTCAGATACGTGATCAATTATCTTAGGTGCTGGTTAGATGTAATTCTTTTTAATCAAATCGCAGAAGAGAAGTCACAGACTGATCTCTACTCAATCTATACCAAACTCGTTAAGTGACAATGAAACAAATGGTAACCCTTTTGTTATAATAATGTATATAACTTTTTTTAAAACACCCTGTATAAAAAAATTGTTCAGATAAAAAGTTTTTTGATGAAGTTTTTTGCATCTTTTGGTAACTTGTTAATTTTGTTTTTTTAAATGGCACTTATGTCACGTTAACAAATTGACGTTACTTGCAAAAGTGTCAACATTTTCACTAAGCACCTCTCTTCGACAACGCTCTCGAATTCGGATTTTTGCATTTTTATTGACATTATAGATTTCAAAAATTTTCTAATGCAACACGTCACACGTGACATCTTATGGAATTTTCTACAATGTCCTGGAACATCGTAGAATTCTCGCACAATGTTCTCCAATGTGTTCAGGGTTGTCAAATGTTTTGGAATGTTTGAGGACTATTATGTGAGTAGTGGGGGTGGCTTCTAAGACTGTAGGTATAAGGCGAAACGTGACTCGCATGGATCAATTGACTTTTTATAAATAAAGTTATTTGTGTATACTTCGTATGTAAGATATTGATGCACAAAAAAGGGAAAAATAAGGGAAAGTCTTTTAATGCACGTCTTCTATATTAGATATAGAAGAAACTAAATTAGATATAGAGGTTAAAAAAACAGCGAAATGGGCTGTCCGCAGCTAGTATTGTATAATATCCAAGTCTACCTATAGTATATCCTATAGTGTAATACCTAGTCTAGTATAATACCTTATAATAATTAGATCACACTTCAAATAAAAAAGCTAACTTACTTTGCTGGATCAGCTTGAAGACCATATTGTTTTCTTCCTGTGTTTCCATGGACACTAGGTCCATGCAGTACTCCCGGCAGATATTTCTGCCGTCTAGCCAATCGACTTTCCTGCCAGCTAACTCAGGTACATGTTCGCTGAAGAAGTAATTGTGGCCTCTGTAGAAGAACTGCTTCGGCCCTGGAAAACCGTAAATGTTACAAACTGTGAACCGTGTAAAATTGCGACGTTTAAATTGAGAAGAAAGTTGTGCAGTTGGTTACTGACCGATTTGCGGCCATTGACGACAAATTTGCGATTATTGAAGACCGACTTGCGGTCATTGACGACCCATTTGCGGCCGCACTGACTAATCGATAAATCCTCTTAGGAATTAATAAACTTTTGGTGTCAGTTTTATACATTTGAAGAAGTAATTGTTTTGAAAAAACATTGATCTCATTTAGATGTTTCAAGAAATATATAGAAAACACTCTATATACTAGTATTTTGGCTTATAAGGCCTTTTTCAATAGAGTAAATGTAATAGACATTTACTCTATTTAAAAAAGCCTAGTGTTTTCTATATATTTCTTGAAACATCTAAATGAGATCAATGTTTTTTCAAAACAATTATTAACGATGTTTCATAAAGAATCATCCGCTTCTAGTATTCACTTTATTTGAAAAAGTTACGAGTAGGTACTTCGACAAATAGGTAGGAATTATATGAACTCTTGTTTGTTAACAAATTTCCTGTGTAGACCACTGTGCGAGAATCATTGTATGTAGGTGCAAGCTATTCTATTTTAGATGCCAAATTGTCGAATACAGTCTTTCTGAAGCTGACGCTTTGTTTAGGTACAACGACCACCTGGCACCTGGGTACTGACATACTAGACCAGGCAAATTTTAAAGAAATATACGTTGAGTGAAGTTTTTGCGGACATTATTTTTTTTTTTTTTTGTTGAAAACGATAGCTCTCTTATCATAGAATGCAAATCTAAAAATCCCAAAAAATCGAAAGTGAGCTAGTCAGCATTTAAAAAAACATGGCCGCTCGCGTTATTTTTAAGGTGTTTAAGAAGCATACATTCATGTAAGACAAACTGTTAGTCTTCAATAGAGATGGGCAACTCGATTCTTTTTGGTGAATCGATTCACACGATTCAATTTGTAAAAATGAATCGATTCCTACAATTCGTTCATTTGAACGATGAATTTTGAATATACATCTCGCAAGTTCCAACTCCGATAGAATCGTCTACATCGTACTTTCGTACCGTGCACGTACGTGCGATACTTACTGCTATGACCTACACAACACAACCCACTACCCGATACATACTACTCATCTTATTTAGCAGGTACAGGGCTATTGTTTAGACAAAACAAATAAACATCGGCCCGGTGGCATCATAAATCTAAATATTACAAAAAGTATTCATTGTAAGCTGCCGCCCCATTCAATTTTATTGGATATGTTATTTTCCGAAACTAATAAATTAGTAAAACATATCACAGCATATCATCATCAATTTACTAATGTATATTGTTTATAAAAGAATCTATCTTCATATAAACATAATAAAATATGAATATTCTTACAATATTCTTACTGAAAAAAGGCAGCAATTAACCTCTAAAAAATTATCTAAAATTATTTTTAAATTACAACATGAAATAATTCATTTAATTATCAGAGGTGTTTTTTATATTATTTATAATATTTTGTTATTTATTTAAGTTTTTTATTTTAGTATGTATTCATTTCCAATGTTGATTTTAATCAATCAATATATTTTATAAGTGTTAAATATTTCATTTTGTTATTTTCTTCTGCAAAAATTTCTACCTACGACATATACCTAACCCTAACACTTCTATACTTATTCAAAGATAATATTCCATCATGATTTCAATCAATAATTCATAAAATATAACATACTAGTAAATATATATAGGTACTAGGTACTACTATTACAATTATATATCACTTCAAATCAAAGTACATATGATGAAAATTTGTTGGGAATTCATTTTACGGAATCGTAAATAATAATATAATAATAATAATAGCCTGTATTCTCTTGTAGAATCGTGCCTAAAAATCGAATAAACAAAAGCTCTCATAATATTGTACCATTCAACGATTCATTTCGCCAACGATAATTCGCGAATCATAAATATAAATCAATGGAAATGGAAATCAAGATTCAACAATTCAAATATTGGCGATTCTTGAACGAATTGCATCCTACTAAATATTGAATCGATTCACACGATTCTTTTTGAATAGTCGTTCAAATGAACGACTCGTTCAATCATTGCCCACCTCTAGTCTTCAATGATAAGAATGCGGATCTAGATGAACTACTAAACGTTGGTTATAAATTTGTCACCTTTATGTACGGATTAGACGGATCCCGAGACATTATAGAAGAACGATATAGGCTTTACAACATTGGTATAGCTAAGCGGACGCTCGAAAAATCTTTTGATTTGGACGTTCTTCCCCCAACGAAAGGTGCACTGAAGCAACATATTTTAAGGTAGTTTCAAATGGTGATTACATAATAGCAAATATTTTTTTTTTATATTTTCAGGACCTATCTTCAAATACAGCAATGGATGGGAAATTTCCTAGCCCCGGATAAAGGTATTATATGCACAAAAATAAATACAACACAAGGTTTAAAAATGTAAGCTTTTATTAGTGCAGTCAAAATTTTATTCTTTTTTTTTTTCTTAACTAGTTTAATTTATTTATTAAAATTGATAAGAAGATATTTCATTTTCAAAAATTTGAAGGGGCGGCCATGTTTTTTCAAGATTACATTTTTATTAGCTCACAACGGATTTTTTGGGATTTTTATATATTTGTTCCTGAACATAAAACCTATCGATTCCCTTTGGAAAATAAATGTCCCCTTAAACTTCATTGAAAAAATAAGATTTGCCTGGTCTATACAGAAGTACGAAGTACGGGTCGATTGTAAAAGTACGGTGCATAGGCGAGTTGAGGTATCAATATCTATGAGTGGGAGACGTGACACGGATGACAGGTCAGAAGTGTGGCTACAGAGGTGTTTGTGGGTGTGGCTCTCAGCTGCCTTTCCCCATTAAATAAATAATTAGAAGTATTTTCCAGTATTATGTTATTTGTCTTTATTTAACTATCATGTGTACTAATATTTTGTATGTTTGTCTCCAAATTTAACATGTTTTTATTTGGGAAACTGTATATATATTAATTTAATACAGCGGCCACGGCGACATTCAACCTTATTTACATGTTTATAGCCACTTTTAGACTTTTCGAGGACAGAATAGCATCCTGTTAGCTACATGAAATAGAGCCGTACATGACCTTTGAGAGGCATTCTGCATATTGTGTTTTTTACAAAGAACTTGAATAATTTTGTATTAATAGACAAAGGTATCGTGCTGCATTTCCAAAATCAAGCGTTATTTGTGATTTGTTAATAAAAGTCAACATGCAATAATGAAATTCAGTGAAATAAAGTGAGAAGAATATGAATATTGCCCGCTACAAAGTATGTAGTAGTAAAAAAAGTAGGTGATTAAATCCGAATTTATTTAATTCACTATAACTTTTTTTATTCTCAGTCACGGATTACACGCGGACAGTATATATGCCTTGTGTCAGAGAAGGGTGGTATACTACTATTTTGTAGGCCAGTCGAGCATGATATTAGGTTCCTAAATCCTAACCATCTAGCAGTATAACAATTAGAAGAGAAGCCTAGAAAACCTGATTACTTAGGAAGATTCATAATTTGTCTAGTAACACCAACATTTTGGAGCAAATCTGCCTTACTATTAGAGATATACGAGTATATACCCATCAGCCCTATTTTTGTGCTTCAGAAAAAAAGATATTCACTCGACACCTATCCCAATCAATCAACAACCGGTTGGAGACGGACGTTATTTATATGGACTTTTCAAAAGCATTTGACAGGCTTAACCGTAGTAGGTAGGCTTCTATCAAAACTGGACAATTATAGGGTTTCTGATGATTCCAATCACTTCGATTCCACTAGCGATTCCAGCTTCCACCACTTTCTTTGGTTTTTATCTTACAGATATATTACAACATGTCGCTTACAATGGTCACAAGTCCGTCGAGTATATTGCTTCCTCTGGTATACCTCAAGGGTCCATATTAGGCCCTCTGCTTTTTAACATCTATGTGAATGATATTGTCTACGATCTAGATGTATGTTGTTTAATGTATGCAGACGATCTGAAGATTTATGCTTCAGTTGAAACGGTAAATGACTGTTACAAACTGCAGGCTGACATATAAGTAGACGGGAACAATTTTTTGATCCTTTCCTTAAAAAATTTTAGTGCGGTGTAGTCGACAGCTGCGACTATCTTATTTTAATTTTCGTGTTTCCCGATTAGGTTCTAGACAAAAGCAATATTTATATTTGCCAACCACGAGGACAAATGTCTTGAAATATTCCCCCATCTATAAGGTATGTAATTATTACAACGAACATCAAAATGAGTTTGATATATTCTCAATAAAATAACAACATATTGACTGAACTATCTCTGACGGATTGCTATTTTTCTTTGATATCAATCGGTTTTTCACTGTGAATCAAATGTTTATTGACATTGTTTTTAAGGTGTATTTTAGTTTTAAGTTTTATGATATTTACATTGTTTTTATTTCTTTTTCGTTTTGTTTGTATTCATATATCAATTCTGCTGTATTTCCCCATCCTGTAAATGGAATTCGTTGCTGTTGGTTTGCGTAAAATAAAATAAAATAAAAATAAAATATATTTAGAATCACCCTGTATATATATACACATACGTGCATATATACCTATAAAAGCAAAAGGAAGATAACATATTTTAGCGTTTTGGATTTTACCCAGTTAAAGCTCAATATATCTACAATTACCATCGATTCATATCTAATTTTATTTTTATACCATTTTTAATATTTTACGTTTAGGACAATCAATTTGGTTTATATAAAAATATCCCTGAGTAAGTAATATTTTTCATGTTAAGTAGCTGCTTTCGATGAAAACCTCAAAGAGGATGAACTTATTTTTTTAACTGTACAAATTTTAAAAATCTCTGAATCCATGAATGTTATGTAGAACGCATAATTTTTCTCGCGGGGAAAAACAAGTCGCTTACCTACATGTTATTTTATCAGATGTCTTTGTATTCATAAAGTAATTTTTATTATGAGTTCAAATTAAAAAAATTATAGCCTTGAGGCTCGGTTCCCATCGATATCAGGAACTGAAAGTATCCGTGTACTTTGATGAACGTAATGATTTTTATTATATATAGGTAGTTAAAAAATGTTTCGTGACATGTAATTATTTATAGATTTTCAATTACCTATTTTTAGACGATTACATACAAATGATTACGGTTTTCTTACACGATCAAGGCAGACACGATGGGATCGAATATTGTTTGTATCCTGCAAACCACAATTGATGGTTTTGTCCCATTGTACAGGGTGTTCTATAATGTCGCTGGTTACACCCATAAATTGAAATTGAGTACGAGTGACACGAGGGTTTTAAATGATTTTTGAAACGTTGTAACCTCTATTTATAGATTTTTTTAAGTAGAATCCAGTGGCGTATTTACTTTACCAATAGTACGGTTTCCAATGTACAGACAAAAGTAACATTTGTTTAAATGGAAATTATGGCTGATTAACAGTTATCGAATGTTTATCTACAAATATTCACCCATTTTTTATAATCTGTAAACTGGATCAATTATTTATTAAATGTGATATAAATTATGAAGTATATCAGATTATATTTACTAATTTTGAGTACAAAATGTCAACTTATCTTTTCAAAACCAAATTTATGGAAGCAAAATGTAAAATGATAGAGAAAAATAGGAAAAAATAGACTGTTCAAATAAAATGTCGATAATAAATAAACTATTCTGCATATATCTTACTTGTCACACTTTCCTTAGGTACGTTGTGACGTCATTTTATTATGCAACCCCCACAACTGGGTCTTTGAAAGTCAACCAAGTCTATCAGGGACCCAGTTCTGTGGTAACTAGCCTACGACTTTTTTGGTCGTTTCAAATATAAATAAATATAATTTTGTTTGTCGCCAGAAAGAAATATTTAGGAACTTCCACTCAGTTACTATTTACAGATAGTTCATTTTAACTTTATTAAGTATATTTTAATAACAAAACCTCTGTAATGTACTGTAGTTGTATAATATGTATGTACCGTCTCGGAAGCGCAGTGGGCTAGAACATCACGGTCGGTCGCTAGTCGGTCACACTGTCTATTAAAGTTTGGGTTCGATCCCCAGCTCCGGCACTGGCAATGTCTGTGGGTATGGAGTGTTTATCTGTGTTTTTTTCAATGTGTAACCCCCTTCGGACAGCCTCTAGCTTTGGATTTGGGGATTGTCTAATATTTATTTTTTAACTGAATTGGAATAACATATGGTTAACGATAAATGGTACCCGACAGTTCTTAAATACACTTCGCATCAAAACTTAGAAAAACCGAAAAAGTCAAACTGAATTTCCTGGCGCACCGTCAACCCGATTTCGATGATTTTTTTTTTTAATTGTAGCCTACTTCTTCAGCAAGGGCACTATGGTAATATCTCTTATTCGTTTTTCAGTTTTGAGCATACACAGGGTGTTACAATGAAGTAAAGTTTTTTTCATGAACTTTGCAACACCCTATGGAATGCTGTAATTAAAACGGTCGGTGTGTACTGATGTTAGACTGTAGCCCCTTTTTTCGAACCTTTTCGTTCTTTTTTGAACACGTTATCTCTATTATTGAAAGAGGTACACAACTAAAATGAAAATGCAGTATTGCAGTAATTTAATAACAAGAACAAAAATCAACAAAACGGACGAAGACAATCAATACCGTGTATTTCAACCTCTACTTAACGGCTTGGCATCTACTACTCATACTTGAAATCAGATGCGTAATCTGGTCTTGGTCAATATTGTTCCATGTTTCTCAAAGAATGTTTTCAACGTCGTCAAGCAAGGCGGCGAGCAGCTGATGATTTCTAAGTTGCCGACCCAAACTGTTCAATAAATGCTCTATAGGATTAAGATCTGAACTACGCGGAGGTCATTCCAGCGTTTTAATGCCCATCTCCTGTAGATATTCCTGAACTATACGAGCAACATGCGGCCTTGCATTGTCATGCATTAATAAGAAATTATTGCCAATATTTGGGGCAAAAGGGGCAACATGGTCGGATAAAATTTCCTCAATATATCGTGCACTGGGCAAGGAACCTCCACGTACACGAACTAGCTCTGTACGAGCTGTCTTGGATATTCCTCCCCAAACCATTACAGAACCTCCGTTAAATGACATCCTCTCCCGAATAATGCATTGAGAGTAACGCTCATTTGGCCATCAGACCATCCTTACGCGTCGATCGGAGCTGTATAAACAAAACCTGGACTCATCAGTGAACAAGATGCGCTCCCAGTCCTGAAGATTCCAATTCACATGCTCTTTAGCGAATTGTAATCGCACTCTACGATGGTTTACGGTTAACTTCGGTCCTGTGGCTGGAATTCTAAAACTTAAATTCTGTTCTGCAAGACGTCTCCTTACAGTGGATACAGTATGGACATTATGAGTGGAACTCAGTTGTACTTGCAAACTACTACTACTACTATTCATTTTAGTTGTGTATCTCCTTTAATAATAGAGATAACGGGTTCAAAAGATAACGAAAAGTTTCGAAAAAAATGGGGCTACAGTCTAACATCAGTACACACTGACCCATGACACTGACCGTTTTAATTACAGCATTCCACAGGGTGTTGTAAAGTTTGTGAAAAAAACTTTACTTCATTGTAACATCCTGTGTATGCGCAAAATTGAAATTCGAATAATTGATACTACTATAGTGCCTTTGCTCAAGAAGTAGGCTACAATTCAAAAAACAATTCATCGAAATCGGGTTGACGGTGCGCCAGTAAATTCAGTTTGACTTTTTCGGTTTTTCTAAGTGGTGCGTTAATTTTGATGCGAAGTGTATTTCTTTTAACGGAGAAATACAATTAAATTCTAAGCCTTGTTTTGACCCTTGATGATGTCGCTTTATGTAATGTCTATATTAAAACAGTTCTAAACCTGTCCTGTGCCTGTCCTAAACTGTCTCTCATTTCTTAATTTGCAACGAATGAATGCAACATGCAATAGTTGTAAGCTATATGTCATTTCTCCCGACCATAACCTCGTCATAACTATGCAGACGAAGGCTGGTGTAACGAGACGCGTTGGGAATTTAAAGTCAACTCAAAAGAAGCGACAGTTGCGAAACGAGAAAGCAGAAATAAAATTTCCAGTTTTTATGACGAGCGGCTAGAATTTGATGTTAACATTCTGCCTGCGAAATGGGTGTTGTACAATAATTTGTCGTATTATTCATCCATGATTCCGTACTTTGTACCTACAATGTTATAACCTGGTAAATGATACTTTCCCCTATTAGTTATTCACAAGGGAACGGGTTTCAATTATTTTGTCCCAGTCTCGGTCGAAGCATGGCTGTTTTTTCACGTTATCATAAGTAACCTATTTATTTAAAATTACAGATTTTGCTACTCTAAAACACCATTAGGAAAGATGGTACAAATTTTAATTGGGAAAGTTTGGGAACTAACTGAAGGGGTAACAAAATAATTAATTAGATTTTGTTAGACAGGATGATATGTTCAAGAACAGGAACACACCTTGTCGCAAATGTAATTAAAATTAATTTTCGTTTGCTATTAAGGTGCGTATTGACTTGAGCATTTTTAGTCCGAACGAACCAAACGAGCCGAGAGTGCACACCTGAGTTGCGCTAATCAGTACGTTTCTCCGAGCCGAACTGAACGCGCCAAACTTTATCGGTGGCTTGTCGGTAAATCACGATTGCTCAAAAGGATTTAATTGTTCGTTGGTGCATAGTGAGGACGGATGTTTGTAGCGTTCGGAGCGTTCCCGCGCAATTGGATAATTTGGTAAATTACCAAAACTTCAAACAGATAGAGTGGACCCGAGAAAAATGTTCGCAACTCATTGACGAGTATGAAAGGCATTCTGTACTATGGAATTCAAAGCAATGTTTAGCAATTCTAGGACATAAGACATATTAATCGTTCAAAATCTTCTGCAGTCATACGCGTGAAATTTTTCAAATGTACACTGTCCATACCTCTCAGCAATGCCGTATTTTCACGTTGCAAAAAGAGACGCCACGCCCACATTTGTTTTGATTTTTTGTTCTTCTTATTTAAGGAATTTATGAGAAAAAAAGCACCACTAATATATCGTCCACGTCCATGTTTTAAACTCGACGAACATACGATCACTGATGAAACTGTCGGGAACACAGCGAATACAGCAAGCACTTCGAATATCCCGAGCTTCTGTTCAAAAATGTTTGTTCCGTTTGTTCGTGCGCGCTTAGCGTTTAGTTCGTTCGAACTAAAATGCTCAAGTCAATATCCACCTTTACACTAAGATTCGGAAATAAATGAGAAAGGTACCTACGATCCTTGTTCATATATATATATATATATAGATGTGTAGATGAGAGGTGAGACACACTGTATATGAAGAAAAAGTGATGAAATCTATTCTCCGAAATAGCCAAATCCAGAACGTTTCTTAAATTTTCCTTTTTATATTACCTACAAACATTATAAAAATGGAAGTCATTTATAAATAATAGATAGAACACCTTATACTCCTTTTAGGTGTTTTGTTCACGCTGTGCATAATTCGCGATTGTGATTAATTATAACTAAGCGTTTAATGGCGATTTGAATATAACAGTAATCAGCAGCTGTACACATTAATTTTCCCCGCAACCTATGCCAATGCAGGTTTATTTTCCCAACATACTCACAAGCCGTGCAACATCCATCTTCAATTTCGTCACCTCCAAGTCGTGATAATGTTACAACTAATTGTTTTCTGAGGCTCAGTAACTTGTAGTTGGCCTGGAAATTGCGTAACGATCCGTTAATCCTATCAATACAGGGTAGGACAAAAAAGTACCGGTGGAAATCCTGGTACTCTTTCTTGGATGTCTTTCAAACCAAATTGTATTAATAATTTGCCACTATATGGGGGGGGATGTTCGCTTTACATTGTCCCCCCCTTAGGGGTCAGGTGTCACTAATTTCAATCTGTTTTAAAAAAGTCATCGAGACGATTTGATTTTCTTAGATCATTGGTTTTGTTTTTTGTTATTGCACGGATGAGTTAATGATGATGGATGATGTGATGTATGGTCTAGCTGCCTTCAGAGCCAAAGGTATTCATCGTTCTCTATGATTGGGTACTCCATTTATTAATATGTGGTTTCAAACATTCTATTTTCTACAATTGTAAAGTGGCTCATCCTTTCAACTATAGATCGGTGCATAATAGAATAATTATTTTTGTGTTAGGAGATTGTTCTTACAAGGAATCGTAAACATGTTTCAAACTACTACCTAGCTTGTCCAATACTAATTTAAACTTGAATTTGTAATTTTAGTTAGAATAGCAAATCAAGTGTATGGCTAGTTTCATATTTGTTTGTTGTATTTACCTAATGATAACCTCATATTTGGTTTCATAAACTTTTTATCTATGTATGTTAATTAATTTTATTTTGCCTTCAAATTTCTCAGAAGTAAGGTATAATTAAAGTGAAATTTGAAATTTAATATTACTGATTTTAAGTGATGAAATGTGGTTATTGTTTTATCAATCTAGTGCATTTTACGTTTAAATCTTATGTAAATTTATTGTATCTGATAGAAGTGTTATATATTAAAAAAATAAAGACAAATATTATTAGTAACTGAAGTGATTACGTTAGCTTGAAGTAATTGAATTTTTATATCCATCAAACTGTTTTGATACTTGGTAAACTATCGGATAACTTTGTTTTAATAGTCTACTAATACATGGATGCTAATAATTATTCTGTCAGGAAATTTTGTTAGAATGCTCAGTAACATTCTGCGCAGAATTCTGTCAGCGACTGTTTCTTAACTGCTATGTGAACAAACATTGTTTTTTGATTCTTTGCTTTTGCAGATGGTAAAATATTTTAACTATATATACAGTTTTTCAGTATCTCAGCAGGTCTCAGCACAACTTTCCAGGGAGTAAAGATATTCTATTGCTGACAGGATTTGATTCTCAATTAGGGCAGTCTTAGCGAATGGTTGTGGTGTTGCTTACTACTCTCTCTTCTCTCTCTCTCTCTCCCCCCTCTCCTCATCATCCTGCATTTAGGTACTCTTTTCTTGACATCCTGACAAACTTGATTATAGTACCTACATACGAGGCGGTGTTCAAATATAAATCGGAATTTGGTTGTAATATTTCATTTAACAGCAATAAGTATATGATTTTTACACGATTTCTCCACGTATTCACCCGCTCTAAGTCTATGCACTTTTGCCATCGTTGTGGGAGCTTCATAATGTGACTTTCACATAATCTTTTGGTTGGGCGCGAAGCCACTCATGCACAAACTCGACAACATCATCATTGACTTGAAATTTTGAGCCATCCAGTACCTCTTTCAGCGGTCCGAAGAGATGGAATTCACATGATAAAACCGGACTGTAAGGTGGATGTGGAAGAACCTCCCAATACCTTTTTTCGAGAACATTTTTTGTAGTCGTACAGCGAAATGCCACTCTTGATTGAAGAGTTTCTCCTTTTTGAACGAAATACAGGCTTAACTTTTTGAGTAAGCAAGTCACAATAATAAGGGGCATCAACGGTACGTCGTTCGACGTACACTGGTCGAGTGGGGCCACTCTAGACTTGATTTTTTTGATTCTGGCGTAAAATTGTGAACCCAGGTTTCGTCGCAGATGAGTAAAGAATTTAAAAATGCATCACCTTCATCTTGATATCGCCCGAGAAGCTCAGTAGAGACTTTAACACGTCGCAATTTTTGTTCCATAGTCAGCAACCTGGTGCCCATCTTGCGTAAACTTATTTTCGGTAATGCAGATGGTTACGGATAATTTCCTCGACGGTACCAAAACAATAATTTGTAATGTTTGTGACATTTAAGCACAGAAATTTTTCTATTGGCAAGAATAAGGTCGTTTCGAATTCGAAAGAATAAATTCGCTGGAGAGAAGCTAATTTGTAATAGACTGTATACACTTATGTCGAAATTTGCGAATACCTACATAGTTGAATTTTAAAAGGAATTTGAATATAGTTAGCTTTGTTTGTTTTAAATATTAGCATATTTACAAATGTTTATTATAGTCATGGACAAGAATAAAACTTACATCTTAAATATATGCATTATTCGTACTTTTAAAGTAGTTAAAATTGGCATTTTCATGTTTGGTCAAAGCATATGGCATTGACGATAGCCTTCAATTAATGTTAAGCTTTTAAAAATTACTGTTCCTCATAAAGTAACCCAGTTTCCTTTATGTGTGTGAGTCTAAGACTTTAATATCCAAACTTGTGTAACATTTTTCAGTTTTATTATATTTTCTGTCAAAAATGTTTCGTCAATTAAATAAAGGGTAGACTTTAACACCAGCAAAATCTGGAGAAGGGGCCGGCCGTATAGCAAGTAGTCAACACCTTGGTGACTTTTAAAAAATAGTGATTTTATAGATAGATAGATAGATAGATTTTATGGGCCACAAATAATACAGTTGTACATATGGCAAGTCAGAATAGGTAACATGAATAAATAAGTATTAAAAATTATATAATCAATAATAAAACACATATATACACACACATACATGCAATATATACACACATATACACATACACATTTTAAACAAAGTTCATTAAACATTAAAATACACAATTTTATAAAATTTTTAAACAACAAGAAAGAAACACAATTTATACAGTAAGGTACCCAAAAACGAATACTATCTGCAAATAAATTTCTCAACACTGTAATAGGCTTTTTGAAGAAGAAGAAGATGTCTTATTGCTTTTTTAAAACTGTTATAACTACTTATATTCCTGCGGCAAAGAATTGTATAATGTAACAAAGCTATAGTGAGGGGATTTTTCAAAGATTGATGTTTTGTGCTTTAGTATTAAAAGTTCATGTCCATATCTTGTATGATGTTCATGTATGTCGCCAACTTGACCAAAATTTTGTATATGTCTTTTAGTGAAAGTAAGACACTTTAATATAAATATGCAGGGAAGTGTCAAAATTTTTTGTTGTACAAAAATAACTACAAGATTCCGACCATTGCAAGTTAAAAATCAACCTCAAAATTCTCTTTTGAGCAACGAAAACTCTATTGGCATCAGTGGCCCGTCCCCATGTGACTATATTAAAGGAAATATGACTATACACTAGTGCATAGTAGACATTCAAGATACCGTTTAGATCCATACTCGATTTAATTTGAAGTAGTGCAAAGTACGCTTTGTTCAGTTTATTCAAAAACATTAAAAGTGTTCGGTAGTTCCCTCCTAATATGGAAATTTAAGTATATTGTTTTGGTTTCATTTAATATGACCTTATTTCTTTGGCAATACGAACTGTATTCCTCGAATATTATTTTAGCCCTAGCTTGCAATTCCTCTGGGGTATCTGTTGACACAGTGATAGAGACATCATCCGCAAACATAGTAACCCTTCCAGTGCTAATAAAACTTGGTAGATCATTCATAAAAAGTAAAAAAAAATTAGTGGTCCCATCACGGATCCCTGCGGTACCCCGAGAGAAACATCAGTCGCGTTTGATTTTTTGCTTTTCAATTTTCAATATACAGTAGAATATATCTAAATTATTGGTGATTTTTTATCTATAGCTGTTAGTGAAATAGGGACTTACTGTTTGCACATTTCTGTGGATTTGGCAGTGACAGGAACCTTCCCGGCCTGTTGGAGACTGGCCTAATTTGGTTGATTGCAGGATCGGCCACTACGCACGCGCAGGCACACGCGGCCAGTATAAAACAGGCGAATTTCATCTGAAAAGGAAAGAAAATTATGAAAAATAAAATTAACAAACATCAGAGAAGAAATACTACTAAAAAGATAAGCTCGTGTTTTCTTTTATGCAAATCAAACAGTCCATTAGTGCTCGACAATTTTTTTCTGTGTAAATTTTGTTTTCAAAATACAAAGATATAATTAGAGTTCGACATGCGTAATTAGGGCGTAGAGGTGGGCAGCCCGTGTTTGGTCGGGTTTGTAAGATGACTGTTGGGCTGGTCTCTTTGTTGCTTCCTCATAACGCAAGACATTGAAAGTCAAATACATACAAGAAATCGATGCTGACGACAGCTGCCGTTCTGGGTTTTTAATTTTTAAGTCCAGTATGGTCGTGGTTGGCAGTTTGGATTATTTTGTAGAAATATATTCTGGCCATTCCCTCAAAGCTGTCGATTGTATTGTCGTATACATAGAGTAAAAGAAAAAACTGAGAATAATGTACTTCAGCGGAAAAAAATTGTCGATAACTACGAGTAGACGACACTACAGATAGGAAAAACAATAAAATAGGGCAGGTTTGAGCGCGTATTCTAACATTTCATTTCTCATTCCCATCCGGCTTCAAAAACCGACTGACCACAAAACCCTGCACTCCCTTCGCCGTGCGCTTCGCACCTGTTTTGTATTTCTGGAAAAAAATTCGTTTCAATCATATACAAATTATGCTAACCCAGAAGGCTAAACGCATTCCGAGAAAAGTACCATGTTTTCGTGTTTGATAGGAAACTTTGTTGGTTTTTGTGTTTCCAATCTCTTAATATTTTTCGATTGCTTGTTCTCTCATACTCCCAGAGTATTATTTTCTTTAAGACTATGATGAATTGTTTTAAAACGTGACAGAGATACTCTCGGAGCGCTCTCAGATTGACAAAGAGCCAAGCTCCGAAAACGGTATAAAGATACGTTCAGTACGAAGCTTGGATGATAGATCATAGATGATAGATGAATGATGATAAAATAATAGTGAAAAATATAAGCGCTGATAGGCGTTCACAACGGAGATGTGAATACACGCTTTTAGCAGCGAGTACATTTCAAAATGTCCAGCGAAGAAGATTACTTTTGTTCGGCAGGAACGAAATATTACATTTTCACCAAAAGAAAACAAAAATTAAGAAAGTACCATGTGCATCCCATAAACAGGGAAAGGCACCAGCTGGGAGAATTTCACCATTTATATTCGCAACTACGGAAATATTCCCAGGGGTTTTACGCATATTTCAGATACAGCAAAATTTGTTAGATTCATTTAAAAATTATGTTTGTAGAAATTGCTTACAATATTGTTAAAATGATAAAAATAAATTAAAATGAATACTATAGCAACTCATCATAGATCCGATGAACGGGAACCACTAGTTGAAGTGAACGCCCGGTTTTCCTAATACTAAGTATTTTACTTTTGCTAAAGTCTCTAATGTATTTTACGTTAATATACTCAATATTGGATTAATTCGTTTGTTATTTGGGACCTACACACATCTCTTTCACAATATATAATAAATTGTATTTGATTTAAAAATAAAATATTACTTTTACTTGTAGCATTCATATTTTTTCCTATTTCTTCCCACTGTTTCTCCAAAATAAATCTATTGTGGTGATCAGAGTGGGCCTGATTCCACAACGATTCTCTAATAAACACTTTTCTAATTAATTTTTCGGCATCCATACTCCTACTTCAGCTCCCAGAAGAATTGAACTTACTCTTCCGCAAAATATAATCGAGTATAAACCACTCGTGTATCATGTATTCCCTGCTAGTATCACATCTCCGTACTGAACGGCTGCATTGAAATACATTGTACATTTTAGGTTTGTTCCTGCAGGAGTCCAAAACTGTCAGTAACTGTCAGAAGCATGCGCACTAGCGTTCCAACAAGAGTCGAACGACAGTCCAGGATTCATTGTCCTCTGTTCCAGCTTGAATCAGGGCAGTTTGCTGATAGTTTGAAAAGTTCACTGATTCTTCGGAAACTCATAGTCCGGTGCATGCGCAATGCGCATTAACCAAAACCATTTACCAACTTTAACCTCAATTATTGTACGCTGCCTATTATTAATTTTATAACTTAACAAACAATAATTATTTGTCAGAAATGGATCATATTTCAACAGAAAGTGATATTTCTTCGACATCGAGATCTGGTAATAGTTCTGAGGAAGAATTTGAAATAATTTGAATCGGACTTTGAAGAATTGCTTGAAGATAGAGTTCGGCCCAAAAACGATGACTATTATGAGCTAACCATACCAAGATATGAAATGAAATTCATGGAACACTTTAGACTCGGTCGTCATGCGAGTTCTGCAATAGCCGAGCAATGAAAAAAATTATTAGGATATTGTTTATTGTTCTCTTGTTCTTCTGCTATTAAGTTCTCTAAAAATCCGGTGTTCCAGCAAAAATCAGAAACTAATCTAAGATCAGACATGCGCATTAAATAACAATCCCTGACTGTCAGGGATTTATCAGAGATTCTATGCAGGAACAAACCTTTAATCAGCGCTGGTAAAAGTTACTCTATCATCCAGTGTATGATCTATCATCCAAGCTCCGTACTGAACGTACCTTAAGTATCTAATTCTAGCTGTAAATTTGTAAATTAATACCAACTACAAATATTGTTTTATCCGCAATAGGCAATAGGTCAGAATAGAGAATTCTCTACGCCAAACATTATTAGTGTGATATTAATTTAAGGTTATCCTAATTATTATCCGATAATTAATAAGTAGGAAACTAATGGCAAGCCATAAAAAATACTTGTTCAATTAAGGTTATTTATAGACGTTCGGGAGACCTTCATCTGGCGGAATAACAAGTAGATGGTGCCGTCGAAAACGACATGTGACTTAATATTTATATATCGAATTTGAATAGAGGTGTGCAAATTTTAGGATTTAGGTATACGGGGTGTCCACGGGACACGGGACACGCGACTGTTCGTGGTGGGTCAAATATACAATCTCTCCACTGATATTTCAGGAACGGTATGATATACAGTAAAATCTGTTAGATTAGGGGTGAAATTTGTATGCCTTTATGCCCAAGAATATGGTGCAAAAACTTTTGTATTCAATAAAGACATTTTTTAAACTTTGTTTAAAAATATTTCAATTTTAATTGTCGAATATGTATCTGATATTTTTTAAATTATTTTTTACAGTTTGTTAATTTGGATTCTAGTGATAAATACCGCTTGAAGAGATGTTTATATAAAACATTGAAAATAGAATAAACATAAGAGAACATTCAAAATTTTATATAAATTTTTGTCAAAATAGTTAAAAAACAAACGAATTTAATTTGGATTTTCTTGCGGCATATTTTGACTCAATTTTCCAAGATCCTAATCATCAGGATCGAATTTAACTTATCATCACGTATCTCACAAAACAATGGTAATTTAAACATAATGTATATTGATTATCCTTCAAGTTAATCTTTTTATATTAAGCAGATTTTATTATGAGAAAAAGTAAACTTGATAGTGTAAAGCTGGTTTTACACTTTTGCTGTAATTAAAGCTAGTAGCTGAATCGTTTTAACTTAATTTCGTTAGTTGTTTATCACCTGTTGTAGGGAAGTGTATAGGTATTTCTCTAAAAAGAAAAACCAAAAAACCGTAAAAGTTGTCGACAAAAGAAACTACTGATGTTATGTGCCTTTAAGGTACACCTCTGTTTGTCCAGCAATCAAACCAGAATATATATACCGAGTACTCGGTAAAAGTGTCATTTATTTCTATACATTAGAATTTATTGCTATTTTTAGTTGAAAATGAGACGAGTCTAAAATTTGTAAAGGAGTAAGTATAGAACTAACAAGAAATAAATTCGTTGCCAATTTCAAAAGCCAATAATTCATCACATCATGAATTAAACTAACTACTTGCTTTAGTAAAAAACTTTAGCTACTGTAGGTATACGTGTAAAGCCTACTTAAAGTAAGATATATAGAATACTCGTATTTAGCCAAATCACAATTTGATCAAGTGTGATAATCGGCCGAAAGGATTTTGGACTAAAAAGGTAGATTTACGAAACGTCTATCTTTATTAAATCGATAGACAATTATTTTGAATCGTGTTTGGAAACGAGATAGATCAATTGCCCTATTGTGCAGGTACAGTACATAAAATGGTTAAAATCCCTAGGCTAATCTATGAATTTGCATTTGGAACACCTGTGAAAATTTATTTTACATGTTTTATTATGATTTATAAAGTCGAATCATCATTCATATTTATATGATAAATACCCTAATCGTTTCGGCAAAGTTAATTGATTATGATTATTCACTGTGGAATTTTAGGATTTATTTTTATTTTTTGCAAACGTCTTACGCTTATTTGCTTTAATACTATCACCAAAGACAGAGGCCATGTTTAAAATTCTGCGATTTTAGTTCCTTGTGATGTAGCACACACACAGGTATGTAAATCATGCCGTTTTTAATTTATTAATTTGACATTTTTATTAAACTGTATAGTTACAAGTGGAAAATGGTTTTTCCTCATCTGTAGCATCTTCATGGATAATATTATCTTCTTATAATCTCAGTAGATCATTCTAAATATAAGCGAGACATTTCAGGGGTGGTTATTTGGCCGGCCCTTTGGGGGTATAACTCGGACGGGGCGGTTTAAGGTATAAGTTTATATAGAAAACTCAATTTTAGTCAAATTTTAGTCCCCTTAATTTTAGTCAAAGAGCTACCACCTGAAATGTTTCACAAATATTTAGAAACTGTATGTATATTTTTTTTATAATCATCTTTTGAAATCATCAAAGATCAAGTTTTAGATCTACAATTTTAACTTCTAAAAATTACAAAATAGAGTTGTTTTGTGTTTTGTACTTTTTACAGTAGCTCTAAGCATACTCACTGGTGTTGTCATTTTCTCAAATGGATAAATGTGACCTTTCAATATGCGTATGCTGTAGATGTCTATTTTATTAATATAAGATTAGATCTTGATTTTAGACATTCTTCGGTAATTGTGTAGTCTCCCAAAACAAGACTGGATGCTTTGTCCTTGTTAACAAACGCTGAGAAGTTTTTTGTGGCAATTGAAAGCAGCCGGCCAAGCGATGACCCGGCCATGATAAGATTGGAAAGTCCTGCATCGTTACATCGTGAATTAAAACACTTTTAAGATGCCCGAGCACAAACGATTATTACCCAATGCTTGAACGACCTTACGATTGCATCGGCGTGTGATCGGGAGGAAAAACAAAAAAAAAATCTGCGTGGGAACTTTTCCACGCTGGCGCCTCGGAGTGTCGTAATAATTCCTCGATTTATAATGGACTGATGTGGGTAACTCGGTAAATATTTCATTCTTTCATGGCATTGCAATCGGGGCCACAGCAGGACGATTTGAGAGAGGGAAGACGATATTAGTTTTTAGTATGTACAATAATAGTTCCTTTTATGTAAAGAACAGAAGGCGCTCGAGAAAGGATATATTTTTGTATGCAGAGATTAAAATACTAGTTATTTACGAAACAAATGCAAAAGGGTAATGAAAAGATAGATATAAAATTATTTTTGCTCGTATTGCAAAGCAGGTACACTTTTTACTGTGATCGTGGCTACGATCAAAGCAATTTGATATTGTTAAAATCTGCAACTTATTTCACAATAGTATACGAAAACTCTATATACTAACCAAACAGTTGCTAAAATACCGGGTGATTCACTGAAACCGTTCTTAAAAGTTGCGCAATTTCATGCCATTTAAAAATATGAAAATTAATTGGTGACATATCACACCATTCCTGAAATATTCTGAAAAAACTGAAAACTTGGGTTTTCTTATTTCTTCCATATATTTTTTATTACTGAAACAAATGGATTGAAATTTGGAATGTTTACAAAAATTGATTGATGAATTGGAAGTTTCAAAAATTTTTCAGGCCACTAGATCCTCATGTTTTCATAAACAACTTTCAATTTTGTTATGGGCGCCATATTAAATTTGACACCATTGGATAGAGAATAAAATACGATTTCAACGATGTGCCACACTTGGGCCATTCGACTTTATGATAATCAAATCGCATGAACATACGCAGCTTTTTTGTAATTTAAGAAACCCTGTATCTCCTCTGGTTCACGATATCTCAAGGTGTACACCTTGAAAGTGACCACCCTGTATACCTATTAGCTACATGAAGCTTCTGTTGGCGATTCAAATTACCGATGAGGGCGCTGCAAATTGTAAACAAATATGGAGGAAGACGAGTAAAAATTTTGCATTTCATATCTCATCATCTAGCAATTTAGCATTCATCCGCCATAAATATAGTGACCATGTGCTAGTTAGGGTGAAATAAAGGATAAAAAGAGTGGTAAAAGCAGTCAAACGTCTCATAAGTGTTTCATTGCTAATTATATGAACTTTTTGGGTTGAAACAGGTACCCTAGTTTTTGTTTATTTACATTTTGGACTAAAATAAGTGTGATAAACTGTATGGTGATACCATATTAGCGCTTGTTTTTGGTTAAATAATGTTCAAATTAAAATATATTCTGCTTTTATAAGACAAATAATAGAAAAGTATAGACTAACTGCAACAATGTGGTTATGTTGTGTAAATAAATATTCCCTCTTATTAAATTGTTACATGCCTTTTGGAGAAATGATTGAAACACAGTTTCTTATACTAGGGCCAAACTTCTACCTATCTTCAATCTTAAACACTTCTATTGACACATTTTGTGGAATGACACCTATAAACACGGCAGTTTGTGTTGTGCTGATTTCTTTTGAATGTCATTTTTAAATGTAAAAATAAAGACCTACAAATACTAACCATGTCGTGTTTAACTTTGTAATACCAAAAAATCACAAGCAGCACTAAATTATTACGTTAAACAAACCCAAATATCTTTTATTTATTATTATATCAGCAATAAGCCTCCAACAATTACCTTTTAAGTAGGTTCAAATATTTTCATGCAGAGGGCGTATTAATAAATACACCTCCCTCTCTATACTTTGTGTATATGTGAGGGATTTCCTCAGGAACGTGTATCTAAATTCACTACAAAATTTGGTGTCGATCAGTTTACTGCTAGTATTTTTTCTTTAAATGGTGACTGGTGACTGGTCTTATTATTAGCTACTGCAACTGCATTTTTTTGTATCTAACTTGTCGAGAAATTTAAATTATCGATTTCATAACTTGAAAGATTTTTTAATTTATTACAATATTTGAATGCTTGCGTTTAAAACAATTACTTTTTAACACCTGCACCCTGCACCTGTATAGGAATGACACAAGCAAATTCCTTTTAATGGAGCCGGAAAAAATTACCCCACTCTTAGTTGTTAAGAAGAAAGCAAAGCTCGATTGCATAACGCCAATAACACGAATAACATACCGATATTTTTTAAGGAGAAAGTAGAATGAAAAGTAGATCACAGGCTTAAATTCAGTTGGTCCGATATAAAATTTTTCTCTTATGTCACGATGCCTGGCAAGAGCAAGGCTATAATATATTTATCTGGTTACATAAGAATTTGTTTATAAACGGTGACCGGAATATCAATCTTTATAAAGCGAGGACTGCATGCATAATTACTATAAAAGTTAATTTAATTTAAATTTTATAACTTAATCAGTGGCGTATATAGGTAGAGCCCCTGTCCGAAATGTATTAAGGTGCGTCCAAACTTGAACATTTTAGCCCGAACGAACTGAACGCGCAGGAACAAGCAGAACAAATAGTCCGAACAAATGTTCGGAAAGGTCGTTACGTTCGTGCGAATATAAATATTAATAGAACATTTTATTAATATTTATATTCCAGTTGCTTCAAGTGGTTCTAGTGCCTAGTTATGATATTTGCTCTTATTGATTATTTTTTCTGCAAAAAGAAGAATCGGAACTACTGGCAAAAGTAAAAAATAGATCGTAAATAGAAAAAAAATGGAAGAATAGATAGAAAAATAGAAAAAAAATAAAGGATAGAAATTTCAAGATAAAAAACATGAAAACGTGAAATAATAATAATAATATCTCTACCCCTCATTCTAATCACAAGGATTAGCCCGAAAGTCTGATACTAGTGTGGGAGAGGAGGCGGCATATTACTATTTCGCGGGCCGCATTTGCGCCTCAGGAACGACTTACGTTGGTAGGCCCTAACCACCATTCAGTGCTGGAATGAGGGAAACCCGGAAAACCTCATTAGTTAGGGGGACAGTCAAACATCAACTGATTTTAATCTCTCACATTAACACCAAGTTGACATTCTTCCCATCCTAGACCATCGCCAGGATGGTTGCCAAGCCATCCCTGCGAATAAGCCTTGATCTACGAGTAAACAATTTAATGAAAAATTATTGGTGGAATGGGAATTAGAACCCACGACCTCTGGGTTGAGCGATCGAGACGCTAAGCCCTGAGCCACCGGCTCGGTAAATGGTCAAAAATAATAAAAAACTGCGAAGCCAATGGGTATGAAGATTGTTTCGACATCGTATCGATAATTTGTTATTACGGGAAATGGACCACATTAACTTCAAGAATTTTACTAGAAAGACTTCTGAAGATTTTGAGTAGTTAATAAAATTAATTGGACCTATAATTCAAAAGAAGAGCACAAAGTTACGCAACGCGATACCGAAGCCATATACGAAGTATTGTGTACAGGGTGATTCACCATAGTTTAACCTCCCTGTTAACTTTTTTGTTTACAGAATTATAAAAAAATGTGAAATATAAAAGTTGTAGGATTTTTTATGAATATGAATGAAATGAGGAAATGCATTAGCTTAAGTCTAACATATCAAAAACAAATATTGTCTTTATTAATGTAACGTAGGTTTCAAGTTTGGCATATAAGATGGATATTTTAGTTATTATAAAAGAATCGGCACTAGAGTATCGACAACCGGTTTCAAAGTCACTTACTCAAAAAATTAAAGCGTTTGCTGGCTTTTGTGGCTTCTTCTTCCGGTTTTTTTTTCAAAATAAATGTTAAGCATGACCAATTTATAATAATCTTAGAAGGTAACAAAATGTTCTTATAAACATAAGCGTATAATTATTAATTTTCAAGATATATAAGTTGTTGAAGGTTCATGAAAGTTAAAATCGCTGCTTTCTCAAAGTATTTAATATGTCCAGAATCTTTTCTCGAGTCACTGTTAACCTTTTATAAAGTATGGCAAAATGTCTATTTTTTTATTAGTACAAAGTCTGGCTCTTGAAATATGCAAATCTCGTACTTTATGTTGAGTACAATAAAACATTCTAATGTGTATTTTTAGTTTTCTTAATTATTTTCTCCTCTTAAATAATACCCGCCTATGGCGCTGTGCACTGTCCCAGGAACAACTGGACATGACTATAAACAAACATATTATATGTCGATAAATATGATATCTACACATAATTATTCGAAGGTCTAAAATTCCTTATTAGTCGTAAGAATTATTTTTGTTTTGTCTTGTTTTGTTTTATTTTTTAGTTATATAGTCAATATTTGATAAATTGTTTTCTTACATGGGCCCCCTCCGAAACGAATTTATATCTACGCCACTAAAAAGGCAAAGAAAAATGTCATGACAAACAAAAGCCAATTAGGCTACCAAGGGGCACTAAATTTGGACATTTATCGAGTCTTTTAGTAATTAATTATTGGCAATATAGGTATTTTTAAAAACATTAATTTGAGGGGTCTGGGACTTAATAGTAATACCATGCGTGAGTGTTTTTACCATTAAAATTAGGACACAAAGTTAGAACACTACTTGACTAATTTGACCTGGCTTGTAGCTCCAATAATAGAGGTTGAACATATAATTTGATGCAGCTTGTATAAATACTGTCACAACCACTCAGTGTGTTAAAAGATTAATATACCAATTAGGGGAAATTCGTGATAAAACATACTATTTCTATTAAAACTAAAGTTAAAATTTTATATAACTCATGCTATTTACATATTCTATAAATTGTAATTAAGTAATTTTTTAATCTCGGCTGTTGTACACTTTAAAGCAATCGTTACGCCATCTGTCGATGAAAATCTATAGTACATAGTGCTGTGCCTACTTAAATATAATGCAGATTTGTCTTCCAAAATAACCCTGAAGACAAGACAAAGGAAACTAAGAAGAAGTGTTTTGACAAGCTCTTTTTATGGTCCGTCTTTATATTATGTTATGGCGTTGAGTGACCAAAAACTTAAACGGTTATAGATCATTCTGATAATTTGCTAAATTTGGTTATTGATAATGATAATTTCAAAACCTTATTATGTCACTGTTAGCATCACAACATATGAAGTCGTCAGGTATTGCATCTTATAGCATATACCAGCACATCGACATAAAAACAGTTAACGACTGGTAAATACATAATAAGTACCTACTCTTCTGTATCCACCTGTTCAGTGTTCAATTGACCCTCTAACCTTTACAAAACCCATTTGTTGGGTCTGAAATATGAAATCTTGAAGTTCATTGGTTACATTATTTCAATTAAGCCTCGCTGTGTTGCAATAGTTGATCTTTCATGAGAAGTACGAATATAAAGAACGTTTTTGAAGAAGGCGCTTTCGAAATACCAACAACATCGAGGTAAACGAAAAATTCAGCGTTTTAGTATTATATGCATGTATAAGAATTTCTATAAATATGGTAATAATGATACAACTGGCTGTCAACTATTTTCCAGTCAGCTTCCTACGTAAAACGATTTTTTTGGTTATAAAAAATATTTGTTGGTTCATTTCGATCCATACCCGACAGTAAAAAGGATACCAAGTAATTCAAAACACGATTAATTTCTTAATTTGAATTTACATTTCATAGACTTATTAACTATGGGTCTACCAAGGACCACTTCATAGTCCTTCTTCGAAGTATTTCTTAAAGACAGAGAATGTGACACAAATTGTGTTTGTCCAATTACAATTACAATTCGTTATATTACAGAGATATCTAAAAGACTTAAAAAACTTGCTAATAATTTTAACATAGGAACGATATTTAAAACGAAAAACGCTTTAAGATCAATACTTACAAAAACAAAACCAATGGGGTGTTTTCCTATTTTTTTTTACATCGGCAATGGAAAATAGTTGGAAAAAGAAGAGATACGTCTTTCTGGAATTTTAATATTGGGTTCATTTAAGTCCATAAATTATTTTTTTATTGTCCGCGATATCTATGTGACGTCACTAACCGAAAATTCAAAATTTGCGCCATTTTTTAGTGATTTCTAGGATATTTTCATTTGTGTGGTTGGTGTCATTGCGTGACAACTTTACTTTTGTTTATGTTTGAATTGTTTGGTTAGGGTAAACATATGAGTCATTGTTTTTAGTTTATATTTTTACCTGTGAATTGTTGTCTCTGCCTGTGACTGATTACAAGTGTTTCTATTAGTAATAGAAAAACATCGTAATTTGTAAAGGTAATTTTTGAATATATTTAATCGACTTTGCAGTAATACTGTTAAGTTAAATACTAACCTCACATTTTTCCTCCCTTTTATTTCTGAAAGGATCTATAGGATCTTTGTCATAAAAGGATCTATAACCGGTAAATTTTCGGACTTAGCCTCTACAAAACGTTGCTCCATGTTTAATAAAAGTTTACTTCACAAGAAAACAACAATACAACACGTCAAGTTGTCAAGCCAAACACAAATAGGAAATTTCAAATGTCAGATGTCGTCGTTACAAACTGAATCTAACCACATATTATCAGTGTGGCCTCTTTATAGATACATATTCCCTAGTTTTCGCTTAGTTACGTCACGAATATAGAATAAAATTTCAAAATTGAATTAAAAATTTTCTAGCGATTCAATCTTAATAATTTTTATCCTAATAAATATAAAAAATATATATTTTATAAAAATACAGGTTTCCACTTTCATTTCGATTGAAGGAAAATACCCGATTATCTAATAATATTAAATTTCAAAAAATTGTATTTACCAGATTCCTTGTGAATGTGATAAACTTAATGGTGATAACTGTATCTCATCAGAAACAATATTAGTAGTGGTGCCGTAGTGCCCTCTTTGGGTCTTTGGTTCATCGAGTCGACTACCTATGGCACTCTGATGAGCGCAAAATAAGCTCGAAACCGGTCAGTGTCTGATAATAGGTCTCGATGAACGATGTCGCGACTCCTATGGAGATGCCGATGTAATGCAATGCCAGTCGGGGCACATTACTCGTGGAATAGCTGTTTTCGGCATATAAACAATATCGTTGGATCGAACGTGGATTCCTCTGCCCAAGAAGGATATTACCAGTGGAAAATTAATAATAACATAGTGATCAATGCATGTGATGACATTTTGAATTAAAAATGTCATTCTGACAATGTTTTATCATACAAACTTCCCTTCTACTGACGATGAGTCGAGGATAGATTTGAAACGTTTAAAAATGTTATTTACGTTTTTTATTTCTTTTAAATTTTATTAGAATTATTTTATTTATACATAATACAAAATATGATTTGTAATATAATACAATTTTCTATAAAACTGAAAAATCACTGATAAAATTTGGTTAATTTATCAAATATTTATTTTATTGTAGGTATAGTTACAGAGAGTTTTTTTGGGACAAACTTTAGAAGTTTTCTATGGTACATTTTGAATATTTAATTTTAATGCTTCTGATTTCCTGTCTTTTATTATTTTACAGATGGTGTAATCCCAAAAAAGACTACGATGTTTGTCCAATTTTAACACTAAATACCTACAATCAAATATTTAATGTGTTTTCAAAAATGTTAAATCCACTCCAAATAAAATAAAAGAAAAACATTGTTTGCGCAATAATTTACTGCTGGACAGAGATCATGTATGTAAACTCGAACAATATTTTATGGGTCACTATTTTACCTGCACACATAAATAAATGTTACCTATTTAAACATTATAATAAGTCAGTCAACTACACTTTCAAGGTGCGTGCAAAGAGAACGTATTCTCTTTCTCTTCAAAATAAAAATTTTTCGAGACGTGTGCTGATAATTTGCGCGCGAGAGTGTGTCCTGAACACTCGAACTCGTAAAAAAGAACAAAGGAGTGAGTAATAAAAACAATCATCACCGGGATGCCTTTACGACAAGTATAACCATACATATTTTTATGGTTTTCTTCCTGGTTTTAAAATAACCACATTGTTATTAACTTGTAATTATTGTTTCTCTGAGCCGTCATACGTTTGTGATAAATGCGATTTTTCTTTCCACCTCCGGCTAATTGGCTAAGTGAAATCGAAAACGTGTTTAATTATGCAGATCGTAACGGTTGGTACACCCAGAAACATTTTTTTCAGAGAAAAATCCATCACTCAAAGATAATTTCTCGAAGATGTGGTGTTTAGATGGAAAATTAAATAATACTCTAAATATAAAAAGTAAATACAGACACTATTTTATTTCATTAAGTTCTAAGGCGAGGTTTCTTTTTCATTGTTGCGCATGCAATGGATTTGCTTAAATAAAACAGTGAACTAATAAGATACTGTATTGTATTATATGATAATAATTGAGGAATGGAGACATTTAGCCTGCCGATCTCACAATTTGAACAGAATATCCGGTAATCCGGTATCTTCGCTTCAAGTTACAACGTCTATTTCGAGGGCCAAGAAAGACAGTCCTAAGTAGATTTTCAGAGACACTGTTTCGTATTTAGAAAAGTTATTTTTATCGTCATGTGATAATCGTGTTTTTATGTTTGGAAACCTGGATAGAAGAGGAATGCAGAATGGAGAGGAAACCTACGATACTAAGAATAGAAAAAAATTACAATGTCCAGTAGAACAACAGAATATAAGTAGACCATTTTCAATTATCTAAAGATCGAGGAAAATGTTTTTGTTTTATCCATGCTCTCTGTAACAGTTAAGTAACAAGACTTTTAAATATTTGTTTTTTTTTTGTGACCTGTTTGCGCGACTAAGGCCAATCACCCACACCAGGAGACGAGCAATCCCCAACCTGGAAATTTTGGCCGAACCTCTTTTTTAGATCATCAATAATATGAATATTGAAAATAATATGAATGCTAAGTCACTACAACGGCTTACTGTAAATACCTGTTTTAAATTTTTTATATATACCAGCTGCTTCTGGACAACTTGACAATACTACAAATAATTTACATTTTATTCTGAGATTTTAAGTTATCTCTGGTCCAAAGAGAAATTCAGTTTTATATAAACTTTTATATAATAGTCGTATTTAAACGATTTAAGGGTTCGTATTTTCTCAGCCTGAAGGCTGTTAGGAAGCCATTTATAATTTTTATGTCACTTTCGCGGAACGGCAGGCTTGATTTATATTGAGCGAAATTTAATTTTTACATATATTATGTTAATGCACATGTAAAGGAATTAAGTTGCGAGATATATGTAAAAATCTCTATTTATTTGCCTAAAAGCCAAATTAGTTAATTGAAAAATATGTTTTACATAAATTTTATCATTTATAAATATAATATATAAATCAGTATTTATATATGTGGATTTCTAAAAAGTATATTTTTTATTAAGACAGATCTGGCAGTAAACAAAAAACTTACTCTGTTATAATATATTCCGGGAGAATCTAAAAAGCTTTACAGAATACTGAATTTCCTGTTACATACAATAGTAGATCTCAAAATGGTTCCCTGAGGAATACATATTCATCTTCATTTATTACTGAACTGAACTGAAAGTTTTGAAGGACAAAATCAGATTTTAATACTAAACATCACTTGAAAAGGTTTTCGTTAGATATAGCCAAAGTTTACAGAATTATGTAAATTACCCCGCTCTCGACCACGAGCCTAAGGTACAAGTGTCTCAGATACCGTTCGGTACTCAGACATACACACAGTGGCTAACGCTCGACTTGTAACGTATTGGGTGAGATTGATATAGAGTGAGAAAAACAAGTGATTATTAATTCATGTTTTATTTTTCTTACATTTTTTTTTAAATACCTGTACCTGTGGTATATTATACTGTGGGTAGTTGTCCCTCGCAGTATATGTATCTAACTATTTTTTAAGAAAATGTATTTTACATCATTCCTGTGAAATTTGTAACAATTTTACTAAATTTTTGTGATTTGATCTTAAACCAATAGAAGATATTTTTATTAGTAAATTTGAGGAATTTGTTTGCCATGGAAAAATTACAAAAACACTAAAAATCATTTCGCAAATATAACTTTTAGTCGTCCATGTAAAAACTTTACATTACATTACAAAACTTTTACTTTACATTAATATTAACCAATCTAAATATAAAAACTGAAAGAGCATCCGATACCAAACTTTCAATATTACTTTTGCTGTCGAACGTAGATAGTGACGGCACGCTTGTGATCTCGAAAGATGAAAGTTCCGACGGAATGTGGAGTAACTTATATATACTTGAAACAAGAATCCAAGCGGTTCATCGGATATAAAATTGATTATATGACATTAAAGGGTCAAAAACATTTGTTTCCTTGTCATTATGTAATCGCACTAAATCACATTAGTGTAAGCTATGCTGAGGTACATCAAAATTGTATATATTTTTTATATTTCTCGCAAATAACGTTGTACCTAGATCCTTTATGACGTGCACCGCTTGGATTCTTGTTTCGAGTTTAGTTATATTCTGTAAACTTTGGTATAACCAAGGGTGGTAATTAGAGTCAATAAACTTAGTCGTCGCGTCGTCACCGTATGTGAGTAAATAATATAACAATAAGTTATAAAATTAATATAAATATAAAAGTTATAAAACTATAAATTAAAAAAACAATTTCCTTGCTATTAAATATGGAGGTGACAGTAGAAGAGGCGTGTCCCTACTATCATATTGGCAACATAATGCTTTTTGCAATCCGTACTCTCGTCTACAATTAACCTTAGTTTTTTATTCGAGATTTAATATTACTTTGAACTCTGTAACGCACAGATGGTAAATACCTTCGCAACGTCTCTTGGCATGGTAATTTCTACGTGGAACTATATATTTTTTCCAGAATCGACGAAAGTGTTCTTTTCCTCTGGTCACTTTTTAAATATTTGTTGGTTTCACTATGGTTAATATGTCACATACACCACGCTCTATTCCAACATAACAAACTTGGTGAGAGAACAATAGTTTATTAAAAGGTAATTTCGACATATTTATATTAACAAACGCTGCACAGATATTCACACTTTACAGCACACAGGTTCGTATCATATAGCATAGGTAACCCGGTTCCCAATTATCAATTATTTGCGACTGATTGACCGCTATCGTTCATTGTCGCTCTCCGATGTACCCCGTTAGGTCTTGCATTTCCCCGCCGCCCACACATGGAATATTACAGAGAATTGCAGGTGCATTAAATTCTTTTATGCATTAACTACTAGGTTCTATTGAGCTGACAACAGCACGCCATTTGGGAAACATTATTTTAAGAATATTTTTTCGTTCGTATTTGAGAAGAAATATATACATTTTTGTTGATATTGGGACATATGATTTATGCAATATAATCTTGAAGATGAAGTGGCAGAGTTTATTGTTTTCTTTATTCATAATTTTGACCTTTACAAGCTATAATTAACCAAATTGAAGTTTTTACGGGTATGCAAAGTAATTTTTTATAATTTAGCTCATTTCAAAGCAGGACAAGGTTGAGTTGGTTATCATAATGTGTTGTTTAGCATTAATGATAGAAGATATTGGCTGCTTCGCTTGAAAAAAAAATTGAGACTTAGAGGTTATACCTATATATAGAAGACCCGAAGAAAAAATATATGGCTTGGTACAAGAAAAAAGACAGAAAATAAAGCTGTCTATATGGATAACATAGATTCAGAATATATTCTCAACAATTTTTTTATGTGTAAACAATTAGGTGTTTAATTTTTAAACAGAAACATCCTAAAACTAACCAATATAAATCATTCAGTTCTGACAATTACGTCGGTTCTTAGAATAACCTAATTATAAATAAGTTCTTGAAAATAACTAATTATATACTCCAAATATAACACAATTGTATATAACAATAGGTATAGGTATACTGTACAGTTTTGGAAGCAAGATATTTCCCTTATTGTATGATATTGAAAGATTTATATTTTAAATAATAATTATTATTTATTTTTGATTATGCTCACCAGTACCGATTTTTGGAACATTTTTCCAATATAATATTTTGCGCATCCGCCAATAAATTATTAGCAGTTATTAAGAAAACAACAATAAACAATCAAATAACTCTTAAATACAATATAAATGTGCCTCAACTAAACAGGTGTATTTAAGCGATAAATGTTTCTACTAAAAGTTTAGTTTTGAAAATGATGAAAAAACTATGTTCTAAAAATGATATGCAAGGTATTTACGTATACATGTTTGTGTGTTTTTTTTAATATCTACATTTCGAAATACTTATGTTTTGTGGAATTCGGTGTAAAACCGACCCTGCATCGGAAACCCGTTTGTATACCAAGAGGCAAGTTAAGGAAACTTGAAAGTGAGAAAGTGAAGAGTATTCTAGATATCTCGTTTTTTAAATTAGGCAGATAGCCGATCTTTCGATTAAGTCTGTATATGAGTAGCCTGTTCAAAATTATTACACTGAACAAGTTCCTATGAGGTTATCAGCATAAATTTAAATTAAATCAGTTTCTCTTTGTAGCATCCATAACAAGATGACGACTTAAAACTATCTGTTCGATACATGGAGAGAAAGAATAATTAAAATGTAGAAATTAATTTCCAACTTATCAAAAATCAATTTTGAATTGTTTTTTGTCTGTCAACCACTATCTGTTCATCTGGCTTGAAACGTATACCTATTTTCTATTATAAGTAAATATTTCTGTGAAGTGAATACAGCGGTATCTAATTATACGGGTATATATAATAAATGTTATATATAATACTATTATTGGTTAATATATAAATTATATATAAGAATTGAACGATATTCAATGTGATGCAAGTTAAATAAAATATATTCAGATACAAATTATAAAAAAAAAAGAATTGGTTCTTTATTAAATGCGAGCAAATGTTATTTCAATGATAGTTACCTAAATGTCAATAGTGGGTAGTCATAGCTTGTATATTATAAGTTTGTTTATATGTAGGTAAGTTGACATTTTTACTATTAAACGTATACTATGTTAAATAAATACAATTTTGGATAATAATACTTGGAAATATTTTACTTTAATAAGATAGTTCATAGCACTAATATAGATAATTTTAAATTATATTTAATTTAATCAAATCAACTAGTAAACTAAATCAAGTAAGAAAATCATCCTGCAAAGTGCAGATTGCCCCCCCGACATCATATTCATCACTTCAGCGACAAAAATATATAAATTTTATTTCACCAGATCAGATTTTTCAATTTTTCCGCACATTGTCACTGGAGATCCCAACGTTCACACAGACAGCGAACCCGCAGAAGGAAACGAAATCATGTTATAAACGAAATATTTTACTTTAATAAGATAATTCATAGGACTCGTATAGATAATTTTAAATTAAATTTAATTAATAAAGAAATATTTTTTATATTTACAATCTATAAATTTCTTTTTATTCTTAATGAAATAGGTATTATTTTTTTGTCAGTAACACAATAATGGTACATTTTATAGTTTCATGTGTGTATCAAATAAGTGTAATTTTTTTTATCATACTTTATTATATTTACTGTTATTAACTAATAGTTTAATTTTTAAATGTTTTATAATAATTCTGAAATTACTCATTAATTTTGCCAGTTTTGTTGTTAAATAAATGGTATAATACTAATTTCTTGAACCAGAAATCTTAATAAAAACAATATAACATTTTCCTTAGTGTAACAAAAATTTTAAAGTTACAACAAATTAAAATTAAAAAATTTCCTTATAAAGTCACAATATCAATTTTAAATTACTAATTTCGGGTCTGTATGAAGTGAGAAAAATGGCGGGAATATTAAAAACCCTACATGAAGGTACAGGGTATTCACTTATATTTTCAACTTAGCCTTTAACTCCTTAATCTTGATTTTACACAAAAACTTTGCTAATACGGATTTTGGGGTGTCTTTTGAAATTTCAGAATATGCTATCAGAAATACAATTGGACATCTGAAACCGAAATTATATATAAGAAACTTTGGTTTTTTAAATAGAACAGTAATAGGTATGTTAATTTTTAAAAACCTGGATAGCCTTCTTTCTGTTTTCAAAAACATATAATTTTAATAAATTATGCCTAAGGGTTTTCGAGATATTTAATATTAAAAAATATTCATCTAGTCTGTATAACTATCAAAGTCTAACTATCGCTTCTATATAACCCCTAACTAATGAAGTTTTTCAGGTTTTCCTCATTCCTGCACTGAATGGTCGTTAGGGCCTATCCGAGGAGGAAATGCGGCCCGCGAAGTAATAATATGCCGCCCCCTCTCCCCCACAAATCGCAGACTTTCAGGCTAATCCTTATGATTAGAATGAGGGGTAAAGATATTATAATTATTATTATTATTATTATCCTTATTATTATTATTTTATATTAATAATCTTATTTAATATTTTTTTGTTTATTGAATAATGATTTGGATGAACATAGGTATAGTCTAATAAATAGAAAAATAAACGTGAAAACAAAAAAATTACAGAAAGTGTTCCATTTTAGTTCAAAATATATGTGAACAGCCGGTCCACTGAAAGGTGGTGAAATGAAACTAAATCAAATAGAAAAATCATCCTGCAAAGTGCATATTGTTCCCCGACACTATATTCATCACTTCAGCGAAGGAAATATATAAATTTTATTTCATCAGATCAGATTTTTCGATTTTTCCGCACATTGTCACTGGAGCTCCCAACGTTCACACAGACAGCGAACCCGCAGAAGGAAAATCCGCATCAATCCCATCATGTTATAAAAACGTTTAACTCACCGCTTGTAATCCAACAAGTGAACTATAGAAAGTAGTATTGCAACACACCCACTCATCCAACAACACACTGTATGTGCTCTCTTACCTTGTGTTTACGGTAACCGAACACGAAATCTCCTAGGCGAGAGTGAGAGTTCCATTTATATGGTAAGAAGTGATGTTACATTTTGGGGGGATCTTCATTCTCGACAAGGTTCGTATCCCCATGGGATGATTCGGCAAATTTTTTCCCAACGTTTGTTTGAATCGTGAGCGAAGGTGTGGCGGCTTTTTATTCGTTTTTTTTGTCAGATAAAAAATTGATAAAATGTAAAAAATAGAGCTAGAAGTATATTTTGCAATGTACAGGGTGAGCTTATTTGGTTGTTTATGAAATATAATGTATTTTCTCCAATGAAATGCCATAATATTTTTCAATTTTAGAAAACTGCACACAATTTGGATTCCAACTACATATACAGGGTGTGGCATTAGTGCGTATTTTTTCCATAGCGTCGTTATCTGTGAAGATAGAAAAAACATTTTGATGTTCGATTTGAAAGTCTCAAAACTTAACGCGTACTACCCTCAGATTAACCATATAAAAGATAAATAACAGCGAGAGAAAAACGTCCACGAAATGAAATATAATAAAATAAACAAATCCCACTGCATGCCATTGGTTCGTTACAGTTTTTGATGGACCGAGATATGCCGAAAATACACGACACAACGACTCGAGACTTCATAATTGTTTTGAAATTTTGTGAATGTAAATTTTTTTAATTATTTTATGTGATATAAGTGGTCATCAGTAAATAATCTAGACTGTGTTATAGATTTTTAGTTTGTGGAAAACCTTTGTGGGCAGTGAAATGACTGTTAAATGCATAGTTTTCCATAAATCGGGCAAAAAAGGTGATGGGAGATTGTTCCACCGGTAAGTAAACAATGCTGACCATAAACGTATCATTCGTTAGGAATTCAACTCATGTATAATATTCATGGGTAATATTATAATATTGTAGTTTTATATTGTATATTTTCTATGGATAATAGTTTCTGATCCTCATAAAATTATTTGGAAACGATGAAATTTTTATCGTTTTTCGTTCCGATAAATTTTATGTCTGGTGAAGGTTAATAATGAAATAAGGAAAATTTCAAATGTTTACCCCTTTTTGAAAAAAAAACCCGAATAATTTAAAATACAGATAAGAGTATTAGATGTAGTTTTGATTTAGAATGGGAAGTGAATCGAAAAAAATGTATTTTCTTATTTTACCCAATTTCTTACTCTCACTTTCAGGTTTTTAGTAGGTAAAGTATTATGAATATCTTTATATTATATCGCTTGGGTATTTGGCCACAGTTCTGAACAAAATAATAAAATTTTGAGTAAACAGTACGTTCCACGCTAAAAGATCAGTTAAAGTTTTTTTTAATTGACTAATCAGTTCTCATACTGAAAAATGTATAAATATCATAAAACATAGTACACACTTTAAGTTAAAATAGCACTAACATTTCGGAGACTTAACTGTCAGAAGAATGCATTGTGTTCTATAATTCTATGATATTTATATATCTATATTTTAAAAAACAGACTCTTCGGTGCAGAGGTTTATTTTCTTACTTTTTTATTAGTTTTTTCTGAATTGTAGGAAAATAGCTAAATAAAGTAAAGTATGTATTGCGTATTGTTATATACCTACATATTAGTTTTTGTAGATGTTAGATGTTTTTTTTTAAATCGTCAGACAATAGGTACTTTACGTTGTTAGAAACACCTTTAAAAACATTAATAAACCCTCTTATTTTGAGAAATACTGGCCGCCACTGGTAGCTATTTACAAACAGTTAAATAAACACTCGCCCCTTTCGTAAATTGTTGTTTATTATATGGACAGGCATATTAATGCTTTGGGTATTGCTGTTACTTATCTTTTACATGGTTAATCTGAGGTACTACCTATATTATCTTTGCATTTATTTTAATTCTGAAAAATACTCCATCTTATGTTCTTTCAACTTGGCAAAAGGTGAATGAAAATCTCCTATTTGAAAAAAGTTCTAGTGTCTTACATATCCTTGAAGCTGTAGAAAATCTTATAAAATATCAAATATCTCCGCAATGGCTTAGTTTAGGTTTAGGTTTAGGGTATGCCACATGTTTTCGACTTAAAATCTTACGGTGTTCCCAAAAATGTAAAAATATCTCATTTAAAATAAGAGCGTTAGTTGCCGTACAGACTAATCTGAACACCCTGTATAGTACCCAATATTTTTAGGAAATGGAAGAGCAACAAAAAATAATTTTGGTATCAAAATAGTTTTTCTATTTTCACAGTTAACGACGCTATGGAAGAAACTATTTTATTCCACTTCAACTTTCCACTTTTATGTTGAGTCCTATATTGAGTATTATACCTATATCCTATACCATAGGAAGCGGATTTTGTGAGGTTTTCAGAAATTCACTGATTGTATTAAAGAAACAAATTTATATGAAAATTAATAAATACATAATACAGGGTGTTACAACATCGTATGTTACAAACACGTGGACATTTTCTACGAACAAAAACAAGAAAAAAAGTTTTTTACACTTCTGTCCTAGATGCGTTTTTTACACTTTTTGTCTCAGATACGAAAAATATGAAAGATACCATATTTTTTATGAAATGTAAAATTAAAAAATTGTATTTTTTAAACTGCAGTCAGCGGCGTCACATCTTTTTTTGCCTAGGATCGCAGACATACCCCATATCTACGCCACTGGTTATAGTTGAAATGTCATATTTTGGTAATAAATGTCGTATCCCTAGTTCATACAGTACCCCAAATCGTACAGCGCTATTTTTATTCATTAAAAATTTATAAAATAAAATCGTTCTTTCTCGAAAAATTTTAAACCCCTATAACTTGAAAACGAATCAAGCTAGGACAACAGTGTAAAGAACTTTTTTCTTGTTTTTGTTCGTAGAACACGCCTACGTGTTTGTGACATATGATGCTGTAACACCCTGTATATTAATTAATGAGAAAAACTATCACATTAAAAAATACGTGTTTCCCAAAAAAATTTATGAATTAACTATCTATAATTGACTTTTCTCTGATTCTGTATTTCCAGTATGTAATTATTAAATTGCTCTTTTGTAATTTTATAAAACTTTTATTCATATCTCAAAAAGAAAAAACGATTATCCTATATAGAATGTGTCAAAAATATCAGGAACTCGGAAGAAATTCACAGCTCAAATTAAAAATATAAGTTTTCAATTGTTTAATATAATGGCAATAATAATAGTATATTATATACCTGGGTTGAGAAGTGAGCTATTATTGACCGAGAAATTTTATATAATAATAATTTCCGAGGTAAATAATGGCCTTCTCAACCGAAGTATATATAGTATTTTTTTTACTACTAATAGCCGAATTAGGTAACACCAGAAGATCTTATTTTCATTTTAAAATCAGACATTTCCTCTATTACTCAAACATCGAAATATCAAGTAGATGAAATGTCAAACTGATGCGTGAAATGTCGAACAAATGAGTTTCAATACAATTTATTATTAACCTAGGTGAATAATGAACTACTTCTCGTTACACAAATGAGGTAAGTAATAAGGTTTTCTCATGTTAGTAGTAAAAAAACAATTTTTTATTTGCATATTTCGAAAATTTTAATGTGTGCAAATCCAATAAGCATGAATAATATTTGTTTTTTATTAATTTAATAATTTTTTTGTTTTTATTTTATAATTTTTTATTTTTGAGCTTTATCTCTCAAAACTGAAAAGATGGATTTACACTGAAGCATTTCGAACATTAATAGTTCATTCTGTCATCAAAATAATTTTGTCATATAGCACATTTGTTACCAAACTATTCAGAAAAATATGAGAAGTTTGCGTAATATGAAGAAGGATCAGATTCCATACATAAATGTATGTTAAATAATTCAATCACCATTAAATATTGACTAAACTAGATACCTCAGTTTTTTTCGATAATGTCAACGAATAAATAAAAACATAAAGAACATTTTTTACTGCTAAATATTTTTTCGTGGATTTTACATATGCAATAAATTTATTTAGATTTATACAGTAACTGGTTTGTGATAATATTCACAGAGAAGAAAAAATCAACTTAAAAAATACCAAACATGGATCTTTTTAAGGCCAAATAGTTCGGAATGTCTGTTTCCTAATTTACTTACTTTACTTACTTGAGTAATACTTTTCTTATTATCATATCTCTTATCTATCTACAGAGAGTTCCAGAATGATTGTCCGGTACGGGAACGCAGGCTATCCTGAATATAATCAAAATTTATTTCCTGTCCTGTCCAAAATTAACTGTCAATTTGAGAATTTTCATATTTGACAGCATTTGACGTTTGACTCAGTGGCATTTAGCATTTTTCGTGTTTAAATTGTTTTACTGAAGTATCATTTACGTTTAAAAGAGTATTTTTCAATACTATACAGTTTCAGAAAGTTCTAAATCAAGTTAGTAATTTTGTATTTATTAATATTGAAATTAATATAAGAACCATAAATTAATGTTTTTAACGCTCCACAATTCACAGTTTGAATAGGTTATACAGGTCATACATAGGAATAGAATAATACAAAATAATAACTATATTATTTTTAATAAACTATCTTTATTTTATTTTTAACATAACCTATATTTACTGACGTACCGTGGCATGGAACAAATCAAATCAAACCAGTAAATTCCCTTGCCTGCACTCATGATCCTAGTGCAGATACTAAAAATAGAATGGGGGCACATAAAAAATCATTATGAAGCGGCACGGACAATCATTCTGGAACTCTCTGTGTATGTCCCTATCTAAAATTTATTTATGTTTATTGTTATGAAGTTATTGTTGTTGTTATATGGGGAAGAAAAACCTTATAGTCCAGTGATTTTCAAGTTGTGTTTTTACACAACAACCACAATTTGAGTTTTATCTATTTTTATCTCTTACTTACGAATAGTCATACTTTTACTTAGGGTAGGGCGCCATGGAAAAATTTTAATTAAAAAAGGCGCCGCGACTAGTGAAAGTTTGGGAACTACTGTTAAAGTAAATTATTTTTTATATACGTATCTTGTTTATTATTCAAATAATTTATTCAATTATTTAGATAATTCATATTAATTAATATTAATTGATAAGGTAAAAATATTAAGTATTTTTAAAGTAAAATTAGTATTGGCTATTAGCGCAATTTAGTTAAAGAGTAGTTTATTTAATCAACGTTGAACAAAAAAATTTTTGGAATTTGAATTTTGTTGCATATATGAATACTTTTTATTAATGGGGATAATTATTATTATCACTCATAATTGCACAAGAGGTTTGTATTTTACCGGATAAATTTGGATTGTTTAATGAGAAACTGTTGCCAAGCAATTAGACGAGAAAAACTGTCAACTATTAAAAACACGACACCGAAGGTGGGGCGTTTTTAGGTTAATTTTTCGAGTTAAATTGCTATAAAGGAAACAGTTTAGAATTTTAAACAATACAAATGTATCCGGTATCAATACAAACATCGAGTGTAATTCGGCAGGACAATTTAATGAATAAGAAATTTAGAAACATATAATGCAAACTTTATTTATGAAACACTAAAAATAAACACATTTTTATTTGAGCATCACCGAATCGATTCATTGTTAGTGTTTAATAATTCAATAACTTGTTGACAGAAATGTCAAACTATTTATTTTGGCAAAGGACACCACGATAATTGATTAAAAAATGAATAAGTGAAAAAGCCACTAGTGCATTTGTCGCTGTAAAAGTTACAGGTAACTTTTGTCGCTGTCAAAGTGACAATTACACTGTGGCATATGCGATTTTTTATATTTAAATTAAATTGTCATTTTCATAATAATTAACAAATGTTTAATTTATTTTGCCCAACAGGATATCCATCAAGAGAAACACGTTTCACTTTCTCATGTTTCAAAATCAAATGTAGGTACTAATTTTAACAAAAAAATCTCGTTGTGTAAAAAATTTGTGTCATCGAAATCTTGGGATTATTTTACCACTCTATAACTCTATTTAGAAGTCCATAGATCTAAACAATACACTGAAAGTCCTTGACGAAATTCCACTATAAATTAACGCTGCTTAGATGTGTAATGAACATCCTGTAGACTGACAGCGTCGTTAAGTTCCAACGCATTGTTAGAAAAGACCTTAAGCCGTGAGAGAAACGTATCATTAAAACGGATAAAATTCCTTGACCCTACAGTCTATACATGTGTTAGCTACTCAGATAATAATTATTATCATAATAAGGTAGTGGGTCACCAAGGCACGTTGTACTAGAAACCCGTCTGTCGTCTGGTCATCACATTTTTGGAATTTTAAAGACGCACGAGAAGCATCGGATGTTCCTTGAACTGTATCAAAGTTTTCAGGTTATTTCCAGTTTAGAGAACATCTATATTCATAAAAACGATGTCAATGCTAAAGCAATACGGACATAAATAACCCAACAGATCCCCCCCTGTTCATGTGTGAATCCGTCAAGAGTGTGACATCACTGACATCATACAAAAATTAGATAATAGGTTTATTCCCGCAGCAGCAGTAGTCGCCGAGAGTCGGGATTCTGCGCAGAAGATTTAGGAATTATATTGTATTTAGTAATATTCATTTAGTAAACAAATGGTCAACATTGTGAACACTTATTGTAAATCATCATTTATCTATTAATGAAAAAAAGTGCAACACGAATAAAAAGTGATTTATTAATGTCCTCCTGAACATTTTTTGTAAATGAATATTAATTATTTGTCACTTATAATTGCCCAAGAGATTTGTATTTTACCGGATAAATTTGGATTGTTTAATGAGAAACTGTTGCCAAGCAATTTGACGAGAAAAACTGCCAATTTAGGGTAACAGTTTTTCGAGTCAAATTGCTAAAGGAAACAGTTTAGAATTTAAACAACACAAATTTATCCGGTATAAATACAAACATCGAGTGTAATTCGGCAGGACAATTTAATGAATAAGACATTTAGAAACATATGAATGCAAACATTATTTATGAAACACTAAAAATAAACACATTTTTATTTGAGCATCACCGAATCGATTCATTGTTAGTGTTTAATAATTCAATAACTCGTTGACAGAAATGTCAAACTATTTATTTTGGCAACGGACATCGCGATAATTGATTAAAAAATGAATAAGTGAAAACACCACTAGTGCATTTGTCACTGTAAAAATTGCAGGTAACTTTTGTCGCTGTCAAAGTGACAATTGCACTGTGGCATATGCGATTTTTATATATAAATTAAATTGTCACTGAAATAAACAAAACTTACCAAAACCAATTTTCCTTTTTTCTGCGAAAACGGCTCATTTGCGGATCTTTATTAAACAATAAGTAAGTATTTGTTTTCATATCCCCCACCACCCCTTAAAGTTTGTCGGTATATTTTTGGGACACCCTGTATATCTAATAGGCCATTAGCTCAAAGCCGTTGATCGCATACTTGTACATTGCGTAAACGAAGAAACTGCGAGAGTAATATATAGTTTGTCGGACTTAAGTGGAAAAAATTGAAGATAACAACTTAGACGAAACCACAAATAGGAAAAATAATAAACAGTCAGTTAAATTATTTTTAATTTTCTTTCGACACCACTGACTTTGCGCTCAAATGTTGAGGCACTATTGATCCGTAGCTATTTTGAAATGACAATTAATGTCATAAGGAAATAGACAGATAATAATAATTATTGTTTATGATTTTTATCCACGACCACTATATTAGGAAGATTTAACACGACTCTTTCCGTAGATTAGAGGCCTTCTAATACACTAGTGGATTAAAATTCATAATACCACGCTTCGAGGTCTGGTTGACAAATAAACAAACGTATGTCATAGAAACGACTCCAAGACTTTCTAGTTTTCAGCTCAAAATCAATATTCTTGGTCAAAATAAATTTCTTAAATCTGACGTTTTTCAAAACTAGAATTTTTCACCTGCTCTCACGCTACTTTCAGTCTCCTAATTGAACGGTTTTGGCCGTGGTCGTGGATAAAACGTTGAATTACATTCGGAAATTAGCAGCCTTTAATCCCCTTATATAATTAATAAATAACTGTAATACTGAACATTCATGCATCAACAAAGTTGAGATTGCATTAATTTTTCTTTGTATCCTTCGTCTGATGGACTGCTTCTCTTAGGCATTATTTTGAACGCATCTCCCTTATTATTGGAGATAGATCTATCTTCTTAACATCCATGTATTCGCAACAGAATACATCTATTGAAGTTTGTTAAAATATACCTTTTTGGGACACGCCCGGTTAAATGTACATTATTTTAAAACGTGGCCCCGCTATTTGGATAAAAAATTAGAATTTGGTTAAAAAAATTGTACGGTAAACTACTAGAGTAGCTCGATTTCTTGGTATTCCCTGTGTAATTTTTTCAGGACTGGTTCTTATGTCTGAAAAAAGTCCAACAATAGATATTACGATAAAATCTTATAAGATGTATCTGATAAAATAACTATATAATTTATTACTAGAGTTGAACGTTCCATCGTTGGGTCCTTAGCACATCCATATCCTGGGCAGTAACCTTTTTGATAATTCGCAAAATCGATGCTCGAGTAGCGCGTCCAATAACTTGATTGTACCTCGTCCGTTGATAACGATTTTATGTAATGTTTGACCTTGAATCCATGGACTTTCACTAAATTCTAGATTCAATGTCAGAAGATCCGCAGAAGAGCACGTCTACTTTTTTGTGTATGAAAAGGTTAAGATGCGAATCTGGCTCGACACTTCAGCACGGCGTTTCATGGTCCGTTTTAATTGAATTTATTTGGATTATTCGATTGCCTCAATCGCGTGCAGTCAATAACGAGATGATCACCGTTGTCGATAACCCTGTGAGATGAAAGTATACTCTTGAAAGAAGGGGATCTACGAGGAGGGATTAAGTTAAAATCAAGATAAAATTAAACAATACGTACACAAAGTACTACACTCTCAGTAGGGTATGTAAATTCATATCAAGGGGCAATGATCCAGACTGAATGGGCACACAATCATTAAGGGGAAATACCATGATATTTTCAAAAGTCTGCCTTCGATGCTGCTGAGATAATGATGTTCAGTGTTTATACGAGGAATAGATTTTGAGGCAGTTTTGAAACAAACATAACACTAAAGTCTCTAAATATACCAATGCGAGAGACCAAGGTGTTATTTGTTCAGGATTAATATGCACTTTCCAAAATTGAGTTACAGATGTCTATGTTTATGTTGATTGTTAAATGTACGTCAAATATCATTTGTAAGAAAATATAAAAATAAGGGCTCTAATACAGATCCTTAAAGAACACCTTACCTGGAAAACTACTTGGGCACATACCGACATACTACTAAAATACTAATTAAATAATATAAAAGGTAGCAATGCGATCGATCAAAAGTTTCTTTAGGAAATCTAGGAAGATAATCATGAGATCAGTAGTCATCATAATCATGAGGTCATACTCGCCTTTTCCCAAAAACGGAACCAACTGTTTTTAAGAGGAACATAAATAACATAAGCTATTTTTACAAGGAACAGGATTGAATGAACGTCTACTCTGGGCATTTCTTCATTCCCCTCTAATAAATAAGTTATAAACTGTAGGTGTGTCATACAAAAATTCTTGAGCTTCGGTCAAACACGAATACTGACTGAATTTTCCACGGAATTTCGCTATTCTATCAAAGTAGCATGATTTATAAATAATTAAAAGTAATTAAACAGCTTCATACCTACTATACTAAGTTTAGCAAACGCTAAATTAAATAAACGTTGTCATTTTATTTTTTAATTATGTAATAGTAAACAATATTAAATTCAGTAATTATAACATAAACAAGTATATCCTGTTAGATACAAAAGATTATAACATTTTAAATTTTTATGGGTACGTGAATATTTATAAATTAATTGAAATATTGCAGTTTATTTTTAAATTAACTTAACTAAAAGCATTCTTTATTAGATTAAAAAGTGTTATTTTTTAATTAACCATAATTGCTAAAGAAATTACAATAAAACTGTGTTGATATTATTTCTGTCATCAATATAAAGGCTTCCCCAAACCAGAGCGGTACGGCGGGAGTGGGATCGGGAGCGACTGCAACGCGGGACCAAAGTATCTGGCGGGATACCTAAGCGCCTACACCTAAGCGACGTCCCGCCCAGATATCCCGCCACATACTTTGGTCCCGCGTTGCAGTCGCTCCCGATCCCGCTCTCGCCGTACCGCCCTCGGTTTGAGGGATCCTTTTGCATACCAAAATGTGTCAGTTGAAATTGACACATTGAAGGCGAGCCCGTGGCTCAGGGCTTAGCGTCTCGATCGCTCAACCCAGAGGTCGTGGGTTCTAATTCCCATTCCACCAAACAATTTTTAATTAAATTGTTTACTCGTAGATCAAGGCTTATTCGCAGGGATGGCTTGGCAACCATCCTGGCGATGGCCTAGGATGGGAAGAATGTCAACTTGGTGTTAATGTGAGAGATTAAAATCAGTTGATGTTACTTGTCCCCCTAACTAATGAGGTTTTCCAGGTTTCCCTCATTCCAGCACTGAATGATGGTTAGGGCCTACCAACGTAAGTCGTTCCTGAGGCGCAAATGCGCTGCGCCCCTGCGGCCCGCGAAATAATAATATCCTGCCCCTCTCCCACACAAGTTTCAGACTTTCGGGCTAATCCTTGTGATTAGGATGAGGGGTAGAGGTATTATTATTATTATTATTATTATTATTATTATTATTATTATTATTATTATTATTATTATTATTACTATTATCATTATTATTATTATTATTATTATTATTATTATTATTATTATTATTAAATAAGATGATAAAAAAGGGGTGAAAGACAAATTCATAAAAGTGATTGACGGTGGCAGCCGAAAAAATATTTAAGTAATTCAGCAACAAATGAAAAGTATTTACCACACTGTATGTAATATTACATAACTGAATTTTAAGTAGAGACAACTTTGTAGAATTTTTGATGCGATGTTTTTCTTAAAAGATTACTATAACTGCTATCTATAACATATACAAGGTGTTTTATAATGAACTGGACGCCATGTACTTTGTGATTTTGTATTATACTTTCACCGGCTTTGAAATGCATGATTTTGTTGACCGTGTTTTGACACAACATTTTAAAAATTAAATACTTCAATATTACTGTAAGTAGGTATCTATAAGAAGAGTTAAACGGAATATTTCCTTATTATTATCGTTAATACTGTTATTGTATATTTTGAAAAGTTTCGGTGGCAATCAGTGACAAAAAACGCCTTGACAAAAATATTTTTTGGTCGTATATTTCTAGTACGTTCAAAAGAAAACCAAAAACTATTTCTTGCGATACACCAACTCAAACAAATCGCTAACTTGCTAGACAAATATTTTGGCCTGTTTATAGAACATGATCGCTCTAACCTTCCACAACAATGGATTCATCATTATCGACATCGGAGGCCATCGATTTAAGGCAAAATATCAAATAACGCTAAATCGAGCGAGTGATGCATCGTGTCGTCCTTTTATCCTCGCTCTAATCCTGCTGCGATGATGCCTCGGGCCTTGATGGAATTGCACGAAGATATCAAGGTTTGATATAATTCGGTCGCGGCTTCTCTCGATATCGATTATTTATTTGGTTCGTGTTATTGGTCTCGAGGGGAAAGAAAGGATCGGAGTCAGAGCCGGGATTATCGCTCCGCGATACGATTTAACAATACCTGGCAACGATACGATTAATTTCAACTATTGGCGATATTGGTGATTTATAATTAGTATATCGATATCGAATATGCATTCGGTTCATCTCGAAAATTTGCATTAATTGTTTCGGACAAATGAAAAGGGATATTTATTTTGTTTTGATGCATTTAGAAATTTGTAATAATAAGTGCAATTTATGAGCCCACCCGGCCGCGTAAAGGCTGAAAGTGTATATTTTTTGTATTCTGCACAAATCCTGATATGTCCTGAATGTAGCAGTATGGTTTTATTTTTAGAAAAAGTCAGTATTTTTTTTCGTGAGGCTCAGCTCCAGCGACAATTTCCGTCTTGGCCGAGAGTTCTCGTTAAAAAATTATGAAAAAAATTTTTCGTTTCGGCCCTTAAGAGTCCATTCACTAGGTCGAAATAAGCCCTAAATCGGCGTTCGTCTCGTGTCTAATTATAAAAAAACTATAAAAGATAGCGACTTTTAGTAAAAAAGTATTGAAAGATAAGACTTTAATCTAAGTCCCTATAGTAGTAATTTTTGGTATTTCTTTTTATTTTTAAAATTCCAGGCAAACAATCTTGTACTAAAATAGCGTATTTTCAAAAATTATTTTCTCTAAAATACATGTATTAAACAAAAATTTGCTACTATAGGGATCTAGTTTATCTTTTGATCTTTTCGGTGATATATAATTTATAACACTAAAAAGAAATTTTGTTGCAATTATAAGACAAATCCGGTACCCTTGCAATGAGGGCTAACTTTATTTCCATGTGCCTTTTTACTTCGGCTTTACGTGCACCTCCGAAATCTTAATAATTCGATAGTTGGAATATATGTCTCCACCCATCGGCCACCCATCCTCTAAATCCGACCCAACATTCATGCCTGTCAAATCTACAGAGAAGAATAGACTATAATACGTAACTACACCGAGTGATTTTTTTATCGTTGAATTTTATGATTTTTTACATTTTTTTATGTATTTTATTCAAGACTTGTATGTGGGTCGACGAGGGCCAACTTTATTTTTGCAACCCCTACCCCGTGCAGATCGATATTTTTGGTGAGAAAGTATAGTAGAGGGTTGGTTTTATATGTCCAGAAAGTGTTTAGAGTTTATATATATTTTTTTATTTTTTACGGCACTTTGACTTTTAGGTATTGTTATTTATTTAATAAGTACACATTAAGCGCCCACAGTGGTCGCCTAACGGCTGAAAGTGTAATTTTTTTGTATTCTGCATAAACCCTGATATGTTTTGAATGTGACAGTATGTATTTTTTTAGAGAAAGTTAGTATTTTTTCGTGAAGCCCAGCTCTAGCGACAAGTTCCATCTTGGCCCGGTGTTCTGGTTAAGAAATGCTGATAAAAAAATTGTTCTTTGGTAAAAATCTATCATTTTTCGATTCGACTCTTAAGAATAGACTATAAACTTAAGTACACAGAGTGATTTTTTATCGATTAATTTTCTGATTTTTTATTTACTTTATTCAAGATTTGTAAGTGCGTCGGGCCAACTTTATTTTTGCAACCCGTACCACATCCAGATAGTTATTTTTGATACCAAAGTGTAGTAAGGGGTTGGTTTTATATGTCCAGAATTTATTTTGTGTTTATATGTTATTTTTTGTGGTTTTTACGGTTTAAATTTTGCGAATAATATTTATTTAATAATAAATGCAAATTATGCGCCCACGCAGGCCGCCTAAGGGTGAAAAGTGTATATTTTTTGTATTCTGTATTGTATTGTATTTTGTACTGTAATTTGTATTGCATTTATATAAGGTAAGTAAATGTGAGTCTATTGTAAACTAGTAAAAATTTGGTTATTTTTCATAATATGCTTATGTGAAAATATTTGATGTAAATTACATCTTCCATATAGGTTATTTATGTAGTAGATGAGTTAACGTGTGTCAATTAATATTTTCAAAGAGAGTTAATACGTAGATACATCTCGAGTGCGCTGCAAGACATTCACGTTTGACCGTGGTGGATTGCAGCGCGCTCCATTTTAATTCCGGCCGGCCTGGTCCTGCTAACCTGACAGCGGTTCTTTCTAGGCAAAACCACTAAAATTGTACAAGTTATGACATTCTCAAATTTTAATTAGAAAAAACAAACGCTAACTTTATCCATTTATAATTAGAAAAACCTATTAAAATTTTTGTAAGTATATCATTCAATCTGTAGTGTAACCTACCCGGGTCCGTTCAACAAAGTTGAATGAAGTAAATTAATTATGGCCAGTAATCGAAGAATTATACCCTACGTTGTGTTTATTGCGGTGATTTAAAATAAATATTATTAACTTACCTCGAATACGCTAATTAGTCACTGAATAGGGAGATTTAAGGAAGGTGAAAATCTTAAATAACAATAATAATAACACCAATTCGTAAATACACCTACTTTATTGAATTACTGAAAAACTACCAGTGCCGTACTCAGCCTTGAATTCACGGAGGGAAAGAGCACGGCAGAGAAACCTCCGATCTCAATTCAAACGAATCTCTGTTATACTGTTGCAAGGTGATAAAGGAAATAATACATACAAAACCTTATGAAATATTGAAGTACTCGAATTTACAGTATCACACATACATTCTCAATACAAAACTGAAGAGGGTAATTGTTAGTTAGCCGACAGTCGTCGGAAGGTACTGAGGTCCTATACGGGAGGCTACTCAGCTAATAGTTGAAATTGAGCTAAAATCTCGATATTTTATCATATTTGATTCTTTGTTATACTCGGATGTTCGCTCAAGCACGGGTGAAAATATTAATAGATTCATCAAGGCTCTTTCATGGTATCTAACAGAATAGTACCGTAAATTCTAGTAATAAGTAGTAAAACACTGGGTTTTGATAAGAAAACAATATCACTCTCAACAGTATAACTTCGATTCCAATTAAACATACAATACAAAAAATTGATTATTCAATTGAGATAATTAAATTATCTTACCTCGAATACAAGCATAGTAAATTAAATGAGTGTACAAACACATTAGGTATATTATATTATTTGAATAATACTAGAAATTATTGAGGTGAGTTCATGAAGGTGAATATAACTAATTAAGAAATTGTGTTATTTAATAATTAATAATAATAAAAAAAAATGACATTAAACAAAAATTATATATCGTAAAAGCAACATAACCTAAACATCAACAAGTCCTTTACTAACCTGTAAATTAGATAATTTCTCCAAATCCAACAATACACAATTCACAAAAACTAAAGAACTAGCTCAAGACCAGAGGTAATTAATATGACTTGTTCGAGGCACTCCTAAAACCACCCTCCCCTGAACCGCGTTCCCGTGTCCCTCTCATTACCGTCCTCGTCAACCTCCCCTTCTCACCCCGTACAGCAAACGCGTTGACTCTTATCAAGTGTTCTTTATTCGGGTTACAAAAACAAATAATCTTCAAGTTACCAAAACAAAATAAAATTCAAAGAGGCGGTTCCTCTCAGATCGCCCCTTTGGAAGATTTTCGAAAGACTTTTGAGGAATTGACATAATCTTCCAACACCCTGTATTCGTGTGGGTGTGAGTGTGAGTGACTAGTGGCGTCGAACAAATATCAGAATATGTCGAAAAACAAAATACATTTTTACAAAAAAAGATAAACATAAATAACAAGTAATTGTAACAATAACAATACTACTAGATTAATACAATACAATACAATACAATACAATACCATACCTTTATTAATCCAATTGATCATAAACATGATATAGGACAAGTCTGATTTTACAAAGAGCTTGAAATTACAAACACAATACTACAAAGTAAAATGGGACAAGGTACAAACTAGTCTAGATATATGTCATATACACATAAACATACGTACATTACTAGATACTTTTAATAGTTACCGTTACAAACTTTTCTTCTATTTAAGACATTAAGTATTCATCTACTGAGTAAAAAGCTTTTAAAACGAGATAATTTCTTACAGTTGACAATTTTTTTTTTATGATTCACAATTTGTTTTATTTCATTATTTAATTTATTATACAGGATCGGACCGGCATAATATGGATTTTGTTTATAAAGTTCAATAAGTCTATGCATTTCGTATTGAAAGTCAGATCCATGTCTAGTTGAGTAATTATGATGTTGATTTAGTAGATTGAATTTAGAACGATTATTTTTCACAAATTTTAAAATTTCTAAAATGTATAAACAAGGCAATGTTAAACTGGCGGAGTCTCTTTAAAGCGAAACATCCACTAGCACCTTTATTGCATACCATGTTTATATGTACTTTCCAATTTAATGATACGTCAATATGTATCCTGAGAAGTTTAAAAGAGGTTACCTGCTGTATGGTTTTACCATTCATTTTCAAAAATGGACCCGAGAAATAGTTGGCTTATATAGGATGAAATTGTAACGAGCAAGTTTTGTCCTGATTCATGGTTAGGTTTTTTTTTTGCCTTTATAAAATAATCACTTAGTATATTAATGTTCGATGTTAGTTTGGATCTTAACGTTTCTAAATCGTTCTCACCTATAGCAATGGTTACATCATCTGCATATACGGTTGAAAAGGCGGATAAATTTATATCCAAATCGTTAATATAAAGTAAGAATACTAGCGGACCGAGGATACTTCCCTAAGGTACCCCAATTTCAAACTGTAGTTCGTCCGATTTCCCTCCAAAATAACTTACTACAAACTGTTTTCTGTTTACTCAGGTAAGACGACAATAATTTCCTGCGCACGTTCCACGGAGCCCATACTGTTCAATATTATTTGAAAGGATAAAGTGATCCACGCAATCGAAGGCTTTTGACAAGTCAATGAAAATTACCATGACCTGCTTCCCTTCGTCTACCTTTTTGTAAATAAAATGTAATAGTACATTACAACTTAATAATGTTCGGACTCGACCCTATGATAAAATTTTAAATGCTTGCGCCTAACTTCTTGCCAATATTTAGATTGAAGCTGTGTACCATGATCACTTAAAAAGTACTTTAATAGGGATAGTTTTATGAAAATCGTTAATAATTTTGAGAGCTGATATTTCAGCTGGTCCTCGACGTAACGGGTAAATCGTGCAAATTTGACAAAAAAACTCAATGACAACAAAAATATACGAGCATCTTGCACGCCCCTAAGGCAAAGGACCATAATAATCAACTGTTATCAAAAATCATCCGGGTTGTACGCTCAAAATCGAATGTGAAGCACCTACAAGCTTATACGAAAGATATTTGGACTTTTGACAAATATAGTAGGATGTCTGCCCCAAAATGTTTTAAGTGGTTTATGGTATCTTTCAATGAGAATATTGACTATATTATAACTAATTTAGGATAATTAACAAAAGTTAGTTACGAAAATAAGTACACCCTGTTGAAACTGAAAGTATCGGAGTAAGCGACTTTGGCGGGAATTGACAATCATGTTCCGGTGTTCTTCATAGACGCTTCATTGACACAGTGGTGTTGTATAAAAGCCGTTAACAGAGTGTTTTATTGTTGAAGTGTCACACGCAATCCCTGCATCTCTCTGTCTAGTAGATACCCCAAATGTAGCTGCTGTACGGCAGAGTACTATGTGTATGGTCAATCTTAACACTCTCCACCTCCAGGGAAGACGCTGATGGTGGTGAAACCATCCCCACTATGTCGACAGGTTATGCGAATTGTAAGTGGCCATTTCGATCAATTTCTGTAAATTAAATCTTTCAGCAGTAAAAAGTTCAACAACAGATTCAATGATGTTCAAACATCAGTCTATTTATGCACGGAGATATTTTATATGACAAAATTAATAGCCGTTAAGAAATGAAACACTAACAGCATTTCGAATGTAAACTTGATAAAATTTATTTATTCTCCAAGGCCTGACTGAAAGATGTGCTGATAAAAAATTCTCTGAGAAAACGGGCACAACAAAAATAAAATAACCAGTGAAAGGTATAGAGTTCACTGAAAATAACGTAGTGTTGACAATTTAGTGACCTACTCAAGTACTTCGGCTGTCTTACGGCATCAAGCCTGGTTCCTAATCGGACTGTTATGGCTACAAAATTTATAAACAAACTTACCACTTATTGAAACAAATATTCAACCACGGAATTTAAATGAATTCTGATATGTATTTTGTATAGATTCTCAGTTATTCCATTAAACTTAAGGGTAGAATTTAAAATATTGCCTTATATGAACCCTGGACTGAGTTCTGTTATTTTAAGACAAATACCATTTATGGTTTCTAAAAATTTAGGTTACGGCTGAAGTGTCTCTAGCACATCTGCGTTTTATAAACACTCCTCCGCGAAGAGGCCGGCGTCGTCATCATGGCAATAAACCAATATACCGAGTGCTCTAACATATTTTACAAACAAAACAATCCTTCCTCAAATCTCCACAGAGTGTTGTTTTTTTCCTAATTAAGCGCATCCTGGTCACGGCACCAAATCTGTAGTGTAACCTACCCGGGTCCGTTCAACAAAGTTGAATGAAGTAAATTAATTATGGCCAGTAATCGAAGAATTATACCCTACGTTGTGTTTATTGCGGTGATTTAAAATAAATATTATTAACTTACCTCGAATACGCTAATTAGTCACTGAATAGGGAGATTTAAGGAAGGTGAAAATCTTAAATAACAATAATAATAACACCAATTCGTAAATACACCTACTTTATTGAATTACTGAAAAACTACCAGTGCCGTACTCAGCCTTGAATTCACGGAGGGAAAGAGCACGGCAGAGAAACCTCCGATCTCAATTCAAACGAATCTCTGTTATACTGTTGCAAGGTGATAAAGGAAATAATACATACAAAACCTTATGAAATATTGAAGTACTCGAATTTACAGTATCACACATACATTCTCAATACAAAACTGAAGAGGGTAATTGTTAGTTAGCCGACAGTCGTCGGAAGGTACTGAGGTCCCATACGGGAGGCTACTCAGCTAATAGTTGAAATTGAGCTAAAATCTCGATATTTTATCATATTTGATTCTTTGTTATACTCGGATGTTCGCTCAAGCACGGGTGAAAATATTAATAGATTCATCAAGGCTCTTTCATGGTATCTAACAGAATAGTACCGTAAATTCTAGTAATAAGTAGTAAAACACTGGGTTTTGATAAGAAAACAATATCACTCTCAACAGTATAACTTCGATTCCAATTAAACATACAATACAAAAAATTGATTATTCAATTGAGATAATTAAATTATCTTACCTCGAATACAAGCATAGTAAATTAAATGAGTGTAAAAACACATTAGGTATATTATATTATTTGAATAATACTAGAAATTATTGAGGTGAGTTCATGAAGGTGAATATAACTAATTAAGAAATTGTGTTATTTAATAATTAATAATAATAAAAAAAAATGACATTAAACAAAAATTATATATCGTAAAAGCAACATAACCTAAACATCAACAAGTCCTTTACTAACCTGTAAATTAGATAATTTCTCCAAATCCAACAATACACAATTCACAAAAACTAAAGAACTAGCTCAAGACCAGAGGTAATTAATATGACTTGTTCGAGGCACTCCTAAAACCACCCTCCCCTGAACCGCGTTCCCGTGTCCCTCTCATTACCGTCCTCGTCAACCTCCCCTTCTCACCCCGTACAGCAAACGCGTTGACTCTTATCAAGTGTTCTTTATTCGGGTTACAAAAACAAATAATCTTCAAGTTACCAAAACAAAATAAAATTCAAAGAGGCGGTTCCTCTCAATTCAGAATGATTTATAATACACTGTTTTCAAATTAATTGTCCTCCGCTATTTATTGAGGTAAGCTGTACAATTTCATTCAAACAGTATAAACATGGTAATGATTTTATTTATACAACTGTGATTGAGATTGGCGTCACAAATGATAACATTAGTTACGCAATAACACCTGCGCTATTTATAAAAACTTACAACAGCTTACAGTACTGACATTTTCGCCTCGATACGACCCATTAAACAGTATCTGGTTGCATTAGAACAGCGTTAATAGACCGTAAACGAGCAAATCATGCCCCGGTTGACTTTGAAAGACGCACCGCCCTGTGTTTAAGATCACGAGATCGCAACAAGCAACAAGTCATCGCTACCTTGATTCTGTCATGAAGTGTAGTAACAAGCACTCCCATGCGACCAGGATGTTGCATTGAAGCGGGCGCTGATGACAGCTGCAATCGACACGTCTTCGCATCGCAGATGGCGGTATCCTGGAGACAAATGAACGCGCGGTTCAAGGATGGGTCGATTAGGATTAAAACGTGATTTTAGCGTCATAGCAAACATTATTTTATTCAAAGGTGGTCATGGAATGGAAAACGGTTGTCCTAGCGTAGCTGTTAAAGTTTGTCAAGCTACAGACATCATCAATAACGAGCAAATATGTTATCTAACTATGTTGAGTTGAAACTGATGACCAAAAAATATAAACTAAAGATAGACAGATAATTACAGATTATCTGTCTTATAATAAGATTTGAATAAGAAACCAATTGCATTCCATAAGTCCATCCAATTGGCGATCAACAGAAGTGGAACTTTGACATAGCCATTCGATAAGGCGTCAGTAGGAATATGGTTGGATTTATCCATTCTAATCATATTGAAGACCCAGGGGTTATTGACCTTAGCCACTGGAGGTCATTGACTTTTCTTATAAGATTTCAATAAGATTCCAATTGAATTTAGATGATTGAAATCCTTTTCGATTGTCAGAAATAATTAAAGTTTTACACTGGAGATCATTGACGTTTCCTAAAATTTAGATAATGATCCAGTTTATTTATTTGGAGATGCCGAAAACAGCGACTCCACGGCCAATATGCCCCGACTGGCGTTGCATTACATCAACATCTCCATGGATGTCGCCACATTCTTCATCAAGACCAATTTGCAGAAAAGCAGATCGTTATCTGTCTGTCAATTAGACAATAATTGTCAGACAGGTAGTAGCAAACACCCAAAGAGGGCATTACGGTGTATTTCACTGTATCTCGCCACTACAAAAGGCCATTAAACTGAAACGCTGGAGGTAGGTCATTGATTTGGTTAGGATTTTAATATGAATCCAGTTGAATTGGTCTTTGCCAAAGGGCCATTGAACTTTGGCAGAGGTCATTGACCTTACTATATGATTTCAGTAAGAATCCTGTTGCAATCCTATTTATTTGCAACCGATTTACTTAACGATTTGTTTATCCGATTGGAATCCTATAGGAGGTTTGCACATTAACCTATCTCTAAGATTAAATAAGAATTTAGTTGAACTTCTACAAGTTTGTTGAGAGCGTTGAGTGTCACAAGATTACAATAAACTATGATATTGTAATCGGTGTAATATGGACTAAAATTCTTGGATTCTAGATTTTTACAAATATCAGTTAATATCTCTACACCTCTAATCACAAGGATTAGTCTGGAAATCTTGAAGTCTCGTTCGCCCGTGTTCGCTGTAGTGTGAAAGTACCTTAAAACAAAAATATCACGTATTTTATTGTTAGTACATCATTCAAAGATTAAAATTCCAAAATAAATCCGCTCCTCTTAAATGATTATTTATTTACAGTATATTGTAATCACAATGTTGATATAGTAAAAATTAACATTTTTTGTTTGAATGTGTTATCAGGAGCATTAATTAAAAATAGCAGGTATTATAATCGGGGATTTATTTTGAATAAAATTTATTATCACATGATTTGCTGTAGAAATGTTGACCTTATCAAGTATGTCTCATTGGCGTGCTGCTATTTTTTTCTGTGAAACATATGACTTACTTTCCCTTCTGTTTTTAATTTTCAAAAGGTGACATTACTTTCGGTCAAGTGGCTCAAGTTACCATTTCGAGCGTGTAACTGGGTTTTCAGAAAAAATAATACACGCATTTAATTCACTGTCATATTTCCAACAAAAATGGTCTCTAGATTTTCTTATTAATGTATAAATATTAATATTAAAAAGACTACAATGGATCATGAAAATGCACCACAAATAAGTTACAGACATTATGTTAAGGAATAGTTAAAATAAAAAATATGTTTACAGAAGGTGCAGAAAATGTCCACCATTGACAGTAACAGATGCCTTTACCTCAACGATTCTCGTACCATCCTCAAAAACTATGAAATGTACAAATTGAATTAAACAAAAAAATGTGTTATCGAAAATGGTCTATTCTATGAAGTAAGTCCTATTCATTTTCTAAAAACCCAGTGGTGTAGATTACCCGAGGTTTCCAATGGCAAGGCTCCTCCGTATCTCCGCCACTGGTTGACATATTTATATGAAAATATACCAAACTATTCTATACCATTTCCCCAAGTTTAGTGAATCTGTATCATACATCAGAGATAATGCGCCTTTTCCACTAAATTGAATTTTGCTATTTTATTAATATCAAGCGTTATACTGGGACATAAGTAAAAGTAGAATCAACCCAATTTATTAAAGCATTGTAATTAAGCGAAGTTATCCAAGTACAAAGTGACCGGTCTTCATGAATCATTTCAAACTGCGCGGTTCGTTGACATCACACTCCAGTAGCCAATAAAATGAAGACAAGTTAAAGAATGACTCCACGTTGCCACCTACAATTTTACGTTTTTCTTGGCAAACGATTAAATTTACATTCTGGTAATTTAGAAATGAAACTAGTATGTATTTTTAGGTAAAATGGTAATGAAATGAAAATATGTATTTTTAGGTGAAATATTCTTCATAAATTATTACTAAATCAAATCAACACGATTATTTTACAATTTATCACTTGAGCAAAATAATTTTTAGGTATTTTTCGCTACAGGTGACAACACTGCACAATCTATGCTAGAATCAACTAAATGATGATTTGATAACTTAGGTTATAAAAACTAACCTTCTTGTCTGAACATTGCGCACTTCAGCACTTAGAAAGTTCATATTTGTGACGTAGAAACCGTTAATCATGTCACTGTCAACTCTTGGAAGGTTGTCTGAATCAGCCTTAAGATATCCCTCTTCAATTTTATTCATTTTAAATCGAGTTTTAAATCAAATTAATCAAAACATTAAACGAAAGTTAGGTTAAACATACTTCACTTGACAGAACACAAAATGCAGGGCAGCCAACAGACAACAACGAACTGGAGTATGACGTCAATGGCGCGTTATTTGAAATACATGGTAATTTTAAGAATTTTTTCAAAATATATCTGGCGAAGAAAAAAATTTAAAAAAATACTTTTTAGGGATAACTAAGTATATATCTTACAATAAGCAAATAAGAAAAAGATGTGGAAAAGGCCCATTGAAAAAATGTGGTATTTTTCAAAAACCTTAACGCCTTCTATCGTGAAAACCAGTAAACTCAGCCCTTGATTTTTGGGCCTAAACTGACCCAAAGATTGACCCCCTTAATTTATGACTTGGACTTACAATACACCCTCTATAGTTTGTCATGTTTTCGTGTTATATTTAATTTTATCTTCAAACACAGCAACAACAATAATTAATATCAGGTTTTCGTTTTATTTCTATAAGCGTACTTATTTTTAAACGAGTACAATTTTTATGAGCCCGCAAATTGCTTGTTATTTGTTATTACATTACTCTTCCACTTGAAACAACTCCGACAGAGGTTTCGTCGTATTGCAAAGCCAACAATTTTTTACAATGACGTTATCACGAAGTATACGTACAGCCCGGGAACCTTGAATATTAAACAAAATATTACAGATGTAATTATTTGCTAATTACCACTGTTTAAGATTACTACATCCTGTATACGGATTTTTTTAAATTATTCATTATTCCTCGGATAACCGGTACCCTGTAACAGTTATTAAATTACCTACCATTCCTTGAAAGACATCTTAATTTTATACTAATTTTTAACTATACAGTGTGTTTCTAGTTATAGATTTACAGTGTGTTAAAATAATGATTAAAAAAGAAATTAAAAGTTGATATATTTTCTTGAATAAACATTAGGGAGGTGTATTTCTGAAGACCATTACTTTCTATAACAGTTTCGAATGCTTATATGCTCACTATGGATTTTTGGGATAAATATCTAAAAAAAAAATGTATATTAATGTTTTATTTATACAGGGTTATTCAGAACTTATCTCTAAAACTTTGAGGATATGTGCATCCTTCAATAAGAAATCGATATCGCCAAAAAAATTTATAATAAAAGTCTTAGGATTTCTCGTAAACAATGTTTAAAGTTATACCATTATAAAGGCCTACGTAGATGGGCAACTGTACTTCAACGACAATCTGATTTAAAAAAAAGTAAACACGTTTTTGCACCTAGAACGCCTGGGCGAATAGAGTTGGAGTGGGGATAATATCTCTATTGTCTATTCAGTCATCAGTCTATGTGTGTACTCTCTGTGTGCCGGTATTTATTTATCGTAACAGTGTTAAACCGTAAAATTTTCAAAATGGCTCATGTGTACAGTAATGCTGAGTTAATGGACTGTTACCAGTGGATTATCAATTACGAGTTAGGTTTTGTGAATGGTTGTTGCAGCAAAATGTTAAAAATCCCCAATTTACTTAATAATTTGCGTTTACAAGATCATCAACCAGGAGGAACATTCGGTTTAGTGCGGCAAAATTGGATAAGGCGTGCCCAAAAGTGTGTACAAGTCGAGGAATATTATTTCGAACAGCTTTTGTAACAAGGTATGTGCAAATTTTTTATAAATTTCATGTTTCTAATACCTATTAACCAAGTAGCGCAATTCTTCAAAATTAGTGTAACAAAATTTTATTCATTTTAAAGACACGTCACTTTGGTCACATCTATCTATCTTTAAGTTTATTTTAAAGTAAAAACGCTGCAAATCTTTTTTGCGCCGGGTGTCGGTATACTCTCAGAACTTCCGAAGTTTTTTCGTTCTAGCCAGTTTGCATTGTCAGTCCCAAGGTCACTCCATTACAGTGGACCACTATCCAGCGGCGTGCAATGAAAAATTTTTAAATAGTTTTCAGAAGCCGCCAAAAAAATTTTTCTTTGCACTTCCACATTTCTACATGTATGTTGAATATCCCCAAATTTTATTATGGATAAGTTCTGAATAACACTATACATTCTATTTATTTTTGTTCTGCTGGTAAGCTAGGTTCCGAACAACTTATTAGTTGTTTAGAGTATAAGGATTGATTTTATACCTACCAAAATTGGTACCAAATTTACTAGGAAAATAAAGAGATAATCTTAAAAGGGGTTGGAACCTTCGGTGTGAAGATATAACTGGCGTAGTTTTCCACATAACACCAACACACTATACTGCACCCGACGCGTGTTTCGCTAACCAAGTTGGCATCATCTGGAGGTGATTAAAACATTTCTGGATGATGCCAACTTCGTTGGCGAAACGCGCGTCGGGTGCAGTACAGTGTTCTGGTGTTATGTGGAAAACTACGTCAGTATTAGAAAGAAGTAAAGAAAAACCAAAGGAACTCCATTATTTTGAATTTTGGAAACCAGATTGTTTGGAAGAAGCAGCTATTTAATAAAGTTCTTAGAATTTAACCCAAAAGGTCCTAAGAAAATATTGACATATGCTTTTATTATTATAACGGTATTTCAGAAGTGTGTAAAAACTTAGTAAGTAAGTAATAATAATTAAATAAATTAAATACTGGAAAAACTGACGTCTCTGTTAAGTATTTGTACCCAGTCCAGCAGCTGTTGATTATTAATATTCTGTTTGTGTAGGTAACCTTAGGTTTTAATAGAGGATCCTATTCAAAATTATGTGTATAAATCAAATCAATGAATATTAAACAATTATTATTCGAATTGTTCTCAGTTGAATACAATACATACAAGTTTTTAATTAAATCAGTTGGCTGCTGAATTAAGAAAATGTTTTTGAGAAGTCCTTCGGAGTTGAACAGTTTCTATAAAAATGACAATATGGCAAAAAGTTATTAGTCTTTGAAAAAAGTTTCAGACAATTGATTCCGCATTGTAACGTGTGCTGTTTGGCTAGTGGGCATATGGTCACTGGTTTGGCGATAAAATTAATAAACATCGCAAACAGCGGGCTTTATTGACCAGAAAGAAATACGACCAGATTATTTATCAGATAGAACAATGTTTGTTAAAATACAAGAAACCACTTCTGAAAATCGATATATTGACTTGGAATATGTGCTGAGACCGCTTTTATTTCTTTATCTGCCAATGACTTGATTTGATGACGACACATCCTTAGTGGTCTTAACTCAGGCCCTTGAGCTAATAGTTTGTGAACGTTTCATTACTTATTTTACTAACTGGTACAAATCCTATAGCCGTATTGTTAATGTTGTTAAAACAGGAATTATTTATTTCCTTCGTATAGAAACATATTTGTTGATAAAGAAATATATATTCTCCCCTGCACCTATATTATATATTATATATTTACACCTGTTTATTGTAAATAAAAAAAAAATAATTTCTTGATAAAAAATCTCATTTTCATAGGCTAGCCAAGTCGTGAGCACAAATCTATAATAATTGTCTATTAACTACGTGCAGGATGGGCAAATTCCGATATTTTTATAGGCTATATTAACTATAAGAGATAGAAGAAAATAAACCCCCTTCCTGATATCTTTTTCGTGACCAACTTGATGGTGAAAACCAAAATGGCCTATTGTCTTTTGTTTTCGAGTAATAAACGAAATTTCGATTTTTCAGCACTCGAGTACATGTCCATATCCTGGTTGTTTGTGGAGATAGAAAAGAATAATATATAGACATATTATTCCAGACAATTTTTAGTTATGGCCTAAAGTTATGTTCTTTAAATACAAATCATAGTTAGGCTATGGGTTATATTTTTTTCTTTCTACTGACATTATGTGGGGGTTAGATCTGAAAATGTTCTCAACTGTCTTTACGATACGTAATTATCAAGGTAAAAACCATAGATTTATAAGACAAGGGAGATGTAATTGTTTACATTTTAAAGCAATCATAGATCCCCTTGTTTACTCTTTATCTGGTCAACTGCAAGGTCTACTTTATGATTGTACGAAAAACTGTTGCCAAACTGTCAATTGTGTAATTTATATTTTCACATTTAAACTACCATGATTATGGGTTAAGGTTAAAATATTACATAAAAATATTTTCCCGTTTCCTAGTTAAGTAGATAAATCATATTTTGTTAAAAACGTTGCGATAAAAACTAACTTCATAACGCAAAAATGGAATGAACAGGCATCATTGCTCCCTACTCCAATCCGCATGTCCATTGATGCACGTGAATCGTAGTATTTTATAGTATTTCTTTTGTGCGGTGTTGCTGGCAGTCGGAATTTTGCTTTTGTGAATTTTTCAGTGTTTTTCGTAAGGATTTTATTACTATTCTTTAGAAAATGGTGCGTCAGTGTCAAGTGTATGGAAAAATGAATTCTTTATATTCAAAACTGTCTTTCCACAGGTAAATTTTGCCAAGTTTTGTTTGGTTATTCGGTCGCTATATTTGTCACGCCATATTTACGGATTTTCAGGGGCGTGCTGTGCTGGCTGACTTCCTTATCATTTTACAGAATATAGTATATATATACTATATTATATTATGGAATTGCTTTTGTTATTTTTTAAAATATGGCTGATGTGTTAGTTTTTGGAGTTACCTACACACATACTTAAATACGATCAAAATAAGAATCCAAGCAAGAAGCTAAGGCATCATTCAGCACTTTGCTGCATAACAAATTAAAAAACCTATAATGTTTGGTAAGTGTGAAGCCAACATGCAACGTTTGCACACAAAAATTAAAATCAGTTGCGTAACCAAGGTAATTTTTAAAGGTATCCTTTATACTAATCTAAGAGGAGAAAATCACCATTATCAGGCTTTTAAAGAGTTATTTTGAAAACAGTAAGTCAAATAACTTGAAATAAAAAGTTGAATTAAAAACTAACACCATGTACCTACATCTTTCTTATTTTAAATTATATTTCACTTTTAAATGTAATTGAACCCTGTATACAGAGTTTGGGTATCTTTGAAAAACTGAAAAATACTTTTTTACACTACTGTATATATGAGTTTTTGTAATGTAGTAGGTGTACCACCTTTACTTAATTCAGAATTTTAAGTGTTCAAGTTTCAATTCATATTCCCTACATTAAAACTCCGATACTAATTTAATTTCTAATCTCACAAGCTTTTGCTGTTGCAATGTATAGTACTGATTTTCTTAAAATTCCTTTTTTGATGTTTTATTATCATACCCAACCCTTCCAAAAACAGTACGCCTTTGGCGTCGGAAGCAAGTTCTCCCAAAACTTTTGCAACGTTGCACGGAGTCGGAATTTTGCCGTTCTTTCTCTCGGTATTCTTTGTCATACACATTGCCAATGATTGATACAAAACAAAAGGTTATTTATGAATGAACCGTGAGGTCTCCTCTTATTAAGTCTATGGTAAAAACTCATATGTCATAATTTATTAATAAGCAATTCTACAGTATCTAATAACAAATGACACAAGATTGGAGATTGGACATGCAAAAATGAATTTAAAAAAAAATATGAACAATTACCACATAATAATAATAATATATATACCCCTCATTCTAATCACAAGGATGAGCCCGAAAGTCCGAGACTTGTGTGGGAGAGGGGCGGTATATTACCATTTCGCGGGCTCCATTTGCGTCTCAGGTACGACTTTGGTTAGAAAGCCCTGAGGCTTTCCTAGGAGGATAGTCAAACATCAACAGATTTGAATCTTTCACATTAACACCAAGCTGGTATTCTTTCCATCCTAATCTGAGAGTAGACAATTTAATTAAAAATTGTTTGGTGGAATGGGGATTTGAACCCACGACCTCTGGGTTGAGCGATCGAGACACTAAACCCTGAGCCACTGGCTCGAACAAACATTTGTTCTAGAAAAAATGTGTGGGACAGATTTTTTTTAGAAACGAACGTCTGAAAATGGCGAAGTTGTACTGGTAGAATTGTACTGGTTGAATTATTGTAGGCGCTATACATATTCCGGATATTTTGTCATATGTGCTATCTCTAGCACTAAATAAAATAGTTTTTATAATTGATCTGTCAGCACAAAGTACATTTGCACTAAATCGATGAACATTTTTGCAGGATCCGAGTACGGCCCTGTCTTTTATTATCGACTGCATCCTGAGCCTCGGCTTAACTGTTTTAATTGATAATTAATCATAGTAAACATTATGTCGGCATGTAATTAATTACATTCACAATCTCGCACACACTTTAAGCATCTTTAACATTCTTATCTCTATTAATAATCAAACAGAAATACTTTTAATTAGGTGCCGAACTTCATACATCCCGCTTCTAAAAAAATATTTACCGTTCAAGCGTCCTTTGCTGACGTACATCGCATCATTTTTCATTAGATTAAAAACAAAGAACTCGATTCCATTCAATTTCGATTATTGGAACTGTTGTGTGTCCAGTTTGCGGTTTTTTCTAGTCAGCCTTGGACGCGTCGCGTGTCACGTGGGACCCCTCTGGCATGCACGCCTATGACATCAGGAGCATCTAATGGAGATACTGCACCACGTAGGGTTGTTACGTAACGTCACGATCGGTGATTTGTTTCACACACGACTGCCTGCTGTCAGTATTGAACGCGTAAATAATAATTTCTTAATTTCTTGTAAAATACAAATACAGCGTTATTCAGAACTTATCTCTAAAACTTTGAGGATATGTGGATAAGTGCATCCTTAAATAAGAAATCGATATCACCAAAAAAATTTATAATAAAAGTCTTTGGATTTCGCGTTAACAATGTTAAAAGTTAAACCATTATAAAGGACTACGTAGATGGACAACTGTACTTCAACGACATCTGATATATCACATTCCTAAAAAAAAAAGTAAACAAGTTTTTGTACCTGGAACGCCTGGTCAAGATCGAGCGAATAGAGTTGGAGTGGGGATAATATCTCTATTGTCTATCTGTGTCGCTCTCTCAGTGCCGGTGTTTTGTTTATCGTATAGGAGTGTTAAACTTTAAAATTTTCAAAATGGCTAAAGTACAAAGTCAGATCGCTAGGCAGGTGCCTAGGGTATCCCAATCAACGGTGTGGCGCTTACTAGACGAAGCTCAGTTTTATCCGTATCATGTCCAGCGTGTTCAAGCACTGTTACCAGCGGATTATCAATTACGAGTTAGGTTTTGTGAGTGGTTGTTGTAGCAAAATGCTGAAAATCCCCAATTTACTGCTGATGTACTAGTTACAGATGAAACTTTGTTTACTCGAAATGGAATACAGAACATGCACAATACACACGTTTGGACACTCAAAAATCCCCACGCAATTCAACGAAATCACTTCCAACACCGTTTTTCGAACAGCTTTTGTAACAAGGTATGTGCAATTTTTTTTATAAATTTCATGTTTCTAATACCTAGTAATCAAGTAGCGCAATTCTTCAAAATTAGTGTAACAAAATTTTATTCATTTTAATGACACGTCACTTTGGTCACATCTATCTATCTTTCAGTTTATTTTAAAGTAAAAACGCTGCAAATCTTTTTTGCGCCAGGTGTCGGTATACTTTCAGAACTTCCGAAGTTTTTGTTCGTGCTATATGTGACATCGCCAGTTTGCATTATCAGTCCCAAGGTCATTCAATTACAGTGGACCAGTATCCAGCGGCGTGCAATTAAAAATTTTTAAATAGTTTTCAGAACGCGCCAAAAAAATTTGTTTTTGCACTACCACATTTGTACACGTATGTTGAACATCCCCAAATTTTATTATGGATAAGTTCTGAATAACCCTGTATATTCGTGGGGCGGTTTAAGTCAAATAACGGCAACTAGAAAAATGCCTGATGTAAAACTAAATGCCTGTTGAAAAATGCATGTAAAAATCTCTTAATAGTCGTGGAAGCTTCGTGTCTTGAAAATCGCGCGGTCGCTGTCTCAGACCAAGTATACACTATTGTGTGCGATAAAAACATTGTCAGTCGCCAGCGACAGAAAAGTCACTCAACTGTTTTTATTGGCTTATATTATCTTCTTGCTGAGTAAATTTATTGCCAATACTAAGTAATCGAACGACTGAAAGTGGGTTTTCAACTCGATTTCTTCCATCACGAAAATGGTGCTATTTTTATACCATTAAGACCCTATGAAAGTGAAATCACTTACAAAAACTGGAAAATACTGGAGTCAAGCATGCGTTCCATTGTCTATTTCTTGGATTATTAGAAGTAACAGCCAGCTATTAATACTTTAGTTTTATTGGCAAAAGATTATCTGAACGTTTTGTGACGTTTATTTGAATGTACAAAATCATCATGAAACTTATCTGTGTCTGTCTGTATATGTTAACAAAAGGATAACGAAAAAGTAACAAATCATTAACAATAAATAACTATTAATTAGACAAATAATTAACGTAAAAATATTAATGGAGCCGTATTATAAAAAATGAAGTTGATGATGGTTCTGAAGAGACGAAACGTTACTTAAAGAAACGGTTTACGCCAATTATTGATTTCAGGTGTGCATTTTTCGAAGTTCCTCAAGATCCGTGAAATAACTTCATCAACCAACATTTAGTTCCATAAGAATTTTTCTGTATTTAAATCTTTTAGCCAAAGTAGATATTAATTAATCTTTTCATCTTAGTTCATACAAACATGCTTGATGACGTAAGGGAAAAGTTCCGCTGGCCCTACTCCATACTAAAATTAATAATAGACAAAAAACCATAATGATCATGACTCCCATGTCGCTAATAGCAAATCGTTTCCTAAACCCTCAAATAAAGCATTTAAGATAATTAATTTACACTTTTAGCATTGAACTATTCAGTATACGGAGAAGTAATTGCCCATAATTGGCCGAGGCAATTAATAAACTGCAGCAGATCGAAGTAGGTCGATCTATTTAAAATCCATTACGGACTGGCACCTTCTTCCACTGCGGTTAAAAATATCGCCAAGCAGCTAATTAAAAAGTAAAGTAATGCGAAGAGCCAAGGTTAAGCTGTATTCCTTTGTTACAGGGTGGAGACTGTTTGCTGAATGATCCCGCTGCGATAATTTGATGAACATAACGGAATTTTGAGTAAACTGGGTGTGATTTTAATAAAACGGGTGGATATATCAAGGAAAAAATGAAAATGATTAAGCAGAGCAAAAAAGCAATTTATTAATCGAGTTAAACAATAATTAATTTGCCGCTACCAGGCCGCTACTCTAAAATACAGGCAAAAAAAACACTACGAGCGATGCATTTTCTGTCTCTTCACCCGTTATTGTCTTGGACGGTGGGATTCATTGCTGGCTGTCTGATTTGCTGTATTATATGAATCCCCAATTATCTGAAGCATTGACCCCCCCCAAGATTTTTTCTTGGTACGCCACTGACTTGGCTGTAATGTATCCTGCATCTCTCCATATTTTCATTGAGTTCTTTTGTTCCCAGTCTTAGTTAAAGAGGAGCAAAAATTTCTAAACACCAATGTCTGTAGATGTGTCGTATATTTTCATATGAATTATTTCCTAAACAATACTAAACACTCATGAATGATAAAAAAAAATCCCTTCTTCGACTTAAATGTGTAAAATGGTTTCAGTATTTTCCTACAAAATGTTGCTAATATTGTTAAAACGCAACTCTACAAAACCGCAATTCACATAAATTAGATCACAAAATGCATTAAGTACAAAGGAAATACGAAATAAGTATTACAAATCCGAATATCACTTGTATATCTATTATTTTTACAGTAGTGGTAACGTTGTACAACACAAAAATCCCTACTTTGCAATCGTCCAGTATAGTTTTGCATAAAAATGTTTTTGGAAATTTCTTTGGCTGATCGTATCTTTATTGGGACATTATGTTTTGGTTGCTAAGCAAACGACCCCGTAGCAAATTTTTGTATTATCTAAATCGACTCATCAGTACTCTCCACCCTGTAAACTGATCGTTAAGTTAAAATAATCCTCTCGCCGATAGTTCTGAATAAAATTCCAATATATACCATATTAATTTGCTACGGAGTCCTTGGCATACCATCTTCTCATGTGATTCAGATTCGTCGGTGACAAATCCTACGTGTAAAGGACAAATTACATACATACAGTGGACATTTTACATCAGAAACGTGTTTTGTGGGTTCTAATCACAATCACTAATCAGTTACCTAATTATTTGGAATTTAGTTCTTCAAGAAAAAGGTAGAATAGGTACATAACAAAGGTTCTTGAAAACTGTCAGAGGTTTATACTTCTAGTAGATTTTGTAAACTGGTATAATTAGATAATCAATGGTATTCATCAATTAGAAGCAACGTATGGTACTAGTATGTAGTAAATGTGGCGGAACAACCAGTTATTAATACTCTTTTCTGAGAAAAATGCAAATATGAAGGTATAAATGATAAAAAAATAGATTCACTTGCGATGTTAACTTATTCGTTTTAAATGAAACAGTAAAGTATTATAAATTGTGAAAATATATAAATAAATAAAATAATTCATAAATAGTGCTTTCTTATGAATACATCCTTATCATACTGTTTAAAGTTGTTAATTCAAAAGTAAGGCTATACAAGAGTGATATATGTTATGCGTTAAACAAAGAAATTGTAATCTCAATAAATAATTAAATCAATCAATCAATAAACCGAAAGTGATACAGCAATCAATGAATATTGGACTAGGTATATGTCCCATACCTTTTACCGAATTTGAATACTTTATTTTTACAGATTTTCACCTCAACTATGTGACTTTCTTATATTATTGAATCAGAAAGCAGTTTGTTGAGTACGAAAGCTTTGAATTTCCTGTATTTAGTGTTACCTCAAGTATCCCGCAGGGATCCAATTTAGGTCCATTGCTGTTTAAGTTATTTATTAACGATCTGTGGTGTGACCATTATCTAATTTATGTGGTGTTTTATTTGTTTAATCTACCAAATACAATTAAGTGTCGGAAGCACGGATGATGTGAAGCTATTTCGGACTAGGAAATGACTAGTTTATTGATTCAAACTGATTTGGCCTCCATTAATAACTGGTGTGTTCACCTGAATATCGGTAAATACATTCTTCTATGATAATATAGATAGATATTCTTCTAGGACCAATGTTCTCTGTAAATCCCCTATTTATGCCATATGCAAACTGTATGTATTTGCTATAACTGGGTGTTAACCTGTTAGAAATAAACGTCTATCTATATCCATCTATTAATCCTGAATGTGTCTATATCCTGGAAAAATAGTGAAGTAGGTATACGTTTCGATGGCCTGCCTAATTTCCACCTTCATCATTTGGATTCTTTACTTATAAAGATGGATAAAAACAACATTGTGTTTTTGTGTCGTACAATGGATTGTTTTAACTTATAATCGAAGGTTTCTCAAGCTCCACTTTCACAGAAACATTATAGGTACTGATACTAACGATTCACCGACCATAAAAGGAATTTTTTTTATTGTAACTTTATATTTAAATAACAATAATCGTTTAATTAACCGTGTCATTGCCGTCGATTATTTATAACATTGTTTGTTTGTTTTCTGATTTTTCTTGAAGACATCAAACGTGATCAATTAATTAATGAGTTGACTTTCGCCCATACATCTCATCACCTCTTTGATAAAGCGCGATCTTGGACAGCTCATATAAGTCGTCGTACGTACAGTGCTTTCTAAAAGTAACGAATAAATTCATTATTTTAGAAATTGAGAAGTTTTCGAAAAAATCCTCTGACACGTCGATTTTGTTTTTAAAAAAGGCACTTTTTGACATACGACCCATATTTGTGACGTCATCGTTGTTCGAGATATGACGTAATCGACAATTTTTTTAAATAGCAACCCCCAATTTTGACCACGCCATTTGAAAGAGCGTATCATTCTACATACGCATCATGAAAAATCATGGTTGCCTGACAGTAGCCTTAGCGACCGAGAATGTTTTTTATTGCTGTCAGATAAAAACTTGAAATCGTACTTTATTAAATAGTTTTTTCTGTTTTTTGAGTTATTTCTTTAGTTCTTATCTTTTGTTTGGCAAAAGCACTGCGTTTGAAGTGTTAATTGAGTAGTAACTTTGTCATTTTGTAAAAAAAATGGTTAAATTAACTGAAAGAGTTGTTGAATTGTTCAATGAAACTCATCCTGATCGGCATCCCATTACCCAAAGCATGGTAAGCAATATTGGGTCTAAATACCGTAACTTTGGACATGTTCGTGATCTTCCTATATCTGGTCGACCGTCAAAATCAATAGATGATGACGTTAATGTTTTGTTGGCAATACAAGAAAATCATCATTCAACACTTAACCAACGCTTCTGATTTCAATATGGCAGCGTCCACAGTTCACAAAATTCTGAAATAAGCAAAGTATCATCCTTATAAGGTATGCCTTGTTCATGAGCTATCTGAAGACGACTTTGATCGGCGAAACCAATTCTGCGAGCAAATGCAAGAGCTATGCAATAATGATAATAATTTCGTAAAAAACGTAATTTTTTCTGACGAGGCTACGTTTGTTTTGAACGGCCATGTCAATAGGCAAAATTGCCGTTATTGGGCTACCGAGAATCCCCGATGGATGATGGAGTATCACACTCAAAGTCCCCAGAAAGTAAATGTGTGGTGCGGCATAGTCGACGGAAGAATTCTGGATCCCTATTTCTTTGACGTCAACCTAACTGGTGCAAGATATTTGGATTTTCTTCAAGACGACCTCATTCCTACACTAATAACTTTATATCCAGATATAGAGGGACGTGATCTTCCAAGAAATGACATGTTCTTTCAACAAGATGGTGCACCTCCCCATTATGCAGCACCTGTCCGTGTTTATTTAGATGAGCTGTTCCCGAATCGTTAAATAGAGAGAAGGGGGCCGATTGAGTGGCCAGCCAGATCGCCTGATTTGACACCCCTAGATTATTTCTTGTGGGGATACTTAAAAAGCAAAGTATACGTTACTAGACCGATTAATTTAGAAGATTTAAAAGCAAGAATTCGTCATGAGATACATCGTATACCTCCTAAAGTTATAGATAATGTCCAAAAAGAATTTATTAATCGTCTTGGCTACTGTCAGGCAGCCAACGGTGCACAATTTGAACATTTAATTTAGTCGATTTTTTTACATAATCATTATCATTGTTAGTATTGTGAAAATTAAATTTTGAGATCTTCAAACATTATTTTCTTGAAATTTTTGTTATGTAACACCATAATTTTTCATGATGCGTATGTAGAATGATCCGCTCTTTCAAATGGCGTGGTCAAAATGGGGGTTGCTATTTAAAAAAATTCTCGATGACGTCATATGTCGAACAACGATGACGTCACAAATATGGGTCGTATGTCAAAAAGTGCCTTTTTTAAAAACAAAATCGACGTGTCAGGGGATTTTTTTGAAAACTTCTCAATTTCTAAAATAATGAATTTATTCGTTACTTTTCGAAAGCACTGTGTACAGGGAAATACTAGGCGACGTTAGAAAACTGTGCTTGAATAATGTCCCAAACAATTTGTTCTAGCACAACTTCTTATTTTGACATGTCTATACAATACTTTGTCGTCGGCACACCCTTCACACGGTTACCACACTTTTAGTAAACACTGCCTATTTAGAATTTAGGCCCAACCCACGATGACTATACGCAAGCTGTCATGCATTGCATCTCATCAAGATTATCTGATCATAAATGTTATCATCGGAACATTACACATCGTATTTATTCACAAAATCCTAACCTTTGTTCTCCGTAAGTCAAAATGATTGCATCGGTAGCACGTCAGCGATATCGTTACTAAACAATAATCAATAATCATGGTAATCCATGGAAGTCACGATATTCACTTGTTCTCATCAGTGAAGGAGAAAACATGTCAAAGGAAGCATACCTCGTATGCTTTGTCGCATAAAGTTTTGATATGGGTAGGTCAGTTAGCTAAGCACAAATGATTACGTAATTCTAATAAAGGATTTGTAATGGATTTCTGATGTCTTCATAACTTTTGTTTCATTATTCATACATATTGTGGAGTGAAATCGCCGGTCTAACCCGCTTATTTCTAGGGGGTGGGTCACCCTTAGCTTAGAACCAGATGAAACCTATTGGCGATTCAAATTACCGATAAGGGCGCTGCAAATTGTAAACAGATATGGTGGAAGACCAGTAAAAATTTTGCATTTCACATCACATCAACTAGCAATTTAGCATTCATTTGCCATAAATATAGTGACTTCATGTGCTAGTTTGGTTGAAATAAAGGATAAAAAGAGTTGTAAAAGCAGTTAAACGTCCCATAAGTGCTTCATTGCTAATTATATGAATTTTTTGGGTTGAAACAGGTGCCCTAGTTTTTGTTTACTTAGATTTTGGACTAAAATAAGTGTGATAAACTGCATGGTGATACCATTAGTGCTTGTTTTTTGTTAAATAATGTTTAAATTAAAATATATTCTGCTTTTATAAGACTAATAATAGAAAAGTATAGACAAACTGCAACAAAGTGGTTATATGTTGTGTAAATAAACGTGTTCCCTGTTATTAAATTGTTACATGCCTTTTGGAGAAATGAATGATAAACAGTTTCCTATACTAGGGCCAAACTTCTACCTCTCTTCAATCTTAAACACTTCTATTGACACATTTTGTGGAATGACACCTATAAACACGGCAGTTTGTGTTGTGCTGATTTCTTTTGAGTGCCATTTTAAAATGTAAAAATAAAGCTGTACAAATACTAACCACGTTGTTTTTAACTTTGTAATACCAAAAAATCACAAGCACCACTAAATTATTACGTTAAACAAACCCAAATACGTGTTATTTTCATTATATCAGCAATAAGCATCCAAAAATTACCTTTTAAGTAAGTTCAAATATTTTCATGCAGAGGGCGCATTCATTTTTGGAATCGCCAATACCATCTTGTAGAGCATGATTTGGGACGTATGTCATGTGACCTACAACTTTTTTTAGTGGGGCAATTTTTTTTAAATGGCCTTAAATTGCGTTATCTGCACAATTCGAAAACATGTGTTTGAAACACATGTTTTCGAACACATGAAATGAAAACATGCCGCTCTGAAATTTTAACCACTTGTGCACAAAACTTGAACGCTTTGAATAGTAGAAATCTTTTTTTTTTGGTAGTACACCTATATATTATCAAAAATGATGTAAACGTAAAACTGTGAAATTATGAATGACAAACTTCGATATGCGGTTAGCTTGATGTGAAATATTCAAAATTTGTATACAGGGTTATTCAGAACCTATCGAAAATAAAATTTGGGGATGTTCAACATACATGTAGAAATTTGGTAGTGCAAAAAGAAATTTTTTTGGCGGGGTCTGGAAACTATTTAAAAATGTTTCATTGCACGCCGCTGGATACTGGTCCACTGTAATGGAGTGACCTTGGGACTGACAATGCAAACTAGCTAGCACGAAAGAAACCGGCGCGCCCGGCGCAAAAAAGATTTGCAGCGTTTTTACTTTAAAATAAACTTAAAGATAGATAGACGTTCCAGGTACAAAAAACTTGTACTGTTTTTTGTCGGAATGTGGTATATCCGATCTCGTGATCTCGTTGAAGTACAGTTGCCCAGCTACGTAGTCCTTTATAATGGTATAACTTTAAGCATTGTTTACGGGAAATCCTAATTACTTTTATTACAATTTTTTTGGTGATATCGATTTCTTATTTAAGGATGCACATATCCTCAAAGTTTTTTATATGGGTTCTGAATAACCCTGTATATGCTGCGAATGAAACCTTTTTCCTAATCCTTTTTCCGTGGTGCATAGTAAATGTATTATTTTCTATGCTTTTACTGTTCAATTGGGTTAGCCAACCTGTTACTTTTTATTTTCTGAAAAAGCAGCACATGGTTTGTTGTAATTTGAATATGTTTTAATTATTAATATTAATCGTGATTATTTTTACAATCATTGGTTATATTTAAATATTTCTTAAAGGTAGTGTTGGATATTATTGACAACAATTATTATTTTTTGTATAGTTATGAGGTTTTGTATTCATTTAGTCATTTGCTTTTATTTAACCTTTACTTTTCGTAAGTACCATGCTTTATTGAATGTTTATTATTGGTAATTAAATGAATTTGTAGTATTCTTGAAGAAGGAGCAATAAATGGCTTCGAAAGTTTGAATTTGGAAAAAAAGAGTACTCTTCTTTGACTGCAATCTCTTGATTTAGTTCTTTGTTTTATATATATACAGTGATTCCATAAAGTCCTGCATAAATTAATTATTTTGAAAATGTTAAAAGTTTTTGAAAAATCGCTCGGACCCGTCGATTTTGTTTTCTTTTTACACTTGTTTTACATATATTAATTTTTTTACATGGTGACTTAATGAAGCTAGGTCGATAATATTTTATATGGAACACCCAGTACTGTTTTACATATTTGGAAAAAAACTCTTTTTACGAATACGATCATATAAGGTTTTATGGATCTATCTCTAATAATAAGGGAGATATGCCCAAAAAAGTGTGTCATAAAAGCGATGTGTTGGAGCTACCTACTTATTGTTATATTAAATACTATAGTAAATATATCTATGTTGGAAAACTTCAAATGAAACAATCTACAAATTCTATTAATGGGTGAATTATGCCCTGAATTGGTTCTACAAATTTTTTCAGAAAATAAGCAGTGTGCTCTAAGATTGGTAGGTGGTACATAAAAATTAATATGAGATAAAAGCGAAGGAGAGTCCACGGAGTTCCGCAATAATTTATACAATTTATTTGTTTCTTATTAGAGGGCATAGAGGCGGCGGGGGCGGGTCCCTGTGCATGCAGGAAATCTTCGATTTCCCCTCTTAATTTTCTTTGTGAATCCGCCACTGCCAGCCCGCCACTGACCCACATAATTTGCGCAACGCGATGCGCCACCACTTTTTCACACGTCGAATATTTCGTGTTCCACGTTCTTCCCATGCAGTTAACTGATTCCATCATTATCATTATTAAAATCATCAGATTTCGAAATTCTTGGGAGAGTTGCGCACCTAGTTCACAATTTTTGTGGGAAAGCGATTTTTGTAATTACGTGCTGCCAGTTTTACAACAAGGTACAGCGATTAGAAATCTGAATAATAGATTGTTTGTCTATTTACATCCCACTGAAATCGTTTAGAATTTTGTATAACTGTCGGTCGGTAACATGCATAAGGAAATGTGATTAAGATTAATTCATAAAATTCCTACTTCTTTCTAATATGCTTTCAGGGCTATGGCGGCCATCTCATATGAGTGCTTAAATTGCACCAAGCATGCTTATCGTTTTCAAATTTCCAGTACACAGGAGTCACAGGACAGTCATTACGGGATCCCTGTCAAGGCCAAACATTACGCCAGAAAATGTGGCAAACGTTAAGGTTTCTTGTTCCCACAGCATGCAGTCAGAGACAATCGCCAACAGTCAGGATTCTGCGCAGAACGTTAATAAACGTTCCAACAGAGTATTACTGACATAAATCAGATAGTTAACTAGGAGTAGGTATATAAAGTTCAATTTTTTATGTTTCCTGTTATAGTGTTAAGAAAGCTAACGCATTCTTAATAATATTTGTGTTCATTTTTTTAAATATATATCTTCTCTATCAGATACAATAAATAACATAAGATCTAAATATAAACTGCACAATATTAATTATATAAAACTAAATCCACCTTTCGTAACCTAATTTTGTATTTCCTGGTAAGTCCGAATAAGGCAGTCAAATTAATTAACATAAGTAGATAAAAACAAGTTACGAAATCAAATGTGATATACATTAGAGATCTTTAGAACGAATACAACACAACAGATTACTATGCCACCAGCTATAATATACAAGCTGATTCAAATTCGAGCCTATGCATGGGGATCTCGGAAATAGTAAGAGATACGAAGTCGGATAAATGGGGGCAAAGTTGCGCCATCAGGGGGACCAACATAATGGCTGAAAAATCTCAAGACTAACTTGATTGGTTTTTGAAATATTTGAAACAAATTCAAATTTTGGAAATCGTTTATTCCAACTTTATTTGAGTAGATATTGAAAAAATAACCACATTTATTCACAGCAACTTTTTGTGTTCTATCGAATGACATAATAATATTTTCAATTTTTTGGAAGTCTCGATGTCTCCTAACACTATGCTGTCATCGCCCAAAGCAAATTCAGACGTTTTGTCCAGAAAAATCCACCTTCAAATTTCCATTTCGATACATCATTTTTTTTATTCAGACTCGTTTTTAGGGATTTTCTTTCGTTCAATATGTCGTATTGTCCAAAAAATATTATCAAGAACACAAAAAACACAAACAAATAATTTATAGCAAATATTTATAGCAAATTAAAAATCAATTTTAAATTCAACAAAATTTAATCAAAGTAAATAACAATAAAAATAACCAAAAAAAAAACTTATAATAAATGTTCAAATTGGTGGGCCCCCCTCTTGTTCGGTACATTTATTAATTATTTTATTACTGTTAATAATAGAGCGCACAGGGTGCCTCTGCATGACCCGAGCTAAAGCATTGAGAAAATTTTTTTATTTGACTTGTACATAATGATGTCATTATAACATGCGATCTGATAAATAACTTAATCCACCTGTCGTTTCTAAAATACAAAATTTTAAATTTTTAGAAGAATATAATAATATTGATGCCACCAGATAAAATTTTTCTGGGCTAATGCTTGGGATTTTTTCGGCCTAAACTCGGCTAACTGCTCGTCTGATAATATTCTCGGCTAAAGTAAAGACCAGAATTAAGCAAAGTGGAATGACCTCGCCGGTCTGGTAAAATGCGGTGATGCATGGGCGTGCGTATTCTGTTTTACCATTGGGCACATTTCAGTTAATACATACTCGTATGCTATTCTATAGAATACTTCTAGTATATATTAACTGAAATATGCCCAGTGGTAAAAAAATACAAATCTAAAAATGTCTAGTTAATATAGACATTTTTAGATTTGTCGTTAGGTGAAACGTTAAGAAACGCGCGCGAAATAACCCAACATCACGCCGCTGTTTCCCTACTACCTCGAGCGCAGTCGCTTGTTGGTTCCTGATTCGACCAATCAACGTCGTTGAAGCTCAGAGAAAAGAGAGCGTAAATGCAAGAATATGTATATAAGGATGAACAGCGTGTCGTCAACTTTACGACTTTCGCAACTTTTGCAGTTGCCACATATTTGGAAATTCCTTGATATTATTAAGTAAAAGACAAATTAAACATTGTGTTTGCTTTAATAAAGTACAATAGGGATAAGGCACGTTAAAGACAAGCAAAAAAAATGGGTAAATAAGGTAATTAATACGTTTTCTGTTTTAAATAAGAATACTTTAGAAATAAATGTGACAACACAGATCTACTCTTTTTCCAGTCATTCCACTTTGCTTAATTCTGGTCTTTACTGTAGTACCGTAATGATTATCTTTATGATCCTTATTACATAAATATTATTTCAGTATCAGTATATTATTTAATGTTTATTGTTGGAGACATTTCAAAGTCGTTCTTAGCAATCAGTCTTTTGAGATAAATAAAACTACGCGCGGTTGCAAGTGGTTTTTTAAGATCTTGGGAGGGGGCATTGCCCTTGCCCCCCCCCCCCGGGTGCGCCACTGCCTATTTTAATTAACTTTAATTATTTTTACAATATTTTTTCGACCCCCGCTAACCAGACGCGCCTATGAAACCGCAATCCCTGCACACTTTACCCGTTGGACGATGCCATATGCTGGCACTGAATAAGTAATGTTTATATTCAATTTTCCTGTTTTTTCATTTTAAATATTAAAGAAAACATGTTTTACGGTCATCCTGGATACCCATAGAAAATCCCAATTTGAATAAAATTGCAAATACCTATTCATATATAATAATTATTATAATAATGTAGGTAATATAATTCAATGCAATTATTATTAAGCTTTACTTATATAACTTCATTTACGTTTTTCATAATATATTTTTCCCATTTTGCTTATTAATGATAATATATTTTGGTTATTTATATGTTGCTATAAAATCCAAGGTATTACTTCTATGCTTATCTATTTGTCAATAACCACCACACCACACACCTGGGCATTTTCCTTGCTGACAGCATTGTATTGAATGTATTGTAAAGATGTCTGGTTGCGTGTGCATGAGGTCGAAGTACATATTCTTGAAGAGCATTTTGTGTCCCTAAGATTAAATATTAGAAGACGGTCCTGCGCATTGACATTTATTAAATATTTGCCTGTAGGTACTCGAGGCGGTTGATAATGATATTGACTCTGATATTGATTACTATTTACATATATTTATGTGTTATTTATTGTTTGTGATATAAGGTAATATTAGATTTTTTATCTGGCTACATATGTTCGCTTGCACTTTTATTAATAATTCCCGGATATAGATTATTTCAAAATAGTGTGGTTAGAGAAGCGACAGCAGCGTCAGCGCCACTGTGATCGACGGCGAAACCTGAATTAATAGGTATATTATGATCATTATTAATGTATTGCTTCATTCATATTTATATATAGGTAATTCTACTATATCGCGGTTATGGGGGGCCAAAAAATTCCATGCACACGAATACCTTAAAATTCAATAGACATGTAGTATAGTATAAATATTACATCCAAGGATTTTTAACTGTTTACATTACATCTGTGACGACTTTATGAAAATAATTGAAAGTAGGAACACAGTATAATTTTAGCATTATACTGTGGAGTGGAAGCCAGAGAGAATTTATCTTGAAGGCTTTATCTTGATTTTGTGTCCTTCAGTGTTTGCACCGTTTGCCGAAAAACCACTTTCGGCCTTACATAGGGGATACGCCATATAATACTTATATAACTGTAACTATAATATTTATATAACATATAATAGCTTCATTAAATATTCTGTCACATTTTCTAAAATAATTTGTATTTGACAAACTGGCAGCTACAGCTAGCCTTCACAGTTTGTTTTCGTTTCCCACTTGAAGTGATGAAATGCCGTACTCAGTGGCGTGCTTGCATTTATTACCACGCAATTTGATTTTATTTAGTAATGTCTAAATTCATTTAAAATAATGTCTAATGTAATGTGTAATAATAATGTAATGTCTAAATTCATTCATTCATGTGGCTTTTTGGATAAACGCTCGCAGCCGTCGATTTTTTATTTTTAATGCGGTGTTTTTTTTTATGCAAAATTTATGTATACAGGGCAGCCCAAAAATAAGTTACAACCATCAATTTTATTTTTTCAAATGAAAACACCTATTTTTTATTTCATTTTTTAATTCTGCATCGAATTTTAAGTTTGTTTCATGTACCATGTCCTATACCTATCTTCAACTGTTTTTGACATATTGACAGGTGAATATTGACGTTTTGCAACTTTGACACCCTGTGAAATCTAAACGGTTTGAGATCAAGCAAAACAGTTTGCACATTCCTATCTTCACTTTTCATAAAGTATCGTTTGACACTAATTTGAGATTTAACCAAGAGATTAAATTTTATCGAAATTTTTTTATTTCTGGCTAGGAACAAAGTTTAAAGATTTGACCCCCACATAATATACATCAGTAAAAAGAGAAAAAAAACCTTTTTAACTAACCCATACCAACTATGATTTGTATATAACAAAACTCAACTTTAGGTCATAACACAAAATTTAATGGAACAGCAAAAAAATTGAGCACGCCACTGGAGTCTACTCAAAAAAGGGTCTCAATAACATGTCTATTATTCTCTTCTATCTTGGCAAACAACCACGACAGACATTATAGGGTGAACCAGAAATTAATGTTTGAAACATGTAAAAAATCACTATCAAATTGGTCATACCTAATTGTGGAAAATTCCTGATTAACGGTCATACACCCAATTTGCCCGCCAATCTCATTACCGATTTTGATCAGCGAACAATTTTCGGTACAGCTTCTTGTGTAGGTACCACTTAATCAACGTTTCTGTAAGTATACCTATGTAAAATTAAGAATCACAAGCATACAAATTTAATTTAGTCCGCCCCTGTGATATTTTAACAGCCACGCCACAAGCACAGTGTGAAGTGACTGAATGTACGAAATAGCTCGGGTAAATCCGCAATAATTGAAACGATCTATACCGTGTTGTGCTGCCATTGTTTACGTAATACTTTAGGTACCTACTTATAGGCAACAAATAATAAACATCAACCGTTTTTTCATCTACCTGACTCAACAAAGCGAGAACGAGATACGTCACTCGCCTAGGAAACACGAACAAAATCAATAAAGAAATGATTGACTCGCAGGTTGAGGTGGTGTAGTGCAGTAACCTGCGATTATTAAGTGTTAAATAATTCAGTTGTTTTACTAAAATATTCAAGAAATGTATAATTAACTATTTCTAAATATATTTTAGGAAATGATTGCACCCCGAAATAGGGGTTGACGACTGTGAATAGGTTATTGCCATCTACCGGAGAACGTATGTTCAAATGTTCCCTTCTGTTGTTGACTGAAACTGAAATAAATACCGAACTGGCGAACCGCACTTTTTATCAGAAATGGGCGGCACATTCTACTGTAAGCGGTAAACCAAATCGCTGATAAAATTATAATTTTCTGTTCGTAGTACACGCGAGTTGAGTGCACCTTAGCAGACAGAATAGTGTGATTTAAGTGAATTACCGTTACTAGGTCGAGTGTCCTTAAAACAAATGGTAAATAATTGTAGGGATCTTTGAGAGAAGAAATAAAAGTTTACGTAATTACAGAACACAATAGGTAGATTTGCATATCCGTTGATCTTGGCAGTTATCCTTACCTGTGAGTTAATCTGATCTCATCCAATTTAACGAGAATAAAGATAAAAATGTTTGATGTTTACAACGAGCGTGTTTCAACTAAACTTGACCGTAATTTGTTGCTCAACTGACGAGGCTCGTATTCGTACCAGGATGGCGCGTAATCTTGAGTTTGAGCATCGCCAATAATTTATCGGCATATGAACGATTGGCAAGTATCCTAACGACTTGTGCTAACTTTTCATGTAAATATTTAAATTGACGTTTGCGATAGCACGAGTTGGCGTTTCGCAGTAGGCTATTATGATTTATTGATGGAATAATGAATTTAGCCGGTGCAGGTTAGTGAATATTATCGACGATTCCGTTTCATAATAATGTATTTTAGATGACGGCGGTTCGGAAGGGATTTATTTTTAAATCGAAGACGTCAGTTACTTTTTCAAGATGCAAAGGAGTCGCCTTAGACAGCAGGTGTCCATGTATTTGCCCAGAATAGAGAGAAGGAGATACAGAATAGGTACTTATTATCTATTATTCCTATATAATATAATTTTTTAATATCGTAATTTGAGATGCCACCATTGTCATGGGCGTCGCAAGGAGGGGGCGGTGACGGGCGACCACCCCCCTGGATATCGAGTCGATTACTAAGTACAAAATAGCCTAAATTAATATTCACAAATAAAATTTATTGTAATTTTTTAGTCATCTACTTATATACAAAACAAAATATCGAGTCCTATTATCTTTTTTTTAACAATAGTTGCCAATAAAAAAGATGCCAGATCACTTCCCTGTGTGTTTTGAATGAGACCATACTATCAATAATTGACCGTTTTCTTGCCCCTTCGAAGCGATGACCAATATAATATAGGTACTCGTATGTCCTACCTAAAAGTACCTATGTATGTGTAAATGTCCTACCAAATGAAAACGTTGTACACCTGTGCAATATCCCAATAGGTTTTCTGGTTAGGTTTTCATTAGGTTTTCACAAAAAAACGATGGGTACACTCCACTGCACCAAAACATTGCATTTTCCCGACGCGCGCTTCGCTAACAATGTTAGCACCATCTCAAGGTGATTAAAGTTGAGTTGAGTATTTTGGTGTCCTGTGGAAAACTGATCGCTTTTTTTGTAATACAAGGCCAAGTAGGTATATATTTCCACACATACTGTTTAGGCATATTTTTGCAACTTTTGTCCTGTTTATTTGTTTTACAAATTATACACTTATTAGCTGTTACAATTAGTTCCGATTTTTGTTCTTATTTTAAGAAAATGCATTTTTGTTAAAAATATTTTACGTAGATATGTAGATATCTTGATAGAATACTTTTTTTATTTGTGATGTGGTATTTTTTTATTTTACTGGACATTATTTTTTTGGACTCATTTATACCTACATTTGATTACATTTTAAATAGTAATAGTTTTTCAAATAATTTTTGTCTTTTCTACAAAACTAGCTATTTTAGAAGATGTTTTTTACTATTCACTGTGAAATGAATAGAAAAATTATATATTGTTGTTTGAAGACAAATTCTAAAAAAATATATATTTCGCCCCCCTCTAGAGATTTTGGAGGCGACGCCCATGACCATTGTCTCTCAATTAGCTTATAATAGAATGCTTTATTTAAGGGTAAGGGTAAATTTAGTATATCGGGTAAAATATTTTTCTTCTATTGGCAGGGTGTAGTAGAGGTTGGGAACTCGATATTGTCATAACCAATAAAATCCTTGGTATATGATATAGGTACTTATCCTATACCACAAGTATAAAGATATATGTGCCCATACTAAACTACTAATACTAGGTTTTACTAGGTGTATAATGGTTTGGTTATAAACATAACACATGATATGTAAACTAAAGTTTTGACACTACATTTTGTACAAAATATGTGTTTTTTTATCTAATATTTTACCACCAACAATGAATAATATAACATTTACAATAAATTAAATCCATATCACCGTATAAATGTAGTAGGTAAATAAGAAGTAATAAGTTTCTTAATCAAAAAACTTGTACCTACCCAAACATTTTTTCTTTATCTGATTTTTACTTTATTTTAGTTTATTTCTGCAACTTATTTCCTTTTGGGTCCTTCAAACCTTATGAAGTAGCTATAAAGACTTATAGTTGTAGAAAAAACTGAAATAAAGCAAAAATTACACCGGAAATATATTCTTGAAAGGGATTGAAACCTTTGGTGTGAAGATAACACTGACGTAGTTTTCCACATAACACCAAAACACTATACTAGACTAGACGCGCGTTTCGCCAACCTAGTTGGCATCATCTAGAGATTATTAAAACTGTGGCGAAACGCGCGTCGAGTGCGGTATAGTGTTTCGGTGTTAAGTGGAAAACTACGTCAATATTACCAAAAATATAAGAATTTTAATTTTCAAATGTATTATACAAAACGTAAACCACTTTTTTAAATTAATTTATTGTTATTTTCTTTATATACATGATCTTTAATTTTATGTTGATGGTGTATCTTGATATAAACCTATTTATAAGTATTTTGAAAAACAGAATAACAACGCCTGTCTCCTGTCTCAGATATTTCGTTCGGATATAAATGTTTTGAAACAATAACTGGGCTGGTTGTTCTGTTTCACAAAACGCACGTGTATCAGTGTTGCCTACCTTAAGCCTACAAAGAGGCTAAAGCCGCCTCTCACATCTAGTCAAACTAAAATGTAATTAATGGATGGATATTAATGTAGTATATGTATATATAATATAGTACATAACTATATCAAATAAGCAAGGAGTCTGTTTGGTTGCTTGCTTACAATTAGAAAATTATGAATCATACAGCCTATGCCCAGTAAACTGTACTTTGAATTAAGTCGATAATTATGTGAAGGTCTTGTTCGGCAAACTGAAATATATTAATGAAATTGTCGAAAAAATTATAATACAAATTTCCTAATTCCGTTCCTGTACGCCGTAGTCTATTATCGACTGGTTACTCGTCTTCTTCTCTTCTAAACGCCAATGATAGGCAACCAAACTTACCCAACATATTCGGCCTTCCTTCACACTAAAGTTTTCTGTTTTGTGCACTAAAGCGTGCGTACGTCATTGTGGCCAAAAATAGTGATTCATTAATTATTGACTGAACATTAGTTGGTTTGGGTAAAAAAGACTTAATTAAACTCCAATTAGAGACGGAAAACTCCACATTTTTCAATCGATGCACGCATCAGCTGTTTTCTGTCAAAATTTAATGGCGTGCGATGACATCCCAAACTGAAACAAAAACAATACCAGTTCTGCGAGATGTTTCTAAAAGTGTTTGAAATAGATTAGGGCGATTATATAAGAATAGCGTTGTCCAAAAGTTAAATGTGTGTAGCTACAAGGGATATAATGGATTGTATGTTTGAAGCTTGTCTGGAGGCAACGTTGGAGCCCGATGATATTCCCAAGACTACCGAGCCTGTTTGGATATTGGGGAAGAAATATAATGCTATACAAGGTATATATAATGAATAGATGAGTAAATATATCTAAAAACAGTAATTTTCTTAAAGAATATTTAATATTTGATCATAATATGGTATGTTCTAAAGCTACTGTAACGAATTCAGTCAAAGCGAATTTTTACTTTAAATTGTTTAGGACAAACTATAGAACAAATATTAAGTTTTTTGTAATCAGTATTCTTATAAAATTCAAATAGATGACTTATTGACCTTTATTAGTTCGGTTCTGTAATTGCTGCATACTAAGTTCAAACAGTTTAGACTTTTTGATAAGAGTTCATGAATGTAGGTACCTACCTCAGTTTTTAAATGAGCGACAAAACATATATATCAAGTAGTCATTTTCTTATCTATCAATAATAGATTTGGTATTCTTTTATTTATATTGTCTTTAGATTAGGATTATCAAGGTAAACACAATTGGGAAACTGTTCCAACTCCTACGAATTTCGGTGTAATTCCTAATTTTGTATTATTAAATTAAAAAAAAGAAAAATGTAGAAGTCTTCAGTGACAAAGGGCTGAGTATTGGTTTAGAATTTTTGTAGCACCTAGTTATATAAATACCTACATTTTGAAGAACAATAAACATTGTTTAATTAAAAAGAGTCCTTGTATTACAATTTGTAAGTGAAGCAATCATTTGTGTTTAGAGTAATGACAAGTATATTGCAGATATCAACAAAATCCGCCAAGACATCATCTCGAAAATCTGGATAACATACCGCAAGAACTTCGTGCCCATTGGCGGCGAGGAAGGGTTAACTTCGGACAAGGGATGGGGGTGTATGTTGCGCTGCGGTCAGATGGTGCTGGCACAAGCCCTGGTCTGGTTGCACCTGGGAAGGGACTGGCAGTGGGACCCTGATACGAAAGATTTCACCTACCTGAAGATCCTTAGGAAGTTCCAAGAGAGGCGGCAGGCACCATATTCGATACACCAGATAGCGCTCATGGGTGCATCGGAAGGCAAGGCCGTCGGGCAGTGGTTCGGCCCTAACACCGTGGCACAAGTCTTAAAGTAAGTTTTGAAAGAAACAGTAATTGAGATTCTAATAATTTGTTTCAATATTACAGTAAATGTAACTTGAATGTAAACAAATTATGTGTAACAGTATTTGCCACTTTGGAGCAATTTTGGACTGACGTTTACTATATCTGACATAATTTTTAAATGGTAATATTTAGTACGATATCCATTTAATTTGATATTGATATTAGAAAGTGAGGTTATAAAATCTGAAGGACATAATGTTTGTCACATTTAAAGTACAGAATTAAGGCCTATTCATAAATTTGATGGTGGTTATTGTGTTTGCCGGTGGACCTGACGTTTGCTGAGTCCCGGGCATAGCCACTAAATTATACCTTTCACAAACTTCACATTGATCTGCCGTTCGCCCTCAAAAGCAGTACATAACTTAGAAACGACGACACGGACTATTTATTGGGTGCATTAAAACTTGTTTTCTGTGCATATGCAGCCCCTAAATGTAAGAAGGCCTTCTTACAGGTCTTGAAAGGACACAAAGACAATTCAAAGTGGGTACCCATCAATAGAGCTCGAAAATCAACAGGGAATTTCCAATATTACAGGAAAATGAAGACATGGGATATAGAGCAATTTTTTAAATATACAAGAATGACAGTTCCCATTTTTGAAAAATAAAATAAAATTCTTAGATATAGAATCAATAATCTCGTATTTGTATCCCGAGTCAGGCGCGGATATCACGTGACATACAAAATCGGATTTGATTGGCTCTTTAAAATTGCTACGACCGGCCTCCGGCAAAAGATAAAATTGGTTTATGTCGAACATCATGGACGGCAGACGGCGTCGCTAACGGCAACTATGAATGGTCTTATGCATTTGAATGTTTTTAACTTGTAACAGCCATTGGCGAACGGAACATTAGAACACTGTCAAGTTTATGAAATTGGTCTTTCAATTTTAAGTAAATCACGTGAAATTTTATTATTTCAAGCTTGATCTTACCATGTTTATTTGATATATTTCCAAAACGGCAGTTCAACATCTAACAATTCTTGTTGATTTTAGGAAATTAGTGAAATATGATGAGTGGAGCCGGTTAGCAATTCACGTAGCACTTGACAACACAATAGTTATGAATGATATAAGTAAGTATTGTTTAAAAAGTTCAATCGGAGTAAGAGTTCGCATAAATTATAATGAAATACACACAATAGTAGATCGATTTCGATGTGCACAATCATTACAACATTCACTTAATCTTTTTAATATTGCAACCACTTAAAATTGGAAATAGTGTATATTATGTAATATGTAAAATGATCAATATTGTACATATACAAGATGCGAAGAGATATTTTTTATTTCTTTTTTAGGAGAGTTGTGTCTGCGGCAATCAAAAAATGATGGTACAAATTTAGTTAGGTCAGAGTGGAAACCGTTACTACTTATAGTGCCTTTAAGACTAGGACTTTCAGAAATCAATCCTATTTACGTCAATGCCGTTCAGGTAAGCTTATAGATTAAGTAAATCGGTAGGAGTATTATTGCTTACTTTACATATTTTCTTAGACACATAACTAATACTTTCGGAGTTATGTAAGAAAAATCTGTATCAAAGTGCCTACTTAAGAATTTCATGTTTACAAGAAGAAAAATTATTGTTTTTAGTTGTAAAGTCATTGACAAAGTATTACCCCCTAACTTCAAGACATCCTGTATACTGTGACGATAATGTATTTGTCATTTCTGTATGTTATTTTTTCCTTGTGTTGTTAAAGCACTTATATTCAATTGTTTTCTAATAAAACATCCAATATCGTTTATTGTTCCAGAAATGTTTCCAATTCAAACAGAGTCTGGGCGTGATTGGCGGCAAACCAAACGTAGCCTTGTACTTCATCGGCTGTGTGGGTAAGGAGGTGATTTACCTGGACCCGCACAACACGCAGAAGACGGGGTTTGTCGAGAACAAGGAAACTGAAGAGCAGATAGAGACAGACTTAACCTACCACTGTAAATATGCTTCTAGGATAAATATACTCAAAATGGACCCATCAGTAGCTATGGTAAGTGGAAATTAATAGGTCAGTTTCAATGGAGATATGGAAAATGGAAAACTTGAGTGTTTTATAAATTTAATGTAGAATATGTCTTTTCCTAATTGTTGATTATATTGTTTTTATTTATTATTAGGAATTCGTTCACCATTATAAGTTACTTAAGCTTTTTTCTTTACGTTTCACTTTATTTTCAACCATATTTGGAGAACTACAATGTCACATATAAGTATACACATACTTATTTTGCATACATTTTTGTTTTGTATATAGTATATATTATAAAGGATATCTTATCCTTCAGAGTATTTTTTTTATATATATATAGGTGTACTTGTGTATATGTGGCATTGTAGCTTGTGTTTCTGTATGAGAAGTATTAGCAAAAAGTTTTAATCAACTTATTACGGCAACCAAATTCACAACAATAAATAAAAACAGTGTAAAATGTAAAATAATTAAATTACTCAAATAGAAAAGCGAATTTTATTTGAAGGAAAATTATATAGTCTAAAATTGTACTGCCAGAAAATTCTAGCTGTCGCCTAACACATGGTATTAAAGTACACTCCCTTGGACATATCTTAGTCTTTCTTGGACAACACTATTTAAATATGTAGGGTGTTTCATTATAAAACCTACTTTTTCTCACACATATTTTTCAAAGGAGAAAAAAGTTCAAACATTTAAAAGCTAGAAAAACGGAATACAGTCGGCTTTTAAAAATTTTCCATGTTGTCTTCATGTAAGTTCTTTGATGCGTTTTAAAGTCATGACTTTTTTTAGTGCTTTTTCTGCAAAACTGAAGCCGACTTCAATGACCTCTGCCAGAGGATAAAAATAGAACTGATAGATCCGGAAAAGCAGCCCTTATTTGAAGTGTGTTACAACAAGCCCAAAGAATGGTCTCCAACATTGGAAAACGCCATAGAAGCTGGTCCTGCCTCATTCGCAGGTAAATCTAAACCATCACATTTTTTCGAACTATTCGATTTAATCTATATTAATCTGGTTTTGACATCAAATATGGACTCGTATTGTTGATTTTTGTAATAAGCATTATTTTACTATATTTTTCATGATAGAAAATATTAACGACTGCCTAACTTGGCCTCATATTTACATACAAAAAAGTCTATTGCCATTGACTAAAAGTATAGCTACAACACAACGTTCCTTGGTCTTTATGGAATTAATATGTATTAGGAATTGGGAGGCTGGTCAATCTCTTGCTTTTGTCCCAAAACTATAATTTTTGTTTCTAAGACACTTCTAATTTTCTTCCCGAATTTACTTGAACATATCAGTAATGTCTGTAACTTATTTGTGGTGTATTTTGACGATTCATAGTTTGTTTCTTTTGGGATTACACCACCTGTAAAATAACAAAAAGCAGAAAACCAGAAGTATACAAATTAAATATTCAAAGTGTAGTAACAAGGCAAACTTTTAAAGTTTGCCCCAAAAAACCACTGTATTAACGTGTGATAAAATAATGTTTGATATATTGACTAAATTTTATCAGTGGTTTTTCAGTTTTATACAAAATAGTCTACAGAAGAAGAGTTGAGGATCAACTCGATACATATAGAAGAAAGCTAGTTAAGTGTTTAATTTCTTTTAATTTTTTACTATAACTATTTTATTTGGACATATTTTAGAATATGACATGTAATATTATAAAATTTTGTATAAAACTGAAAAACCACTGATAAAATTTAGTCAATATATCAAATATTATTTTATCACACGTTAATACAGTGGTTTTTTGGGGCAAACTTTAAAAGTTTGCCTTGTTACTACCCTTTGAATATTTAATTTGTATACTTCTGGTTTTCTGCTTTTTGTTATTTTACAGGTGGTGTAATCCCAAAAGAAACAAACTATGAACCATATCAGTGGCGGCTCGCGGGTTCAAAAATGCATGAAGAGCTAGCTAATATTTATATATTTTTAAGCACTCACCTAGTTTTTATATATACGTAAACTAATACAATAATAAAAATGTACGATCTTTAACATGCACAATGCAGTAATGCAAAAAAAAAATGGCTAACGGCGTTTGCGAAATCAAAATTGCATCTACTTCACAACATACTGACAAGACAAGTTAGGAAAAGATGACGCGAAGCACACTCCCAAGTGATGGCCGAACTCTTCACTTGCACCGTAAGGAGTGGGAGTTCGTCTTGGCTCGTCCCTTATAATGACGTCGTACCTATTCTTTTTATATTTTGTAACGTTTACGTGTGTGTAGCGTATATAAATATATTACTATTAAATATATTTACTTATTATTATTATTACATTACGTTAGTAATAAAGAAAATGTATTTTGGTAATATCTTCGCTATTCATACTGAGTTTAAAAAATAGCATTGAATATTTTTGGTGAAGAGGCACTTCACCTACTTCACCTGAATAGCCGCCACTGGAACATATAGAAAATATCCATTGCTTCGGAGAGTAATTTAATATTATTTTGTCGTTCTGCTTCAGATATCCAACCATCAAGTCGAAATTTCGACTCGGACCACGAATTTGAGATACTTTAGATAAACTTTTACTCGATTTATGTGCACCTTGTTGTCGATTGACAACTTTTAGGTATCTAATTTGCCCCTAAGATAAGAGAAGTGCTTTTTAAAGTGTGACATATCTCACTTTAAATAAAATGCATTTATTTATATTGTATATATTACAATTATTATGCTAGATATTTTGTATGTTACGTTTAGTGTTTTTTTTTTATTTATACTAAAGCGATTAATTGTAAAATATGGAAAATAAAACAATTGAAAATGTTTGATGTATTTTTATTACACAGCAAATAACAAAAGAAAAATAAACCTTACAGCCTTATAATACAGTTGTACACTTAGTTAACAAGGTCTTTTGGCACCAATTTACCACACATCGTAAGTGGTACCGTTTCTTTTGTAAATTTAACATAAATAGTACACTCATACATTTAAAAGGCAACATCAACAATTTTAAATGTGTAGTGGCTTCATTTTATCTCGAATAGCTTCAAATACTTAATGTCCAGAGTTTTCTTAAAATATCACCTTGTTTATTTTGTGCTTTCATGTAGAAAACAAATCGGTTCAAAAAATGTATGAAGAAATCATGCCAAACTAAAGTTTGGCATAATATAGTTTTGAAACTAAAATAGTCTTATTAAAGTACTTTCAAGACAAAATGAACACTTGTGTACAAAAAACATTAATAAAAACGAGTACAATATACTATAAATATTGAGCAAAAACACATCTTGTAGACCAATAACGATGCCATTTTAATTTGGCCTGTTTTAAAAATACATAAAATTTCTCTACATTCCTTTCCGTTTTATAATATTTTAGGTATATCACAAATTGGTAAATTAAAAATAAAATATGTAGCGAGATAAAAAGATCTAAACTATTTTGTCATCACAGGCAAAAACAAACCTTAGCTTTAGACATTATTGAAATCACAGTGGTACAAGACACGTTACTGGCCTTAAAAAAAATGAATTACTTGCTTTAACACACATTTATATAAAAATAGCAGATCTAGCACTGTGTCTCAACTAATCCACTTGACAGAAAATAAAACAGGAATTATATAGTGCTTGGCAACATTTATCTCAAGCATTTTTGTCAGTCCCGTTACTGAATGAACTGTAGGCGTTATCCTTAAAATTAATAATTATTACAGTTATGTTGTCTAAAGATCCCCTATAATAAGACTGTAAAGTTAGGCTTTTAGCACCATAATCAGGTTCGTTCAGTCGTTCTTTTATGAAGCCGATAGCTTCCTCATTCGAAAACGTGTCCCACAACCCATCAGACGCGAGAATAAGAAAAGACGGTTTGTGGTCCCTCAAATCGAACGTTAATATATCCGGGTCTGCGATAACAAGTTTCTTATCTTTCAGAGGGTAATCTCCGAGGGCCCTGGATGTGGCTAGGATGCCCGCCACCCTCCATACACCATTAAAAGTTACAAAACCGCCTGCTTCTTTAATTCGTTTACGCTCTCGCATCTGCTGGGGCTTGTGGTCGAAAGACAACGGAATTACATTACCTTTTCCGTCACACATCACACCCCTGGAATCTCCAACATTTGCCACAACTAGTCTGTGTCCCTCAAGCATGGCTATCAAAGCGGTGGTTCCGGCAACATCCAAGCTTTTCTTGGCAATTTCCACTAACCTCTCATCAGCAGCTAGTACTTCATCAGTAATAAGTTTCCCATAATTCACAGTGCCGAATTTGTCAAAATAGCTCGTAGGGGGCTGCCTCTTGAAACTAGGAGTGAGTTTCAAAGGCCTGGAATCACGTGTGATTGGCTTAATATTGTCTAATTTACTTAACAGCTCCAAATCGGTTATTTCTTTGGCACCTTTAACGCATTCGTCTGTTGTTGAACTAGTACGACGAAAACTCTTTCTCCGTTCGGTTAGCGTTGGAGTTATGGGTTTCTCAGGATCCTTCTTCTCCTCCTGATCGCAGTCTTTTATCGCTGAAGTTGTTTCCTTACCAGTAATTATACCTTTGATTTCAATAACTCTATTAAATAAGTTTTGAATTAGTTTTTCCTTGGCAAAATTAGCAGCAAATTCTCCACCATGCCCGTCGAACACTGCAAAAAGAGCAACGCCAGTGTTGTTGATATTGTCGTTGATAACAAACCTGTCCTCCATCTTGGGTCTTCTACCTTGTACTGCATATGCGGCCACAGCGCCTACCTTCATCTGCCAGCTTGATTTTTCTACATCAGTGTTACTGAAGAAGCTCAGTTTATCAGACTTGGACTTGGAACCTGCTTTGTTGATGGTGTACTGCAGTCTCCCTAGCAAATTACGACTCCATACATCAACTGCTTGCATATAAACCACAATAAACACGACTACAGCCCCGATCATTATAAATTCGGGTTTTAACATATACAATTTCATTAGCCTCCAAATATGGGAAGAAAAGGTTACGTGGGATAACTTTAAGGGCACACCCCATGCTATACGTGACATAATTTTTACATGAGACACATAAGTTTGGTAAATGATCTTATCGTCTAATTCGTCTTCCATCCTACAAGCAAGTGTAGGCTAGGTAACACAATTCTGTAGATTCTTAAGACGGCATTATTTGGGTCAGTGACTCTAAAATCAAGCCACAAAAACTAAAATTAGAATTCGGCAGATGGAGATTGGAAAGCCTAAAATACCACTAAACTACCAACCAAGCAGCTAACACACTATAAAACCTGATACCAGGAATTTTAATCTCAATTATTGGCTGCTTCAAATCTCAAATAATCGTTCGTATATTCGTTATATCGTAAAATGAAATGACCTCTAGGAAATTTTAATTTTATATTTTTTCTTATTCTCAATTATTTTTCATCACTGATCTTCTCAAGGTTATTTGTGGTTTGTGGTTGACAGATGACATATTATGTCAAGTTAAGTCTATGGTTATATATGGGGCGAGTTCGAGTCGACGCTCAGATTGGTTCGAGTTCATTTATTGCGTTTTATTCGCAACTCGGAGCGTTCTTGTTTGCGTACGAGTCGACACAGAGTGCGTAATTTGAGCGTGCTCTTATTTCTCCAAGCTTAATGATGGAGATCTAAGAGCAAGAACGTGAGGATTTTGTAACCTCACTTATGACTTTACCATACTTTAAAATGACAGTATTTGAATAGTATTTGACTATATACAGATTTTCTTTGATATTCAGTCAACGGTGGCGGTTGGCGGTGATGTGTGCCAGGATACGATAAATTCAAATTCACAAAACAAGTTATTTATGGATAAATTAACTCATGAACCCGTATATCAAAAGAGATAAGCGTTTGAGATAGATAGTTATCCCCAGTTCCCCGAGCTCTTTGCTCATGACGTCATAACAGTAACACTCCGCTCACACTGTCGAGTGTTGACTCGAACTCACCCCACCCATGGTTGCAAGGCACAATAGATCGTTTCTAAAGTTCGATTTACTTCAGAAAGTGACTATCCGAGTATCCGTTCATTTACATTAATCTTCCTCAATAATTGATAGACTTAAGGTACGTTCAGTACGGAGCTTGGATGATAGATCATAGATTGGATGATAGAGTAACTTTTACCAGCGCTGATAAAATGTTCAATGTATTTCAATGGAGCCGTTCAGTACGGAGATGTGATACTAGCAGGGAATACATGATACACGAGTGGTTTATACTCGATTATATTTTGCGGAATAGTCAGTTCAATTCTTCTGCGAGCTGAAGTAGGAGTATGGATGCCGAAAAATTAATTAGAGAAGTGTTTATTAGAGAATCGTTGTGGAATCAGGCCCACTCTGATCACCACAATAGATTTATTTTGGAGAAACAGTGGGAAGAAATAGGAAAAAATGTGAATGCTACAAGTAAAAGTAATATTTTATTTTTAAATAAAATACAATTTATTATATATTGTGAAAGAGATGTGTGTAGGTCTCTAATAACAAACGAATTAATCCAATATTGACTATATTAACGTAAAATATATTAGAGACTTTAACAAAAGTAAAATACCTAGTATTAGGAAAACCGGGCGTTCACTTCAACTAGTGGTTCCCGTTCATCGGATCTATGATGAGTTGCTATAGTATTAATTTTAATTTATTTTTATCATTTTAACAATATTGTAAGCGATTTCTACAAACATAACTTTTAAATGTATCTAACAAATTTTGCTGTATCTACAAAAAACTGTACAAATTTTGCTGTATCCGAAATATGCGTAAAACCCCTGGGAATATTTCCGTAGTTGAGGATATAAATGGTGAAATTCTCCCAGTCGGTGCCTTTCCCTGTTTATGGGATGCACATGATACTTTCTTAATTTTTGTTTCCTTTTGGTGAAAATGTAGTATTTCGTTCTTGCCGAATAAAAGTAACCTTTTTTGCTAGACATTTTGAAGTATACTTGCTGCTAAAAGCGTTTATGCACATCTCCGTTGTGAACGCCTATCAGCGCTTATATGTTTCACTATTATTCCATCATCATTCATCTATCATCTATGATCTATCATCCAAGCTCCGTACTGAACGTACCTTTAGTCAGGTGTGACACTACACTAAAATTGGAACTAATTTTAGCAATAAATTATAAATTCAGTTCTGAATTGTCATATATAAATTGGACCAATATATCAATTTCTTGAATAGTGTCATATATAAATTGGACCAATATATTGGTCCAATTTATATATGACACTTCAGAACTAAATTTATTGTTAAAATTAGTTCCAAGTTCCAATTTTAGTGTAGTGTCACACCAGCCTTAGACTACCTAGGGAGTTAGATGTTAGAAAAATAAAGAAATTATGCAAAATAGGTTCACAAATATTGGGGCGGAGCATTTAAACATATATAATTATTGATAGAATTTTTCGTAAAAATGGATTGCAAGATTGAATACTTATGTCTATAATGTCTGTAGTAACTTATTTGTGGTGCGTTTTCATGATGCATAGGTGATTTTATTTATTTTACAGGTGATATAATCCCCATCGCAATGTCATATAAAAGTTAAAAATTAGGGGAGAATTTACTGAACCACTTCTTGACTGACTATGAAGAAGTTTCTTCATAGTCGAGTAGGGTCAGAGTCAACTAAATCACGTTGCCGGGCGTCGCCTACTCCTATTTCGGATTTCGGAGCCGGGAGTCCGGGAGTGCGAGTGCAGTGCCGAGAGCCGAGACCAGGCGACGTTGATCTCGACTCGAGGCAGAAAGGCGATCTTGGCATTAGAGCAGTAATCTATATACGCGATTTTTGCTAAGCAATACGCTACCTACTGGCGGCACGCACAACTAACGCATGTGGTATTGGTTCAGATTTGCGTATGTATGTCTACTGTGAATTTTTAAATATCCGTTGTTATATTAGTTAATTGCTTTGATTAGATATGAATCATTATTGTTGTGAGCGTCATTGTTTCTCTTGTACAAAGAAAAACCCCGAGATCAGTTTCATACTTTTCCAAAAGCGGGAAAATCTGGAGCTATCGCGGAAACTATAAGTTGAGCATTACAGAGTTACAGGAGACAAGTATGGATAAAGAAGCTAAAGAACGCAGAGTAGAGAGTGTGCTCTTTACCTTTCTCTAAGGATGACTATTTCCATAAAGGTATGTATGCCGTATGTCCAATAAAGAATTTGACATATTTTGAGGTTAAGTTTCATTTTCAGATTGAACGCTCGAAAAATATTGAAATCTATTTTAATTTTATATCACTACTTTTACCCCTTTCAAAATAGTTTTACAAGCTTTTTACCTGGTTTAAAGTTCTCGACAATAAATCTTTGATGAATAAAATTTCAAACGTCAGTGTCAGTGAACATAGGTTAGTATAGATTACTGCCATTTTGGCTTGGCGCTTCGATCTTAAAACGAATCGCGTATACATTAGAGTAATTTTATTATAAATACCTATATCCTATATGTAACGGAAGGATTGCGAACATTTTACTTTTAAAAACGATTTTGGATTTGTTCTAGATTTATAGGTACCTATACGTAAAATTGTGTTAAAAAAAAAGAATCTTGCAACATAAAAAAAATACCTATTTCCGTTAATTATCCGTTCCGAACATACATTAGGTACCTATTTGTCCGTACAATTAGATCTAGACGAGTTAGACACTTCCTAAATGTGTCCTAAAATGCTAAATGCTAAATCTGCCACGATATGCCACGCACAACTCGGTATCTCGGTAATTAATCTATGCGCACAACTATAAAATATAAATCATAATCATATAAATTTACAAAGCTGCTACAAACTACAACAAACAACAAACTGAACATACTCAACGGCAACAAATCAATAAGAACATAAGAACAAAAAACTATTTTTTAATCGTTCATATTAAATAGCTCAGTAAGATATTGACATTTATCAACATTGATAGATGATAACCCCAAGGAATGTTAAAAATGCTTTTTTTTATCGCGTTCGCTGAAGGCTGATATCGGTAACTTTCATTTGACAACAGGTTTTCTGTCATTTTCCCACTGCAATGCCTTCCACGATCGGTCGATCGTGCAATGAATTAACGCGATGGGTGTAAATAATGACAAATATTATTTAACTTTTATGAAACGATACAGTGTCAAGTGAAAATATGAGTGAGAGGAAATTCGCCCGCGGGTTGGGAAAACCTGGGACGGCTGCACAATTAAGGGAAACTGTTTCGCAAGTCGTTAGGGAAAGCACCGTGCAAGTAAGTGAAAACTTCTAACTCATCTGCTGTTAGTTAACACACTCGCTTTTAAGTACATACATTTAAAACTGACGCAAGCCATTCTGCAGAGAATTATCATCATGTTAACTTTTTATTACATAATTATTTAATTTTGTAATGTTACGCCTACTTTCATTTCTGCGTCTCGATGCAAAGGCGCGAACATAAACAAATACGCGCATCGGAGTTAGCTGGATAATAATTTCAACTCGATTTTAAGTTATTTTTAACCAGTTCAAGCTTAAAATTCAAAAATATTCTTTGATAGGTATTTTTATTCTTAAAATTTGCCCAGGCAAAATTTGGCAAATGTTTAACATCAAGTCATAAATTCCTAATATAAAATCATGTTTACATTAGAATTAAGTAATTGTAAACAAGTTTTCCTTGATAATGAGTTGTTAATTGTTTAAAATAAGTAAAGGTGTAACAGTAAATTTGATGAGATGAGTCAATTTGTATGTATAGGAAGTGAGATACCTAAGGATAAGGAACAATATCAATGATAATTGATTATGTACAGGATGGCACGTTTCTACTGACACATTGGCCTTGTTCTGAAAACCTATTTGTTTATATAATAAATGTTTTTAACATTAACATCTGGCTCTGTTAATAATTTTTTACAGACCAAACCTCATCTGGTGGAGCCATTAGATTTTGAGAAATTTGTAATAAAAAACAAGACAGTTTTGCAAAATGACCCTCAACGGGAGTTGTTGCTTTATCCTACAGATGATATATCAGTAAGTATGAGGTTTACACTTGAATTTTCAAACAAGTGACTTCACTGTTGCTTAAACAAATACCAGTGGCAGTGTCGTTATTTTTTTTAATAAGGGGCATTGATCTATTATCATACATTTAACAAAATCAATAATTCTAGTTTATTCACCTTGTACCTGTGTATGTTGAAAATATTTTGTAGTGTGTTGTACTCTGATAACACTTTACAGTAACCACAACGACAATTACCTGGTTAACTCTATCAGCAGAATGAATAATATTTATTGTTTAAAGTAATAGCAGATTAAAAAATGTCTATACCTTGTGTAGAATAAATTAATTAAAACATATTTTCTTCAATATTTTTTATTATATAACTATAGTTATTTGCAATATAATGCTATAATTTGCTAGATCAAGGTTTAGTTGAATTTCCGCAGATTGTACGATTTAGCCAATAATGTGTTAGGGATATATTAATAGACAAAAAAATTCTTCAAATCATGCAGAAATGAACCATATTAGCTTTACTGTTTATGCTACAAGTATTGTATTTAGCTCTCTCTTCTTTTCTGCCAGTGAGAGAAGATAATGTTTAGGGAAAAATATTATCCCTAAACACACTCCTGTCTTATTGGTAGAGCAGGAGAAGTTGGCAATATTTTCATCACAAAATCTCAATGGCCAATATGAGCATTTTACAAGTAAGTGGATTCTCATGAAACCACTAAAAATTATAGGTGCTATTTTAACTTTTCACCACTTAAAAAAATTTGTTTGTAGCCGATTGTTTTGCCTCGAAGATTTCGAACAGTATCGCAGAATTTTCCCTCTACCAGTGAGACTGAAAATTGCAGCCTTTTCACGAGGCAGTGCATCAACAACTATTCTACCAACTGGAACTTAATTCACTACAAATATAATGCATATTCAGGAAGTTACGCTGATCTGCCGCTTAAAGTGCAAGAGGGGAAATTTCAGGAAGAGGTGTACGAGGTTGATATTGACACGGATGCTGCTGATGATCTCAAACCACAGTTAGATAATATTACCAAGGAGGGTTATCTTCTAAAGGGACCAGAAATAGGTTAGAAAAAATATTAATATTTTATTTACTAGGTATTATAATTCTGTAAATATCTTATATATTTACTCAGACAGGTTAAAAAAAAACATGTAGAAACTCTCACTAAAGGATTGTAAACTTCCTTATAATATAAAATTTGAGATCCAATGGAAAATTGACAGATAATAGTTGTAATTCTAACGCTTGATCCCCAAATGAGCGTTTTAGCGGACTGGCAGACGCGGACAATTGTTCCCCAACCAATCATCGGGGCGATTTCGGTTCAAGGTCATATATTGACCTTGAATCAAAATCGCCCCCTGTTGATTGGTTGGGAACATTTTTCCGCGTCTGCCAGTCCGCTAAAACGCTTATTTGGGAAGAACGCGTTATTGTCCTGCTTAATTGTTTCATCGGTATCTCCTGTTTGACAAGCAGTAGATTGTGCTGTATTTAAAACACTGCAATAAAATCAGGAGATAGAGATTTGAAAGTACCGCCATTTATTTGTGGTGGTATTTGAGGTGTTTATTGCCTTTTTTGTTAGTACCATATTCATAGTTCTAAAATGTTTTGTTGTTACATCACATAAATTGACAGTAAAAAAAAGTAATATTTTGTCAGTATTTGATTGAAACAAGTACTTTCAAGACATTTATCTAATGATGTTACCATTTTATCGTGAAAATGAGTGAAGCCTTTAAAGTAGATGGAATCGTTTTAAAACAAGATACGCCAAAAACTTTTTATGATAGTTATGCTAAGTATTTCGGTGTTGCAAATTCCACTGCTGTTGCGGAATAATAGGTGACTAAACTTGGTACCAATCTGAAGGCTTACAACATATCACAATTTCAGACTTTATAGCAATAAATTACGATACTTTGTTTATCTAGTGACTTGAACAAGTAAATAGAGATAATTATTTTTTTTTTTTCACTTCCTTTTTTAAATGATGATAAAATGCATGGATTCAAAGAATTTCCTCATATAAAACCTGCGTTATTTGTTGTGGATATATCTAGTTATAAACTGGAATAAAATCCATGTAGTCAATGAAATTTGAGCTTATGACAGTGGATAGTATAAACATATTGATTATTGAGAGCACAAGTGAATCAAGACTTCTTTTAGGATCTGAAAGGTCTTTCGTAAACATTGGCTCAAAAAGCTTCAAAAGAAGGTATTGCTATTTGCGTCAAGAGGTAGATGGGACTTATATTTTAGAAATGTACAAAGATGAGAAAAAAGGTGAAGCCAAAGTCACTATCGTAATGGACTTCTGCACAGATGTTGTGAAGGTAATTTATTTATTTGGTAATTAATATCGAATTTTACAATTCTACTTTTTATATTGTAGAACCTGAAAAGGGGCCGATTCTGTTTTGAATTGCGAATGACATCTGGACACAAGTCATATTTATTGGCGGCTGACAATGAAGCTGATCTGAAGGACTGGTTGAACAAACTGAGTTCTGTTCTGCAGCAGAATAAGATCCAGGAAGAAAAGCGAGCAGCGTCTTTAGAAAGAGGTATGTTATATAATTTTTTCGTATAACTAATTTTGTGTTTGCTCATTTACAATAATTGAAGAATGTGTGGTAGAATGAAAAATGTTTCAACGCAGTCAGGAATCGAACCCGGGTTTTTCGGCTTTCCGGGCCAATGCATTTCCAACTGACCTACCGCGCTTCCACCCTTCCACACAGCCGTCCTCGGCTGCCGGCCATAATCCGACACCTTGATAAACATTATTCATAAACATAAAGTGAACGGTGCTGTCTTAGATGGAATCCCTATCCCAATTTCTGGATCATTTTTCAGTTTGACTATCTCTTTGCTACAAGGAAACTAAAATTAGTCATGTGTTCTACATGACCTATTGGTGTCATTCCACTATATTTTTTCTTGCGCAAATGCTTCAAAATGTTAATAAAAAATCGCCCTTTATAGTTCCATTATTATTCATTTGCGCAACATTTCTTCACTACAAAACAACTGTCCTTTTACTCTCCACTAACGCTACATACAAAAAAAAATGCAAAAATCAAGAAGTAGTCAAACTGGAAAATTACCTAATTCTGAAGCTGCAGTAGAATGGAAAATGTTTCGACGCAGCCGAGAATCGAACCCGGGACCTTCGGATTTCCCGGCCAATGATCTTCCATCTGAGCTACCGCGCTTTCACACTTATATTCTAGTATTCAGGATACCGTTCTTAACATAATTTACATAATGCTATTTGATATTTTTATAAAATTAAGAGAAAATTGTGTGTGGTTATGTCAGTTTTTCGTTATTTTATGATATTTTATAAAGAAAATTATTTACTAAAAATGCATTTTTCATTGTATGGTAATGGTACTGTATTGTTAAAGATAAAAATCTTGATTCTCTTTAGATACCTATATTCTATTTTAAGAGAGGACTCTTTGACATTAATATCAATTTTTATTGGGTATGAAATAATTAACAACCAAATATTATATATAAATGTTTTATTTTGTCAAAAGGTATAATAGACATCCATATATGTATATTACATATCTGGATATAACTTTCGATGATTTAAAGTATGTGTAAGTATGTTTAGGCCCTTCTCTCACGGGTCGGCTCGATATCGGTTCGGTATGTTTTCGGTATGCAGAGCCAATGTCGCTTCCATGTATTCAAATTGCCGACCGCACACGGCGCGGTGCGGCGCGGTCTCGATTCTGTATGCTTGCGGGCATACCGCGTATCGGCATATTTTCTATCGGCAAACGTCCAGTACCGCGCGACGCGATTGACAGTGAAGTGATTGAAGTGTCCAAAATAATTATGACGACTGAACTAAATTTTGTATTGAAGGTCGAAAAGTATGAGTGCCTTTATAATTACTGCAGATAATGTAGTCTGCAGTTTATGTTTCTTTCAAGATAAGGATGAATCCAATATTTTTTCTTTCTTCGTCTTATAATTTTTAAATCGACGATATCTTTTTGGAGCCGTTGGGTATCTATGATATAAATTTCGACAATTCGACAATTGCCGCGCCGTTACCGTACCGATGTCACGTCGACCCGTGAGAGAGCGCGCTTAATTATATTTTATTGTATTCGTTATTTCAAACCCCCACAGTAATGCTTGCCAAAATTAATTTCAAAGATCTACCATTATTTATTATTCATCTCTAACTGATATATACATATTACCATAGAGAGAAGCACACCACCACCTTCCCCTCAAATCCAGCCTTTTGGTACCTTGAAGGGTCTCGAGCAGAGCATGAACCCCCAACTGATGCGATACGCCCGAGAAACGGACGTCAGCATAGCAGCATCACGTAAAGACAACCGCTCGAAGATATTCGAGCTCTACCCCACCCTAGCGATGAATCTCAAGTCACAGAATTCTAGTCAGGAGCAAATCGAACCGTACAGAGAGATCTTCGGCCACCGAGTGTTTCTCAAGTGCGAGAGCATCAGGTTAAAGTTGCAGGCTGTCGATGAGAAGGACAATTTCTGCCAAGTGGAGCCATACCACACAACGCTGTGCCTATACGATGCCAAAAATGGAAGGAAGTTGACTGAAAACTTCCATTTCGACGTTAATAGTACTAGTATAAGGAACACTTTTACCAACGGGTTTTGTAGTGAGTCGAAGAGTTACGCCAAGTTGGATCTCCCCCATAATATGCCATCCGAGTGGTTGTTGTATCCACGTCAAGCACTTTTGAGCATCACAAATCCGCACCCGGACATTTTTTTGGTAGTAAGGATAGAGAAGGTGCTGCAAGGTGGCATCGGCCAGAGTAGCGAGCCTTACGTCAAGGCTAATAAGGATCCGAAAATCAGTTTGAAGGTGTACAAGAACATTGCTGTTTGCTGCCAGAGGTTAGGGAAGTACCGGATGCCTTTTGCTTGGGCTGCCCGGCCCCTTTTTAGGTAAAAACACATCATTTTTACCTTTTTCACATTTCAGGCACATTTCAATTTGATCTTTCTTTGCATGTTTTTTAGTTTTCGTGTAAGTATTTCCCCACAAAAAACAGATTCACCTGGCACCTGACAAAAACATTAAATAAAAATAAATTGTTATTTCTCCAAAACTATTTGAAATCAATTAGAATTGCCAAGTCCGTATCTATTTATAAAAGAGTTTTACTATAATAATAATCAATCAATAGATTACAAAGGGGATATTCCTTCTATCTGTCGATTGATATTATCTGCATCGTTTGTCTGTTTTTCCACCCATGGCATAATACTGGCACTCCATCCAAGGAGAAATAATAACTTTAAAACAAGTCTGTCTGATGTCGGTGCTTCTTTTTAGGATTTACCAGAATATTTGAGTGATTTCCCTGCAGAGTAGTTGTTTCTGACATGTCTAGTTTTCATTTTCTTTTATCCAGAAATAAAAGTTAAATCGGTTAAAGCAATTTAAAGAGTACACTGAATTGGCGATTCCAAAAATGAATGCGCCCTCTGCATGAAAATATTTGAACCTACTTAATAGGTAATTTTTGGAGGGTTATTGCTGATATAATAATAAATAACACGTATTTGGGTTTGTTTAACATAATAATTTAGTGGTGCTTGTGATTTTTTGGTATTACAAAGTTAAAAACGACGTGGTTAGTATTTGTACATCTTTATTTTTACATTTTAAAATGGTATTAAAAAGAAATCAGCACAACACAATCTACCGTGTTTATGGGTGTCATTCCACAAAATGTCTCAATAGAAGTGTTTAAGATAGAAGATAGGTAGAAGTTTGGCCCTAGTATAAGAAAGTGTTTCTCATTCATTTCTCCAAAAGGCATGCAACAGTTTAATAACAGGGAACACGTTTCTTTACACAACATAACCACTTTATTGTAGTTTGTCTATACTTTTCTATTATTAGTCTTACAAAAACAGAATATATTTTAATTTAAACATTATTTAACAAAAAACAAGCACTAATGGTATCACCATGCAGTTTATCACACTTATTTTAGTCCAAAATCTAAGTAAACAAAAACTAGGGCACCTGTTTCAACCCAAAAAATTCATATAATTAGCAATGCATATAATAATACGTCCCATAAGTGCTTATGGGACGTATGACTGCTTTTACCAGTCTTTTTATCCTTTATGTCACCCTAACTAGTACATGAAGTCACTATATTCATGGCAGTTGAATGCTAAATTGCTAGATGATGTGATATGAAATGCAAAATTTTTACTCGTCTTCCTCCATATTACAAATTTAATGTTTACTGATTCCTTTCATTTAGGTTGTACAGCAATGAACTGGACACGACTTCAGACTTTCACGCTCTGTACAGGCAAGAGCCCAACAAAATAACGGACGAGGAAATGCTGAAACTGCTCTCCGATTACAGGAAGCCTGATAAATTTAATAAATTCACTGTGATTCCGGGATCCTTAGAAATTAAGGTCTCTACTGTCAATGATCTTCCAGCCAGTAAGATTCCAAAGCACCAAATTGATACGAAATTATTTACTTCTGTGTTTTCAGACTGTTTGTCTACATCTTTAGCCCCATTGAAACCGTTCCCTTTACCTCCGACGAACGAACCCACGGTTGAGATTACCGAGTTTGAAGGTTTGTCCGAAAAAGATGTTAACCCATATACAGCATTCGCTAACCATTTGTATGTATATCCACTTTGCCTTAACTACGACACGCAAAAGACTTTCACTAGAGCTAGGAATATCGCGTGCGTTCTGGAGGTGAGGGATTCTGATAATGAGGAAGCCAGGGGGTTGCAAGTGAGTAGTGAACAATATTATATCATATTTTTGAAGTCTTCATCATAAGTCTGAAAAATATGACATCATTATAACCTCAGATTAACCATATACAAGATAAATAACAGCGAGAGAAAAATGTCCACGAAATGAAATATAATTAAATAAACAAATCCCACTGCATGCCATTGGTTCATTACAGTTTTTGACGGACCGAGATATGCCGAAAATACACGACACAACGACTCGTGACTTCATATTTGTTTTGAAGTTTTGTGAACGTAAATTTATTTAAGTATTTTATGTGATATAAGTGGTCATCAGTCAATAATCTAGGCTGTGTTATAGATTTTTAGTTTGTGGTAAATCTTTGTGGACAGTGAAATGACTATTAAATGCATAGTTTTCCATAAATCGGGCAAAAAAGGTGATGGGAGATCGTTTCACCGGTAAGTAAACAATGCTGACCATAGACGTATCATTCGTTAGGACTTCAACTTACGTATAATGTTCATGGGTAATATAAGTAATATAGATAATATTGTAGTTTTATATTGTATATTTTCTATGGATAATAGTTTCTGATCCTCATAAAATTATTTGGAGACAATGAAATTTTTATCGTTTTTCTTTCCCATAATTTTATGTCTGGTGAAGGTTAATAATGAAATAAGGAAAATTTCAAATGTTTACCCCTCTTTGAAAAAAAAAACTCGAATAATTTAAAATATAGATAAGAGTATTAGATGTAGTTTTGATTTAGAATGGGAAGTGAATTCCGAACCGAAAAAAATGTATTTTCTTATTTCACTTTCAGGTTTTTAGTAGGTATAAAGTATTATGAATATCTTTATATTATATCCCCACTTTATTTGGGTATTTGGCCACAATTCTGAACAAATTAATAAAATTTTGAGTAAACAATACGTGCTCCTCGCTAAAAGACCCATTAAAGTTTTTTTTTAATTTGAATAATCAGTTCTCATACTGAAAAATGTATAAATATCATAAAACATAGTACACACTTTAAGTTAAAATAGCACTAACATTTCGGAAACTTCACTGTCAGAAGAATGTATTGTGTTCTATGATATTTATGTATCTATATTTAAGAAAAAACTCTTAACAGACTCTACGGTGCAGAGGTTTACTTTCTTACTTTTTTATTAGTATTTTTCTGAATTTTAGGAAAATAGCTAAATAAGGTAAAGTATGTATTGCGTATTATATTATATAGCTACCTATACATTAGTTTTTGTAGATGTTAGGTGTTTTTTTTTTAAATCGTGAGGCAATAGGCACTTTACGTTGTTAGAAACACCTTTAAAAAAATTAATAAACCCTCTTATTTTGAGAAATACTGGCCGCCACTGGTAGCTATTTACAAACAGTTAAATAAACACTCCCCCCTTTCGTAAATTGTTGTTTATTATATGGACAGGCATATTAATGCTTTGGGTATTGCTGTTACTTATCTTTTACATGGTTAATCTGAGATTATAACACATAAACCGTACAATATAACACGAAACGGCTACACAAAACTGAAACCCAAAATTTCGGTAGAAAGTGAAACCAACACAACACAGTGTAGAAAATTTACTGTAGTGGCTGTACCTACATAGGACAATCAAAACAAAACATCTATAAAATAATTTGCACCCACAAATATAGTATTAAAAACAATAACTCAAATGCGACCGCTCATTTAAAACACCCTCTAGAACATCATAGATTTAACTTCAATAACATACAAATGCTTGAAAAATAATTTCTTGTAATTTTCATTTTCTAATATTTCATTGAGCAACTGATTTATTTCCTGACAAGTTTAATTTAAGATATTTTTAGGTTATATATTATGCCTCAATCTGCAACCAATGGCAGATGTACACTATAACCTGCGATATCACTTAGTTATAACGGAATTCTTAGGATTTTGCACCACGGTGGCTACATATGCAGTATTAACATTGGCTTAATCCATATCGGGACTTGGGATTTGTGTATCTGTTTTTACAAAAATATGTTATAAAAATATTTATATTCTTATTATTTTCAGTGTATTTATGGCCGACCCGGTCAGCCTCCATTAGTCTCTCAGGTATCTTGTGCCGTTCTGCATCACAATACCATCCCCACATGGTACGAAGAAGTAAAAATAAGACTACCGACAAATATACTTTACTCGCACCACATACTTTTTACATTTTACCACATATCCTGTGATATTACCAAGAAGAGGGAGAATGGAATAGAGAACTGCGTTGGTTACGCTTGGTTACCCCTGCTTCAGAAGGGTAAACTTAATGTGGAAACTCAGGTTATACCAGTTGCATCTCACTTGCCTCCTGGGTATCTTTCTATACATCCCTTTGGACTAGGCAGAGGGGTAAGTCCAAAATAACAATATTGATTTTAAGATTGCGAGTATATATTTAATAAACAAAACTACTTGGTAATATTTGATTTACATCATGTTAAAGCAGAAAACTAGAAATCGTTCGTTATTTTTAGAATGCGGGACCAGAAATAAACTGGGTGGATGGCCAAAAGCCCATCTTTACCATAGCTTTCAACTTAGCGTCTACGATAAACACAAAAGACCAACACTTATTCAACTTATTCATGCACGCTGAAAAGTTATTGGACCCTAAACCGTCAGCGATACCTTCGGAAAGCGAAACATGCAAAATCCTTAAAGCACTCCACGCCATCCACTTGACGACGTTAATTACGTTCCTGCCGACACTTTTTAACCAACTTTTCTCTCTGCTAGTTGTGACCACCAGTGAAGAGATAGGACTGAACATTATTCGGGTATTGATAAACTTAGTGAATATGGTGTATGACGCTAATCGGAGAGACATACTCCAGGCGTATGTCAAATATGTTTTTGTGTCGCCAAACAGTAAAAAGAATACTACGGTGCACGAGGAAATGTGCAAGCATTTGCCTGTTATTTTGCACCCTAACAATACAGATTTTTTGGTAGTTAACAAGTTCATGCACCACTCCGACTTTTTCTTTGAGGTTATCATAAAAGGAATGGCTCAACATCTTCTATCTTCCGGAAGAATAAAGGTAATTCAATGTCAAACTTTTATCAAGACAGATTAATATTTGTTTTGCTTTGTAGATGCACAGACACGAGCGTTTTTCTTCGGAATATTTGAGCAAGATAGAAAATTTATTGCAAGTGCTAACTCCGTATATTTTAAATAAGTATAAGGAAATCCCTCTTGAGACAAAAGAACTAAACAAGAGTTTAGCATATTTTTTGAAGGTAAAACTAATCCCCAGTAGTGTTTTTCCATCAGAGTGGGCTGTTACAAATATATGCAAATGTAATGATTGTATCATTAATAAATATTATAAAGAGATGAGGCCCCGATGTTGATCCTTGTGGAATAACAAAAAACAGATTCATCAGCATAAATTAAATAATGTTTGTTACAGCCAACACTGATGCAGGAAGATGCACAGTGGTTTATAGTTTTATCAGTTTGTATTTGTTTTTAGAAATGCTTATCTCTCATTGACCGTGGTTTCATTTTCAAATTAATCAACAACTACATGGATAAATTCAATCCAGGGGACCCCCGACTGCTACAAGAGTACAAATTTAGTTTTCTAGAGGTCATATGCAGTCATGAGCACTATATCTCCCTCAACTTACCCATACAACACACGAAACTCAGTCCTAGAAACAAATCACCGGATGGTTTCCAGGAATTCACTCTATCGGAGGAGTTCTGCAAGCATCACTTCATCGTAGGTTTACTCCTACAGGAAATCAAGACTTCTCTGAACGAGGTGACGCACACCAGGAAAATTGCCTTAAATATCTTGAAGAACTTGATAGCTAAGCATGAGCTAGACGACAGGTACCAGAGCAAGGGCCAGATGCACCGAATATCGCTCATATACCTGCCGTGGTTGAGCATCGTCCTGGAGAACCTGAATAGATTGGATGTCAAGGGCGGAAATGAGGAAGACAGCAACGACAGTATTATTAATAGAATTTCATCTAGCAGTTCGTATTTATTCGGAAAAAGCTCCACTGCCAGCGAATGTACACCTAGAAGCCATAGATTCACGTTACATATCGATAAGGACAGCCCGATGCACATTAGGAACTCGGCGTTCTTTGAAGCCATTGCGGGACAATGTAAGTAGAACGCTTAACAAACATTTGTACTCAAAAGTAATGTACTGTAGAGGTACTCAAAATTTTCTGATGAAGAACATAAAATTTTTTACTTTCATTGTTTGAAAATTGAGTCTGACTTAACAAAATTATAACAAACTCTATTGGCGTAAATCACGTATATAAATGAAACTAATTTTATGGATTTTCTTTATTTTGTGTATTATTCCACAGCTCTCGTCAATGGAAATTCTTTAAGCATAGACTCTGACATTTCCACAATGTCGGGAGACGCACAATCGACGGTGTCCCAAGACACGACCATAATAAGAGACGAAAGCCTGAGAAATGACGACCCGAAATCTCATGCGAGGAGCACTTCTCACATTCAAAGATATGACAAACTGCAGCCACAGGAAGTCAGAGACGTCCTACTAATCTTTCTGTTCGTCGTTAAATATCTAAACGAAGAACAATTGTTAATGTGGTGGCAGAACTACGGCGAGGCGGATGTCGTAAACTTCTTTAGTATATTGGAAATGTGCCTGTACTGTTTTAAATATGTAGGGAAGCGGAATGTTAGCTTAGTAAAGACGTCTGAGGGAGAGAATTTAAAGACTAAGTCGAAGAAGGCGCATACCTTGCCCGCGAGGATGAATCCTTCGGAGATTAACCATGAAAATACCAGTACTTTGGTCATTCACACTAATAGGGAAAATCTAGTCACTTCAGGTAAGATTGAACGTAAAATAATAATAATATGACAATCGCTTCTCCCACACATCTCAGACCTGGAGCTACTCTTTGTGGCTTGAATAAGGGATACATAATCGTTATTAATTTTTGTATTTTATCGACAATTTAATTTATAAAAAATTGCATATGCCACAGTGCAATTGTCACTTTGACAGCGACAAAAGTTACCTGCAACTTTTACAATGACAAATGCACTAGTGGTTTTTTCATTTATTCATTTTTTAATCAATTATCGCGGTGTCCGTTGTCAAAATAAATAGTTTGACGTTTCTGTCAACAAGTTATTGAATTATTAAACACTAACAATGAATCAATTCGGTGATGCTCAAATAATAATAATAATAATAATAATAAATAAAAATGTGTTTATTTTTAGTGTTTCATAAATAAAGTTTGCATTCATATGTTTCTAAATTTCTTATTCATTAAATTGTCCTGCCGAATTACACTCGATGTTTGTATTGATACCGGATAAATTTGTGTTGTTTAAATTCTAAACTGTTTCCTTTAGAAATTTGACTCGAAAAACTGTCAACCTAAATACAAACCTGTTGTGCAATTATAAGTGACAAATTTATGTCTATTTTAGAAAACGAAGTGCACAAAAAACAACAGGTCATTCTGGAGCAGCACTTGGCATCTGAAATTGGTCTAATAACGTTGGATTGCATGGGACTGTACTGCATGCATTTCCGGAAAAATCTACTGAGTGCTGATGGAGAAAACGAAGTTATGAAGAAAATTTTCGACATCTATTTGAGCTTCATCCAAATCGGACAGAGTGAAAACTTGTTCAAGCACGTTTTCGCTGCACTAAGAGCTTTTATCAACAATTATTCTGCAGTTCTGTTCCAAGGTAATGACGTAATAATATTGGATGTCATTTAAAATGAGTCTAATGTGTTTTAACGTTAAAAACAAAGTTATTCTTTTAAGAGTTCTGGGGTGCACATGTACATTACTGGGCACTTTTCTCAGGACAACCTCCAGTTACTTATGATCAAATGTTGGTTTTAGACATTAACTTTATAAATGTCATTCAAAAACGTTGAACTGTGTCGAACTTAAAAATGTAAATCTTGGCAGGTTGTTTGGACAAAAAAGTTTCTATGGCATATGTTTCGTTTAAAGTACAAACCAGAATTAAGCAAAGTAGAATAACCTCGCCGATCTTGTAAAATGCGGTGATGCATAGGCGGGCGTATTCTGTTTTACCATTGGGCACATTTCAGTTAATATATACTCGTATACTATTCTATAGAATACTTTTTTATACTTTTTTTAATACTATTTTAATTAACACAAATAAGTATATACACTGACACAAAGAATAAATACACTGATAATTTTACCACAAATCTTTACCGTTAAGAAACGCGCCCGAAATAACCCAACATCACGCCACTGTTTCCCTACTACCTCGAGCGCAGTCGCTTGTTGGTTCCTGATTCGACCAATCAACGTCGTTGAAGCTCAGAGAAAAGAAAGCGTAAATGCAAGAATATTTTTATTTTATTTATTTTATTTATTTAAAAAATGCACACACACATGATACATGATACATATACACACATACATAATACAAGAATATACACAATAAAAATACCTACAAAACACACAAAAGAGGAATGTGTACCTAGAAAGCACCTAAGTGATTAAACACTTGTGTTGTGCTGAAAAAGTGCATCAATATCCAAAAAACACAATTTACTGGTATAATGAGGACTTGCTTGTGTACAAAAGTAATAATCAACAAAAGATTTATTTTCAAGTTTGAATATTAGTTGTCCAAAATTTTGTAAAACTTAACACGATTATGAAAAATAAATCGCTTTGACAAAGTTGAAAAGAGCTTAAAATTTTTTACATGCCTAATTTCCATGGGCAACAAGTTACAAGCTTTGGGTAAAGTATATCTAAAAAATCTATGACAAATGTTCTTCCTGAATCTTGGGGTGGACAGGAGCCCGCTGACAGTACTACGAGTGCGATATATTGAAGATACATCATTTTCTAATATTTTATTTTTGTATGCATATATACATAGACTATGAAAGTATAACGATCTAATATTAGAAATATCCTCAGTATAAAGCAGATTTGTATGGTATCTTTTTTGCTTATGAAATATAATTTTTAAAATATAATTTTGAATTGTACTCAGTTTCCTTAACGAGCTCCTGTACATTCCGCCCCATATCAGAATTCCATACCGCAAAAGTGACTCTGCGAGTGACCTGTAAATTAACAATAATAGTTTTTTCGAGAGAATTTCACGCAATTGATAGAATTTATAAATGAGTTTTCTGACTTTATTTGTGAGATAATCCACATGGTTACTCCATCTCAAATGCTTATCAAAGATTACTCCCAAGTACTTGATCTCATTGGTTTCATTAATTTGATCTTTCATGCCCTTGATCTTTATACTATCAAAGTCAGGCCTTGTTGCATCTGTTAAACTAAAGGCCAGGTAATGAGTCTTGCTAGCATTTAAGGAGAGGTGATATAAGTTTAACCAACATTTGATTTTTTCTATTCCCAATTGAACAGATATTTTAGTTTTTATCCATGATTCCCCAGTAAAAACAACAACTGTATCATCGGCATAAGATACAATTTTAGCGTCTGCGATCAGAGACAATAGCGGGTTAATATAAGCCAAGAATAGTATTGGACCGAGGACAGTTCCCTGAGGGACTCCTATTTCCACCAACCCAGGATCACTTACTGTGCCATTCACCTTAACGCATTGTTCACGGTTTGTAAGATAACTGCGAAAAATTTCCAAAACTGCACCACGGACACCATAGTTCTCCAGAACTGTAAGAAGCTTTCCATGGTTAACAGTGTCAAACGCCTTCGCTAAGTCTAAAAATACTGCAATGCACTTTTTATTGGTATCTAGGCCATCTGTAATGTCTCTAATGACAGTGCACATAGCATCAGTTGTTGCCTTGCCACTACGAAAACCAAATTGATGTTCATGCAAAATATTATTTTTATCAAAGAAATCTACTAGACGATTCTTGAGACATTTTTCAAATATCTTTCCAAAACTATTAATGACACTAATTGGTCTATAATTACAAACTTTAGTTTTATCTCCGGCTTTATAAATAGGTGTAACAATTGACGATTTAAACTGGACTGGAACTACGCCTTTCTGAAATACCAAATTAATGATGTGTTTAAGTGGATTGAGTATATATTGATGATTATTCTTAATGATTTTAGTTGTAATTCCGTCAATTCCTGGTGAACAAGTACATTTAAGAGTGGAAATTTGATCTATTAGTTCATTGCTTGATACAGGATTAAGAAACATAGTATTAGGATTAGTAGGGATGTTTACCGTGCAATTTTTAGAATTATCAATATCATTAACCATATTTAGACCAACATTAAGAAAATAGTTATTACAGTAATTTGCCATTTGCATATTGTCATTGAATATAACACCCTCTTCATCAACAAGCTGTAAATTATTCTCCTTACTAAGATTCTCATTAGTAGCCTCAGAAATCAACTGATAAATCTTTTTTAAGTTATTTCTGTTTTCATTAACTTGTTTTAAATAGTAATCATTTTTTGATTTTTTTAAAAGTTTATTCAGTTCATTTCTATAGGTTTTACATTCATGTTCCATTTCCTGTGAAAAATGTTGATTTAATCTTTTTTTTAATTTGTCTCTATACCTTATTGATACAATTAGACCATCCGTTATCCAGGGTTTAATCTTTATAGTGTTTTTCTTATTCATAAAAGTTTTAGATTTATCAATCCAACCACAAATTTTTTCCAAAAAAAGATCAGTAGCAATTTGAGGATCACTGGAGTTCATAGTCTCATCAAAATTTTCATCCTTCAAAAAAGTTTGTAACTTTCTAAAATTAATTTTTGTGACTATCTTATGATTTACTTTTACCGTTTTTACACTATCGCTTGATTTAGAGTATACATTTAACAAGACGGGATAATGATCTGTAATATGACATTTAAGAATATAAGAATCAAAAACTAAATTCCGAACACCAATAGCAGCAGGCTTTTTCACAAAAATGTGGTCCAAACATGATTCTGTTTCAGCTGTGATACGGGTAGGATTTAAAATGTAAGGTACGAAACCATGCCTGGCGAGTACAGAAAAATATCTGTTCACACTTACTTCTTGTTCATTCATTAAATCAACATTAATATCACCAACTAATAATTCAATCTTATCATTAGGTTCAGTTTGGTCCAAAAATGCATCAAGTTCATCAATAAATGAGATCAAGTTACTTGGGTTAGGTCTGTACAAAGCAATTATTCTATAAGTTACACTATTAATAGCTAAATTTATGATACACAATGTAACGCCACATATATTTAATCTGATATTAGAAACATTGAAACTGAGACCAGATTTGATCACAATCAAAACACCATCATTCCTGTTAAAGTTACCTCCATTATGTATTGTTGTATATCCAGGAATATTAAAGTTTTTCACAGACACATCTCGAAAACACTCACTCAAAACAAAAACATCACAACCCATTAGATCATAGGCTTCCACAACTGCCAAGAATTCATCGAAGTTCTTGTTAGCACTTCGTATGTTAAAATGCATGATGTCCAAATGCTTATTAGAAGTGATAAGAGAATGATATTCATCTGGATCTATGTAGTCTCCACGGTGGTTTTGTTCCAGGTGCATTAAATGTTCTAAGATAGCATCTTGGTCAATTACTACCATTAAGTAGAGTAATCGATTTTACTTTTTAAAAGTCTAATGTGGAATTGTAATGTGGGACACTCTAAATCAGTTGAGTAGTGGTCAATATTATTCTTTAATTTGTATTTGTTATTTGCATTAATACAATTTACACATTTTTTATATAATTTTGGACAGTCCCTCTGTTCATGTTCATCACCACAAAAAGGACAAGTGATGTTTCCCTTACAATCTTGTTTCTTGTGATAATAACCCTGACATTGAAAGCAGCGTGGAATTGACAGATCCTCAAACACTGGAAAACGTTCCCATCCTATGTAAACCTTCCTCACTCGCATCAGCTGTTTGAAGGTTGATGCTGAGCATTCCCCAAATATAATATTCTGTCCATTTCTTCCTTTTTTTATGAATGTTACGTTGAAGTCATCCAAGTTTACATTTTGTTGTAGTATAGAGACTATAATTTCATCCTTTTCTAAGTCTTGATTGAAGTTTGTTATTTTTACTCTAGGTTTTTTCATTTTTGATGTTTCAATAGTATAATCTGGCAGTTTATTCTTTGCTATGTTTTCTAATACCTCAACTTCTTCCTTACTTTTGCATTTGATGATTGCTGTCCCAGAATTAGTAGTTTTGAAATTTTTTATCCCAATTTTCAAATTAGTGGGATTGATACTTCTTGTAATATCCATCCTAGTCTTTTGAGAATTTTGAGAATTATTTTTAGGTTTAATTAATATATCAGGAATGCCTTGCAAAACATCCATATTTGTAGAATCTAAATTTCCTTTTAAGGCATCCGCAAAGGTATTTCTAGAAAAAGTATTACTGCTCTTCCCTTCCTCGTACATTTCAAGTTTCTCCTGTAGTAATTTTATAATTTGATTTTTATCTTCTATTATTGTCTCTTTGTCCTTGATGATATGCTGGAGACTCTCCACAAACTCATTATTCCTGCATCTTTTACAATAAAATTTCAAAATGCGTTTCTGCAGTGTTATGCATTTTAATTCCGAGGCTGATAAGTTGGAACATTCAATGCACACCAAATTTCTGCATGTGTCACATGGGTAACATGGTATCTTTATTTCCTTTGTAGGTTGTTTTATTAATTTACATAAAAAGCACTCCATAATTTACAGTTTTTCATTATTAAAAGAAAAACCCAAGAGAGAGAAAAACACTATCCACTGTAGCTACAGATAAGCAAGACAAAAACTTCAAGTTTTTTAGGAATAAATAGGAATGAATATATAGGAATGCACCAATTAAATGAAGAATTTCAAAAACACAAATGAGTTTCACATTTCTAATTACATACAATTGTGGCACTTCACTTATTGTACTAGTATACAAATATTCAAAATTTTTAGGTGTTTAATTACTAGAAAAATACACAATATTTGCGGAGTTCTCTGAACACAACTTTAACCGTTTAAATACTTTGATGTTAAATAAGGATGAACAGCTTGTCGTAAACTTTACGACTTTCGCAGTTGCCACATATTCGTAAATTCCTTGATATTATTAAGTAAAAGACAAATTAAACATTGTGTTTGCTTTAATAAAGTACAATAGGGATAAGGGACGTTAAAGACAAGTAAAAAAATGGGTAAATAAGGTAATTAATACGTTTCCTGTTTTAAATAAGAATGCTTTAGAAATAAATGTGACAACACCGATCTAATCTTTTAACGGTCATTGCACTTTGCTTAATTCTGGTCTAGACTTTACTTATATAGAAACTTATTTAGAGCCAAGATATTGCATATAAGCAGACATAAAGCGCTATATATAGAAAACTGGAAACATTTTTTATCCTAATATTGATACCCTCCCAGTGTGGTTACTTTTATTAACTTATTATCAACTTTTCAATAAATCTTTTGTGATATGTTATTTAGGAAATGCCGTGTTGTGTGGTAGACTGTGCTACGAGCTCCTCAAGTGTTGTAATAGCAGATTAGCCACAATTCGGCAAGAGTCTTGTGCCATTTTATATCTACTGATGCGTAGCAACTTTGAATTCACAAGTCGGAAGGGTTTGACCAGGGTGCATTTGCAAGTCATCATATCGGTTTCGCAAATGCTTGGAAATATTGTAGGTCTGAACAATGCTAGGTTCCAAGAAAGCCTCTCGCTGATAAACAGCTATGCGTCCAGCGATAAAGTCATGAAAGGAACAGGTAAAGAAAACATTAAATTACATTTATTGTATAGCTTGCCCATAATTGCTTCAAAATGAAGTAGTAATTTAAATTATACATTTATCAGTAAGGCTGCAGGTACTATTACTATTATTTTGAGGTTAAATCAATTTTTAGGATTCCCGGTCGAGGTCAAGGATTTGACGAAGCGTGTTCGAACAGTCCTCATGGCGACCATCCAAATGAGAGAGCATCACCACGATCCAGAGATGCTGGTTGATCTGCAACACAGTCTGGCGAATTCCTACGCTTCCACCCCAGAATTGAGACATACCTGGTTGGAAACGATGACGAGAAATCACGTCAGGGATGGAAACTACTCGGAGGTTAGTTTTAAGATTTCGCAATGTTAATTAAAACTGTAGTGTTGCTCATAAAATAGAAAAGTCAACCTTACAGCCTTATAATACAGTTGTACACTTTGTAGTGCTTTCATATTATCTTGTATAGCTTCAAATACTTAATTTCCAGAGTTTTGTTCAAAGATCACCCTGTTTATTTTGTGTTTTCATGTAGGAAAACGAATGAACTGTTCCAGATAATTACAAAAATGTGAGTTCCTCGAGGTACCTAGTTGGGGCCTCTCGTTCATTAGGTACACATAGATGAAAACTGTAGTAAATATAAATCATTTCATCTAAGTTATTCCACACAATCTACTTTGTCCCTTGTACTAATCTTCATTTATAGATCTTTGTACTTTTTCTCTTGTTTATTCTGTTGTTTTTTCATTCTATTCTATTTTCAATTTTGTTGTTTCAATTGTGAATTCTTAATTTCCTCATATCACTGATTTTCTCAGCTCTTTTTAGGTTGTCTTTTTGTTCTCTTTTCCATGGGTTTTTCCCAGTCTGTTATATTTCATTTACCTGTTAATTTATTTGAATATTTTGTAAATTTAAATTTAATTCTTATAGTTCCTGAAGTTTCCTAATTAGGGCCCCTTATTTTATTGGCAAATATATATATGAAATTCTATGTTTTTGTAATCAAAACAATGTTATGCCCTTCTAAGTTTTACATAACAATTTACTCGGCCAATTCACAAATTGTACAGTTGCCTTCTCTTCTAGGCCGCTTGCTGTCAGTTGCACATAGCTGCCTTGATGGCGGAATACTTGAAACTAAAAACCATCCAATCCTGGGGAGCAGAATCCTTCGAAAAGATATCATCGAACATTCCTAAAGACGAAAAAGGTCTGAAGCTAGACGCAGGTGTGCAAGATATTCAGTACACCGAATTCATCCTTCTAGAACAACTGGAAACTTGTGCAGAGTTCTTAGGAAAAGCCGAGCGGTACGAAATCATGGGGGAATTGTACAAACTGATTATCCCCATCTATGAGAAAAAGAGGAACTATGAGATGTTGCGGAAGTCATACGAGACCCTGGCACAGAATTATCAGAAGATCGTTGATACAAATAGGAGCGGTAAGAGACTCCTGGGACGGTATTACCGAGTTGGCTTCTACGGACAGGCGTATTTCGAGGAAGATAGCGGAGTGGAATATGTTTACAAGGAACCCAAGGTGACTTCTTTAAGCGAAATTGCTGAAAGGCTTTACAAGCAGTACTGCGATAAGTTTGGGCAGGAAGTGGTTAAGATGATCCAAGATTCAACACCGGTGCGTAATTTTTTTAACTGCAGAAACAGAAAATTTGAATCGTAACTTTTTTTTAGGTGAATCAGAACGAGTTGGATCCAAAATTGGCGTATATCCAAGTCACGCATGTTACTCCCTACTTTGAGAAGAGCGAAATGGAAGACAGGCAGACGGAGTTCGAGCAGAACCATGACATTAACTGCTTCATGTACGAAACCCCCTTCACGAAAGACGGCAAGGCTAGGGGAAATCCGGAAGAGCAGTGGAAGCGCAGAACCATTTTGACAAGTGAGTTAACTCGTAATAGTGTGCTTTTAGCAATGTTATGCATTATTCATTTGTAGCGGTTTACTCCTTTCCGTATGTGAAAAAGAGAATTGCAGTGAACTCCAGAAGACAAACGGAACTGAGCCCTATTGAAGTGGCAATAGATGAAATGCAGATCAGAGTGGCGGAATTGGAAGATGTAGTCTTCACACAACCAACGGACGCGAAAAAGTTGCAGTTGAGGCTGCAGGGTAGCGTGTGCGTGCAAGTGAATGCCGGACCTATGGCATATGCCTCGGTATTTTTGGATCCAGCACTCAGCAATATGTATCCAGAGGAGAAAGTTGAAGAACTAAAGGATATTTACAGGTAACAACGATTCTAATAACACAATCGTGCAGGATTTGGTTTTTGAAGGTTAAATACATTTCTATTTACAGCATACATCTTTCAGTCCATTTTGCCTTTCAGCAATTTAAAAATAAAGGAAAAGACAATAAAATATAGTTGTTTTATCCAGTTTTACAGTAAAAACCAGAATTAAGTAAAGTGGAATGACCTCGCCGATCTGGTAAAATGCGGTGATGCATGGGCGTGCGTATTCTGTTTTACCATTGGGTAGATTTCAGTTAATATATACTCGTATACTATTCTATAGAATACTTCTAGTATATGCACTTCCACTTTTTTAACAAACACAAATAAGTATAAACACTGACACAAAGAATAAATACACTGATAATTTTACCAGAAATTTTTACCGTTTAGAAACGCGCGCGAAATAACCCAACATCACGCCACTGTTTCCATACTACCTCGAGCGCAGTCGCTTATTGGTTCCTGATTCGACCAATCAACGTCGTTGAAGCTCAGAGAAAAGAAAGCGTAAATACAAGAATATGTATGTTAAATAAAGATGAACAGCTTGTCGTCAACTTTACGACTTTCGCAGTTGCCAGATATTCGGAAATTCGTTGATATTATTAAGTAAAAGACAAATTAAACATTGTGTTTGCTTTAATAAAGTACAATAGGGATAAGGGACGTTAAAGACAAGTAAAAAATGGGTAAATAAGGTAATTAATACGTTTCCTGTTTTAAATAAGAATAGTTTAAAAATAAATGTGACAACATAGATCTACTCTTTTTCCGATCATTGCACTTTGCTTAATTCTGGCTTTGACTTTAGTGACACTTTAAAATTTTATGCTGAATTTTAAGAAATTTAACTCCCAAAATGTTTAAGGTTTCAAATTGTTTTCAGAGGGTAAAAGAAGTAGTCATAAGTACCTTGAAATTTACTCATAAGATAGGAATTTACTTTTTGCAGGTTTATTTTTTGCAGTAAATTACATTTTTATAAAATTACCTCGATGGTAATTTACCAGCTTTCTGTCTAACTCAAACTTAAACCCAACACATTAGAGGCGAATAGTTGAGTTATTTTGTATATTTTATTACAAAATCCTCCATAATTCCGTAATTTATTAGCAGTATCTATTTAAAAATGTTTCAGAGAGTTCTTAAAGATATGCTACTCGGCGTTACAAATAAACAGCAAGTTGATTGCCCAGGACCAGCAGGAGTACCAGGAAGTACTCCGACAGAACTACAAGAAACTGTGCTCCTCCCTATCGAGCATATTCGGGGAGTCGCTTTGGCCCCACGAGGAGACGGGCAGTTTCAAGCGCAACAGCATGGCCCTTTTCAGCGCAGTGAGCGGCGCCTCTCAGAATTCGAGTATAGCATAACGTCTGGACTAGACCAGACGGGGAGGAAACGGTAGGACAAAAGTCAATTGAACTGTAGACAGAACTACTACTTACTGTACGATTTGTTGCACTAGCCAATTTGAATTTGTATTTTTGTTTTGATATTTTAGACGTCTGTTACATAATTTATAAATTATATTTATTACTCATTTCCGAATCGATATTTGTTAGGGAAATTTTCTCATCTGAATGTTGTTATTGTAGTAGTTGAATTTATTATATCTACAGGGTGTCTTAAAATACACATTCCAGAATACGACTGCACTGACAAATAGTTCATATTTAAGGTGATGTGTTATAAATTATGTACCAAAATTTTTAAAAAAGGCGAAAAGGCCTTTAACGAAAATATTTTGGAAGAACTATATGGCAAAAATTTGTAGAAATGCTAACATAACCCCATTTTTCAAATGGAATACTGCATATTAATAGAGAATTAAATTCTGCAGATTTTTAATTTCAAAAATATATAATTTTTGCAATATTAATTATCAGAACAACCGAAGGTAATTAATTCTTTACTAATATACCGAATGTTCCATTAAAAAAATAAGGTTATGTTTGTATTTCTTAAAAGTTTCGCAATATATATCTTCCAAATCAGTAAAAAAGTATTTTGTAAAAGGTGTTATACTCTTTATTTGACATGGCTAGAAGATGAATGGAGTAATTTATTCCATGTTTAATATTTTGGTAAAAATTATTGATTTTTTATATTTTTAGAATGGTTTATTAAAGAAACTTCAGATGTTTGGATTAATTCACCTTTATATTGACAGTTTAGCACATTTGCTACGCCACTAACTTTTATTAACTAATTTTCTTAATCTCTAAATAATAATAATAATGATAATAATAATAATATACTTTATTCACATTTATGACAATGGAGAAGTTCAGTTGCGTAACATGTAACATGGTCTTCCACTTAACCCAGACTATTTTAAAATTTGTAACACGGTACTCACTGAATTTTTAATCTGTTAGATAAATCACATCTCATGGTACTCCTAGTAGTTTTTTTAAGACACTTGGATCAAATGTTGGGTGTAATAATATGCTTAACAAATTCTTATATTCTAGTAATTGAACCCTATGCTGGAACAACGTTGTAACCGCCAAATAATGTTTTGTTGGGAAATCGAAAAAAACAAAAAATGATCGATTACTTTATCAAATAAAGTGAATATATCCTCAATATGACTAACAAAAATGAACTTAACCATATGATAGGTCCTACAGACTTGAGCACATACAGAATTGTGATTTAAGAGCATATTTTCCTCATTTCAATCAAACAACGTTGAATATCCACGTCGGTCACATCTTTCGTTTTTTGCCTCTATTTAGCTGTGTCATAACACAGTTTTGTCAAAGTAACATCCATTTCTGCTTGTAACAACAAACAACGCACCGAGCACGTGTAAACGAAGTAAATTGACATGAAACTAGAAGGCTTAGCGGCACATACAACGTTGTTCCACAAAAGTAACAAACTCAACTAATTGAAATGACATCAGAAAACCACCAGTAAAATTTCCTGTGCCCCTACTATTACGTTGGCGGATTATTTAGGGCACATACAACGTTGTTCCACGGAAATACCGTATTTACACATATTGGCGGTTACAACGTTGTTCCAGCATAGGGTTCAATTAATGATGCCTATTGGTCCTCCATATAAAAATCGATAGATTATAATTATTAATGTAACAGAGGTGACCAATGAAATGGTTGAACATATTTGAATATGCAAACATGAATACTGTTTTAGTAAAAATATACAAGTAAAAATACAAGTTACTCACTTGCTCAAAATAAGAGAATTTTAGGTTATGTTTAAAAACAATTTGAAGTGATTTTCTTATAAAAATAATGCGTGTTAGAAGGTTATATTTGAAGATATATTCTTAAAGAAAGACATATGAAAGAAATGCAGGCCAATGTAAATCTTTCTGCTCATTTTTTGTGTTGTCACATGCACAATTTTGGAATATTTATTTCAAGACGCCCTGTACACAATGTAGCCTCTACTTAGGGTAAAATTATCTGTTTTTACTTTGGCTCGATGATGTTTGTGGTTGTGCGGGTAGCGTAAAAATTTGTTTCTTCTAAAATGGTGGCCATTCTCTAGGAAGCCTTAACCTACTATATGACTTTTATACTTTTATAAAATCTCAAAATTCAAGACTGGCTCGGCTCAATTTTATTATAGAATACTTTTTAACTTTTCTGTTGCACTGAGAGGATGCAAATCATTGCCGATTATTTTATGACACTGATTTTTATTAGGAAATAATTTTATATTTTTATCTATCATGGGATATTTTTAAAATACAGCAAGATCGTAAATTTGAGGGAGACTTTATAGAGCATAATTTGTAAATATATAACCGGATTTTTAAAAATAACAAATTTTAGGTGGTATTTGTAAATATTCATCGAAATAAACACATTTCCCATTCGCAAAGCGTCACTCTGGGGTTTCAGTGACGTAATCAGTTATATGGCCTTTGTTAGATTGGGTGTCTTGAAACACTAGCACAAAGCTGTTTTGTTTATATTGCCTATTTTATTTTAATTTGACGACAGATTTAAATTAACATAATATACTCTTGATACAGTAATTAATCTTCAGTTTTGTGGTTAAGCAATCTGAAAAAAATGTTTGTGAACAGCGAGTTGTATAACTGAAATTGGTCTAAAAACTTGTTTTCAATCTTCAGCAAATCTTGTATTTGGAAGAAATGATATATAAATCCTCTCGGTTGCCGCCTTATGATATCGTTCATCGGTCCGATGTCGAAATTAAAGCCATTTTATTTGATTTTAAGTAGCAATAGCGACATTTTTTCCATAGAAAACTGACTAGGTAATGAGAGTATTAGAAGTAGCAAATATTTTAAATTGATTGTATATCACAGTAAATTGTTCTTATCGTGTATTCTTGAGCAGTTTAGTTGCATTTTACGATTCAACGCAATCTTTTTGCACTGCTTTTCTTGTTATGCCATTGATAGTAATTTATTTAAATTGTTGTTTTTATATCTAGAATTAACAACAAATAAATTTTGTGTCTGTTAGGTAATGTTTTACAAACTAATTTAATGTTTTAGAAAAGTTTGACATTTTGTTATTTTCTTACCATTAAATCAATTTAAATCTTTAGCATGTACAATTCTTCATAAAGAGTATCATTTGGTTCAAGTCATAAAACAGATGAACTTTTGTCATATTTTCTGATAAGTAAAAGCCCCCCCCCCCATCCATCAGCAGGGCACACATTTACAAATACATATCATATCCAAGGCTGCCATAATTGACTTGTGACATAATTTAATTCGGGGGACGAAGTATTAAACGAACAATATTTTGCAAAGTATTAAATAGTGTATAAAATGGATGCATTTTTATGTTATTCATTATTAATGGGTGAGTACAATATTGTTTGGGGCTGATTAAAGCTTTTAAAAGTAATACATATTTATGTGCTTTAACTTGGACTAGATAATATTTTTCATGAACCATTCTATAAAGTGAAAAAGATAATTTAAATTGGTCTAACGATTAAAAAATGGTGAGATATCAAACTTGTATAATTTTGTGTCGCTGTACGTTAAATATTGCTTTTGCTAAGGTCTTAAATGATGCCCATCAAATGGGCTAATGAAGGCTTCACTGCATTACTAGTTACGGTAGTGTCCTACCACTATAAATATAGGTATACTTACAATTACACTGGAAAAATAAAGCTCTCTTTAATTATTTAAAAAACTATTCCTTACTCTTGTTTATCGAATGAGCAATAAACTGTTACATTTTGTTATTTAGTTGTAATTATTAGATAGACAAATTTTATTTTTTATAGTATTTTAAGTTTTTTAAAAATAAAAAACAATGCTGTGCAAATTTATTTTAAACGCAAGTGGTGCAGAAAGATTATGATATATTATCGGAGATTGAATGTCCTAAATGTTTTGTGTGGGCTGTGAGACACTATAAAATAAAATAAAAATTATGTAGTCATCATTAGTCAAATTCTAGTTTTACATTTTAAGCTAATTCCATTAATTGATTAAATTATTATTTGCCAAATAAAGTTGTTCTCTTAAGTTGTAATCAGTCATTATATTTTTCCATTGTTTTACCTCATGACAGTTGATCAGTTGTATGTTTTATTTTATATTAAGGATGTATGTATTCACTGTATATTTTTGTATAATTTTGATTACGCACTTTGTAAGATTATTTGTACAACTGTGTTATTTAATTTTTACTTTATGTATGAAAAAATATATGAAATATTTAATAATTATTGTTCTATTGTTTTTATCAATTTTGTACAGTGAGATCCAGAATGATTGACCGGATTGTGAATGCACCTTGTCCCTATTCCTATCAAAACCGGTTTCTGTTTGCCAAAATTACATTCTTTCCTATTGTTAATTGTTCAATTTTGAAAATCAATCAGTTGACAACAGAAAATAAAGTAATATTAACAGAAACCAATTTTGCTAGCAATCAGGAGAAGGTACGTTCAGAATGTAACAACAATATTAGTAATATATATTGATAATACTCTAAAACTGATTTCTATCCATAATTTTTCATGCCTGTTGCTTTTGTTGAAATTTATAAAAGATATTACTTATCTAACCAGAGCCAGAAACGTATCTCTCTATTACGCGTTCTATTCCTTCCTATAACCTCGATGCTCGGATAATCTGAGAGACACTTGAAGAAAAATTATAGTATGTCACTCGGAGTATAAAGTTCTTTATGTGTTTTGCCCAGTTTACACAGTCTTGGCTAACGCCTCGACTGAGCAAGCTTCTGGGGTGAACAAATAATGTTCGCCCTCTACTAGTAACTATATTATTGTACTATGTACCACGATATCAACACCACCTATAGATTTACTCCGTTTTAAAGGAAGATTATTTAGGCGGCGATGCACGATATACGCATGTCTTTGTACTATTATAAAACGTAGAGTGAAATTATATTATGCACTTATACGCGTGTATAAACAGAAAATTTAGAATGACACAAAACAAAATACTTATAATTTGGAAAAATGAATAATGTAATTCTTTATTTAAATAAGTATAGTTTTTGTAGGTACTTGTATATTTCATCTAAAAATTATGATTTGCTATGAAATTAAATAATTTTTTCAAAATGAAACCGTAAAAATATAAATTAATTAAAATACCTCTGATAAAATATCCTCGAAAATACGTCTCCCTTTTGGAAACGAGGTCGGGAATCCATTGATAACCACCAAATCAAAGGTGCCGCCTGTCCTGTGAGACATACTTCTGGTTATCTATTTATTCTTTTGTAAAAAGCATACATTTTCAAGACTCACCTCACAACACACATCCTTTGAATTTGAATTTACCGCCTGGGAATATGACAATATGTGTTTATAACCGTTCCTTTCACAAACAGTTCGTGTTCGTGACGCTTGAGCATTGAGTCCAAGTGCAAGAAGCACATAAAAGGAACACGCTAATTCGGTTCTTAAACCGGTTATTCACGTAAATAACCGAATAACTTAGATTATTGCAATAACCGAATAATAGATTATTTTTCATTCGATTGCGGATTTCGATCTCTTGTTTCAAACAGAAAACAGAAGTGCTCTGACAGAAAGCCGATTCTTTGACAGAACACATTGCGAACCAGAATTCTTAATTTCTTATAGATATTCTGTGCTTTATACGCGATTCATTTTAAGATCGTAGCACCAAAATGGCAGAAATCTATACTAACCTATGTTCACTGACACTGACGTTTGAAATTTTATTCATCAAATATTTGTTGTCGAGAACTTTAAACCAGGTAAAAAGCTTGTAAAACTATTTTGAAAGGGGTAAGTAGTGATATAAAATTAAAATAAATTCAATATTTTTCGAGCGTTCAAATCTGAAAATGAAACTAAACCTCAAAATATGTCAAATTCTTTATTGGGCATACGGCTTAACATACATTTATGGTACTAGTCATCCTTAAAGAAAGGTAAAGAGCACACTCTCTACTCTGCGTTCTTTAGCTTCTTTATCCATACTTGTCTCCTGTAACTCTGTAATGCTCAACTTATAGTTTCCGCGATAGCTCCAGATTTTCCCGCTTTTGGAAAAGTATGAAACTGATCTGAGGGTTTTTCTTTGTACAAGAGGAACAATGACGTTCACAACAATAATGATTCATATCTAATCAAAGCAATTAACTAATATAACAACGGATATTTCAAAATTTGCAATAGACATACATACGCAAAACTGACCAATACCAGATGCGTTAGTTGTGCGTGCCGTCAGTAGGTAGCGTATTGCTTAGCAAGAATCTATTCTCTTATAGATATTCTGTGGTGCTTTCTGTTTTCTGGTTGAAGCTGAGCACAGAGTCTGTGGTTGAAGTTGAGTTGTGTAATTAATCTATGGTTCAGTTTAATTCGATTTGTCAAGGGTTGAGGTTGTGTGGTGTGCAAGATATTGTAGAATTTGTAGAAGTATTCCGAAAACGATTTATTATTGGTATTGGCCATATTGACTATCGGCTAGATTACTCAGTAATTATTAATTAGAATTGTGTAGTGCTGAGACATTTCTGTGTCTGTGGCTGAAACATCAAAGTATCGTTATTGTGTAAATTGACGTTTATTGTTCATTTCTCTAAAAAAATGACCACTGCAGCTCGTCCAACTTTCGAGCCAGCTCGAGGTGGTACAGGAAGAAACGAAAAAGATTTGAGTGCCATTTCCAGGCAATATTCAAGCAGAGATTTACCAGGACACACCAAATTAAAATATAGGTTAGTTTCGTAGCTTTCATATAGGTACACATTTTATTATAGTACCCACATACTTTTTTTGTTTTTTCTACGTATAATATTAAGTACCTCCATAATTGTTTCTACATTAATACATTCTAATTGTTTTAGGGAACCGGGCCAAGGTACAGTTGATGAAACTAGAAGTAGAGATTTTAGAAGAGAATTAGAAGAACGTGAAAGGGAAAAAAGACCAGCTCCTAAAAATACATCAGAACATTATAAAAAACTAAAACTTGATCAGGTACCTGCTGCTAGTTTAGATGCAGATGACCCTCTAGATGAATTAGATTCAGATTCCAGTGGTGATGAGGATGACACTGAAGCCCTCCTAGCTGAACTGAATAAGATTAAGAAAGAACGTGCCATGGACCAAGCAAAGAAGGAGATTGAAAGACGACAAGAGGAAGAAAGGATTAGGATGGAGAATATTCTAAGTGGAAATCCATTGCTGACACATTACTCTGCGGGTTCTGCGAAAGCTGATCATAAAGTTAAAAGGAGGTGGGACGATGATGTTGTGTTTAAGAACTGTGCTAAATCAGAACCTGAAAAGAAGGCCAATGTGTTTATTAATGATTCGTTGAGGTCGGACTTTCATAAAAAGTTTATGGAAAAGTATGTTAAGTGATTTTTATTTATTGGTAGGGTATTAATTAGGATTAGGATTAATTAATTACACAAGTATTTTTTCTTAATAAACATGTTTTAAAAAGTAAAAAATGGTTTTTATATCACTGATCATTTAGCAAAATAAAAAATGCTTTTAAATTATTTTACTCGCTAGACTATTAATAAATATCGAATGGTATGAAACTATTAAAATATTTATATAAGGAACTTGCGAAAAGCATTGTGAGCTCTAGTGGTGCCAAATACTGAAACAGTTAAATATACTTTATAGTGGTATATTTGTTTTTGGTGTGTATATTATATTTATGGCCTCTAAATTTCTTTTTATGGTATTCGGCCAAAAAATTAAACCACCAGATATATTTTTTTGTACACATCCTTTTAAATAATAGAGTTATTCCTTTGCTTATCTAGTTTATAGGTAACAAGGAAAATTAAAACTTTTTGCATCATAATATTGAATAACTTTATTGATATGCCTCTTAGTTTAATTTTTTGGTTGAATACCTATAAACCTGCCTATAAATAATCTTGTAAACATGCCCCATGCCCCTACAATTCTGTAAAGCATTCGAAAATGTGTACCTAATACTTGAAGAACAGCTGAAAAGTGTATCCAGTAAAGTAGATAAATGAATGTATTTTAGTGAAAATATTAGCCAAATTCATATGCACACTTTTTTTACCTATTATCATTATCGGCATGTGGATAAAGAAAACAAAACCTCTCTTATTAATGCTAACCGCTCCCAACAATTTTCATTATCTTCCTCAGGACTATTGCAAAAGTACATGGTTACTATTTTTAAATAAGTTTTGTAATACAATAAACTATTTAAAGAAAAACTAACTCTTATCTACATCTTTTGACAATTTTGTTGGTCTTATTGTGAGGGAGGCAACTTTCGGCTCCAGTTATTAAGTACCTATCGATTATAGTCTTTGTAGTCGCATTGAATGGGAGACTCATTTAATTTAAACCAGTATTTGACGATAGTAATCTCTCGCTCACTTGAAAAGTTTATGTCTGTAAAAGTACGACATCATTAGGTAAATAGGGATTTTTAAGAGCATTTATCAGCATTTCTATATATAATTTTTAATATTCAACAATAATTTTATGGTGCATGTTTAATATTAATTTGTCCTCTTAATTATAATTTATCTTAAGATATTTTTAATTAAAGTAAGTAGAAACTTATTTTGGTTGTAGCCACATGGAGAGATTAAATATTGTTGAATTACAGCATTAATAAAAGAAGTAAGATTTTGCTCTTTTTTCCATCTTCGAATAAAAATAAACAGAATAATATCTAGGTAATTTTGTTGTAAAAAGATGTTTGTAATGAGTATGTACCTCAATTTTTCAGAGACTTTTATATAAAAATCAAAAACAGAGTAAAGAAACATAGTCGATCACAGACCTTTTTCTATCACCTGACCAATAAATTGCAATTGGCAGATTTTTCACCGAGAAAACAATTAGAGTTAAAAACACTAACTCTGCATGTATGTCTGTTTTCTATGCTCCTTAAAAAAAAATCTCTAATGGTGCAAGGACAACCGAAAACTAGAGAAAGTTTATATAAACGAACAGGATATTAAAAATGTTTCCTAACTGACAACAGGGCGCTTGATTTTCAATCTTGTCTAATACCGTTTTCGGTTTATTGCTCTTTATTGATTAAGAGCGCTCTGACAGTATCTCGGTTATCTTTTACTACACAATATTACCAAAGGAAAATAATATTCTGGCAGCATCAGAAAGCAGGTAATTGACACCTGTATTAGTTTTGCCTGCATATTTTTAAATGAAGGAGATATCATCAATTCAGTAAGGAAACCACTTTAACTTACCCAAGATGAATATATTTTATACCATTTTCATAGGAAATTTTACTGCATGTATGTATTTTCCAAAATCACAGGATCAGAAAGAATCTATCTGGTGGATGGTCCTGAAAATAATATACTTAAGATTGCAGGCCAATTTTTGAAAAACATTTGAAAATATATAATTTTTTATGGAAAAAATATGTTTTGAGAATATGGCAGCAGTAGACTTCAGAATATCTGAATAAGTGATTAAAAAACCTAAAAATGCTCGGTTAATTTTATAATCCATCACGAAGCTTACTAATACAGAGCGAGGTAACTTATTTGTTTTTATAGACACCTACCCTGTTATAAGTATAACGAGATATGGAAAATATGTGATGCATTCTCAATATAATTCTTAAAACAAATTCATCGGTGAAACAAAATATTTACTATCTTTTTTGTATCGGATACAAAGGTACGATGGTACAACTTTTTATACAAACATGCCAGTATCTTGATCTTAAAAGTAGAATACCCTGTATATTTTTGAAATTCTGAAAACTGCATAAGATTTGAATTCCAACAATAATAATCACAATATAGGTATATCTACTTATTTTGTTTCAGTCTGTCGTGGGTCAATTTTGAAAGTAATTTTAAATATTTTGTTGTATTTAATTTAAATGCAAATTGCAAAGAGATTTAAGTGTTCTATATTGTGGAGTGCAAAATTTGTAGAATTCAAAAATATTACACAAAGCATTTCATTTAAAAGAACGCAATTTTACGCTACATGTATAGAAAATGAAATTGAAAATTAATTAATTAGGCATTAAGTGCCATAAACTTATATTCCCCTCGAATAAAGTAACTCTAACACTAATATGTCCTTTATCGACAATATGAAAAAATCAAACTTTTGTTTATAACTGTCAGACCTTAGCAAATTTATATATTTTCTTCATCAATTCCTCTAATAAAAGGCATCGTACCTACCATAAATCTTCCGGTAGGTACCTCTTATTGTCTCTCACTTTCTTTTACCGAGTGTCCCTGTGTTCACTCTGCGCATTTAGAATAATTAGGTATATAGGCAGGTACTTAAGTATACAATGTTTGCAATGGGTTACTAAAATTATATCGGTAATCCGGTGCTATACATATACTGACAGATTCATTCTGGTACTATCTTACATCATATTTCGCTATTCCGGTAAAAATCAGTGTAACATTCGAGCCTTTTTTTAGATCTAGTGATCTAGTCTGTGACTGCAACGGCGCTCGCGTGCATCTTAATTTTTTGTTCACTCCGTACATGTAGCATATCCAAGTACTTTCCTATAATTTTTCTTCTACTAGGAATCTCTGGACCGCCTCTTACCTGCCGCTCAGGTAACCAAGAAGGTGGGGACCGAGACTTGTTTTAATTTACCAACCTGTTCAAATACCTGCTGCCTGCCAGCCGAGAGAGAATGTAGTAAAGTCGAAGTGTTCCTCGTCCCGCGTCTACGATTTACAAAGTAAAACTGCGTTGGCGTTGCCAATTAACTCCTTAGCGCTAATAAACAAACGACAAACAGTACAAATATGCCTTCTGTGATAACCGTGTTGCTGTGTGTGACTTTATTGAAAATTTCCGTGGTTTCTTCCACTCCCAAAGCGGCTCTCTATGTCGACAATGGATACGACCAGACGACCATAGACAGACTTATGACCGAGGACGAGAAGAAGGAGATGGAGTTAGAGATCCTGAACCTCCTAGGGCTGCCTAACAGGCCGAGGAAGCTAAATAAAGGTCCCCTGAAGAAGTCTGCGCCCAGGTTCCTTCTGGATATCTACAGGAGCCTCATGCAAGAGCAAGACGAGGACGATGAAGATAACAGGGCTAAGCGCAGCTCGGACTTGAATTTTAGTGGAGAAGAACAGGAGCAGATTGACCAGAGCGATGTTATTATGACTTTTGAGAGCATAAGTAAGTTGTTTGCAATGAATTCTTGTTTAAAACGCGTGTTATTTTTTTTATTATACCTAGAATCATTTAATACATTTTAAACTTATACAGAGTGATTCACCTTGTTTTCGTAACATAACACATTTAAAAATATAAATAAGTCTCTAAGATTATTTTTAATCGTCGAGTTACCAAGTTTTATATTTTAATTAAATAGGTAACCTACCTAGCGAAGTCCAGTGCTATAAACATTTCGATTAAATAAAATAACTTATAGAAAAGAAAATTGGAGCTAATTTGCTTTATTTCTTTTACGTCGTGTGGAGTTTTTAAGTCTAAACTTTCTGATTTGCTGCACTTACAGCAGTCTATTTTAAGCTTTGATTGTTTTTGTTTATATTAGCACGTGAAACTGCGTCGATTAAGATAATCAAATCAATATGGAAATTCCATTATTCGCGGGATCGTCCCATGCATACAAAGAATTATAATTAATTAAAATACTTCTTTATCCTATTATACATGTAATTATAAAAGTTCACAGCTTTGTCGCAACGTTATATTATGCAGATAAAAACTGTTAAATACATTCCCTTCTTTCATTTGATGCATCTCTTTCCTACAAATCTACTTATTGACATATAGGGAGAAAGCCTTTAATTTTAATATTATATCAAAGTCAATCATAAATAAATGGTCGAAATATTAATAAAAAATATTAACTCGTTTCCAGGTTTCCCTTATTCCAGCACTGAATTGTAGTTAGAGCTTTTACCAACCGCATACTGAATAATAATAAAACGCCCCCTCTCCCACACAAGTCACAGACTTCTGGATTAAGCCTTGTGATCCTTTATTATTAATTGAAGAAAATATTCTGCAGGACCTAATTACTAATTTGATGTGGTCTGAATTTATTCAAATTCAGACATTTTCAGCGCCATTACAGGTGTAATGATTTATGTTGTGCATGTTAATAAAACATGTGAGCAATTTATTTTGAGCTGCCCTGTATAGTTACTCAAGTATGTATACAGTACGGGAAACGCAGAAAATAAATATGCTCTAGAGCCAAACGGACCGCATTATCTCTGCTATATCCCTCATCCTCATCGTAATGAGACCGAAACTCGGAGACTTGTGTGGGGGATGGAGCGACATATTATTATTTTGAGGACCTCGACTGCGCTCAGGAACAACTTCCGATGTTATAACTTTGACTACCATTATTTATAATACGGCGAGAATGAGAGGGAAACCTGGAAAACCTTATTAATTAAAATGAACAGTAGGTTGTTTATGGCCTGCTATTATTTAATAGGCTAGTAGAGGGCCTGACGTGCTTCTCACCACTACAAGGTACTACAATATCTTGGGGCAGCCCCCAAAATAAATCGGTGACAGCCTCTGTTATTTCTTTTAAAAAATATTCCTTCTTTTGCAGATCACCATGTGAGCAGTGTGAGACATGAGAGAGGAAAAAGACTATGGTTTAATATGTCCGATGTGCCTGTCGCGGAGGATGTAGTAGGTGCAGAATTAAAAATATACAAGAATGAGAAAAAATCATCGAAAAGGCACGACGCGAAGTATACAGTCACCGTGTATCAGCTAATAAATACCGATGATGGGTGAGTACCTACTTATAGTTGAATTAATATATTATTTACATATCCTGCGTATGGCGTTTCACATTAAGAGACACCTGCTATGACATAAATCTTTCCGATATGGTTTCTGTTCAAATAATAGTAAAGCCGGGTACAGAGACTGTACCCTTTATTGTCGCTCGCGACAGTAAATCCAACCAATCATGAGTTGTATTCCCCTAATTCTTCTTCCCCATTTTCTGTCGCTGGCTACTGCTGCCTTGAAGTTCAAATTTCTTAACTACACGCGACAGACTTTATTTTTTGTGGGTTTATGTTGATCAATCATAAAAGAGGCAGTCTCATGGCGTTTTGCTGTAGCTAGTTTTTAGTTTTAAATCTTTTTCTGTTTTGTGGTTTTAAAAAACACGACACATGAAGACAAGGTGGTGGGGAGCCGTCGTGAGCGACAGTTTTAGTTCTGTGTACCCGGCTTTAGTTGAAGATGAATATCTGCGTCGTCTTTTTTAATTTCTATGCACGAAGGCCTACGCGACGTCACTGCCTCTATCAAAAAATCCGCGGAATCAGCACTTATACATATTAAAAGATTATTATACAGGGTGTCCCAGTGTGAGCGTACAAAAATTTACCAGGGGGTAGAGCAGACCAAAATGAGAATAAAACTCTTATAAAAAAAATTCTCTGATGCACGCCTAACAAGTTCCAGGGTGTTATTTTGGAGAAAAAAAAAACAATTTTCCGCAATAACCGTTTCGTAGATTTAGGTAATTTTTGGGTGACGTGTACATCTATTAAAGGTCATTAAAACTACATGGTGTTTGTTTAACTCTGACACCTGTGGTCTGTGGTGGCCTAAGCCTACTCTTCCTTATGATTTTGTCTTCATAACTCTTGCATATTCTACTTTTTCGTGGATTAACTAAGTTTTCCTTAATCGGCTATCAATTGTGAACAAAAAAGGTGAACAAAAAAGGTAAACAAAAAAGGCTCTTGTTACATAGCTCTAAAATCAACCATTTTCGAGTAAATTGAGTGTAAATTACCGACTACATTCTTTATGAAGAAAAATACATCCAAAGGAAGTCATAAGGAATAGCAGGCCTAGGCCACCACAGGTGTCCGAGTTAAACAAACACCACGTAGATGTTTAGATGGACACGTCTCCCAAAAAGTACCTAACGATTTTCAAGTTATTGCGGATTTTTTTTTTTTTTTTCAAAATAACACCCTGTAACTCGTTAGGCGTGCATCAGAGAAATTTGTTTTATAAGAGTTTAATTCTTATTTTGGTCTGGTCCATCTCCTGGTAAATTTTTGTACTCTCACACTGGGACACCCTGTATACGTACAACTTATCATTTACCTCCTTTTCCACTTTCTATAAACTTATTGAAACTGACTATAAATACTTCAGCAAATTGCAGATAGTAGACTTGAGATAGTTTGAGCAAAAAAGGCCACGAGAAATAGGCAAAATTTGAGATAATTATATATTATATATATTTCCTCTTGGACGCAAATATTGTTAATTTTTTTATTTGCAGTGAGCAGGAGTTAGAGTACGTATCCGCCCTAAATACGTCTGGGAGTTTCACTGGGTGGTTGGGCCTCAACCTCACTGCCTGTCTCGCCTCGTGGGTGGCATTTCCGGATTCCAACAAAGGGCTCTACCTGTCCGTTCATCTCGCGGATAGGCCAGGTAGGTCAGATTTTAGGTACTTAAGTAGCTCATTGTTTTCTTAATTTAGGGGAGGTTATGACACACAGATTTGCTTTCTTTAATGATGTTTTGTCATTTTAATATTTTGTTCAGGATGCCATGGAAAATAAGCTTAGGAACAATAAATAAAGGCAAGGTATTACTTTCATTTTTTGAGTTTCACTCAAATATAGTGATATAGGTAATTCAAATAGTAGAGTCACAGCTTAATTAAGCTGTGGTATAGTGTTGTAAATTATTCCAATAAAGTTTATTGTTGGATTCTATAACAAAAACGGAACTGAAACTATTTCGTTTTCCAGTTATTAGCAGTTAAAATTTCCAAAAATATATTGATATCTTTTCCTTCTTAAAATTGAGGTATTATTAAACTAAATTTGGTTTCCTATATATTGAATAATTTGAATAAAATTCAAATTATTCATACAAGTTTTTATATTATTGAATTTTATTGAATTAATATTATTGATAAGCTACCCATACTATTTTTTAATATTACTATTACATATTATGTCAAAACCTATCTTGGAATATTATCTATCAAATTCGGATTAAATATATGTAGATTTGGAAGATAAAAAAATTACTGCAGACCTATATATGTTTATATATGAAATATTTTGTTTATTATTTTATAACATATAGGAACATAGTACCTATGGCATTAACACTCTGTATATGCATATTTACCTGTGACGAGCTCTATTATAGTTGTGTTATAGAAACTGTGTCGCCAGTGTTATAAAATATCTAAGAAAAAAATATTATTTATGTGTAACTTTTCTGTGACACTCTGTATAGTTCAAAATATGAGGTAACTTTTATGTTTTATAATGAAAATAAAAATGAGAATTTATGTGGTACCATAAAATTCCATAAAATACGGCTTTGAAGACATGCCGCTATAAAATTTGAATGCAAGAATCAGGCAAAATATCTGCGACTTGAATAGGAGTGGAGTCTAATAAATAACTATTCACCTTAAATCATTTGGCGCCAGGCAAATACCAATAAATGTGGTTAGTATAGGAGACTTAAGGAAAAAAACACCCCTCGTCTTCTCCTGTCTTTTGAAGATGGTTAATTTCCATTGAATTGTGGAACAACATACAATTTTTCTACTGATGTGACTTATTAACAACAAATCATGAATAGGTACTTACCAAGGGCATTTAAATATGTCCTTGGTACTTACAAACACTTAAAAAACATAGGTATAGGTATCTATTTGCATTTGCTGACTCTTTTATTACTTTGCTGGCACTCGTATCCGCATTTTATGATATAAATCCTAAAGTAGGTAATTGAGAATAGTTTTCTCTTTAAATACTTCCAATGAATTGCCTATATAAGTATAACAAAAATAAAACTGGTCTCTTTAGTACTTACGTGATATTCAAAATTAGTTACTCTTATTTTTAAGTTAAGTATCTTTTATAATATAAAACATTTACTTACTTGATGGTACGTACACCATTATAAAACAAAAATAAATAAACAGCTCTGCAGCTACAGTAACAACATTGGAAAATTAAATTAAACCAATAATAAGGGAGAGGAATAAATACCTAGTCTATGTAAAAGTTTTAATTATTATTGAAATAAAACATTAATAATATATAATATTCACTTAAACATTCATTTTTTATTATATGTAGATACATATATTAATGATTTTTTTGATGTTACCACATTTTTGTGGTAGGTATGTGTTTTGACCCCGTGGATTGTTATTTTCGAAGGACCGTTAACTTGGTGAACTGTAGGGACCACTGTTTAATACAGTAAGGATTGTTAATAAAACTTCACAAATTCTTGAAGTGATTTTACTCGTTTACTGTATCTCGTTATAGAACTTGAACACTTGTGTACACTAATAGACCTGAAGTTCTAGCTCGACAACTAAACTAATTTCTAATAAACTACCTACAAATTATTGTGAACCGCTATCCTGGTAACTTGCTAATAGCAATTGCTACTTGTCTAACTCTCGCTGCCTTGATTACAAACTTCTAACTCCTTTTTAACATTGACAAATAATCCTGGTTTTATTCACTATTTTCACACTAGTTCTCACTCTTGCTCTGGTGCACAATTTATCGTTAGCTATTATTGTTGATATATTTACGGGAAAAACCCTTACAATAGGGGTGCCCTAAAAAGTTTGGATTATACCTAGAATCAAGTAGGTAATAAATAAACCCTAATGCCTAAGCCTTGAACTACATGGAAATATACCTAAGAACTTAATAGCTTAGAATTATACCCAAGAAATATTCTACCTACTTCTAACATCAAAACAAGAAAGGGTTATTCCTAATAACTAGATTAAATATAAGGGTGCATCGCCTTAACAGTATGTTTTATTTAAATAAATTACCTATAATCATATAAGAAACATGATTGCGAATTTGAACAATACTTCTTATAACTACGTTGAGGTTGGGCCTTTCGCTTGGGCAAATTAAATTAAAAGGTAGTAGACAACCAAGGATTTTATTATATAAGACAGGAGATAAGAGTCAATGACAATATGATGAGAGGCAACCAGTAAAATAAGGCCTAACGGCCTGTCGCACACGGGCGATTTATTTCAAGCAATTTTTAATCTCGTAAAATGAATCCCATGTTTTTAAATGAGTATGAACGGGCGATTATATTATAAAATCACGACGATTAAAAAATTACATCTAGACCAGTGGCGGCTGGTGACATTTGGATATGGACGTTACACAAATATCCTCCTTTTCAATACGATTGACGGGAATCTCAACAAAAATTATTTAAAATAATATTTAAATAGGTAAGTAGTAGGTAGTTAATATTTAGATATCAAAAATTTACATATACGACGTTACCTTCAAAAAGATGAAAACGAGAATTCAGGAAGCAGGAACATAACTATTTTTAGTTTTTAGATATCCGTTAATTAAAAACGATATGGCACAATCACAAACTCAAAAGTATTTTAGTTATTCAATTCATAGTTATCAAACGACACATTAAATTATTACGTAGGTAAATAAACTTCATACAGTTATTTATACACGGGTGCACTCACTTTCTAAAATTGAAATCAGCTCTACGGTCTTTCATAGAAATAAATTTTTCCATAACTTTTTCATCGAAATTATTTATTGGGCAGACAACGCCCAATTCTTTTATTTATACCTACTTTATTTCCCAGTGGAAGATTTGCAAAATTAGCTCTAATTATACTACTAACAGTATTCATGTTAAGTAATATATAAAATTGTCTTTTCACAAAAATTGAATAAGTAATTTAATAATGTTAAAAATATGTAATGTGTTAAAAATATGTTATAATGTTTAATAATGTTGGCGTAGGGTCGCGAAATAATTGCGGCCAAATCTGCATAATATAAGCATACGGAAAGTATCTAACGAGTTTAGTCGAAAAGGAGATCGGGTCGGTTGCCATAGTTACCTGGGCCGCGACTCAAAGTGTGGCCACGAAGCTGTGATGCTTCGCTCACTGTGCAGTGGTGTGCTGTGGTGATCCAGTAATGTGGACTCTGGCATTATGAGTACGATAGCTCAAGCGCTCGAGCGTTTCCTAATAATAGTTTTGTACTATAATACATGTTTTAACATTTGCATTTAATTTACAGTAATGATAATAATAAGGATTTCTTTGGTATTTTTGGAGGGGGGGCGCGCGGCCATGCGGCCTTAAGGAGGAGCCGCCACTGATCTAGACCTATTTTGTATGCGATTAAATTATCGCCGTAAAATACAATACGCATGGTTAAACGGGGGTGCGCGCACAGACGATTATTATTATTATTAGTCGCTAGAAAACAAGTTAGTGCAATCAGTGCATGCTTTCATAGATTTTCAAATGGCACACATCATGTCCTTTGATACGGAATTATTTATTTCTGAACTAATAGTCTATCAAAACTGTCACAACTCATTCGGAAGTAATTAAACAATTTTGGAGGGTGGTAAACTTTCTCCAAAATAGCTCTTAACGTAAGGATGGACCCATAATCCTTTGCACTTTCTTTTTTTGCAACACAAGCTATTTCATAAAAGTTCATCTTCCATGCACGAAGGCAATTATTGTCGGGAGATTTTTTATAGAGAAATTTTGTATTTGCATGATAAAAAAATCGCCCGTGCGCGACAGACTTTAGGGAGGTTTGAAAGTAGATATAATAAAGTTTATGTAATGTACAATATATAGGGTGAGTTTAGTAGTTCAGTGCAGTTGCAAGTTGCAAATTGCAGTAGAAGAATTTATAGTGTCAAAAAGATTTTGAAGTGAAGGCTTAAGATTGAATAAAATAGCTAGGTATATGAATAAAATCATATGGTAAAAATTACAGGAGTAAATGTTTTTATTGTGTAAATATTATTTAAAATGAAAAATAAGTCGTTATAGTGACGATGGAAAATAATGAGGCCTTTAGTTAACTGCCAAAGCATAAAAAATTACAAACTGCCAATGTGATCTTCCCTAACTTTTTAATTTTAAATATTTCAAATACCTGTATCAGCAAGATCCTTAACACTGTATGTAGTCTTTCATTCCATCAATTAAATTATATGAATTAACTTTTAGCCCATGAAGTAAGACCAGAAGACATTGGACTTGTGACTGTCAAAGCTGAAGACGAAATTCACCCATTTATGGTAGCTTTTCTAAAAGCCACAGTCCATGTTAAACCTCGAACTACCAGAGAAACTAAAACAAGGGTTAGGAAATCAATGCAGTCGCAATTGCCAAGTGTTATGTATGGATATAAAAGTAAGTTTATTGTAATAATGTCTAAGGGAGAGTGTAACAGGTTTTTCATTTTAGGTAATGACCCAGAAGGGAGGAGAAGCTGTAGAATACAAACATTGTACATCAGTTTTAAGGATTTAAAATGGCAGGTCAGTAGATATCATAGTCCACTTAGATACCTAATCATAAATAGAAGAAACGCATTATCATTATGTATGCGCCTACTTACAATTTGATTTGATTTTTGGCAAAGATCTAATTAATTGTGAGAATTACCGCTTAAAATAGCCAAATATAATGTCTGTAATTTATTTGTGGTGCTATCTATATTAGTGGAGTAAAATCACCGGTCTAACTCGCTTTTTTCTAAAGGTAGACTCTATAGAGGCACCAGTATTCGCGCTATAAGCCTGAGCGCGCCGTAATACTTCATTTTGATGAACGCGAGCGTTTTTAAAAATTCGATAATTCGAAAACGGTTACAGATATCAACCCAAACTTTTTTTTTAAACTTTTTCAATATCTAGGCTACATTTCATTCGTTGCATATATATATACGAATTTTGAATATTTCACATAGCTAACCAAATATCAAAGTTTTGTCATGCATAATTTTAGATGTTTTAACTTTACGTAATTTTTTTGGTAATATATAGGTATTCTACCAAAATAAGGTTTACATCATTCGAAGCGCTTAGGTTTTGTACATACTTAAGTGATTAAAATTTCAGAGCGGTAAGGTTAGCTGGTTTTTTTAATGGCGATATATATACTCAGAAACACTTGTTTTGAATTGTGCAGATAACGGACTCTATAAGACCATTTAAAAAAATTGCCCTAATAAAAAAGTGGTAGATCACACTACATATGCCTCAAAACATCCTGTACAAGATGGTATAGGGATGGCAATCGCTGTCCTTTGGCCTGAACAAAAACTCCTAACTTGTAACTTGGTCCCCATATACGAACATAACCACAGTTAGTTCTAAATTTAATGAACATGCTATTGGCGATTCAAATTACCAATGAGGGCGCTGCGAATTGCAAACAAATATAGACGTAGACGAGTATAAATTAAAATTTTGCATTTCATATTTTATATCACATCATCTAACAATTTAGCATTCATCTGCCATAAATATAGTGACTTCATGTGCTAGTTAGGGTTAAATAAAGGATAAAAAGAGTGGTAAAAGCAGTCAAACGTCCCATAAGTGCTTCATTGCTAATTATATGAATTTTTTGGGTTGAAACAGGTACCCTAGTTTTTGTTCTTACATTTTGGACTAAAATAAGTGTGATAAACTGTATGGTGAAATATTAGTGCTTGTTTCTTGTTAAATAATGTTTAAATTAAAATATATTTTGCTTTTAGAAAACTATAATAATAGAAAAGTATAGACAAACTGCAACAAAGTGGTTATGTTGTGTAAATAAACGTGTTCCCTGTTATTATATTGTTACATGGCTTTTGGAGAAATGAATGAGAAACAGTTTCTTATACAAGGGCCAAACTTCTACCTATCTTCAATCTTAAACACTTCTATTGACACATTTTGTGGAATGACACACGGCAGTTTGTGTTGTGCTGATTTCTTTCGAATGCCATTTTAAAATGTAAAAATAAAGATGTACAAATACTAACCACGTCGTTTTTAACTTTTGTAATACCAAAAAATCACAAGCACTACTAAATTATTACGTTAAACCAACCCAAATACTTACGTGTTATTTATCATTATCACCTTTTAAGTAGGTTCAAATATTTTCATGCAGAGGGCGCATTCATTTTTGGAATCGCCAATTGTAGTTAATACCTATAAGTACATACTTCACAGTGTTGTAATTTTACGAATTTTTAGAAGGAATATTGTTGCACCCACCTTATAAAGAATCAATGTATATAATTCAAAAACATAATATGAGACAAACGACTCATCATCAAACTAAAAGCACAATATTTATTATAGTGTGTATTTCAATGCCAAAATATACAGTCTGTCCATAAAGTAACCCCCCCCTCCTAACTTTTGAACGAATCGCGTTAGACAGTTTTAACAAAATACAGGGTGAATTATGTAAAATGAAGTTGATTCTGACGATAAATTCAATTCTTCAAATTCAAAGATGGCGCCACGGGCGCTGTCAACTCAATTTTTTTTAATGGCAAAGTGTGCCGTGTTGGACCTCATTTAAAAGGTAATTCAATTCTCTACATTCTCGTTTTTGAAAAATGACAATCGAGTTATCCGTTCTTATAGTTACAAGCGTTTGTATTAACGATATTGAAAAATTTTGCATTTATCAAGTCTCCTTGCCTTTGCTTGCCACTGTAACTGAAACGTCAATAAGGTTCGAAAAAGTAGTTTCGCGTTCAATTTAAGGTGTTTGAAAGTTTCTATAGGTTTTTTCTTATTTTTTTAAGTTATTCGATTTGATAGATTTATGAGAAAATTTAAGAGGCGAGCGGTACTTAAGAATGCTGCGGGAGGAAATTTTTCCAAAGATAGAAAGAATAGCAGGCAATAACATTCAAAGTATTGTACTTCAACAAGTTGGGGCCCAGCCTTATCTCTATGGACCTGTTACCGATTTTTTAAATAACCATATCCCGGGCAGATGAATTAGCAGAAGGGGTCCGATAGAATGGCCGGCTCGTTTCCCGGACTTCAGTCCTCTTGATTTTTTCTTATGGGGATATTTGACGTCAAAAGTCTACAGAACTCCTCCAGTAATCGACGAACTACAGCAACCTCTAACACATATGTGTAGAAATATCCCTGCAGAAATTTTAGGAAATATCAGGCAAGAATTTCAAAATAGACTTTTTATGTGCCAAGAAGTCAATGGACAACATTTTGAACAACTTTTTAATTCTTTTATTTTTAGTTTTAATAAATATTTGTTCTAAATTTGTTGTATCAAAATATTAATTAGCATTTTATTCATAGATCAGATTAGAAACAGAAACGCTTGTAACTAGAGAATGGTTAACTCGATTGTCATTTTTCAAAAACGAGAAAGTAGACAATTGAATTATCTTTTAAATCAGGCGCAACGCGGCACACTTTGCCATTTAAAAAAATTGAGTTGACAGCGCCCGTGGAGCCATCTTTGAATTTGAAGAATCGAATTTATCGTCAGAAGCAACTTCATTTTACGTGATTCACCCTGTATTTTGTTAAAACTCGCTAACTCAATTCGTTCAAAAGTTAGCTGGGGGGGGGGTTACTTTATGGACAGACTATATACTTTTTATTTTTGTTTTGTATAAACTTTTTTAAATATTTATCAATTGATATTTAATATGTTTGTGACTATTATTATTGTTTTTAGGATTGGATCATAGCGCCTGACGGATATGCCGCCTACTATTGTGCAGGAGAATGTAACTTTCCACTCAACGCACACATGAACGCTACAAACCATGCAATAGTACAGACCTTGGTACACTTGATGAATCCCTGGAGATACCCTAAACCCTGCTGTGCTCCCACTAAGTTAAATCCAATATCAGTTTTATATTTTCTGGATGATCAAAATGTCATTTTGAAGAAGTACAAGAAAATGGTGGTTAAAAGCTGTGGATGCCACTAATAAAGTATAAGGAAATTTTTACCTGTATATTAGTTATAAAAATTACATTCATTCATTCATAGTTTCACAAATAACGTTTTTCCCTATTAAATGTTTAAATTCATTTTTCCATTGTATATGTGACCATTATATATAATAAGTATGTATGTATGTATCAAGTTGTGCATAATAAAAATGTGATGTTAATATTCTTATTTTTTTTTCTATCCAGTAGGTAATTCCAATAATATTCCTGTTCTGTGAAATAAATAAAACTCAGAATTAGAATAAATTGTGTTGTAAAGTTCTTCCTGTAGTTTTATTAACTATATTGAATAGCGGTGTTTCAGTATAGGAACATGGACAGTAGATAACTCATTGATTGTAGTTGTCAAGTATATTTTACTAGCTCTAAAAATACCTTTAAGAAAATTTCAGTGCTTGGAATATAGAAAATTATAGCAGTACACTATTTGTGTTGAGCAGTATAGATTTTATTTTAAAAAGCCCGCCGATATAAAATTCAAAGGCGCTGCAGTTGCTTTCGATTTGTAAGTTAAGTGATTCACCGCTAGAGTCGCTAGTAGTGCTTCGTAGTTTTCATTATGACAAGACATCCAAAGTGTTTGTCAAATTTAGTGAAATAACGAAAAAATAGTTATTAGAAATAATAAAATGAGTGATAATAGTTCGTAGTTATTAGTTAATTTTGATTTATTTAGTAATTTAAGTTCTGCAGCGGCTCAGAAGTCCAGAACTTGACGAGTAAATGCGTAGGCTGGGCAATGATATTATCTAGGGGTAACGTAATATTTTTGTGCAAAATAAACGTGAATGTGGAGTGCAATATCGAGGATTTTTACAAAAAACTCTAGTAACAATAACTCGCAAAGTGGCGTGGAGAGGCCGGGAGAAATGGACCGCGGAGAACGAAGGAAAACCGACATGGATGATACGTTCGTTACCAGACAGGTAAGTCAATTAATTGCCTCTAGAATCATCATGCTATTTAAATTGCACTGCAAAACGTACTTACTATCATAAAAAACCATATCATAAAATGCTTCCTGACCACGGACGTTCTTTGGCGTCAGCGCCTGGAATTTCGTCGATCAGCTGTTGTCTCCTGAACTTCCAGCGGTCTTTTATTTTGGCAGTGCTACTTTGCACAGAGATACTTAACAAGTGGTAGTGTTTGGCCACCGGCATTGCGCCCCTTGGGTAAAAAATTGAGGAGAAATGTGTTGTCAATCGAAGTTTGGGTTTACTAACCTAATTTGCACTTCATAATAATTAACCAACCAGCCACTGAAAAAGTTAGTTACCTGGCAGTATATAGTAGCAATTATAATTGTTTCAGCTAGTATGGCCTGGTGCCATTAAATTATTTCCGCTGACTGTTTCAATTTCGAGCTAAATTCTAGACGAATAATTCTACCTTCTCTCTAATATTGCCACCAGGTTTATGCATATTTATTTAAATACCTACGCCCATATGTGAGATGGATGTTTTGTGTGTTGTCGCCTACACGCCTGTGCTCATTCGTTTGACATAATATCTATTTATATTACTAATTTTATTTTCATTATTTTGTCTATTATGCACTTAAGTAGGTATGCACACGCCACAGATGATGGAAAATTGACCGTTTCCTTTTTGTAGTGTGTCGAGTAAGTTAACCCAAAATCGTACTTTGACCGGCACTTTTGTACTTATTTCATTGAGACCTGCGACTTTGTCACGTCTTATTAACTTGTTCTAAAGATAATGCTATTTCTATTTTTTTATATTTTTATTTTTATGAGATGAATAATGAAGTAGGTACTTGCTTTTGGCAGCTGTTTTGTAGGTCAAGGTCGAGATGATCCCTTTTTTATTTTGTTATAGGTTTTGATGCCTGCTCAATATGCAAATACCTACTTTTATTATTTTTTTAGGTGATGGTACCTAAAAAATCTTGGTTTGAATGTTGTAAATTTTCAGAAAAATACATAGAACTATTTAGCTAGGTATTTTGTTTTATGAGTACCTATTACTTTTGTGTTTTGTAAAACAGAAATACCAAACAGCCGAGCACATACTTATATGGACCTAATACCTCCACTCTGTTGGATATCTGGCCTAGAGATATTTTCAGCCTAGTCATTTTTATTAAATAATATTTTTTTGTAGTCCCCATATTTTTTAAGAATTAATTGTCACTGTTAAGTAATTACTAACGTGTCAAATTTAGGTGCTTTACTTTAAACAGCGTTTTTTGGAGTGTACAAAACCGCCTGTACTTAGAATCGAATAAAATGCCAACCAATTTACTACCGGTAGGATTTAGGTGCTAGATAAATACTTTGGCTATTTGATTTTCTCAGAATTCGATTAAATAACTTGTTCTTTCGGTGGAAGTTAGTAATAAAATAAAAATAGATGAATGGCTTGTTTACCCTAGGTATAAATATGTTCATGGATAAATATGATAATAAACGTCATCCGCTGGAACTCGACAAATGAATGCCTTTTGGCATTTAAAGTACCTAGCAGGTAGCAATAACCTGAATGAAGTAAATTTGTATATTTTTGCATTTTATAATATCGGGCTGCTTGTAAAATTGTTTTCATTCTGTTAACCTAAGAAATTGTCCTGATGATTTGTTGGGAAAGACGGTATAACAATTAATGTGAAATTTCTGACATTCAGGGCCGTAGACAAAGGGGGGGTTTAGGGGGTTCAAACCCCTTCCCCAAAATAAAACCTCTACTAATAATATACTCGCTAATAAAAACAAACAACCGCAAAATATGTGTTCGAAACCCCCCTTATCGCCAACGACTAGCTACGGTTCTGCAGTGACAATGTAGCATTTTTTCCTTTGCTCCGTCCTTTTCTCGTTCTTTTATTATCTGTGGGTCCTTTACTCATGTGAGATAATCACTGATAGTAATATTAGTAGTAGGTACCTATAGATTGTAGATAGTGGACCGCAATTCAAAAATGCAGTTTAAAAATACTTCAGTATTATTACTCGCCCCAATTCCCGACTGGAATCGAAATAAAGTCTAAAAAAGAATAAAAAATACTGTAAACATTTGTTATTATGACACAAATGGCATAAGAACATTAGAGTGTACCTACTTATATTTGGCAACGGTGCATCTGGACAAAAATAAATAATCAAGTGGCTGTTGCTGTGGTTATGTAAACAAATGAATGTTAGTTCATTTTAAATATTAAGTAACGCGTCGTGCAAGATTTAAAATCATGGTTTCATAATTATTGTTGTTTGATGAGCCCACTCAGTGCTCTATCTTTGGTCATTGAAATCAGGACAACCTGGAGAAAAGTAGGTAGGTATATTGTTTTTTGGATTCCATTATGATGAGATTATTTACCTAGTTATTACTTAAGAATTAAGTATGGGTATAACTAAAAACTATTTCGAATATAACTTAACTTACGTACTCGGTATTTAATAAACATCAATTTGATTTTATATATACATATAGATTAAGTTAGATGTCACCATAACCTCCCAAATCTCTCAAAATTTGGTTAAAAAACGACGCCAAGAAACAAGAAACGGTATAGAAGGTCTTTTTATTTCTATATGTTCGGACTCGTATTCGGGAAGCGCGAACAATACCGAATACCCTTATGGAGTTGCTCATAGAAAATAGAAAAGAAATTTCAGGTGACAGAGTTCCACTGCAGGTCACTTTTCGAAAATGTAGCACGCGCCCCGGTGCGATAAAATTTTGAACTTAATATGTGTGTCAAAACACAAAACATTCATAACGTTTTGAATTTTCATTACAACTTATTAAATTTGTGTAATTTTGTTGTAACACAAGGATAGTCTACTTCTATCAGTAATAAAACTTACTTACAGTAATTTTATTGAAGGAAAGTGCCAAGTACTTAATCCTTAAATTTTTATTTTGTAAAATTTAAAAGAAGGCAAACAAAGGCGCTAATTGCCTTTTGCGACATCTATCCGTGTGATCGAAAATGGAGGGGTAAACCGCGGGGGAATTCTGGTGTACATGAATCAGGAATTCTGGGGGAACTCAGGGGAATTCAAAGGGAATTCAGGGGAATTTTGAGGAACTCAGGAAATCATGGGGAAATCAGAGGAATTCTCTTGTGAGAAGGAAATCTGGTGTACAAAATTATAGTCGCGGTTTACCCCTCGTGGCAAACCTTTTAAGTATCTGTGTGTATAGTAGGTACATACTACCTATTATAACTTTAAGTACCTATATTAATATTTTGTGTTTTTGTGTTAAAACAGCTTTTGTGAAACCTCAATTAGAATACGTCTCTCTTTATTTAAATGTTATCCGTCACACATTTGAAAATAACAAAATTAGAAGAGAAATAGAAACACAATATCCAAATAAAGAGATAGTATCTCTAGGCAGTGACTATATAGGCAATGTTACAAATAAGTAGCTGCAGACATCGAGACCAGATCTTGTTTGTAAATATCCATCCAAATACTTTAGGTGAAATTTCTCCTTTATTTTAAATATTAGACATCTGGTTGCAAATGTTCAAATGAAATGTCTTACGAGGCCGTTTGTGTTTCCTGCCCCAATAATAAAATATGTAAATTTAGAGTCTCTTGTGAAATTATGGCATAAAATAAGTCCGGCGCAACTGGAGCCCTGGCGCGTAATAAAATACGTAATAAAATGTTTTGATGGCTGAAAGTATTGGATTATAATCTACTTTGTTGACCTGGATATTTTATAATTCAGTCGAAAGACAGAAAGAATATTTTTGTACCACTTTACGGCGTTGCGAAGTGTCATGTATGTAACATACCTAGCTATTTTTGAATACATTAGTAACAAATCGAGCGGATTTGGAACTCCTTTGGTTGTTTGGCAAAGGAGAGAGGGAGTTGAGTTTGTATCAATCTCTATAGTACTTACAAAATCTGACTACATGCATGGATCCTTTACTAATATGTGTTCTGCCGTTTTATCATCTTCTAAGCACAAGTGGCACTCAGCATTTTCTGCTAGGCCGAATCATCTGTACAAATTCACTTGGATCTAGCCGTAGCATCGCAACTTTTGCGCCGAACCAATAGAATACTTTTATCGCTTCTATCACGCAATTGGTTGATTTTGTATACTTTCGCCTTGAAATTTGACATGTATTTAACTTAATTTTGTGCAGATATTTTGTGCACAGTATAATACTCTAAAGAAATTGTGTTTGTTGTAGGTATACAGTTGCATATTTTTGTGATAATTAACATTAGATACCATAAATACCTAATTCAATTCTGGAATAGACTACAGTCTCTTTTTTTATTTTGTGCTACAATGACTACAAGTGACTGTAGTCATTGTAGCACATGACTGCATGTCATGAATAAGTGCAGTAAGTGTGAAAAACAATTTGGAAGGTTGACCGATTTACGAAAACATAAACGGTTTCATAGTCACAAATCTGACGAAATTGCTCCATTGAAGAGACAACAAACACATTTTAAATTTACTTGCCACTGTGGGAAGAATTTTAAATGACGGGTTGAAATAATGGGTAACTCTAGAAGAAAAATAAAGTCAGCAGAGCAAACAAAAATAACAATTTTTTGAAACTTCAATAATTAAAAACTTCATGCATTGCATAAATGTAGGTTTTATTAGTTTTTTGCTCCCCCTTAAGCGGTCGCTCTTGACTCCACACTCATATTTTCAGAAACTGACCTGTTAGATTTTTTTATATCTGCATGTTATATTTACATTATTGTTTAATATAAAGTTGAAGTACCTATAGAAAGTGAATGGTGTTTTATTTCTTTGTCACCAATCTCAATATTATCTGTTACCCAGTGTACCTACATGATAGAATAAGTATAAGTAGGTATCATATCCAGTGTATCAAATAAAACTTTAAATTTATCATATTTATTATTCATAGTTTCTTTTGGGATTACACCACCTGTAAATAACCAAAAGAAACTATGAATCATGAAAACACACCACAAATAAGTTACAGACATTATTTATCATATTAATTGCATTATACATAACTTGGTGTACCACATACAAGGGAAGGTTTAATTTAAGGTAATCATAATTTACATAGATGATCATACTTTTTCTGTTATATTCACAATAGATTATATAGAATAAAAAGATTGTTCTATTTTAGATGGAACATACCTATATAATATGTTATTTAAACAGCTGATGATTTAGTTTGATGTTTGCTTTACAATTTTTTTTTTGTGAAGGAAACTTTCCCTCCTTCATTTATATGTACATATCATCGCCAGAAGATGTTTTAATAGTGTTTCAGCCTTAATTTGATCAGATTCAATGAGATTTCTTAAATTGTACCGAGAGTTAGTTTGTTTAGTTGTCAGTATATTTGGATATCGTATACCTAACAAAATAAGTCCCAATAAAAAACAAGGTAATTTTGTGTTAAAATTGCATAGAATATGTTGTTAAATGAGTCCATAAACTTAAAATCCATCAGACCATTATAGTAAACATACACATGATATGAAAAATAACTTATTGATATTTGTTAGGGCTTCGTGTTATTAATCTATGTACCTACCTACATAACAGTTAAAAGAATCTATGGTTAGGGTTCGTAATGTTCGTATGTTTTGTGAGGTTTAACACTTTCATCTAGTTTTTGTACAGGCGCGGCAATATTTAAATGGGCAATGCGTTTTTATTGGCCAGGCGCAATAGTTGCCTTGCTACGGCTAGATCCAAGTTACAAATTCGGCCTAGCAGAAGATGCTGAGTGTCGCTCGTACTTAGACGATGATGGAACGGCAGAACACATTATACACCTGCCCCGCTGGGGAAAGGATCAGATACTCATTATTTGGCAAAGGACAACTTCTGCCAGATGATCTGAATAAGTTCTCACCCAATAAGGTGATCACCTTCATTAAGAGGCTGGACCTGTTGGGTGAAATATAAGTAGGTGTGAGTCACAGTAGACCACCTGGTCGCGGTGGAGGGTCTGGTTGGAGGGTCACTCACTTTTGAACCTAACCTAACCTAACCTAGTGCCTTACAGTGGTGGGTTTCATAAAAAACCATCACTGATATTGAAAAAGTCTCCCTTTTTGAAGCAATTTTTAAGTGCTGTTACGTCATCAGTTTAAAGAGTATTTTCTTCATTTGGACTCGTTCACTCTAATTTATGAAATAAATTAGGATTAAATAGAAAAGAGTAGAGTAGAGAGTAGTAAACAAGGAAATTAGTATTCCTTTACAAATATTACAATGAAAATCAATGTTAATTGTTGCAGTAACATCTGTTTTGTAATTTTTTTCTTCTTTTATAAAGAATATTTCTGGTTGATTTATATTTTGTAGTAAATAGTATTCTTATTTTCAGAGGTTTCTTGTTTTAATTTAAATCATCGATTAAAATAAAAAAAATCACTTGAAGTCTAAATTTTAATACCACAGAAACGTTCACTATGTCAGTTATCATCAACATATGGAGAGAAACGTTTGTCTATGATACCTTGAAAGACCAGAGACATCCACAGTATCATCCATCTCTTTTTATCTTGTTCATCATCTTATTTTGAGTGATTATTGATTGTAGCAACCAACTTACTTAAATGTTAGTTTTGAAAAATTGTGTGCAAATGTGATAAATACAGAATGTAAATAAAACGCCGTTTTTTAAGGAAGCTACTTACATCTCTCGTAAATGCCTCTGCTTTCATGTACCTTCATTTTAACTTTGTTGCGACGTTGTTAGAACAATAAACTTCGTAAATATGTACTACGAGTATACTTTTTTAAGCTTTTTTGTTTGGAGTGTTTTCTTTACTAGCAATATTCTTATACGTAATCGAAACATATTTACCTACTATCAGTGACTATAGAAAGTCACTGCTACTATCTAGTTACCTGATGCAGTGCCTACGGAATTCCATTTTCATAATTCCGAACATCGAACTACACCGTGGTTTGCGCACATTCATTAATTACAGCTTCTTGCAACATCGTCAGAATGGAATTCTTCATGGTTGTGCTGTGAGGCATTTATCATTGCAGCAAGTTAAATTCTTCATCTGTGTCCATTTGGTCTTGGTCGAGGTCAACCGGTCACTTCACTGCTACACAGTATCCATTTGAAAGTTTAGATACTTACCTAAAACCTGTGACGAAATATTTGATCTGAGCCTAAAACTAGAATAGATAATTGCGGAGTAAGGTCCTTTTCTTATGACAGGGATCTTAAAAAATGCGAATAATATAGTAGCGCGTATATTTTTATTATTTGTGGTTCATTTCAGTCTGATTTGTGAGTGAGCACAGGTACTGGCGATTCCAAAAATGAATGCGCCCTCGAGTTCGCCCTTTGCATGAAAACATTTTTTTGTTCCTATTAAAAATATAGTTTTTGTAGGCTGATTGTTAATATACCTAATGATAAATAACATGTATTTGGATTGGTTTAACGTAATAATTTAGTGGTTCTTGTGACTTTTTGGTATTGCAAAGCTAAAATGCTATGATGGTCAAGTTTGCCTTGCATTTTTGAAACAATGTTACTAAATATAAAATAAATTTATTTTACATTTAGTCAAAAATTTCAGACTATCATGAAAATCGATCATTTTAGACGCTAAAGAGAAAAGCATCCTGTATATTTCTTCTTGCAGTTTCGTCCATCAACACTTTGGGTGGTCCTGTTAATTCTTCAACTGTTTTGCAATAATTCCATGGCACGCTTGACTCGCCAGGTGCCTTTGAAGTCCTTATTTTGCTCAACTTTAACTACGGTGTAGAACCGAACACCCTCTATATTTTTTGTTCAAATTTGACAAATGGGGGTTTTACGGGTCCTGATTAGCGCTGTTGTATTAGATTTTAAATACAAAAATCACTAAATGGTTTCTGTGAAAATCGGGGGTATAAAAAATATCGTAGCCGTCCCTGGATTTGCATTTTGACAAAAGTAATAACGTCAAGAGGAGCGGTTTTTTTTTTTGAAAACATTTCGAACAAAAAAAGGTTATGAAAATATCCCACAAAATAAACTTTTTATCGATTTGTATACACTTAAGTAGACACACTGTATACAATAAAAATAAATCCAATTAGCTAATCAAATCAATTTGTTATGTTTTTATAAAATAGCATAACATTGTTTGGGGAAGTGTAAATATATGTATTTCTTTTATCTAGTTGTAGTCAAAACTGTGGATGTTTATAACTTTTGAATTGTACTGATGGTGCTGATCCACAACCTACAGGTTGTGGTTGATCTAAGGCGGATGGATGCAAGGTCATAAATTTTCGTCGACACACAACCTAATAAACACTAAAGATCACTATGAACTCAAACAGGTTAGTTCTAGATTTGTTTGGGATTGCCTCCAGTGGCTAATTGAACTGTCAAATACCAATACAGTAAGACTTGTTGAGTGCCAGGTCATAAAGGCATTGAAGGAAAGGGATCTGAAGTGGCTCTCATAGAACTTGCTTATAACGATGCCAGGACAGTCAAGCGAAGGTACTCATGGAAGGTCCTTCATAGAAAAGGACTGTAGAGATGCTGGGCATGAGTAAACGTCGACTCAGGAGTATGACAAGGCTCATAATGGCGCACTGTCATCTCTACATATTCCTACATCCTAAGATTGGCAGAAAACCGCAGTATGCTGAGTCCGTAATGATGTAGACGAGATGGCAAGTACACCATTCTGGAAATCTTATGAGCTAAGGAAAATTTCAGTATACGGTAGAAATTTGAACTTAAAATTAAATCAGAATTGTCAAAACTCTAAACACTGTCTTACGTCTTCAATGTTCATTTCTAATTGTTACATTTTAAATTTGCGTAATTTTGTATCTAACCAACACAATGATAATCTATTTCCATCAATAAACACCTCTACCAAAGAGTAAATACTTATACATATAAAGAAAAGACAGCCGATCTTGATATTTCTTTCTTGAATTTTCTTTGATCTTGATCGATCCGCTTCTTTGACCTCGTCCCTTTAAATTAGAGTTATTGTGTTGTTGCCGATGTGGACCGTTTGCAACGTTATTTTCATAAAATCAGTGTTGCCATTTGTTACATATTGAATTATGTTTTTAAATAATAAAATTATTCTGGAAATAAAAACGAATAAAGTTTTTTGAAACCGTTTTATTTACAACATATTACAGTTTGTATTTATGGATTTATCAACAAAACTTAATTATGTTTATAAAAATATTGTAAGTAGGAATTCGTACAGTAGGTATTTATGATTTTATTTTATGAAAAGTACAATGAAAGCAAAATTAAATAACAAAAGAATACTAATAATAATAAATAAACATCCAATAGAAAGTGATAATAAAAGTTATTGGTTCAAGTTCGCCGTGCAGATGAGTCAACAATTTTTTTACAGCTCCCAAAACCAAAGAATGTACGCTTGTAAACTTTTGGTATAGGAAAACGATTAGGTCCTAAGCAAGTTGTAAATTAGATAAGCTTGACATGTTTATGGCCACTTACTTAATAGAATAAGAAATTCATAAACACAACACAAATGCAATATTCCGTTTAAAATGAGGAAGTTAGTATTGACTTCCGGTATAACCGGAAGTGACACCAAGTCAAATATGTTTCTCAAAAAGTTAGCGCCATTAATTAGTCTCTTATGCATGTTTTTTACCTTTTCTGGTTCTCCATGTAGAGATTGGTTCAACCCGTTGTGACACATCCTGTATTTAATTACCCTTATGAATATATCATGAGATAATGTATTCTTTATAAATGCATAAATATATACAGGCTGTTTTATTTAATCAAATTTGAGTTACATAGATACATATTTTTGGACCACCCTGGGTAAAACAGAATATATGTATGTATATGTCGAATAAAAGAAAATCCACGCGTCCGATCGTTTCGTAAAAAAATCAAAAATTATAGATTTTCTTAGTTTTCCATTTAACTGGATGTTATAAATTGTTTAATGTCTAAATACCGTCATTTTTATGTTTTGTTTTAATACATTTTTTAAAGAACATAATTAAGTACTTATACAGAAAAGGTTTATTCGCTAATTTTGAAAATGTCCGTTATTTTAACAATTCATATTTGGAATTTATAAACAGTAGATAGGTATATCGTTTTTTCCACTTAAAATGGAAGGGACTGGGTTTTGTTTTAGTAACTTATATCGCCTGATTATATATGTGGTGCATACTAATCGTGAGCCACATATTGTGACGCCTGTGTAAAACAATTTTGGCAAAAACCAATACCCTTAGAAAACTGCTAACTGGTAGATAAAGCTGGAAATTGGGGTTGTGCAATTTTACGTATCACAACAAGCATATGCTTTTTTAAATATATTTTTATTTAGGTATTAACCTATTACTTTAATTTGTCAATTTTTTATATTTTTATTTATTTATTAGCCAATATTAATTATTTAAACACACACAAGTGCAGATATGCTTTTTTTTATATTTATTAATTTATTTATGAAGTATACTTATAGTTGTTATGAGTTTATATATTTATTTTTTATTTTAGTTTAAATAAATGCTATTTTGCGAATGTGTAGATTGGGTTCTTACTTACGAGCCCAATATTTACCGTGTTTGATTTGATATTTCCCCATGTTTCAGAAGGGTTAAATCCATCCTATTCTCACCTATGTGGGTTTTTTCCCAGCCAATCCTGCTGAAAAATTATTGGATCAAACAGAAAGTGGCCGACATTTATGGCACATAGAAATATTAAATCCCTTGACACAATTTTTGTGATTCGTCAAGTAGAATTTAACTACAATCAGGGCTAGATAAAGGAATCGGGCGTAACCTTACACCTAAATCTGTAACGTAAAACCCCGGACGTTATACTGAGAGGGATGATTCATCATGAAGACAGGGAGTGTGTCTACTAATTTTTTCATGTCAAACGTGCAAGTGAAGTAAAATTAAAAAAAGTTACCTCTGTTGTGATTTGGACTTGCGAAAATTTGCAGTTCAGTTTCGGAGTCTGCCTCTCGTACCACTAGGCCACCATGCCACAATTTTGTGCGCTAAGACAGCAATGTAAACTGTTAACTTTAACCTAAAATAAATTTTTAATGATATTTTAATTAAAGAAGCATTTCTACTGAAAGAAGCAGTACTATCGATTATGTTAGCAATATTTCTCGTAGTGTGCGTTGGGAATATAAAATTCAATCAGATAACATGGGCAACCCGGCATATAATACTGCTTGGACCATAAGGTTAAGCAATACTTACATCTAAGATCTCTACTTTGGCATCTAGGCATACGCATGTAATATATACTTTTTAATAAGGGTTAACCCTTAATAAGGTTAATGCTTGACCGTAATTCTGCAGATTTACAATACCGGTGTTACGTTTTTATTATTTCATTCAAACGATATAGTGTTTAGAATATTGTTTATGTATTTTTAGAGTGACAAGGATATTTACACACACCAATATAACAAGAATATATGTATATGAAAATCAAATGGTAGGTATGCCAAAAACTCAAAGTCAAACACAAGTGTTATAATCTTATTTTGTTCTCCTTTTAGAAAAAAATTACGTTAGAAGCAAAGTAGGTGTAACGTCAAAACAGGGGCGCTGTTTTATGCGTTCCAATAACAATTTTGTGAACAAGATGAAGTCAATCAGTATTCAAATAAAGCCGTCGTTAATACAGCGCGATAGTATTGAAGGGAAATCCAATAACAAACGCAAATTATTTAACCGTCTGGTGTTGGTACTCGGCGCAAATTATTTAACCGTCTGGTGTTGGTACTCGGCGGGCTATCCGGCATCTCGTTTTTTTTACGAGATGGCATGCAAGAATTCGAAATTCTTTGCGGGTGGTGAATGGAATATTATTTGTGCAAGCTATAAACTAACGAAGCGATCGTAGCAAACAAATGAATTCCATGCAAGTAGTATCACAATGCTCAGTGGCAGAGATTGAAGACTTTGAGGGGTTTTCCGGTGTTTGAAAGCATTGTGTGTGCCTCAAAAACTTTTTTATGGACTTAAAAACTTTATACCTACAGGAATACTTGGCATTAATTAAGAGTTCGTTAAAATGACTTTAAATTCGCACTTCATAGGATGATTTCAGGACTTGAAAGTGGTCATGCTTAATTTCTAGAATTTGGCAGTGACCCTGAGACCATACATGTTTTTTTTTGTACATCATCTATAAATTGGGGGACTGTTACGAGCGTTAAAATATTTTGTCGCTCGCCTGCGATTGTAACAGGCGCATCTAAATGCAGATCTTCATACGTAAAGTTCAATAAGCATTTTTCAATTTGGCGATTTGAATGTACCTTAATGTTAAAAGAATCTAGAGATTTATTTCAAAATAAATTCGAACGATACTATAGCACTAACAAGAGATTGAGATTGATATACATTCACATTCAATGAAGTGCTTAGTTTTAAACAATACTCAGATGTTTTATGTAACATCGTTTATTTTTAACGATTATAGGTAATCAGAAAAAAAAATTTTTGAAATATAATTTATCTGACTGCTAACTGGTTACCAAACTTAACCAGTCATCAGAACTAAATGCCTTAAAAAAAATGGACGCGTTGGAGAAATAAAGGATACTGCCTGCCTGGTTTTCATTCGTTTTTTGAAATTTTCAAGTTGGGTATCTAAAAACTTCAACCATCTACAGTCTGGGCTACGTAAAATTGAGATCGCTCCCTTTTGCCTTAATTCTCGACATATTTTATTATTTTAAAATCGGGGCCCATGTGATTTTTTCTCTTAGAAGGAAGATAAGTTTTGGCAAAATACCCGTATAGGGCGTACCAGTACCCATATTGGTACACCTATCTCCTATAAGATACACACCCTCAAAAAATTGTCTTGTCTATCCGTTTCGCCATTTTCAGAACTACTTTAATCAAAGTCTACATATATTCTAATATGTAGACTTTGCTTTAATTAGAAGCCCGGCTTCAAATCGGGTTTCGCCTTCGGTATTATTCTTCTATGGTATTACGATTACGTCCTAACAGCGTTCCCCACTTCCATGCACCTCTCCATCTAAGCCAAGCCGCCGTACGTGTTACAACGCGAGAATAGTTCGCATCTCGCCGCGGTACTCTTGAACGGTTCCGTGTCCGTAAATTAACCGTTGAGATAGCTCTCCTCTCGAAGCTCCTTATCTCCCATTGAACGGCTACACTGCCGTGTCGACCGATTACCGTATCCACATATCGCCGTTCAAAGTGCTCCGTAATTTTTTCGCCGATAAGGGCACGTCCGCACTTTCTAGTGAACAACTTAATGATGTGTGACGCTACGTGCACTTTTTGGTGATCGTTGTGTGTTTGGTGTGGTGTTTCTTGTGTGGTCTAGTGTGCCATGGTGTTGACTGTGACCACGGTCAGTTCTCTGACCGGTTACGGATTTCAGAAGGGCGATCAGAGCGTGTTGGATGTCGGGGTTTCATTAGGGGGATATAACGTAAGTGCAGAATGATTTTCCCGAAGGTATACTGTGTGTCATTGTAGGAAGGATACAGTGTCAATTTTCTGAAATTAAATCGTTTCTTTTTTACAAAGGTTTGACCAAATTATTTATTTATTGGATGTGAGCGAACAGTGCCAATTTCAAAACACTTCTGGTTTTTAGAGGAAGTACTTGCTTGTCAACTTAACACCCCGTATTCATTTATTTATAAATTATTCTTTTGCAAATATACCATCACATAAGAAAACAGACCACAAGTGTAGTAGAAGGCATACTTTTAAAGTTTGATTTAAAAATTAGATCAGTATTATTTTAGTTTTAATACAAAAATGTAAATATTATGCAAAAGTAAGGTGGTAAAAGTGAAGTTGAGCGAAAATGTCAAACAGAACATTGAGTACCGCATACAAATCAAAGTACAATAGAATGCTCTACCTACATAAATAATATGTACACTGGACTGGCCCATCGATTTAGGAATTATATTATATATTTACCTACGTCTAAAAGTTGTTGGCTTTATGCGGTCAGAATACGTTTGTTAGAATTTGCGTGACAAAACAGTATAAAAAATCTGGAACAGAATTATTAAATTCTATAAAGTCCGACTGAAAGCGAAAGTATCAAGCTCAACCACCGTTCAAAAATTTATAAAGAAACAAGTAATTCATGATTACAAATCAGTTTCATTAAAGTCCATTTGGAAATGAAAGAGAGAGTAACGAAAACTTGAAATCCTCTAAAAACATAGTCAGGGCACCATGGCACGGATTACCAATATGTAGTGACAATGTTTAGTTTATTGGAACGACCTGTACATAATACAGAAAATAATCAGTATAAGGGCATCCGTCGTCCATCAGTCCTAAAGTAATCCATAGATTGTGTCTTCTAAATCGATGTGGACAGTGACACATTTGGAAAAAGTAGGACACAATGGATAACGGGCAATGATCTAGACAGGGAGTTGCATTAACAGTAATAGAAATAGCGAGCGTCCGTGACAAAATACAATTAATCTTGGGATATTATGAAATAGCAAATCCTCTGCCGTGGGTGTAGGCTTGGCGTGAGATACGAGGGTCGTACTATGATTTTAGTGCATGATGTCGATATCGTCCTAGCCACATCTGAGTTTTGGTATTTTTTTTAAACAAAATCCGTTTTTTTCACAGACTACGTTCATATTCGTAAATTTTGCTCCGAACGAGTTGAAAAAGCGAATATGCAGAACATCATTCGTCAGTCCAAACTGTCAACTCCAACTGTTTATAAAAATATACCGATTTTCTCCGGAAGTGTGTAAGTTTTTTGTATATGGTTTGTTTACCACAAGATATAACTTTTTACGAGTTACAGAATAAATAAGAAGCGAAATAATTTTGACCTTGGCAGATGTCCTTAATAAAATAGATTGTTTTGCAAAAACGGTGGAATAAAGGAAATAAACAAAATCTGCCGTGATACTTTGAGCTATAGAAACATTTAAAGATGCAGTTTTTTCCAGAATAGAGTAACCTAAGATGTGATTAATGATTACAATCTGCTCCACGATTTTTTTAATTTCTCATTTAAAGAATTGCCATATTAGTGTTATTTATGTCGAAATATGTATACCCATCAATAAAATATATGTACAAGTCAAAGATTCATCCTGTATATTGCCTGAAGAATAAAGAGAAAATCAACCAGTTAATAACAAACGAATTATTATAACAACTATTTCACTATAGAAAATTCAAATTGGCCGGCGGCGTTCCCTTTTCAGGTCGAGGAAATAATTCTGGAGAGGAGAGCGAAAATAACCCAGCCTAACAATTTCTAACAGGATTTGACTTGAAACGCCTCCAAGAAACTATTTTCTTCCGCCTGATGTCTTTTTGCGTCTACTAGGAACTGGGGCTTGCGAATTTTGCGTTTGGCCGTCGGTATTTATTTATTTTACATCTAAAGGTAGTTGCAGACTATTCGCGAATATCCTCGAAAATCGATCAAATCGAACTCTCGACGAATATTCTCGATTATGAACCGATCAACGACCGAATATCTAATTCAAAATCACTACTGACCACTTTCTTAATACTAACACTGCCGTAGTTTTCCAAATAACACCAAAACACTATACTGTACTTGACGCGCATTTCGTCAACCAAGTTGGCATCATCTGGGGATGATAAAAAACTATCACTAACATATTTTTTCACATAACACTATACTGCACTCGACGCGCGTTTCGCCAACTAAGTTGGCATCATCTGGAGATTATTAAAAACTGTCAGTTTTAATTATCTCCAGATGATGCTATGGCGAAACGCGCGTCGAGTGCAGTATAGTGTTTTGGTGTTATGTGGAAAATTACGTCAGTGTTATCTTCACACCAAAGGTTCCAACCCCTTTCAAAATTCTTAATATTAAACAAAGTAACTTTGATGACTTAACTGACAGAGCTCGACATTTAGGTGCAAGGTCAGCGGCGTCCTAAAAAAATGTAAAAGAATTTAACATTGTTAATGAAATATATTAAAATAAACTTGTGTTGTATCGTTAAATTGGCTTCTGTAGTGTCACCTTCGAACGCGTAGGTTTATCAATGAAACGTGCAACATATTTTGAAAAGGAACGTTCGACAACTAGAGATGTAATACTGGCTTATTTTAAATATATCATGTGTTCATTACCAGCTGCTGTATTGATTCACCATTATTTTTTGGCAACCTCTTTTACTTGCGAGTAAATAAGACATATCTGCTTTATCATGCGTTAGAATGCCCTCTAAAACATGCCCTAATTTATTATTTTCTATCTATAGTTTCGTCTGCAACAGTTATCCACAGTTTTTTCCACTAAAGTCCGACCGTATATTACTCTCAATTTCTTGGCAATCGACATTCGGCAATCGATTTCTTGGCAATCGATAATCATGTTATCTTGGATGGATTCACCTTCATCTTATACCTAAATCAACTGTATCTATCAATCTCAATCTTTATAGTATTGCTATTGATTGCCTTTAAAACCTTATAGTCGCCTTTCTCGTCTAGCCTTTGGATTGCATGTAAGTTATACAATTTAACTTGTTACGTAGATGCTTAGTAGCGTCAAGGACACGGTTAATTCGTGGCTTACCATTTGGTTGTCATTATTACATTGACAAACTACACCTGGTCATTCACTACCTACGTCCTCTGCAAACTGTTGTCCCTAAGGCCGAATTCTTCGCGGAGGCGAACTGTTTCGTATTTAGGTGTTTTATGGTCCATTAAAGCCGAGCGTTGTCGGTTTTCGTCCGACGACAATTTCACCATGTGTGGGCGCACCGACACCATAATGCAGGACACATGGTCGGGGTTGTTTTGCTTATGAATTTCCAACACTATAACAAAGGATAAACATCGGCGGGAGTTGCGACTGAATTTAAACAGGACGTTAATAGACTTTTTTGCTTTTTATTTAGTGACTTCCTTTGAAAGCAAGATGTGCTTTAGTTAAACTGGAAATGTATGTTGTAGTTGGTGTTTTTTACTTGCATTTACTACATGTCTATACATAAATGTGAAGTTAAATAAAAAATTGTAGAAAAATTGTACATTATCTAGAGGAATTAGGTATAAAATTATAAAATTGCTTCTGCCACAGCTGATCTTGTAACTTGTGCTCATTATATTATGTCGGTTTTTTTATTTACACTCTGATGTTTAACATCTTGGGCATAATTTGCGTACCTACTAGAAAACATTTATCAATGGCAGCTAGTTTTTTAAATAATTTGCCCTTCAGTTTGTTGTATATTTTTTTGTCATCTAGTTCATGAAATCCATAAACTGTAAGAATGAGTTTATTCTTAAATAACAATTTGTTCTTTGAGTATAAAGTTAGGAGGTAGGTATGCGGAAACTGCTGAAATCAATTTGCAGTCTAATAAATTAACTCAAGGATAACAAGAGCTTCAATGCCTGTAATGTTCCATGCACCAGATGGTCTAAAATAGTTTTGTCTCTGGTGATCTTTTTTTGAAAAGTTGAAGTGAAAAGTTAAAGTAAATTGGTACATCCTTCGTTGATTTCACTTTTTGAAATAATCGATTACCAACCAGGTGCCCGTTGTAATATTTTTATAATGTTTTTACACTGATTGAGATGTAACAGTATTTGTTCAGCCAACCATTGACCTATTGCGTGACTAAAAATAAACTTAATTTCATTAATAAATTCCCAACACCCTAACATGTGTTTTAAATTATGTAATTATCTTTAATTTTAGTTAGTAACTTTTTTACCATGTAAAGAACAAATTTAGCAAAGCCAGGAGTTTCTTATTATTATTATTATAACACATTATCTATTATAAATTTCTTAATCGTACACGCAGAAAATGACAAGTAAAATTAAATTTAAAAAAAAAAAGAAACGTTTGAATTACAAATTAATGCAAAGAACACTGGCTTGATCATTTTGCGAATGTGTTGTGGATTTTGCCTCTAAGGGCGGCAAAACAGCTTTGACAGCATGTTTTTATGTGGGTGTACATACAAATTTGGAAAGCAGCGTTAAATAAATTACGGGTGTAGCAGAGACAAAACACCTGTCATTCGATTAATAAAAGTTGGTTACAGACTGTAAACAATTTTGTCTAGTCTAACCATATTCAAATAAGAAAAATAATTACAATCAAAATTCTCCAGGCTAATTTTCAAAAGTTCTATCTAATTTTCAGGCACATATACAGGGTGTTAGTTTAAACATGCGGCAAAAATTCAAGAGGTTATTCCTTGGACTATTCTAAGGATATTTTATCATTTGATGATTTTTGAAAAAGCGCTTTGTTGCGAAGATATAGGGCGAAAAAAATTTTCAACAAATAACAATTTATTACTAAAAATTACATGTAACATTTCTGAACCTACAAGAATTGTTCAAAATGGCTACCTTCAGCTCGGATGCAACCATCCAATCTTCTCCTCATAGACTCCCGAACTCTTTCAAAAACACCAGAGTCGTTTCTTATTGAGTTTCACCCAGCAATTATCCGATCTCTTAAATCGTCCACATCTTCCACTGGCCTAGTATAAACTACGACTTTAAATGGCCCCATAGAAAATAATCCAGGGGGTTTAAGTCCGGGGATCGAGCAGGCCATACGTGAGGTCTACCTCAACCAATCCAGCGATCTCCGTAGTTGCTGTTAAAAACTCTCGAGCAACTACACTAAAATGGGGTGGTGCACCATCATGCATAAACCACATTGCCTGTCTTGTATGCAAAGGTGCATCCTCCAAAAACTGAGGTAGCGTTTGTTACAAAAAGTTGCGGTATACTTCGCCGGTAAGTCTTCCTGCTTCCTGGTAGAAATACCGGTCCAATTAGCCAGTCACCCACAATTCCAACCCAAACGTTCGACTAGCCAAATGTCAATCAATCTTAACAAATGCGACACATACAAACTACAAAAACACAACATACAGAAACATACAAAATAATCACTCCGAAGTATCACGGGATGTTGGTAAGAAAAAACAACTCCTTTTTCTTACATCTCTTACTTGATACGTCCAGTGTAGTACGCCATATTTTTATTTCATCTACATTAATAATGTGAAAAATACCAAAATTGAATTTGTTGAAAAGTTTTTTCGCCCTATATCTTCGCAACGAAGTGCTTTTTCAAAAATCATCAAAGGATAAAATATCCTTAGAATAGTCCAAGGAATAACCTCTTGAATTTTTGCCGCATGTTTAACTAACACTCTGTATATCACTAATCGGCACAATTTTCATTCCCAGTCAATAAAGGACCCTTAATAACCATTCCGGTAAAACAGGTAACGCCGGCTGACGCCGGCGTTGGTTACAAGCGGCGACAAGCTTGAGTCTTTTTCTATTTTGTTATGGCCAATTTAACAGCATTATTATAGAAGCTTATAGGCGCCGATCGGCGCTGATTGCAGGTAAGTAGGAAGCTTGCTTTCACTGTGTTTGTACCCTTAGCAGTCTACAGTCTATAATTATATTATTGCTCCGTTCCTTTTTCGCAAACAATGCCTTGAAAAATAGTCATACATTTTTCTTATTATTCGCCTTGTTTTGTCCTGTCGTCTTAAACATTCCAAGTAATCATCCGAAATCGTTTTAGAAAAAGGGGTTGACTTACTATCTCAAAAATGGCGCTGTAAAACAACAAGCGGTACATAAATTAGTTTTTTTTTTGCCAAAGCCCGGCCTTAAGAGACGTTTACGTATATCAAGTTCTTCAAATATCTACAGTCTGCTAACTTGAATCTCAAGTTAGCAGACTCCGCGATATCTGGACCCCTAATGCGGGGACGGCAATGAAAATGATATCAGAATTTGTTACTTTAACAGTACTTTCAGAATCCATGGTCATATTTCAGGATTCATCAGTTTCAAATCTTAAAACTCGTAAAATATTGAGAAAAAATAGGTTAATTAAAAAAATTGTGAAAAAAACCATGGTAGATTTTGTTTCTTTATCTATAGCAATTTGTTACACTGAAATAAATTTTGTACCTTCACCCATTTGCGAAAAATCTGCAGTCTGCTAACTCGACCCTCAAGTTAGCAGACTCCGCGATATCTCGATCCCTATTTCACGTACGGCAATGAAAATGGTATCAGAATTTGTTACTTTAACAGTACTTTCAGAACCCATGGTCATATTATAGATTTGAACTGCTTCTAACCTTAAAAATCGTAAAATATTGGAGAGAAATATGTCGAGTAAAAAAATTGTCAAAAAAACATTGTTTTTTTTTTGTTTCTTTATTTATAGCAATTTGTTACAAATAAATTTCTGTTTGCGAGAAATCTGCAGTCTGCTGACTTGAACTTCAAGTTAGCAGTCCCCACGATTTCTCCGCGCCTAACGCGCGTACGGCAATGGAAATTGTGCCAGACTTTGTTACTTTAAAAGTACTTTCAGAATCCATAGTTATTTCTTATATTTCGACAATTTTTTTCCTAAAATGCATAATACATTGGAGAAAAAATACCCAAAATATTTGAAAAACCGGTGGTGAGTAAAGGATATGCGAAAAAACAGTGGTAGATAATGTTTTTTTATCCATAGCAATTTGTTACACTGAAATAAACTTTATACACCTTCACCCTTTTGCGAAAAATCTGCAGTCTGCTAACTCGAACCTCAAGTTAGCAGACTTCCCGATATCTCGGCTCCTAATTCACGTACGCCAATGAAAATGGTATCAGAATTTGTTACTTTAAGAGCACTTTCAGAATCCATGGTCATATTTCAGGATTCATCAGTTTCAAATCTTAAAATTCGTAAAATATTGAGAAAAAATAGGTTAATTAAAAAAAGTGTGAAAAAAACAGTGGTAGATTTTGTTTCTAATTAGTCCTAGAATGTATTTTAATCTAACAAATAGCTATAGATAAGGAAACAAAATCTACCACTGTTTTTTTTCACAATTTTTTTAATTAACCTACTTTTTCTCAATATTTTACGAATTTTAAGATTTGAAACTGATGAATTCTGAAATATGACCATGGATTCTGAAAGTACTGTTAAAGTAACAAATTCTGATACCATTTTCATTGCCGTACGTGAATTAGGGGTCGAGATATCGCCGAGTCTGCTAACTTGAGGTTCGAGTTAGTAGACTGCAGATTTTTCGCAAATGGGTGAAGGTACAAAATTTATTTCAGTGTAACAAATTGCTATAGATAAAGAAACAAAATCTACCACGGTTTTTTTCACAATTTTTTTACTTGACCTATTTTACTCCAATATTTCACGAATTTTAAGGTTAGAAACAGTTCAAATCTATAATATGACCATTGATTCTGAAAGTACTGTTAAAGTAACAAATTCTGATACCATTTTCATTGGCGTACGTGAATTAGGAGCCGAGATATCGGGGAGTCTGCTAATTTGAGATTCAAGTTAGCAGACTAGATTTTTCAGAAATGGGTAGAGGTCAACATTTTTTTCAGCGTAACAAAATAGCAACAAAAAAATAACAAAATCTCCAATAGTTTTTTTTGCAGTCTGCTAAAAGTGGTTTGCTAACTTGATATACGTGAGACGTTTATTATTGTTGCAATGGAAAATTTGAGTACCTAAAGTAATTAATAACGGAATTATATGAATACAACACACACATCCACACTCACACCCATAGAAACATACTTGCCTACATACAGCATTCAAAGACATCTTCGATATCACAAGCCATTGTTAAGATCATTATTATTCAAATATAAATTTTCACTTATGCATATTGATTAACCCAAGGCCTACTCAGAGATTCCTGGTATGTATGGAGCAACGTTTTTTCTCTACTTTTATGGCAGTGGTTAATATATTTACAGAAAACAATTCTTGTACATTCAAGGATGACGTAGTTTATTCTCATGTGTTAATAAATTGTTTACTACTTTCATCATCGCAATGTCATTCAGTTGTAATTAATTAGTTTTACAGGTTGATACCGTTTACTTATTGTTATTGCTCACAATGCTCACTTGATTATTTGTGTTTTAGAGTAGTGTACGTTGAATTGATAGTAAACATATCACCCTGTATACGCATATTATTAGCTTTTTTCTTAGTAATTATTGTCGATTCAAATTACCGATGAGGGCGCTGCAAATTGTAAACAAATATGGAGGAAGACGAGTAAAAATTTTGCATTCATATCACATCATCTAGCAATTTAGCATTCATCTGCCATAAATATAGTGACTTCATGTGCTAGTTAGGGTGAAATAAAGGATAAAAAAAGTGGTAAAAGCAGTCAAAAGTCCCATAAGTGGGTTGAAACAGGTGCCCTAGTTTTTGTTTACTTACATTTTGGAATAAAATAAGTGTGATAAACTGTATGGTGATACCATATTAGTGCTTGTTTTTTGTTAAATAATGTTTAAATTAAAATATATTCTGCTTTTATAAGACTAATAATAGAAAAGTATAGACAAACTGCAACAAAGTGGTTATGTTGTGTAAATAAACGTGTTCCCAATTAATTGTTATTTACATGCCTTTTGGAGAAATCAGTGAGAAACAGTTTCTTACACTATAGGGCCAAACTTCTACCTATCTTCAATCTTAAACACTTCTATTGACACATTTTGTGGAATGACACCTATAAACACGGCAGTTTGTGTTGTGCTGATTTCTTATGAATGCCATTTTAAAATGTAAAAATAAAGATGTATAAATACCAACCGCGTCGTTTTTAACTTTGTAATACCAAAAAATCACAAGCACCACTAAATTATTACGTTAAACAAACCCAAATACTTGTTATTTATTATTATATCAGCAATAAGCCTCCAAAAATTACCTTTTAAGTAGGTTCAAATATTTTCATGCAGAGGGCGCATTCATTTTTGGAATCGCCAATTATTTTCTTTTTTCTACCGTCTGTCTCGCCTCTCTCCTGTACAATGTATCTTCCCTTATTTTCCATTTAATTAATCGATTCGAAAAATTAATACTTTTTGCAAAAAAAAATCCATCATCGATCACGGCCCACTGAGAACGGGTAAAATGCTAAAAATTTTAAGAATATAGGAAGAATATATTTTGGTATTAAGAATATATTTTCGTAATCAGAAGTGTTTGGCAGTCAGTACTATCGATTCCGTTAGCAATATTTCTCATAAGAAAATAACCTCTCTGAAGTTTGATTAATTTGACAGTTTTCGTAGGAGGTGCTTGTCATTAGTGCAATCTCACATCGGCAGATAAAATGAGAAAGAAGTTGAGACGGACGCGACTCGAGATTTTCCAAGACGAAATAGACGTAAAAGGAGTGGTCATAAAAAAAATCTTAAAGGATTAGAAAGTGGCCGGAACTTTTGAGTGAAGCGGTTCTCGAAGCAGTAAAAATTAGGAAAAGGGTCGAGGGGTCCCGCGAAAAGTCGGGATTTCGGCAAGCGTGACGGGACCATTAGGCGCGAGAACAAACGCCGGTGTTAGCCGCATCTCTCGCCGAACGGCGATCGACGAAAATTTTGCAGAGGTTTTTTGAAAAGGCGTTTAAATTGGGAAAAATAGGAAACGGGACAAAAATGCGCCAAAGCATAGGAGAAAGGCTTGGGGCGACCACCGATCGCCGCGGGGATAGCTTCGCGACCCCCGCTCGAAAGAGATAGCTTAGAAACTTTGTCGATTTGGCGACGGAATTTAGAGCGAGACAGAATCAACACATTTTTATATAAAAAATGGATGTTTGTTTATTGCACAATTGAAAATCGTGATCGTGAAACAATATAAAAATGTTATAAATTACAAAGAATATGCTGGGTCATTCATTTACGATGACTCGAGGACACAAATTCAAAATGCCTAATATATCTAATAGTTAGATATGGTACGCTTTGGCTTTTAGTAATCCGTCAAGAGGTAAATTGAGTGTAAAACGATCGATTTCGGCTTTAATTGCAATACCTATTCCGAACATTCCACGATTGCAAGGCACTTAGTAGCAACCAAAGTCGCAAGAAAACAAGAAAATACTTACAAACGTCTGCGACCGGCAAGTCGACGGACCGTAAAGTAACATTTGACGATCGACAGTGCGTTGCAAAATTGAGTCATTACTCGAAATACACCGTAGGGATGTATCATTCATTATTGAAATGCATAGTTATTTCGGGGAATGTCCCGTTGTAATAATTCCACCAATTAACGCTGTCATCGTCCTCTTAAAACGTTCAGTCCTTAAAACGCGAGAGAACAATTGACTTTAACTTAACTTTAACAATTAAATTAATTTAACTAATGAACTTATGTAACAGAAGAATAATGTTTCACAGTAAATTTGGTATAATCGTATTTTCCAAAGGCTTAACTTATTTAACTTTATTTATTCAATATGTGTCGGCGGCGGGGGAAACCCAAGCCCGTACAGGGTACGCTGGTGAGCGATACAAAACGATTGCGGTGAATTAACCGTAAATAATTCATAATTGGGAACCGGGTTACATATGCTATATAATACGAACAGCTGCTGTTAAGCGATACGCGACATGCGGATATTTTATTGTGAGTTTTTCGTTGTCGGCGTTCGATGGTATGAATATGTAGAAAATAGCTTTTAATAAAGGACTGTTTTCTCACCATGCCAGAAAGTTGTTAAGGGAATTCCCAGATTTCAAGTATGACGGCTCTCATATAATATTTTTTTGTGTAAAAAAAAGTTTGTTATGCCGGAATAGAGCGTTGTATGTAAGACTTAATAGTGAAATCCACAATTACCTATTAAAAAAGACATTATGCATAATTCATCTTCAATTTAATTTTTATGTTTAGTGCTTGTAATATACAATTTTGATATAATTGCAAAAGAACCCTTTCGTCAGTTCTGGAAAAAATAATAATATGTTTCTTTTCGCGTTACCAAGTTAGCATCATCTGGAGATGATTAAAATTGATGTTTTTATCATCTCCAACTGTAGTTTTAATCTCAACTGAAGTTTTAATCGTCTCTAGATGATGCCAACTTGGTTGGCGAAACGCTCATCGAGTGCAGTATAGTGTTTTGGTGTCATGTGGAAAACTACGTGAGGGTTAGAAGCTGTCCTTATTTATGCTGAAGCTGAGCGTTACTTATATCAAGTTGAGAGATTTTTTAATGATAGATTTCCGATAATCCTGTTTTGTTTGAGAAATGATTAAATTAATGTTTAAAATTTATAAATAAAACCGCCATAAGACCTCGGGAATGAGGTATCACTTCATGAGGTATTCAATGTTACTCTAAAAAGTTGTAAATTTCAAGCCATGCGATTCAGTTTTGTCCGGAGTCTCTAACTTATTTGGTGCAAAAGTTAACTGAGGAGGGACTAAGCCACACTGTATATGAATAACAGCTTTCATTGTTTTTAATCATGAAAGTGATGTGAATTTTTAAACGTAGACGTTAAGTAAGATTTTTTTAGACCTGTTCGCCGTGATTGTCATGTCCTAATGTTTCATATAGAAGCTGTAAAGGATACTTAAACTATATTCCGGGAATCGAACTCGGCAATAGAAGAACTACTAAAATTGGCCATTGCATTGTCTTCCAATTTGGAACATTCAACGTTAGATTAGATTTATATAGGAGTCGGCCCCCTGGCCTAATCCACCGCGACCTAGAAGATCTATTGTGGCACTCCCAACCTATTTAGAGCACTCTGTCTAGCTTTGTCCTTTGCATTAGACTCCACAGCTTTGATAGAGGCTCTTCCATGTAGCTGTTGGCTCTTGGTCTACCTTCCCCAAGTATTTGAAATCCCAGTCTTATCAGGCCCTCGCACTGGCACAGTACATGTACTGAGGTTTCCTCTTCTTGACAGAATCTGCAAGTTTCTTCTTCTGGCAGTCCCATAAGATTCATGTGCCTATTTAGCCTACAGTGTCCTGTTAGGAGACCTACTATTATTCGAATGGCCTTTTTATTCTGGCCTAACAGATTTGCTGTGAATTTAGGCGTCCGTTCTTTAATGAGTAGCTTTGCCTGTCTCAGTTGTGGCAGATTCCTCCACCATTTTCGAGGTTTGTTTCTCAACCATTCCTCCATTGGTGAGGTCTGTAGCATCTTGGGATAAACTGATCGTGAGCATTCACAATTCTGATTTCAATGATAAACGCTCCAAAGTTGAAGTACCCTCGCATTAGTCAGTACACTTGACCTATATTAATAATGTAGGTAATAAAATAAAAGAATAATGTAATAGAACACAACAGGTGCTTCCGAAATGCGGGCAATGATAACTCGCATGAAAATTGTAAATCACGCTATATCTAACTTACTTACCTAATTAATTAGTAAGTATTGCCATTATGTATGCGATATGTGCAGAATAGAAGGCATACAAGAGAACTAGTTTCTCGTCACTTTTACATTTCGCGAAGAATATTATTCAATTAATATTTTCACATTCTGGGAATATTTTTAATATTTCTACTGTAATTAAAATTTACATTACAGTTTGCTAGGTCGCTTAATTATAATTATTTTTAAAAATAATCACATCTAATAGATAATTATAATCTTGCCCCTAAAGTGAAATCTGAAAAACTGAAGAAGTTATTTTATATTTTATGAATTAATTGTTAAATAGATAGCTTGTTTATTATATTATTAATAAAGCGACAAGTCCTGTCCACGGAATCTATGACTAAAGTTACTTCTGTTAACTGAATATCTTCTTTAAAATGTGGTTTTCAGACGTGAACATCATATTATTATTCAAGATGAGGATGTCATACATGCCAGGATTGGAATAAGTCAAGACTTTTACAAAAAATCAGGCTTTTTTAATTAATTCCGACTTTTATTAAATTAATTAAAACTTTGTTTTTCAACTTGAAACGTAAAGTTACATCTCAAGTCTAGATAAATCTAGTAAGTGTTATTTTTATTTACTTTTAAACTAGGTATGTTATTTTTTATTTTGTAATGACTAAACTAAAGTAAATTAAACTGATCGTTTCCTGAACGTAAAAATCGTTTGACACTAATTTCAGATTTAGCCAGAAATTAAAAATTTTCAATTAAATTGAATCTCTTGGTTAAATCTGAAATTAGTGTCAAAATTTAGCTCATGAAAAGTTAAGATAGAAATGTACAAACCGTTTAAATTTTACAGGGTGTCAAAGTTGTAAAATATCAATATTCACCTGTCAATATTTCAAAAACAGTTGAAGATAGGTATAGGACATGGTACATAAAACAGACGCAGAATTCAAAAATGAAATAAAAAATAGGTGTTTGCATTTGAAAAAATAAAGTTGATGGTCGTAACTTATTTTTTAGACTACCTTGTATACATGAATTTTTGTATAAAAAAACCGCATTAAAAAATAAAGATCGAAGGGTCCGAGCGTTTTTCCAAAAAAATACACCGCTGAATTTTTAATGAATTTAGACATTATTTCTGAGACTCACTATATACAAAAACATATGTGTTGGAGAGGAATTATTGCTCTCTACTTTTTATTTCTTACGGGCTCATTTGGAACATTTTCGGAAAAAAGCAGTTAAGCTCAGTTTTGACAAAATTTTGTAGTGCTTTTACAAGCTTTAAATGTGTAGCATATTATCAAAGTGTGGTATTGTTTGTGTTTTCATAGGAATACTACAGGGTGCGGCAGCATAACTTCCATTTTTCAAAACTTAATAAAACCCATTGTATGAATCAGAACATTTTTATTGGTTTTTTTATAATGTAGGCGCATGACTAAAGTTTTGTTTTACATAGTGATCAAATCAGATAGGTGACGTCCCCCATTCTCCATACACTGAGTAAACCGTTTTCTGGCGTTTGTCATGACTTGCCAGCATAGCAGGCGTTTTGTTGGCAATTTCTTCCTAGATGTTGGTCTTCAAATCTTGTAGGGCCCTTGGACGGTTCACATAAACACGGGATTTCAAAAAACCCCATAGAAAAAATCATAGAGACCAAAGCGGGAGAGCGGGCCGGCCACTCCAAATCGCCCCTAATTGAGATGAGGCGCTCTGGGAAGTGTTCCCTCAAAACAGCCATCGATGCTCTTGAAGTGTGTGTGTCGTTGCACCGTCTTGTTGAAACGAAATGTCCCCTAAATCCAACTCAGCTAGCCGTGGAAAAAAAAATCCTGTATCATGTTTACATACCGGTCGAATTCACTGTCACTTCACTTCATTGCGACTTCATTTTCCTCAAAAAACCAGGGACTAATAATTCCAGCTGAGGAAATTGCACAACACACTGTACACTGTGACTTTAGGTGAATGCAGAGGCCTTTGATACAATTCTCAAGGATTGGTGTCAGCCCAGTAGCTCATGTTTTGTTTGTTGACGGATCCACACAAATGAAAATGGGCTTCATCATTAAAAAAAACAATAGCGTCCTTAGGGACGACTTCGAGAAGCACCTGACTGTGTCGGGACAAAACTTTATAGTCCTGCCTCTCGAACGAGACCACTAGCGCTCCCCTACGACAGCAACCGACTGAATGGCGCGCCTTTAAAAAAAGGAAGTTATGCTGCCTCACCCTGTACAAAACCAAGATCGACTTAAATTGGACATTCTATATTTTAAATAAAATAGTAAAGTGTTACATCATTTACCAGGGTCGTGATACGTCTTTGAAATGAGACGGGAAATAGAAATCTCGTCACATCCTCTCAATCCACTGAACCCGAATGATCTGTAATAAAATTCGGAAAAGACGACTGCTTTTATTTTTATTACATCTATAACAAATCTGTACTGTTGACAATTTGAATCGATGCAGGCTTTGAAAAAATCGTAAAATAGCCAAGTATTAATCGTTTTATAAGAGCCTTGGCTTTTTATAAAATTTTATAGCAGTTCCAGATGGGCCAGGCATACCAGATCAATGGAGTTGTTAGTTACCAGATCCAAAAATATAACTGCGATCGATTTTCTTGACGTACGATTTGATGGCGTATCCAAGATAAGAATTTCTAGGCTAATGGTATTCTTGTACATTTGTACAAGGACAAATTATTCAAAGTTATTCAAAAATATGTCGCTGGTAGAGTGAATTGGGTTGCGCTACACTTACAAGTTTATAAAATTATTTTACTAGTAGTAAAATTGACAATTTTAGTTGGAAGAGCTATTGGAAGCACCTATTGATGTAAATCGTAATATCCGATTCAGTTTTGCACCAAAACTATAATCTCTACGTTTGAGCAAATATAGGCGATCATTATTTCTGCAAAAAAATAAAGGATTTTTTAAGGAGGAAAAAAATAAAGGAGGAAAAGAACAGATTTTTCTATGATCCGGTTATTTATATAGTAGGAGGGTTTTTTGAATCTAATTAAAACATTTCTTTTTGTTTGGCCTATGACCTTGCTACAGTTGCTGCATCAGTTTATTTTGTATACACCCGATTTTTGTAGTGGATTATCTTTTTGAAAGGTGGTGCTTAGTTATAAAAATCTGCATTAGCCTCACACAGTTATGAAACGGGCCACAAATTCAGTATAAATAACACCTCTTCAGTAAAAGCAAGCACTTCCTACAATGTAGATATCTTAGAAGCCATACAGATGAAAGAGTACAAAAATTCTTTATTAAATTTTGATTTGAGTCCGTTGTCTAACAGTCTTTTAGATTTAATCCCCTGTATAGTAAAATAAGGAAATATAATAGTACTTACTCGTACAAAGTGAAAAACCTCTAGATATTCCCAAATTATAACTGTACAACCTGCATAGAAAGAATACCTAAATAAATACCATCCAAATAAATACTACTTATACTTGTATTATAAATTAGGTCATTTTATTAAAAACTTGTTAGTATTAAGTACCGACAATGAGTACATAGTACTTGAAATGTACATTTAGCATAGCTAAAAATAAATGTGAAAAAGGTAGGTATAGACCTACCTAGATCATTTCTTTATCTTCATGAACTTATCCGTCAAATTGATGTTAAATAGTATCCATTTGGATACGAGAAGTTTTCGAAATACTGGATTTAAGAAAATGATATGCAATGGCCAGTTTCTTAATCAGACTTTGCACCTCTAGATTATATTGTGATTTCAAAATAGTCAGGAGCCAAATGATCCGTACGCTTACCGGATTTTTCAATTTATTTATTATTTGAAGTAAAACCAAAGAGTATATATTTACTCTTTGGTAAAACTTCTACAAATTTCCTTCCAGGTAAAAATACACAGAACCCAACATCTTCGATTCTCCGTAAAGTACTGACGATACTTTCTAAATTTAGGAAACGGAAGCAGGTGAAGGTACTGTGGCGTCTACAGCGATAATTTTATTGTGTCACAGTCACAAGTTGACAGAGTTTTTTCGGTCTTGGCTGCACTATTTTTAAAAGCGATATTGGAGGTGAAGATATGCATCTTACAATGTTCACAACGCAAACGTTTTTGAAATATATGAACCATAACCTACAACTTTGTATTACACAGGGTGTTTCAAGCGCCTTCAATTGAGACTAATTAATATAACAATAATAATAATAATAATACAAGTAAACTTAATAAACAAATACAAAATATTGAAGGGATAGATCTTGGATGTTCCGAGGAAAAATACTATATATAAGCTCAAATAAACGTCCCTACAAAAATAATAGTAAAAATTAAATCAAAATCTTTTAACTACAAATAGTTGAACCATTTGAATTTAATTTTTTCTCTTCAGAATTATGTGCCGCTTATATTATATTTATGTCTTGATCGAGTTGTGCAAAAACCCAGAAACTAATCTTCTATAATAAATACTTCAATTTATCATGGTCAGTATAGAAAAACGACCTGTTTACGACCATTTATTATTGTGTTTATATCCTAGGTATTTGCTGAACGAAATACTTTACTATTCAGTTTTTAATTAATGTGGTTTCATCTACGTGTCGTGTATCTGTATATATTTCTATGTATTGGCTATCATACCATATAACGGTTTCCTAACGTTACGTTTTGATGTACCTACAGACTCATAATTAAATTTATCAAGATATTCTGTCGGGAAAGTTTTGAAATACATATACATATAGTAAAACAACGTAATACCAGTCAAATATCCCTAAACTTTTTATACACCTTTATATACATTATACAACCCTTATATACCGTATACTATACTCATATACTAGACTACTTATATACTTACTAGATTTATTATTATTATTATATTATAGCAGTGACTATAGAATTCTTTCTATAGTCACTGATTATAGAAAATAAAAAGAAAATTCTGGTGGTTGAGATCTTATGTTTCGAGATCTGTTGAGATGTTATGTATAGAAATAATGGTTTGTATTGAAATACACCACAATACAGTGTGTCTCAAAATGATGGAATAAACTCATTTTTTTTCTAGTTGAGATTAAAAAAAAAAACAGGTAAATGAGTAAATACAGGGTGGGCGAAATTCGAGGCTCACTATTGGGATCTCGGAAACGATAAGAGATACGAAAACGGTTAAATTGGGGCAAAGTTGCGTAATTTTGTGACCAATAATATGCAGTCAAGAAATCCAGAATATCTACATTCGTTTTTGAGTTATTTAAAAAAAAACCAAAATTTAGAGTTTTCGTTGTTAATTTTTTTTTTAGCTTTATTTGAGGCGATATCGAAAAACTGACAAGACTTTTTCATTGCCACTTTTTATGCTCTATAACGTGGCAGTACAAAATTTCCGTTACGGCGTTTCGTCCGATCAGGACCATCTTCAACTTTATTTTTTTAAATAGGGACCCATAATGTTTCTTACGAAAAACGATAGTATTTTTTATTCTGATTCCAATGATGTAGGATACTTTATAGTTTTAATTATTCTTTTTGCTCAAATACTAGGAATAACTTTTAAGACGATCGAATCTAGTATGCTTTGGGCTGATGACATGTTATAAAACAATTTTAATTGTCAATACAATTTGACGTTGACGTAAATAGCTTCGCTTTAAATAATAAGTAATAATGCCGTTTACAAATCAAGAAAAATGTGATATGATTGAAATTTATTATAAATGTTACAAAAATTCAACCAGATTTGAACAAACATATTTTGAAATATACCCAGAAAGGCCACAACCACATAGAACGACATTTTCGAAACTACACAGACAATTAACAGAAAACGGTAGTTTTGCAGTAGTAGAGCAGCAATTTTACTTCTATAAGGTATTCGTCGATGTTCAAAACTACCGTTTTCTGTCAATTGTCTGTGCAGTTTCGAAAATGTCGTTCTATGTGGTTGTGGCCTTTCTGGGTATGTTTCAAAATCTGTTTGTTCAGATCTGGTTGAATTTTTGTAACATTTATAATAAATTTCAATGATATTACATTTTTCTTGATTTGTAAACGGCATTATTACTTATTATTTAAAGCTAAGCTCTTTACGTCGACGTCAAATTGTATTGACAATTAAAATTGTTTTATAACAAATGTCATCAGCCCAAAGCATTCTAGATTCGATCGTCTTAAAAGTTATTCCTAGTATTTGAGCAAAAAGAATAATTAAAACTATAAAGTATCCTACATCATTGGAATCAGAATAAAAAATACTATCGTTTTTCGTAAGAAACATTATGGGTCCCTATTTAAAAAAATAAAGTTGAAGATGGTCCTGATCGGACGAAACGCCGTAACGGAAATTTTGTACTGCCACGTTATAGAGCATAAAAAGTGGCAATGAAAAAGTCTTGTCAGTTTTTCGATATCGCCTCAAATAAAGCTAAAAAAAAATTAAAAACGAAAACTCAAAATTTTGGTTTTTTTGAAATAACTCAAAAACGAATGTAGATATTCTGGATTTCTTGACGGCATATTATTGGTCACAAAATTACGCAACTTTGTCCCAATTTAACTTTTTTCGTATCTCTTACCGTTTCCGAGATCCCAATAGTGAGCCTCGAATTTCGCCCACCCTGTATAGAAATTGCCACTTTCTACAATATTTCCTATTCTTTTTTGAGCAACGTTTGACGGAGCTATAACATTAGCACAGTTAAATGATTTACATATTTCATTTAACTCTGACATTAGGTACCGACTTTTTCTTAAATAGGCCGCTTTATATTTCATAGTATAAATAGATATACTCGTACTTCTAAAGGCGAAATCAGCGATATAATTTTATAGATACTTTGTCGAAAAAATGTCGATATCGTTATAGCTCCGTCAAACATGGCCCAAAAATAGGAAATATTACAGAAAAGAGACAATTTTTGACCTGTCAGCGTTTTTTTTTTTTTAATCTAAACTAGAAACAAATATGAATTTTGTATGAACATGAATATGTCATTTTGGAACACACTGTATAACTTACATATACACTTACGGTTTCGTTAAATTAACATTTTAAACGTATAAAACGTCACGTAAAGGTAACTTAGAAAACAAATTTTTTCTCTATTAAAACTTATTATATTCTATTATAACTATTAAAACTATTTGTTATTTTTCTTAGTTTCCCATAAAATGATTAAACTTTCTACAAACATTCGGATGCCCAACCCAACTAGTGAAAGCAAAAACAGGCATACCAATACATCTTTGTTGCTTACATTGTTAATGATTGTTATCCATGAAACCACAAGACTGTTTGTTTATGCAAATTTTTTTCATTATCCGATGGGTAAGTATCGTTTACTATGAGAAAAGAAGCCTTAATTCAAGGTCAGACAGAGAGTTAACCAATAAAACATACCATAAGTTGATGAAGCAAATCAACTGTAAATAGTATTACATGGATTATACTTAATTTATACCTGAATAATCACAGTAGATTAAATAAAATATTTACATCACAGTTCACAGTATGTATGCTCTTCTAATGTGTTGTAATGTGCAGACGAAAGAGTTACAATTTTTCAGAAGAACACGACCAAACAGACACGGTTAAAAACAAATATTTATCCTAAGACGTTAATGTATACTAAAAGGTTAACTTGTATGGTGTACACATAAACAAACAATCGCGTTTGTAGACCTATCGTGATTTATCTAAAAATAATGGTATAATTAATTAAATAGCAGATGTTTGTTTGTGGTAATTGAAGAATACCGTTAATAAAAAAGAAAAGAAGTGTGGGGTATAGGTTACGTAGTGAATAACGAGCCCACGGTTTGCAAACGTATCAGTTTTATTAACACACTCACATACAAATACTGGCAGGGTTGCGTGGAGTACCGATCCTGTTCTGTTCACGATATACACATCGAGATTCTGTTCCCCGACCGAGTGGTGAAATGCTCTTATATACGTTCAGCCCCGTTTACCTGTTCGTACCCTAGTAATTATTTGGATATCTGGGAGAAACCTTAATTAAGTTGTTTATGGTGGATATCTGAGAAACCCTTTATAGGCTGCTTAGGTACAATAGGTGCAATAACAAATTTAAGGAAGGTTGGGCTGTTCGGTCGGGTAGTACCTTCCAAGAAGGTAGCAAATCCGTAGACGGATTTACATTTACATAAATACTGAAATGTGTCGGTGACGCCACATCACCCCCCTACCAGATTTTTACTTTCGTGTAAAAAATGAAAAAAACTTATGGTAAATAATAATGACATGAAAATTCTTTAAAAAAATAATTGTTTTTATAAAAGTGTCATGCTTTTGTCCTGTTTTGCACAATGATGCACAATCGTCCCGTTCACTTTTCATGTTCACTTTTTAACAACCAGCTTGGTATCTGTCGGTGAAACGCACTCTTCGCACTGGACGCGTTCCACGGCTTTGTAGATTACTGTCAGATGAACGTGATGTATTCTCTGGTGCTGGCGGTGAGACATCCTTCTCAACGTTACTTGTTGTCTCCGTCCCTAAACTGTCTTCGTCCGCGTGTACATACGCGGGTTTGAGTCTGTCTATTGACACGGTTACTTGGCGTCCGTGGATAGAGACGGTGTAGAATTTTTCGTGTCGAGCGATGACGGGGTAGGGACCTTCATAAGGTTGTTGGAGAGGTCGTTTTGGACCGTCGGCTCGCACGAATACATTGGGACAAGAAGTGAGGCTTTTGAAAACGAACGTTTTTCGCGTTCCGTGTCTTGTAGCTTCTTCTGGTTTGATTGCAGCCATATGTCGTCTCAGACGAGAAATGAATGTTGAGGGGTCGTCGGTTTCAGGCGTCGGAGTCAAGAACTCTCCTGGGAGACGTATGGGTTCCCCGAACACTAGTTCGGCTACTGTTGCGTTGATGTCCTCTTTCCAGGCGCCGCGGATACCAATAAGAATAGTGGATAGAATTTCCGTCCATTCAGCCGATTCGTGACACTTTATAGCTGCTTTTAACTGCCTGTGTAATCTCTCTACCATGCCGTTAGCAGCTGGATGATAGGCGGTTGTGCGCCAATGCGTCATTCCGGTGATTTTTGTTAATTCCCGGAACAAATTGGATTCCATCTGACGGCCCTGGTCCGTAGTGATGCGGAGAGGTACGCCATACCGCGAGATCCATCCGTCGTACAGTGTTTGCGCCACGGTTTCCGCGGTAATATCTGGAATCGGGAATACTTCCGGCCAGCGTGTGGCGCGATCAATACAGGTTAGACAGTATCGGAAACCATTTGAGTATGGTAACGGTCCCACTAGGTCTAGATGTATATGCTCGAAACGCGCACTTTTAATTGGAAAATTTCCGATGGGGCTTGACACGTGTCTACTTACTTTGCTACGTTGACACTGCAAGCATTCGCGTGTCCACTGTCTGCAATCACGCTGCACATGTGGCCATACGTATCGCTGTGCGACAAGGCGTGCACTTGCTCGGGCCCCGGGGTGTGATAGGCTATGTAGTGAATGGAACACGCGTTTTCGAAATTCTTGGGTTACGAAGGGACGCGCGGTGTTCGTTGAAAAATCGCAAACGAGCGGAACTCGTGTACCAGGAATTGTCACCTCTCGTAACTGTAAAGACGTATCGGACTGTTTAAATTCGCGAAGCTCGTTGTCATTTTCCTGTGATCGCGCCAAATCCTCGAAGTTTATACTTTCACTCACAGATTCGATGCGCGATAGAGCGTCAGCCACTACATTGTCCTTTCCGGGAATGTGCCTAATGTCGGTGGTGAACTGTCCTAGGAAATCGAGATACCTGAACTGACGCGGAGAACATTTGTCCAACTTTTGCTTGAACGCGAAAGTAAGGGGTTTATGGTCAGTCCAGATGCTGAAATCACGGCCATCGACCATGTGTTTGAAGTGTTTTACTGCTTTGTAAATTGCCCACAGTTCACGGTCGAACGCACTAAATTTTCTTTGCGCCGCACTCATGTTTTTGGAGAAAAACGCTAAAGGTTCCCATCCACTCGGAGATAATTGTTGCAATGATGCTCCGGCGGCCCAGTCTGAAGCGTCGGTGAAAATTGCGAGCGGTAATGCAGGGTCTGGATGAGCTAACACGGCGGCCTCCGCTAATGCTTCTTTGCAGCTATTGAATGCGCGTTCTCGTTCCTCCGTCCATGGTACTGGGGCCTTCTTTGGCTTCTTTGGTCCACCCAGGCAAGAGTTTAGTGAGCTTTGTAACTTGGATGCCGCTGGTATGAATCTGCGGTAAAAGTTCATCATACCTAGAAAACGTCGAAGCTGCGTTAATGTCTGGGGTTTTGGAAACTCGCGAATTGCGCGAACTCTCTCGGGTAGCGGTCTTACACCTTCTGCAGTCACTGTAAAACCGAGGAATTGTACCTCGTGTTTTCCAAAAACGCACTTTGCAGGATTCACTACGACACCAAATTCAGTTAATCGCGCGAAAAGTTTCTTCAAGTGTTTTTCGTGCTCGTCCTCTGATGACGACGCGACGAGGATATCGTCTATGTAGACGTATGCGAAGTCTAATCCGCGGAGAACCTCGTCCATGAAACGTTGAAAGGTTTGCGCGGCGTTGCGAAGTCCAAATGTCATTACAGGAAACTCAAAAAGACCGAACGGAGTGATAATTGCCGTTTTCGCGACGTCATCGGGGTGTACCGGGATTTGGTGGTATGCTCGCACCAAATCTATCGTGGAAAAGATAGTTTTCCCGGCAAGGCTTTGTGCAAAGTCTTCTATGTGTGGGACTGGGTACATATCCGGGATCGTCTTCTCGTTTAAAGCCCTGTAGTCGCCACAAGGTCGCCATTCGCCTGACTTCTTCTGGGTAAGGTGTAACGGAGCGGCCCAACAACTGTCCGACGGGCGCGTGATTCCAAGTTTTACCATCGCTTCGAATTCATTCTTGGCGGCTTTTAACTTGTCTGGCGCTAAACGGCGCGCTTTGGATGAAGCGGGTGGCCCAGGTGTCGTCTTGATGTGGTGGACGGTAGAATGCTTGATCTGTTTCGGCAGGCCACTGGGTCTCGTCAAATCCGGGAAAGTTTCCAGGATGTTGTGGTATTTTAATGTACCGTGCACTGTTTTTACACAAGGTACGTTTTCATGCGTCCCTAGCTGTCCTTGCGTGCAGATGTTCGTAAGTCCATCGACTAACCTGCGGTTCTTGAGATCGACCAACACTCCATAATGCGCGAGAAAATCGGCACCGATTATAGGTCGCGTGACGTCGGCTACCACGAAACGCCAGGTAAACTCGCGACGTAATCCGAAATCGAGTGTCATTGTGACGTCGCCGTAGGTCGCTATCACTGAACCGTTCGCGGCAAACAATTTATAGTCTCCTGGAACGCACCTTCCTCGTATTCGGTTGTGAGGGAATACGCATAAGTCCGCACCAGTGTCTACCAAAAATTGAACTTTTGACTCGCGGTCCGTCACGTATAGGCGACGCGATTTTGCTTCCGCGCCGGCAGTCGCGTCTACTGTCGAGCGTTTTCGTTTCCCGGAGTGAAATTACACGGCGAAATACACTTTTTCGCTTTTGCGGCGAATTTGTTGTGATACCAACACATACCGGGGTTACGTGGACGTGATCGCGAACGTGGGCGTGGCCGCTGTCGTTCGCGGTTATCCTGCGTACTGACCAGTTTCGCTATCTTTTTTTCCAACGCGTCTATTGCTTGGTACAGGTGCTCGTTGCCTTGGGTTGATGTCTCCGCTACCTGTGGATGGCGTTGCCTTATGGTTTCCACAATTTTGTCGGCTTTTTGTGCCACTCTATCTAGAGGGATGTCGTCATCCATTGCTAAAATGGCCTGTGCATGATTGGGAAGCCGGCTCATCCACAGGGACCGGAGGATTGTATCATTCACAGCTGTTCCTGCTAGCCCTCGAAGATGGCGAAGGAACTGTGACGGGCGTCGGTCTCCTATTTCTTCACCCTCCAATAGACGGCGAATTTGCTGTTCAGCGGACGCTGACAATCGAGCTATTAGTTCTTTCTTAATTAAGTCGTACTTGCCTTGAGGTGGTGGCGAATCGATTATGTCGCCAACCTCCTCTGCGATATGAGGGTCCAAGTTTGCGACGATGTGGTGGAACTTCGTCTCGTCCTGCGTAATTTTGCCAAGCGCGAATTGTGCCTCTATTTGAGAGAACCACCGTGAAGGATTCTTCTGCCAGAAAGGCGGGACTTTGATTGACACTCGGCTAACTTCCGTCGTAGTTTCTCTTGGTTGCGTGTTGTCCGGCATCTTCTGTGTTGAACCGCTTCTTGTTTTAAAACTGACACGTTTATTTAAACATCACGTCGGGGTCACCAATTTGTGGGGTATAGGTTACGTAGTGAATAACGAGCCCACGGTTTGCAAACGTATCAGTTTTATTAACACACTCACATACAAATACTGGCAGGGTTGCGTGGAGTACCGATCCTGTTCTGTTCACGATATACACATCGAGATTCTGTTCCCCGACCGAGTGGTGAAATGCTCTTATATACGTTCAGCCCCGTTTACCTGTTCGTACCCTAGTAATTATTTGGATATCTGGGAGAAACCTTAATTAAGTTGTTTATGGTGGATATCTGAGAAACCCTTTATAGGCTGCTTAGGTACAATAGGTGCAATAACAAATTTAAGGAAGGTTGGGCTGTTCGGTCGGGTAGTACCTTCCAAGAAGGTAGCAAATCCGTAGACGGATTTACATTTACATAAATACTGAAATGTGTCGGTGACGCCACAAGAAGCAATAATTACATTAACTGTTAGGTACCATTATCGTAATAAGATCTATATGTTCATAGATCCTATTACTAGACTAGAGAGTAATACCATAGACAAAATACTCTTATAATATATTATATAACAGGCGTGAAGATAGCAGCCAGAGTTAGCAGTGAAAATATCCGAAGTGATTTTACATATTTTTGCAAACTTTTTAACCCTCTTCATAAAATCAGAAATATCTCAACTCACAGACATACAATCTTTATGAAATCTCATAAACATTCTTCTATTCGATATTAAAACAGAATATATATGCTGTTCAATCACAACTTTTTTTTATTGTAGTAAATGCAAACCCTCTTAATAAAATAAAAAATATCTCGGTTCACCGACATACGATCTTGAAATTTCGTAGATATACTCTTATTCGATATTAAAACAGAACTTTATATATATGCTATTCACTCACAAATTTTTTTAGGGTAGTTACTACAAACCCTCTTAATAAAATCAAAAATATCTCTGCTCACAGGCATATAATCTTGAAATTTTGTAGATATACTTCTATTCGATATTAAAACAGAATTCTATATTATGCTATTCACTCACATTTTTTTTTTAGAGTAGTAAGTACAAACTCTTAATAAAATAAAAATATATCTCAAATCAAAAAAATTGTGAGTGGAAGCATACATATATGTATAGCATAGCCTTTTTTTCATTTATATGCTTTGTTTAAAGCATTATTATTTATATGTGCTGGCTAAAATTTGACCAGGATCTTCAACGGGTCAACTTTATAAAAAATAACAGGTACACTCCCGTTTACGATAGTTGGTAGTTTAAATTTTTTAATATGTTATCCCAGGGACATGCAATAAAGTAGTTTTTATTTTTTCTCGAAAATGAAGCAAGATACGAAAAAATTCAAGAGACAAAAAAGTTGTATTTTTAATTGCTGAATGCGAAAAAGTTTTAAAAGTCAATGGCGCACATTTTATTTGTAAAAAATATTGGTTAAGGTGCCCCTGGGACGCCACTGGACTTGATAATTTTAATATAGGGCAAAATTAGCCCCCTTCTAATTATAAATAATACTGCCAAATTTTAACAAAATCGGCTAAAGGATTGTAAAGATTTTACGAAAAAACAATTTTCAAAAAAAAAAGTTTCGCACCCTGTATCTTGAAAACGAAGCATTTCCGGCCCTATGTTTATATAAACTTTTCGTCTTTGAATCACTCAATGAAAATATTTTGTACCCTTTTTTCATTCGTTATTACATTTTTGTTGTAATAACGAATTTTATTTTTCGTGAAGGTTAATATCTAACACTGTTTTTAGTTTCAGTTATTTACCGGGAACTCGGTTGCAATGATCGAATTCCTAAGAAAAAATAAATAGGTCTGTCGAAGTGGATGTATGAGTACGGCTACGGAGGATGTTGACTAATTCCCACCTACTTTTTTGCATTTTAATGCCTCCTACGTAATCAATTTCACGCCATTTTTGAGAATAATCAATTCAAGTGACACATTAGAAAATATATTAACATTATATGGATATTGTTGGCCTTAAACTAATCATTAATCAATAATCAGAGCGTATGTAAATCGTTTTTATTAACATAATCATTTGTTGTGTGTAATATAATATGTTATAAGCAAAAAAATAACATAAAATGATGTAATTGGTGACCGGCTTTTAGTGTTATATAAATTTCCTTTCGATTTGACACAATTGGGGTAAAAAATAAATAAATACTCTTTTTTTCTACGAGTAAGATGTTATATGTTGGTTTATTACTCGGTTTATTATATTATGGGTTGCAGAGAGAGTTTTTTCCAAATTCGGGGCAAAATTTTATTCTCTTTCAATCAGTACTAAGTTCTCTATACCTATCATCTATTTTAATTCTTAAGTTATCAACACTTTTATGTACAATGTCATTAGATACAAATATTAATTCAGTACAAAAAAGGTTGACTAGTAACAACCAAGGAACTCATTTTTTTGTAACAGAGAAACAATGGAGCAACGCATTATGGGGATTTATTTTGTTTTTTTTTAATAGGATCACCCGATATTATAAATTATATATTCGAAAACCCCGTTCCTTCAAGAATAAAGTCATGTATGTTTTGATTGGTCTGATTGGCCCAAAGAATCTTCGTTACTACGCTACTGAATCTAAGAGCTCTTTGTTTAACGCATGGTCCTTATGGCATCCACTTTTGGACATATCTTTCTTATTATTAGAAATAGACCCATCAAACACCATATAACTTTACTCCTGAAGGAATGGGCTTTTCAAGTATATGTGATTTTAATATTCGAGGAATATTTAATCCCATTAAATAACAAAATAGATAACTGCGTCTCCACAATGCGGAGGCTTTATTGTTTTTCTGTTAAAAAATGTATTCGTTGTTAAAAAAATTAGACAATTGAAACGATTTTACTTGTCCCATATCCGATTCAAAGGAATTCAACTAAAATCATGTAACTTATTGCGCGTGGATGGCTGCGAGATTTTTCGCAAAACCTCAAAACCAACAACTAATCTGTCACCACTTATTTGTAATTAGAACCAAAGTCTACATATATTCTAATTATGTAGACTTTTGTAGAACTTTCAGAATTTTTAGTGAGAGATACTATTAAGTAGTACCTTTATTATCGATCATCCTGTAACTACTTTAAGCGTAGCGTTTCATATTCAAGCAAAAAATTCGTTATTTTTAGGCGACAGTAATTATTACAAAAAGAGAAAACAAGCAAGAATCCACATCCTGTGTTAATTTAATGGATGTGTGTTCTCCGTTCGCGACCGAACGCCCTATAAATAATTTTCTTGTTTACTTTTACGCACGTACACGTGCGCGTCGATAATGTGGATTTTTGTCATTTGACCGTTTCGGTGGAAGCGGCTTTCCAGTCCTCGGGGCAGCCTTGGTATGCCGAGGCTGAGCCTGTAGGCGGCAGGACCGTATTCATAAATTTCGGAGCGAATTGCGACTTGCCCTATTGCGTATTTTGCTTATTTATCAGAAAACATTTGTATGAAAGAGTGAAAGAGGAAAACAACTTTGTAGTAAAGAGAATAAACAAATGCCGTAGTGCCTCTCCAGTGGGCTAAAGGTGGATTCAAACAGAGAAATAAAATAAAATAATATAGTTGGTTATACTGTACAGTTTACAGTTTACAATATGCTTGTTCATACAAGGAAAATAATATAATAAATACAAAATAATGGTTTATCTTTAACTTGTATCTTTCTTATTTTATTTGACAAGGCAATTTACGCACGCGCAAATAGCGACGTTCTTCTACACAAATATTTTTAAGGCTTTTTTTATGAAAAACTTGGTAGTTATTACAAATTTTTTTTTTGTAAATATATCTTAAAAGGCAAGGATCTTCTATGAAGTGTGTTGAAAATTAACGAAGGCAAAACCACTTTTCCTATTGATGCCAATGACTACAACTGAATTTGCCTCAGGACTTAAAATTCAATGTTACGCCAGTTAACAGGCAAAGAAAACGGTGATTCGATTTGTTGCTGTGCGCGACAGACAAGAGAATATGTCACTGGATGGCGTTATTTCTTATTTTATTTTTGTTTGTCGTTAGAATACTAACCAATAACAAATTCTTATTTCTTATGTTATATAATTCTTACATTATTTTATTGTATGTTTGAATCCACCTTTACTGAGAACATTAATTTATGGTTATTTGAGTTTTTTAGATTTTGACAGTATTTGCAGATACTCAACCATACCTAGTGTCCATCTTTCCACTTTTCCATACAATATACTTTTCACATTCCCTTATGTTGTAAACTATAACATGCCACCGTCAGAATCCGAATAATTTTGTCAACTTCCTGTCAGGATTCTGCGCGGAACGTTATCGAGCGTTCCAACAGTTTCTCTTATTATTGTCCCCACTTTATCATACTTTTAATAGCAATTTTGAGCAGTCTAAATAATATTTTCATAACATTTTGATTCTTCTATATTTTCTTTCATCTCTGTAAAATACGTATCTGAAGTTATTTGTTTCATACAGTATTTGAATATTGTGAATTTATTGATCAGCCGTTGTCCTTGTATGTACATTGACCTTATAAAAGTAGTAGTTATCTATCGATTTTATTAAAATTAGACTGTCAACAATAAATATAAATAATATGGTGATTTTGAAAACCAATGATTGTCGTTTTCGATTGTACCTACATTTAATATCGGATCTATATCTACACCAATGGCGCAGTCGGGAAATAATAATTGTTCAGCTGTCATTTGAAGAAGCTTTTGCCGAATAAAAAAGATGACTGATAATGTCGCAGTTGACCGATGTAAGATTGGAGAATGTGTATTTTGTTATCATTTTGAGAGTATTTTATGAATCATTTCAGTCTTGTTTGGATTTTTATAAAGGTGCATTTAAATCAGAACGAACAGAAGCGAACGAACGAATTCGTTCGTTCGTCTCGTTCGTTGGCTCTAATTTAAATGCACCTTAGGTTTACTTATTTACACCAAATTGCGGTATTTCTTTATGGCCGAGGTAGTTGTAAAAAAATTATTTTCCTTCTATTTTTCGAAGGAGACCCCTCAGTCTCACATACTGGCTGCGCCACTGTTCAAGACGGTATAAAGCACTTCCAGTTAATTATTGTTGCTATTAGTATCCAAACCAGTTCATGTTGAAGTAGTTCGGAAATATTCGAAAACCGCAAAAAGAGTAACCTTAGTTTGGATCCCGAGCTGAGGTAAGGATGAAGCTTTCTTCTCTTGTGAAAGCATCTTCTCATGTTCATTTTGCAGTCGCGTCATGATTCATTATCTCTCTGTTTAGCACGTTACCTTCTCATCATAGTCATCCTCATCATACTTGACTATAATGATTATATTAATGGGTTGACTAGTAATTTCGTAAACGCAGTTCGTGGTCGAGGCTAAGTTCAAATTAATTAACTTTTTTAGTGCATAGTAAAACAGTCGTTCAAAGATTTTTTTATGGGAATTAATTTCAAGCCGTCATATTTAAACAAGTGTAATGGCACAGGTTGTCTCAGTTACCTATTTATTTATTCTTGTGTCGATTATACAGGGTGTCCATTTTGTGCGATTAGGAGTAACGAAAAACTTGCTTGTTAACCCATATAACCTAAAATGTTTGCAACTATGCAGGGTGTTCAGGAAAAGCGGTCTCCAACTCCTTTTTTTTTAATGACATTGTACATTATTGCATTTCTGAATTCCCCTACATAAGTTAAGTCCAGGAAGGAAATTAATCGTTTAAAAGTAAAAAGGATATCTCCTGAATGGAGAAAAGTGCCTTAAAAACTGTAAATTTTCTTTCGATATCATTTTATTTGAATGCGGGCATCGCGTGCCAGCATTCAGCACTACTAATACATTCCCTTGGATGAACTGCGACCTTTTGCAGAAATAGTTTTAATCGCCTAGATTTGAAGATGTAGTTCAGATCCGCTATAAACCAACCGGCAAATGTTTTATTTTCATAAATGCTATTTGTTTTACTATGAAGACATATTCACACTGACACCGGCTTCTTTAATGATAATTCTAATTAAATGATTACAATCTGAAACTGTACAATTTCTCTACAATTTGAATACAGGTGAATATTGACATTTTGCAACTTTGACGCCCGGTTTGAGATCAAGCAAAACGGTTTGCACATTCCTATCTTAACTTTCCATAAGCTATCGTTTGAAACTAATTTCAGATTTAAACAGAAATAAAATTTTTCGATTTAATTTAATCTTTTGGTTAAATCTGAAATTAGTGTCAAAATTCAACTTATGAAAAGTTAAGATTGAAATGTGCAAACCGTTTTGCTTGATCTCAAACCGTTTATATTTTACAGGATGTCAAATTTGCAAAATGTCAATATTCACCTGTCAATATTTCAAAAACAGTTGAAGAACAAGGTATAGGAACATGGTTACATGAAACAGACTTAGAATTCAATGCAGAATTCTAAAAAGAAATAAGAAATAGGTAGGTGCATTTGAAAAAATAAAGTTGATGGTCGTAACTTATTTTTGGGCTACCCTGTATACATGAGTTTAGCATAAAAAACCGCATTAAAAAAAAAAAAATCGACGGACCCGAGCGTTTTTCCAAAAAAACACATCGCTGAATTTTAAATGAATTTAGACATTACTTCTGGGATTCACTGTATATTATAGTCCTTTCGTGTGGTCATGTCATGATTTCGAAGCCAAACTATAAAACCAATGATATCATTGATTTTATAGCTCTTCATTGAATTATAACACCATTGCGTTATTAATAGGCATGCTAACTGAGTATACTCTATTACTGAATATACAAAATTGTAAACACTCAAATAAAAATATACTAACATGATTGTATATGTTTATTTTAAACAATATTAACATATTCTAGGACAATCAGCCCAACCGCGTATCACTTATGTTACCGTAACGTGCATGTTAAAGTTCGTCTGGGAGAATCTGTTGTTATATTCAAATTTCATACTACGTAACGTCGGAAAAACAGACATTTGTTTAACATGCATGTTATTATCTATACGTTATGTTATGATAACAGTGACAAATTTCAATTGCTTGTAAGGTGTGGCTAAATGCATAACGTGTGTGATCTGACAAATGGCTTTTGATGGGATATTAAATTTAGCTTTAATGCAAGAAATACATGAGTGGCAACAAAGGTATTGCAATATACAACACCTTTCGTATTTTTTTATGGAAGTTATGTTTATTTAAGGTACAATCAAAAAGTACAGAGACGTATTTTTTATTAAGTTATTTCGATTGTCTAAAAGAATTTCTTCCACAGAACTTTTATATTCCTCCTCTCAGACGGGTTTGTTTTACCGGTGATCAGTAACTTATTTTCTTGAATAAATTGTAGTAGTTGTTCATATTGGGCCGTTGTTGTTTTCTTTTGCCTTTTTCCTTCCATAATTTGAACTATATTCACACAAATATACAAATTAGGCCTTAATCTGATTAAACGTCAAATGTGTCACTCTAACTCTAAACCCTAGTCTGTTATGGTTCTGTAACATCTCGGCCGATTATCCTTGTCTTGCACAAGAAGCACATATTAAGCTATTTCACTTTACAGGAACATACACGACTTTGTACCTGTTATGAAAAAGTCATAACATGCAGGATAACGACCCACGTTATTCGGAGATACCCGGTACGACTTTTGCACTTCCACGTTATGAAACATGTTATATTCATATGTTATCATAACATAACGTAACTAGACTGTAACTAGTCTGTTGGACCGACGCACTTATCACTCTGTATTATTTCTTTTTAACGTATTACATAATAAAATTGACTGCATACAGATACTTGAGGAATTATGTCTACATTGTCCTAGAACTTCTTCCCGCGATAATGCGACATTTTACTTAAACACTCCTCGTACGAATGTCCTAAAATTCTCACCCGTGCATGCAATGTGTAATAACTATAATAAGGTAAAAAATCAGGTCGATATTTTCTCGTGCAGCATTAGTGACCTTAAGTCTGTTTATTTAAAATAATTGTTTGTGTATTGGCTGCTTTTCATTTTTTGTTCATATTTGTTTTCTTTGTGTATTGTGTTGCTTATATTGTATATATATTTTTTCTTTTTTTTTTCTTACCCTCCTGTTCTGTAGTTGGGCTTTGCCTGTAGAACAGTGTACTTTCAAAATAAATAAATAAATAAATAAATAACAGGCGTACGTTAAATTTATTGAATATGATACGCGGTTGGGCTGAATATTTGTATACGTTATTTTTTTGTTAGTAGAATATTTTCCTTTTAACCAGTTTATTAGACATAACAATATTAATATTATTCAAGCTGGCCAATAAGTCTAGCTCCTAATCTCGTTGTTATATTGTAAACACATCTAAGTGACAATTGTGCCCTGGGTTTTGCCATTCGAGTAAAAAATTTTGCTAATAGCGGGCCCTGGTAGCGACTTCAGGTACGATCCCGAAGGCAACCGCAGACTGCAGCGGCAGTAGTCATGACAATATTATTATTCAAGCTGCCAATAAGTCTAGCCCCTAATCTCGTTGTTATATTGTAAACACATTTAAGTGACTATTGTGCATAGGTTCTTGCTATTCAAGTAAAAAATTTAGCTAATAGCTAGGTCCTGGTAGCGCCTTCAGGTAAGATACTGAAAGTGACCGGAGACTGCAGCGGCAGACCGCCGGTGATAGTACACTTTGCGGTCGGCACACACCGCGGCAGCAGGCGACAGTGGCGTCGCGCTCCGAATACATTTCAGGAAAATATAGACACCAGTGCCGTCGCCTGCGGTCTGCCCCTGCAGTCTACGGTCGCTTTCGGAATCATTTAACCAAGAGATTAAATTTAATCCAAAATTTTTTATTTCTAGAAAATCTGAAATTAGTGTCAGACGGTAACTTATGAAAAGTTAAGACACGAATATGCAAACCGTTTTGCTGGATCTCAAACCGTTTAGATTTTACAGTTTGTCAAAGTTGCAAAATATCAATATGCACCTGTCAATATTTCAAAAACAGTTGAAGATAGGTATAGGACATCCTACATGAAATGTGTTTAGAATTTCACGTAGAATCCAAAAATGCAATAATATATAGGGTGTCCCATTTAAAATAATGAAGTTAAGGTTAACTTCCGGTAGAACCGGGAATTGTAGAAACTGCAAAATACTTTCAAGTAGATCATGGCCCACTTTGACTTCACCTCAAATTTCAAACTAATAGCTTAATTGGTTCTCCAGATACTTCTAATGGACCGTCACCATGGGACACCCGTATACTGTATTATGCATCTAAAGAAGTTTAATATAACAATCATGACTAATCAAATCATTCTTGTTTAATCAAACTAAAAATGAATCGGGCGCGTGCCATTCGTGCCGAGATGCAATTTTCATAATGAACGGCTTAAAATAGATATCCACGACGTAAGCAGATGTTTCATACATTTTTTTTCCTATCGAATAAAACCTGACATTTGTCAAATTATTTTTTGAACACTATTAAGGCAGGCACTTATAGGTTAAAATAGAGCCAATACACAGAAATTAATCGCCCATTTTGACCCAAATACCAATATATAATAACAGAGAGAATTATAAATGTTATTGTATTGCAAAATAATGAAACATTTACTTTGTTTTATTATTTGACGTAATTTGGTATACATCTGCGTTATTCCTTTAAGGAATATATCCATAGATTGCTCATAATTTGACAGGGATACAAATATAGTCACTTTGAGAGAGGCACAAAGTACTTATTTTTTATGAACCCTAAATGGTATTAATTGTTAAGTCTGGTATACTGGACAGTACCTATAATACTATGACCCGTATTTTCAATATAGCAAGCTACTTTTAGACTACAAAAAAAACTATTGGAGATTTTGTTACTTTTTTGTTACACTGAAATAAATGTTGTACCTTGACACATTTCCCAAAAATCTAAATTAGATTTAAATTAGAATTAAATTAAATCTAAAAAATAGTTCAAGTTAGCAGACTGTAGATTTTTCGGAAATGGGTTAAAGTGCAAAATTTATTTTGGTACAAAATAGCAAAAAAAGTAACAAAATCTCCATTAGTTTCTTTTTTTTTTTGAAGTCTGCTAAAAGTGGATTGCTAATTTGATATCCGCCCATATTTGTACTGTCTAAGTGACTACAACCTCTTATTGTCATTTCAGAAAAAAGTGAGCGTATGGGTTTGAAATGGTTTACATCAATTTGACAGATGAGTTCGTGAAGACAATAACATTAACCTTCCAGTCCAGTACTGGCGTCGAGACTCACGTCACAGACCCGACCTCTACGTTTAAGTTAATAAGTGGGGGGTGGGGTGGGAAAATAAGCTGTAGTTCCAGGACACAGAGGAGTATAGAAGGATCCAGGTAGCAGGTTCCAGGATTTCGATTGGTTATGCGTTGTGGTTATATAAGTTTTCCCCTTCATAAAATATTATTGAGTTGAGTCTGTAAGACTAGGCGCCAGTGCTTAAGATAACTATTTGATTGGTCCTGGTTTGTCCAATTCTTGACTTCGCCAAGTGTATTTGGGTCAGTATGTCCAAATCTTATACATACATATGCATAGTAACATTATAAATTTTATATATATTCAAATTTTTTCAAAAATTTATAAAAATATTTTATGAGGAAGGAACAGGCTCATTTACAACGATTATTGGAAGAAATTGAAATGGATGTTGAAGCATTCGATGATGACGAATCAGAGAATGAGGAAGATTTCATCGAGACGTCATTTTTGCAAAAAAGACTTTCAAAGCGCCCTATTTCTGCAAAATATGAAAAAAATTTATTTGCTTGGGCCATGCCGAATTTTCATGCACTCAGTGCAATATATTGGCCGAACATACTGTATAATAATATTTTTGTATTTATATTTTTATAATATGTATCAATTTAGTTATGAAATTAATCCACTTGAAAAAGTGGATTAAAACAATTTTTAGAACAGTGTTTTGCGCGCACCCGTATTTTAGTTTGTAACATTATTTCACAATAAATATTAAAATCTCAATGAAACTCTTTAACCCTGAATTGCATCTGGCAATACCGCAATGTGACTTCCAATAATGATTGTTAAAAATTACAGTTTATTCGAATACACCACAAAAGAAATCTTGGTACCAGTACTCCGCCAATATCCATTGACCGTGGTCATGACCTGGGATGGTTTAGGGTTATGCGGGATTATCGCTCTTTACCCTCCACATCGCTGTAGGCCTGGACTGCCTCGTAGAGGTGGACCCCATCCTTCACCAACCCCGATCACAAAAAGTGATAGGTGTGGGCGATTCGTGGGGTCTTCTCCTGTCCTGGATCTACCCTGCAGACCGGGTAGGATCTTCTGGCGCTCTTCCGTCTTATGTTCATTCTTGGCCTCATGTCTAACCCACCGGGGGGTAGTCTGTCTCAGGCGCCACCCGTACCGGAGGGTTAAGGAAAAATGAAAGTTAATACCTACTCCTTTTTCACATTTATTTTTAGCGATGCTAAATGTACATTTTGAGAACTACGTACTCATCATCGGTAGCTTAATACTAACAAGTTTTTAATAAAATGGCCTAATTTATAAACAAGTATAGGTAGTATTTATTTGGATGGTATTTATATAGGTATTCTTTCTATGCAGGTATTAAAGTTATACTTCGGGAATACCTAAGGGTACCTACTATTATATTTCTTTATTTTACTATAAAGAGTACCTATTAAAGCTAAAAATAATATTTTAGACTTGATACCCTGTACAGTAAAATAAGGAAATATAATAGTACTTACAAAGTGAAAAACCCCTAGATATTTCCAAATTATAACTTTACTACCTGCGTAGAAAGGATACCTAAATAAATACCACCTAAATAACCACTATATACAGGGTGTCCACCTAGTGCGCGTAAGTCCAATATCTGGATTAATAAAAGAGATAACTTAATTTTTTTTTCTACAGGGTTGTCTAATATCCCGAGCTGCACAAAATGAAAATATATTTACATATTCAGGGTGTTCAGTTTTTCCTGGACAGGTACCAACTTCGTTTTTCTAAATGGAAATATATATTTTTTATTGCTTTTTCGAACTAAACCCTTGATTTTAGTAGGACTTTCATCAGCCTTCCCTATACCTAACTTAAACTGTTTTTGAAATATTGACGGGTGAATATTGACATTTTTGCAACTTTGACACCCTGTAAAATCTAAACGGTTTGAGATCAAGCAAAACGGTTTGCACATTTCTATCTTAACTTTTCATAAGCTATCGTTTGGTACTAATTTCAAATTTATACAAAAATCAAAAATTTTCAAAATTTTCAGAAAATTTTAAATTTTTGGATAATTCTGAAATTAGTACCAAACGATAGCTTATGAAAAGTTAAGATAGGAATGTGCAAACCGTTTTGCTTGATCTCAAACCGCTTAGATTTTACAGGGTGTCAAAGTTGCAAAAATGTCAATATTCACCCGTCAATATTTCAAAAACAGTTTAAGTTAGGTGTAGGGAAGGCTGATGAAAGTCCTACTAAAATCAAGGGTTTAGTTCGAAAAAGCAATAAAAAATATATATTTCCATTTAGAAAAACAAAGTTGGTACCTGTCCAGGAAAAACTGAACACCCTGAATATGTAAATATATTTTCATTTTGTGCAGCTCGGGATATTAGACAACCCTGTAGAAAAAAAAATTAAGTTATCTCTTTTATTAACCCAGATATTGGACTTACGCGCACTAGGTGGACACCTTGTATACATACTTGTATATAAATTAGGCCATTTTATTAAAAACTTGTTAGTATTACCTGTAAGCTTGTAAGCTGCCTACCTATTTTTATTGCATAGAAATGCATATTTTTTCAGCCGTCCAAGACGCCGAACAGAGCTTTCCAAAGTATAATATAGTTGGTATCTGCTTCCACCCCCTTACTGGTACTGTCAACGATTTTGCCAAAGACAGTAGGGCATAGCTTTATATTTTGAAATGTTAAGTTTTATACCATAACGTGAACACACCAGAACAGTTACTACCAGATAATATAATTTTTGTAATTTTTTTTACCTGAACACCTATTTAAATGCCCGGATGCGTATTGGCATTGTCTCCTATGGCACGACGCAACATTAGAAAAATGTATGCCGAATCGCGGAAGACAATGTCCCACGATTTGCCAATAATAGGCTCGACATTCTCTCCTGCATTAGGAGAACACGTGCTGAATATTGAAGCGCCTAGATTTAGTCACGAGAAATTTCCCCATTATGAGGGGCAATATCTATCTACTATAAAAATCAAATTCAAATGTTCGGCAAGATTAATTTTATGCATTACTTTTATCAAGTCGCTATTTGGATTATTAAGTGCAATTTCTGAAATTCGGACAAAATTCGATTTTAAAATAGTCGCTTCACGTAAATGCAGGGGATCAGACGGTCCTTCAGTGAATCCTATTTTTTGGGTTTCGACAGATTTTTCTTCTTCGATATTCATTGGTATATTTATACTTTGTTCGATATTTTGAATGAAATTATCACTGATGCTGTTGGTTATAATAATTGTTGGTACATCCATATCCTCAGATGGTTCATTCCCCAATGCTAATAGCCAAGATAATTCTATCTTCGGACCTTAGTAAAGGCGCAGTGTTGAGCACCAGCGCAAAACGCTTTTGGATCGGACATAAGTGTTTACAGAAACGGCCACCTTGACCAAATGGGCAATCGCATAATGGTATATCTACATATGCGGTGTAAAAAAGATGCTTATCTTCGGTCGAAGAAATTCTGTGTGTTTGAGTAAATTTTATGTACACCGAGAGATTTTGCCTTCTTAGAGAATTTCAAATACGATTATTTTGGCTGACTTCGCCTTCAATTAGCGAACTCTAATAAATGTTTCTTGTGATAGGTTTCGAAAATACTAACAATAAAGTCCACAAGAGCACATGCATTAAACGCCTTGCAGCGTTGAAGTACTATGTCTTTGAAAATCTTTAGAGGCCCCAACATAATTGTTTGTGTTAGGTAATACCGCGAGCAGTCTTTAACACAAAAGGTTCAAAAATAAATAAGTAATGTAGATAATCACAAAAACACAAATTCGAACGAAGCACACGACACAAAGCATGCAAACTGATACAAACCACATCGACACGATGACGTCAAAAAAGAGGAGATTTGTCCCTCCTACTTGTGACAAAATCCACTGCATTCTGACGCTTAAATATTCAACCCTTGTTGTTCTAACGTAGGAGAGGATGTCAAGCCTATTATTGGCAAATCGTGGGACATTGTCTTCCGCGATTCGGCGTACATTTTTCTAAGGTTGCGTCGTGCTATAGGAGACAATGCCAATACGCTGCCCGGATCCCTCTCAATAATGAGGTTGTACCTATTAGTACACCAGCACGGTGGTTTAATGCTGTTCTATCCTGGATGCCATTGGCTTACACATAGTATATGTAAAAAAATATACGGGGTGTTTTCCCTTTTTTGGGTGATTTAACTGTTAAAGTTTTGTGTGGATGCGTATTCACCTCAACAAGAGGATTTATAAAGTAATCTAAAACAGTGTCTAAAGACGCTACATGGAATTTTCTTATCAGCTGGTGAGAAAATTGCAATGCAAACATTATGTAACAACCACTATTGCTGATATGTTGCGATTATCGCGTAATAATTTTTTATAGTATTATACGGCGAAATATGGTTCATATAATAGTAATAACTCTGCCTACACTGTAGCCTTCACTTTGACATTGGTGCCTGTTTAAGGCATCGAATATAACTAACTAGTTTTCTGTTCAGACAGGTATTAATAATTATTGTTTGTAGATGTATCTTATGGGTTTTTTTTATCAGGTTTTAATTATTACAATTTAATAGGTACATTTTGAACAAAGTTCTGAATGAACATAAGGTTAATAATAAACATTTATACTCTCGTTTTAAATTAAAAAAATTCAATACAATCACTGTACCGCCTTTTTCAATAATCTGGTGTACTTACTCATTGCAGATATTATAAATCTGCTCATTGTAAGTTCCAGATTGTTTTCTTTATGCAATCCAATCCCGAAAAGTTTCCGACAGTAGACAATTGGTCACAATAATATTTCTCAAATATTTGTATTATGATACTTATTTGAATATTGTATTATTTTTAGAGGTTGCGATGATATAAATTGCACTTTTTATAATATTTTACTTTCCCGATGATCTTATAAGATATATTTACAATAAAATTCCGAATAGTTCCTCTATCGTGTATTTTGAACTGAGAAGAAAAAAGAATGCGAGTCCTGCAATAAAACGGCGAATAGTACAAAAGTTTTCTACCTATATACAAGCTGGAAAGGTTCCGTTGTCTTTTTCTTGTTGGGAAGTAGTTTGGAGTTCAGCAGAATCCAATTTAGGGATCTTAATTTGATCCAAGTTTAATGAATCCTTGAAAAAATAATGAGTAGGTTAGAATATAAAGTAGATTTGGGATACCTCTATACAAAGCACCCATTACAGATAGTTTTTCGTTGGCATATTTCTTTAATGCCTTGATATTTTTTCTGATTTCACGATATATAAACTTTTAGAGAAATGAGCTTGAAGAATAATAGTTGAATTTATTTAAAGACGTTACCGAGGTTGAACTATGTAAATATGCATGACATCATGTACAAATGATGTAGTTGTAACACAATAATTTATTTGTCATTGAAACATTTATGATTTTATATTGAGATTTAATGTTTAAATTCAGCGGAGAAACTTTTATTTACATAGGTACGTACTATGGAAAATAAGACATGTTTATACATTCTAAATATTTTATTTCAACAGATAGAATTTGCGTATAAAAAAATTCAGCACTGCACTAATCATTATTTACTCTATTTCATTTTTGCCATATTCAAGTTTTTTATAATAAATATTCGGTATTTTGACACAAAATCGTCTCCCTATTAACAAACTATCAAGCAGCAAATTATGACTGATTTGTATCAAATTTCTTTTGACATTGCTTTCATTCTAAACGTCAGTTATACCAAGGCAGTTGGAAATATATTCTTGCAATATATTTTATTTGTTTTATATTTTTCCATTAGCCTAACAAACGGAAATGTCATTGAAATCCATATTGGGAAGCATTAATTTTATTATACAGGGCGAGTCAACGAAGAGTTTCATCCTCGATTATCTGTCAAAAGATTGGTTTCCATGGAAAATCCAGGAACAGGTCGATTTTTATTTAAAGGACACATTTTTATAGCATTGAAATTTATACAGGGTGCATACCAAAAAGGAGAAATTTACCACAACCTATGTTTTTTAAATACATAGAACACCCTGTGTATTTTTGCAGATTTGGATAGAACATCTTCTCACGAATACATTGATATAGGGTTTGATAAATATAACTTTAATATTGAGAGAGATATACAGGGTGTCTACTTTTATTTATGTAAAAATCCATAAAACCTTTATATAATCGACTGAACTTTTTTTTGTTTAAAATGGCTTTAAAAACTACTTCTTTTGACCCTACTGCCGCTTTTAAGACGGACATGCAGGGCCTGCTGCGATTTTTTTTATACTACCGAAATTCAACATTCAAAAATCTTCACTGCATTGCAGATTTTTGACGTTAGCAGGATGCACCCAGAATCGTCTGTTCCTCTTTGCTTTCAATTTCTTTCGGCGGTATACCCACCACAACAAATACACGTCTTCGTCCGAGGATATGGTAAGCAAAGGACGTAGAAACCAATCCTTTGACAGATAATCGAGAATGAAACTTTTCGTTGACTCACCCTGAATACCGGTATATGGTAAAATGGTTTTATTGAAGTAGGTAGAATAGGTAGTTTATTTCAAGGGGAACAAATGTTCAACAATATCACAGAATATTATCTACTAGAAGACGGCTTTGCAGTTATTTATTGCACATAAACCATGATGATTACTTACTTGTAGAGTAGATCACTTGGTCTAATTGTCAAGTTGCCGTTGCTTCTAGGGCATGGTATTTTCTGTTTTATTATTAGTGTAACACTAATAATAAAACAGAAAATATTTTTACATTAACTTTTTAAAATTAAAAACTTTTATATTTTGAAGAAAATCAGGTGGATCTTTGACAAAAAGGTTAATTATTGTATAAAACAGAAAGTTTCAACGATTGAAAAACGAGATATGAATTTAATTATTTATTGTGATCGCCCGTGTTTGCACCATAACCACAATGCTTATTCGGGTTACCAGTGCAAACGAAATGTATTAAATATTTTTTTGAGATCGAGATACTATCTAAAAGGCATATCTATCTCATATGACTACTCATCTACATTTTGTGACCTTGAAAGGTCCTTTACTAACCTTACCTGGTACGTTAGCCCTACGCTAACCTTAACTTGTGCGTCAGCCCTGTGCTAACCTTACTTTGTGCCTTTGCAAGGACTATCCTCCTCTTAATGGACTAACCTCATCTCAATCACTTTCCAATACTTTTGTACTTTCTAAGGCCCGCTTCCACTTAGGTTTTCCACCCCAAGACTAGCTAGCCCATATGCTTACTGCAGCAATATAACTTACATTGGTCTGACTTTCGGTTAACGACACTAATACAAGTCATTGTTTAATAAAATTATTTAATAAATAGTGTTCTTATTTATACACATCCAGAAGAAGGTTCTAACACTACTTATTTTATTTTACCAGAAACTGGTATGCCAACCTTAACTAATGTGCTCATATATAATCATCTTGTCTGAGCTAACATAATATTATCTCTACAGATAAGTATACAAAAATCATTAATTTTCATTTTATATCTATTATTTATTACACTGCTTTTACCAAGTTTATTTTATAAATGTGGTTTTAATTTATAAATCAATTTTCTAGGATATGAAAGATAATACAAAATGCTGTTACATTTTCTTTCCAAACTATTTCAGATACTAAGCACCACTTTTAATGTTCATACTTTCATAAATCTTAATCGTCTTCAGAATATAGCATATTCTGAATATTATTCTGAATCTTAAAAACACGGTTTTTTTTGTAAAATCAAAGATCAAGGAGTTGGAGGCTAGTTCAAAATATACGTGAAGACCCTGTACAGTATATAACCGTTTAAGATATATTAATAAATGTCCAAATTTCTACTACATAAAATAACCAATCTTTTCCCTTTTCTCTGAATATACGATACATAAAGAATACAACGATCGATATCTCGCTGCTCTATATTTGATGAAAGTTTGCAGTCAACCAGCAATTTGCCTCATTCAGATTCTAGTTGAATAGAAATTCTTATTTCGCCTGGACTGTGATTTATTTTTTGTATTTTTTGCAGGCAAAGCAGCGGTCGTCCATGAAATGGCTCCTTTCGAAGGCGTTCAACAACAAGGTCCCCGAAAACCTGAAGGAACCTTTCTACCGAGATCATGAGGTAAGATATCCCATATAGGGTGTTATAGATACATTATAAAAGAAAATAAATCAGAGAGGAAGACATGACGACATGGTAAAAAGACAACCACGATAAATAACAGACTAAATACTAAAAAAGATGCCGCTAAAACTTTACCGAAAACCGTGGTGCAAAGCCGAATATGTCTTCCAATCCAATGCTAATAAATGCTCTTGATGGAGTTCCACGAATTTAGTTTACTGATCTATCACATTGTTATTGTTTCTTCAGTCAGCTGTTAACTGTTTACTTATTTTGTCGTCAGTGATTATTGTAAAGATTATTTCAATTTAGGTATTTTTTTTTCTCAATGTTGGGGGAGTGCATATTACACGCAAAGTAGTTGTTTTCGACATATCTTAAAAATATTAAGGTTATTCCTTTGCGTACCTAGGATTATAGGTAACGAGGAAAATTAAAAACTTTATTGAACCATAATATTTGATAATTTCATTAATAATGTATCTCGTAGTTAACTTTTTGGCTTAATTCCTATATAAAGAAAGATATAATCAGCTGTCCAAGCTGAAATATGCCCTCAAGGGCAGAAAAGTAATAATAATCTACCTCTCATTTTTATTGGAATAATGAGCCCGAAAGTCGTAGACTTGTACGTGAGAGGTAGCGGCAGATTATTAATTCTGTGCACTGGAAAGCGCCCAGGAACGACTTACGATGTTTTCACTTTAACTATCATTTAGTACGAGAATAACTTCAGATTATTTAAAAAATATTGCCATTTTTTCTCACGTGTTGTGGAATGCCTAATTGGTAAAGCAATATGTATTAGCAAAGTCTACATAATTAGAATATATGTAGACTTTGGTATTAGCTACCGGGAGATAAAATTTATGGAAATATCTTAGATCACGTCTTGGCACTCAATTATTTTATAGAAAATGATGACGTAGGTGTGAACTAAGTACACGTCGTTTTTTCAAAACTAACTAAGAACTAAGGTCAAACGGGAAAGTAGGCTGTCGTGGGGAATTTATTCCATCAAGTATGAAAACTGCAGATTCCACCAAAACAAAGGAAGTAATAATCTCAATATGTTTTTTAAAGGTAAATAACCATAACTAATAAAACTTAGGAAAAGTAAATAACTTTTACTATATTTTTATGTTTAATTTTTCCCGCCGGAAAACAAAATCTGACAAAAAGGAACTCTGCCGAATCCTAAGAACCTGGAATACATTTTTATTCGAGAATACAACACAAGATTATTTTAGCTGCTGAAATTTGGCACACCAGATTTAGTAGATTTTCTCTATAAAGAAATCAGCTCCATGAATAAAAGTATTATAACTTCGTACAGCGCGGAGTCTAACAGAGTCGTACTCAGGTCACTGGCGTTGCCAGCTGACTGACAGTCCGTAAATAACTTTTAGTTATTTACGGAACGTTGTAATAATCGGTCGGTGACGCATAAATAAATTTCTCTTTTACGTCTTTTACGTTCTAGCGTGCTCGTATTCGCCGTGTATACTATAAACGTTTACTAATATTATTATCAATAACTATTAATGAGAGGAGTAAATCAAGTAAGATGCCAAAGGAGAGAAGAAATAGACGTGAAGTATTTCAAATGTGCTTTGACAGTGATCCTGAATATTACAAGGACATACGCATTAAAGAAAGTGACTTGTTTTGTACTGTGTGTGATCGCATTATTAATTCTTCTGACAAAACTAAAGTGAATAGACATTTGAAGAGCCATGCCTCGTCCAGCGCTGATAACTCGCAATTTTTCTATGAACTTACAGAAGCCTTTCTTGCAAGTAATATTCCGTTAAGCAAACTAGAGAACCCTAAATTACGTACGTTTTTAGAAAAATATACTGACCGAAAACTGCTACATGAAAGCACGTTAAGATTAAGATATGTCGATCGGGTTTACAACGATGTAGTGACATCAATTCGTGAAGACATTGCGGACAATTTTGTGTATTTTATTACAGACGAAGCAACTGATGCTGTGGGCGTTCAGTCGCCAACTTTTTAATTGGTGCGTTAAAAAGTGACACTGCTAGTGATAGCCACCTATTGGCTTCTAAGGTGCTGGACAAAACCAATCATGAGACCATTATAAGTTTTGTTATTGATTGTTTTGAATATATGTGGCCCGATCAAGATTCTTCAGATAAAGTCCTTGTCATGTTAAGTGACGCAGCCGCATACATGTTAAAAGCAGGACAGATTTTATCCCAAAAATATAAGAAAATGGTTCATTTTACATGTGCTGCTCATGCACTCAATCGGGTAGCAGAGAAAATAAGAGAAAGTTTCCCTTTAGTAAATACTTTCATATCAACCGTCAAAAAGGTTTTCATTAAGACGCCTATACGAAGGGATGTTTTTAGGGAGGTTCTACCAGACATACCTCTGCCTCCTGAACCAGTTATAACTAGATGGGGTACTTGGTTAGAAGCCGTAGGGTATTATGCCAAACATTTCGATGGTATAAAAGATGTTATTTGTAGATTTAATCCAAATGAAAGCAGCGCCATACACAGACTCCATGACATACTAAAGGACCAAAGTATTCGCGATGACATACACTACATTAATAAACACTATGGTTTCTTAGTTACTGCAATCACAAAATTGGAAACACATGGATTACCGTTAAAAGAACGGTTTCGCATATTGGAAGATGTACAGAAAAATATATGCGATGCCAGTAATATACGTCCAGTCGGTAATGCAATAAAAGAAAAAATGCAAAACGTGTTAAAAAGGAATACAGGATATCCCATTTTGGAAAACATAAGCAAAGTGTTAGCTGGGACCTGTCAGGAGTTGCCAGCCAATATACTAATGTACAGTTCATGCCTCAACCATTTTCCGTACTGCCCGTTATCTTCAGTAGACGTTGAACGATCTTTTTCCCTGCACAAATTAATACTGAGTGATAAACGTCGCCGTTTCACTCCAGAACACTTAGAGAAACACGTGATAATATGTTATAACAACCGCCAATTTGCCAGCGAAACCTTCTCTGAACACTAAGGATTGTCAGGTAAGAGTTGTCACTTTTACGTAGGTATTTTCTTAATTTATGTAGATATTATATCCTTGACTTATTCGTGGCATTTGGTAATAATAATATGCACATTGCGTCATAATTTATTGATATTTCCATTTGTAACCTTAGTACGATCCTGTTAAACTCCGCGCTCGCACGAAGTATAAAGACAGTCAGCAAAAATATATAAATTTACAAATAGCAATTTACTACTTAGAATATATACCAATCCTTTTTTGGAAGACCATATGACTAAAAAATACGTAGTAATTTTTTGTAACCATTCATATTTAAAAATGTTCACATACATCCGAACAAGATTTTCGTAAACCCGAGGCCCTACAGTGAAGAACCCTTGACATATGTTTCGACACTGTTTTTCAAGGTTACACTAAAATGTCGATAAAGTACAAGGTTAGTGAAATTTAGAAAAAGTTTGGTGAGAAGAAGCATGGGAAAAATCGATTTCGATGTCGTCCTCATTGATTATTATAATCAATATTATTGCATTGCGTGTCAAGTTTAATAAATCTCAAGCTCTGATTTAAAAACTTCGTATTCGAGAGGATCGACGCACCATTAGGCGATTACCGAACGAGAGTTATTTTTTAATGGCAAAGTTCCGCTGTGCAATTTAAAATGGGATGGCGCCTAGCAGCGCATTTGGAGCATGTCAGATCGGGCTGGCTTCGTGCTTCTCCTACATTTGCTTCTGTCGTTATGTAATATGCCTAAGTCTAAGTACTTATAATACATCTTCTCGATGACGTCTAGCAATAGCAGGCGGTTTTACTTTTTTCTCTCTTTTCCCCTTAGTACCTACCAGTACCTACATAATATTGGCGATTCAAAAATGAATGCGCCCTCTGCATGAAAATATTTGAACTTACTTAAAAAGTAATTTTTGGAGGCTTATTGCTGATATAATGATAAATAACAAGTATTTGGGTTTGTTTAAAGTAATAATTTAGGGGTGCTTGTGATTTTTTGGTATTACAAAGTTAAAAACGACGTGGTTAGTATTTGTACATCTTTATTTTTACATTTTGAAATGGCATTCAAAAGAAATCAACACAAACTGCCGTGTTTATAGGTGTCATTCCACAACATGTGTCAATAGAAGTGTGTTTAAGATAGAAGATAGGTAGAAGTTTGGCCCTAGTATAAGAAAATGTTTCTCATTCATTTCTCCAAAAGGCATGTAACAATTTAATAACAGAGAATACGTTTATTTACACATAACCACTTTGTTGCTGTTTGTCTATACTTTTCTATCATTAGTCTTATAAAAGCAGAATATATTTTAATTTAAACATTGTTTAACAAAAAACAAGCACGAATATGGTATCACCATACAGTTTGTCACACTTATTTTAGTCCAAAATGTAAGTAAACAAAAACTAAGGTACCTGTTTCAACCCAAAAAATTCATATAATTAGCAATGAAGCACTTATGGGACGTATGAATGCTTTTACCACTCTTTATCCTTTATTTGACCCTAACTAGCACATGAAGTAACTATATATGGCAGCTGAATGGTAAATTGCTAGATGATGTGATATGAAATGCAAAATTTTTACTCGTCTTCATCCATATTTGTTTACAATTTGCAGCGCCCTCATCGGTAATTTTAATCGCCAATAGGTAGTGAATTATACTCTGTGGCAAAAATTATACAAGGTGTCCCAGTATAATTTTATTTTAAGGTATTATTTTGTTAGAAAAGGACATGACATGGTTTCATAAAATATCGATTTATTCCTTAAAGGTGTGTTTTGTGAAAAAAATGTAAATAGGTATACTTTTTTATAGAGAAATGCAGTTTGTCGAGTGAAGTGTGCAGGGTTCGTGATTTCAAAGGAGCCTGTAACAGTGGGCCGAATTTTAAAAATAACTAAAATCTAGTTAAATTAGGTATTTAACGAATGTTAGAAAGTTCAGTAGTTCCCGCACTTGGGGAAAAACTACTTTATATGAAAACCTAGAGTCCTAGAAGATCGAGATTTCGGCCATGGAGGATGTACCTAGCAGCCCCAGAGGCGGTGTTGCCAACGATTTTGTAACAATATTATTAATAGGTGGTAATAATTTTGTGAGACTACATTCCAGAATCATATAATATAATCAAGTAGTTATAATTATCAGTGTTTATAGAAAGAGAAAAAAATATAGTCGGTACGGCCTGTCCTAGTTGGGAGGACATAATGACTTACAGTGATTTTGAATTGAAGGACCAAAATAATCGTAAATAATAGAACCAACACCCACTTTAATAATTTCTTTAACAGTCTACCCTTTCCCTTGTTTCAGAACCAGGAGCATCTGAAGCCGCAAATAGCCGGGGGCCTGGCGAACGCCGAGATCTACTGCCTGGCCCTCGGCAACATCTACTCGGACCCCAACTACCACAACCTCAACCACTGGGCCATCCTGCAGACGCTTGCGAGGAAGGGGGTGTATTCCAACGATCCCTCAGACGCGCAACTGACGGAGACGACGCTTATCCAGACCAATCCCCTGCGGACGGTAAGACAGGCATCCATACACATCTGATTAACCATTTCCAGAGGAAAAAGAATTTATCTGTTTTTAATATTCGTTATACAGTGTTATTCAGAACTTATCCATAATAAAATTTGGGGATGTTCAACATACATGTACAAATGTGGTAGTGCAAAAAAAATTTTTTTGGCGGGTTCTGAAAACTATTTAAAAATTTTTCATTGCACGCCGCTGGATACTGGTCCGCTGTAATGGAGTGAGCTTGGTACTGACAATGCAAACTGGTTAGCACGAAAAAAACTTCGGAAGTTCTGAGAGTATACCGACACCCGGCGCAAAAAAGATTTGCAGCGTTTTTACATTAAAATAAACTTCAAGATAGATAGATAGATCTGACCAAAGTGACGTGTCTTTAAAATGAATAAAATTTTGTTACACTAATTTTGAAGAATTGCGCTACTTGATTACTAGGTACCTATTAGAAACATGAAATTTATAAAAAATTTGCACATACCTTGTTACAAAAGCTGTTCGAAAAACGCTGTTGGAAGTGATTTCGTTGAATTGCGTGCGGATTTTCGAGTGCCCAAACGTGTGTATTGTGAATGTTCTGTATTCCATTTCGAGTAAACAAAGCTTCATCTGTAACTAGTACATCAGCAGTAAATTGGGGATTTTCAGCACTTTGCTGCAACAACCACTCACAAAACCTAACTGTCGATGTGTCGGTGTGTCGATTGGGAAATCGTTCCGCATACAAGCGCGAAGCTGCCAATGAATTTTGTTCAACTTCGCCATAAATAAGAATCATGTCGATTAACTCAGCATTACTGTACACATGAGCCATTTTGAAAATTTTACAGTTTTAATCTCCTACGATAAAGAAAACACCCGCACTGCGAGAGCGACACACATAGACTGATGACTGAAGACAATAGAGATATTATCCCCACTCCAACTCGATTCGCTCGGTCTTAACCAGGCGTTGCAGGTACAAAAAACTTGTTTACTGTTTTTTACTGTGGCATATCAGATGTCGTTGAAGTGAAGTACAGTTGCCCATCTACGTAGTGCTTTATAATGGTATAACTTTAAACATTGTTTACGGGAAATCCTAAGACTTTTATTATAAATTTTTTTGGTGATATCGATTTCTTATTTAAGGATGCACATATCCTCAAAGTTTTAGAGATAATTTCTGATTAACCCTGTATAATATTCGTTGTTTGTTTAAATATGAGGTGTGACGGATATAACTATAAAACAGTGATAAGGGAAACTCAGCACCATTGAAGAAAATTGGCAGTTGGTAACTTTTTTACGCGACGGGAACCCTGATGTTAACCACAAATCTACTATTGACCTTAAACATTGTATTATATTGGGATAAATTCTTGTGTTTCTATAATCCGTTTTTTAATTCCATTTTTGAGACTCGCTAATCGCTTCCTCTCACTGTTTGCAGGCCGCCCACATGTCTGTCGTCGAGATGATCATGCAGCTGTACGCCAGGGAGGTGGTGACGGCGGACAGGGTGCTGGCGGCGGTTCAGCGCTTCAGCCTCGGTCGGAGTCCGCCACCTGCCTCCCCGGAGAGCCCCGAGCAGGGCGCGCTGCTTTGGGTGTCCCACGCCTGCGATGCGCTGAGGAAAAGGATCGAGCAGGAGACGGCGGCGGACGGCGGTGGGGTCACCAATGGAGGAGGGGAGGTAATACTATGTGGTTTGGTTTTTGATAAGTAAACTTATTTTTATAGTTTTCGTTATTACATAGTACACTTTTCACTTGAAATTGATTTTTTATATTTTGAATACATTCTGGTCCTGTAAACTGGAGGAGTTCAGGATGTCCGTGCTGGGCACCCTGCACAATAACTTTTATTTTCCTTATTCGAATTGCAATATTCCCTCTTTTGCAGGGCAACAAACTGAAGCTGCCCGACTTCCCTCCCGTGAGAGAGCTAAAAGACTTGTGTGACGGCGTCGGCCTGGCCGCCCTCATCTCCTACTACTGCCCCGACGAGCTGCACTGGACGGAGATCCGCGTCTCGACGCTGCCCTCCCTTCAGGACAGCCTCTACAACCTCCGCCTCGTGCAGGACTTCTGCTGCAGGTGCCTGCCCTCCTCTATCTTCCACCTCATGCCGGAGGACATCACTTACATGCGAGAGTGAGTATGAACATCATTGTATTGTGTACAGGGTGTCCAAAATAAGATCCTCTATCTATCCCCTTATCTCAGAAAATATAAACGGTAGAGAAAAAAGTTAAATATGAAAGTTTTTTGTTTTTACCTGAATTTTTCATTTTTATAACTTTCTTGAATACAGGTTGTTCAGTTTCTCTGATCCAGGCATCAACTTTCTTTTTTTAAATGAGACACCCTATATTCAATTACGTTTTTGAACTCTACTTAAAATTCTAGGTCGACATTGTTAAGAGTACCCTATACCTATCATTTACCGTTACGAAGATATTAGCATTTAAAGAAAAACATCTGTAAAAAACACCTACTCAAAAAATCTCGGCAAAACAAATAAGACATCCAAAAAAAAGGTAAATAGGGTTTATTTTCGTAGACAATTAGACTCAGAAATTACTTCTATGAATCGATTTTACCTGATTAATATACAGGGTGTTTTTGACAGATGGCTCAAACATGTACGAGTATAATATGTTAAAACTCCAGAAAATCGAAAATCTCTTATGGAACACCCTGTGTATTATTATATTTTTGGATTCTCTATTAAATTTTAACCTTACTCTATATAACGTTCCCTATTCTTATTTTGCTTAGTTTTCAAGATATTGACGAAAATGTGGAAAAAATGTCAGCTATTAATCATTATCGGCTATTAAAAATATCTCTACTATTATTTGGTATATTATACTGCCTTAATACTGATTAAGAATATATTATTTTATTAAAAACTAATATGTTTTTAATTATTTCATTAATTAACTAATATAAACAAATCTATGTTTGTAACTTGAACCACAAATATCTAACAATAATCAACAAATAACTATAAAAATAATAAATTATATCAAGTGTCCTATGTCAGCTAATTTTCAGCTATGCATGTTGTGTATATAACTGCTAGTTTTCTTACAGCGCAATCACTTTGATTGAGCGCTTCAATTTCCATCCTGATTTTAATCTTTAAATCATCACCATTATTACTCTGAATTTGATAAACTCAGGCTTTTAATGTACTCCATAAAAAGTTATCAAATGGAGTTAAATCTGGGATCCTCGGCGGCCATGAGATATTCCCGTTTGGCACTATCCATTCCACAAAATAGTTAATAAAATTCTTTACAACTGCAGTATTGTGGCATGAAACTACATCTATCTGATAGATGATCTGATTGGCATCTTCTTCGGCATCTAATAAAGGTAAAATGCAAGTTTGTAATGAATGCCATTTTCTGGTATTTTACCTAAGGTATCTGGGACCATTTAAATATTGGCCAAGAAAGACAGGGCCTAAAATGTGTCTCTTATAAATAGCGCACCAAACATTTTCGTCAATATCTTGAAAACAAAGCAAAATAAGAATAGGGAACGTTATATAGAGTAAGGTTAAAATTAATAGAGAATCCAAAAATATAATAATACACAGGGTGTTCCATAAGAAATTTTCGATTTTCTGGAGTTTTAACATATACATGTTTGAGCCACCTGTCAAAAACACCCTGTATATTAATCAAGTAATATCGATTCATTGAAGTAATTTCGGAGCCTATTTGTCTACGAAATAAACCCTATTTACCTTTTTTTGGATGTCTTATTTATTTTGCCGAGATTTTTTGAGCAGGTGTTTTTTAAAGATTTTTTTCTTTAAATGCTAATATCTTCGTAACGGTAAATGATAGGTATAGGGTACTCTTAACAATGTCGACCTAGAATTTTAAGTAGAGTTCAAAAACGTAATTGAATATAGGGTGTCCCATTTAAAAAAAGAAAGTTGATGCCTGGATCAGAGAAACTGAACAACCTGTATTCAAGAAAGTTATAAAAATGAAAAATTCAGGTAAAAACAAAAAACTTTCGTATTTAACTTTTTTCTCTACCTTTTATACTTTCTGAGATCAGGGGATAGAGGATCTTATTTTGGACACCCTGTACAGCAGTATTGTATGGTAAGTACGAACTGATATTGATATGTAGTCAGCCTTTGAACTTTCCATTAAACCAAAATTGGTTACCTGGACAAGGAGTATCTTGAGTTCCTCAAATTTTGGTAACGCAAAGTTTAACCGATTCCACATTGTGCATTTTTAAAGATAACGTTGAACAATTTTGATTGAATTGAGGATTGGTCGGTGATTAAGTTATTTTTGTGATTAAGCTTTTTGAAAGGGTGGTCCAGCAAGGAATTTTGGGCAGATGTGATTAGTTACACTAAAGGATCATTTTCCTTTCTACGCCACTATACAAATTTGTTGAGCGAATTTAAGAGAAGAAGAAATATGAACACCGTGTTGAAGACTAGTTGTTATGTGTTCACTGTATATTAGATGATTTTGAAAGATCGACGGATTTTTCTTGAACGACTTTAAAAATTTCCTACGAATGTTTTTTGCCAAATGAATCCCTAAATGTCTGAACATTGATTAAGCGTTTAATAACTTTAGCTGTTTTGGGAAGAATTCTTCAAATTGACTATGGACGAAATGTTGATCCATCATTACAGTTCACAAACAAAAAACATGACTTGTTAAAATATGTGAAACTATATAGCCTGTTTGCCAAACGACGAACATGGTCCCATGGTTTGTAAACTACAAAAGAAGAAATAGGTGATACGTTTGTGATACCACGCCAGACATTCCGTCTTTACCGAATTAATAAATTTATTAAGTATTTTCCTGTTTTATTGCTTTATGATGGGCTGTCAATCTTGTTCGTAAATTAAGCACAAAATTGTATGATGTTCCATGAGAAAACCATCACTTCCATCATTAAATAGTTATGATGGATTTCAAATTTTGTGATGGAAAAAAGAGGGGGAACTGTCATGTCATTAATTTTGAGGTTAGTATGTTATTTTTTGTTTGGTTCAAGGGATGCAATTTTGATAAGACCATAAAAGTAAGCACAAAGTACCTAGTAGATTTGTTATTCACAATGGAGGGTGAACAAATTCCAGTGGATATTTTGGTTGGGGAGACAAAATTCTTACTCGCAGAGATTCATGAAATGGACGTTTATGCGCATGTCTCCATCTATCATTAAACCTAACTTCAGTTCGTAAATTAATCATAACTGTCAATTGTTCTGATAGAATCACATGTCCAGCATAAATTCATCACATCCATCAGTTACGTCATCCATCATAGAACTGTGCTGAATTTACGAAAGTGCGTTATGTGACTGCGTTTGATGGTGACCACTACAGAAGCCGTTTTAATGGTGCAGATAAATGCTAAGGTACACCTTTCATATACAACGAAGAGGTACGCTTGTATTAATATATTCAACCCGGTTAACTTAGTTTTAAATTTCTTACGACGCCGCTGACTTGCACCCAAATGAGGAGCTCCACCGATGAGGGAATAATCTCGAAATAAGTATTACCAATAATAATAATTATTATTTTGAATTTCGAAGAATAACAGTTATCTGTTAAGGTACCTATGCATTTTTATTATTTTATAATTGAAATTTTCAAGGTAACTACTTGTTACCTAACTAATTCAAGGGAGTTGTTTATCAATTTATTAGATGTAAACAATAATATTCGGTTCCGATTTCTTATCTGTAGACAATTAAGATAAGGCGATTTGTAGGAAATACCATGTACTTTCTCTTTGCAGTTTTATGAAGCAGAATCTCGTGGTGTTCCTCGCGGATCTATTCAACGTGATGGAGATCAATCCCGCAAAGTGTGTTAGAAATCCAGGGATGGAGAGATTCGGTTTCGGTGAGTTTTTTTTTTGTATTTGTTTGGATATACGCTGTCATTTTTTTTGCTTATGATTATTTGTTTTTATCCCCGCTTGGTCTATTTGTTTTGTGCTGCGCGCGATTTATTTTGATGCGATTTCGCGAGAATGACGAGATAAAAAGATAATCGTGTTTGCGAATCAAGAAATTTATCCTATACATATTACGAAACCAATAGTTTTATAAGTTTCTTATAAGATTGTTATATCAGTCTACTTGGATGAAGCTTCTTTACAAAGCTGTTATAATATTCTTATAAGTTCTTTCTTGTAAGTTCCTATTCTTATAAATATTGAAAATAGTTCAGTCATCTGGTACTACTATCCGATCATTTATAACATCAATGATATTGTTCTAGTTATCTTGCAAACTGTAAAAGAAAACTCTTTTTGGTCATTGACTTTAAAGGCTGGTAAATTAATAGTAATAGTGGAGAGTTGGTTATTGCTCATTTTCCTGCTGTCTCAAATTCGGTAAATTACCTTCTGGTTCAAGTAAGTGCTTCCAGTTTTCTTCATTACGCCGAAATGTACGTATATAGACATAATAAGATTGATAGCTCGAGTGGGATATTCTATCAATTGCAATACTTCATTTTTTAAATTAGCTACTTTTTATATTGTATTTTGAATTTTTCAGTTTTTTACAGTACAAAATGCACCGCTTCCATTTTGTACATATTATAATAAATAAGTAAACTTGAGTTCAGGGATATAGCATTTTATTACAAAAAACCTGGTAATATTCATTTTATAAGCTACAATATTATTCCTGTGATTTCCGGGTGTAACCTACACCCGGTGTAGGCACCCGTCAGGGCGCAAAGCCGGATGGACAAACATCCGGCTCAAGTGAAAAAGGCGCCAGTGGTATCTAACGCCAAAGTTTACAGATATATTTATTCTGTAAACTTTGCCAATGCTCAAACTCCTTTTTTTGTCCCTTGTGTGACTACGTCACACTCTTGGGGTGCTCTTCTGCAGCCCCTGAAGCTCCTACACCTGCGGGGATGCTACAAGAAGTCTAGTTCTTCACCCTGACGACAATTACCAGCGGCTCCTTGGTCTAGCTCGATGGCAGCTGGCCATCCAGCTCGCTGTGACGTCACTTCCGTTGGGGAACCGGCCCAGCTTATCTACTTTTTATAGTTTATTTTTCTTTTGAAGTAATAAAATGCTATATCTTTGAAGCCAATTTTAATAATACATTACGAAAAAATCTTGTTTAATTTTTCGATTCAGTATTGTGTTATAATTATAATTATTGTGTAATATTATTGATTTAAGTTTTCCCATAACTTACGTAATTATTGTGGAGTAATTATTATTTTTAAATCTCTACAACTAAGGAAAAGTCCCCAGATTAATTCAAGATAAACTAAATCCATCATATCAAAACGATTTTTCTGATTACAATTTTAATGAACTTTCAAGACGTAGTTCTCAGTTCGGGTTAAGACGTGTGGATGGATACTAGATTGAACTGAAAAACCGACCGATTTTCCACTAAAATATTAAATTTTTTTGACGCGAGTTTCACTAACAAAGTTACTATCATCTGGTTATAATTAAAACTTACAATTTTTTACAAGAAGGCAAATCCCACGCCGCTTCGTTGATGTTTAATATTCTCATGTAAATATAGCTATTTTAATAGTTTATAATGCATATTATATCCTTCATTACAGTTCTTGGTTCTGCATCAAAGGATACACAAATTATATGTTCGCATTTTTATTTTTTGTATAAAGACTTCCTCACTTGCACGTAATTCAGTATTGATTTTAAATGAAATCGCGATATCCTTAACTTTCTTATATCACGTATAATAATAATAATATGGTCAATCAAGCAGTGGTATAGTGTATGTTGTGTGATTCTCAAGTATTTTTTTAAGAATATTTAAACTGTTCATTTAATTATTAGGTTCAAGAAATGTTTACTTAAACTTCAGATTTTTTTTAATATTTAATATTATTTTTTTGAATCCACTTCTCGTCACCATTTTTCGTGATAATAAAAATTCTATTATAAATAATTAATTTATTTTTCTGGGATAACAATTAAACCAGTCATATGTATTCGAAACCTAGATTGTAGTATTAAGTAATCATAAAAATTGGAATTCAAATATCCAGTGCTTCATTATTTTATAATGCAGACATAATTTTTCAACCTAGTGATCAGTTTCGATATTTGCGGCTTTGAAATTATCACATTGGTTCTATTGATCACGCTCCCAATTGAAAAAGCACTTCAAGGTGTATTTAAACGCTGCGATTGTTTTCAATCGGTATCACTTACATTTTCATTCAATAATGAGGAGTATTCCCATGGCCGCATAACCTTATTTCTTGGCTATAACTCAGTTTTCTTGTATAGCATCGGTGACATGTGACATTAACAGTGTTGAATGAAATGGGAAAATTACATTTAATATAAAATAATGTGTCCCGTTTTTATTTACCACGCGGCATGTTTGGGTATGTATATACAGGGTATTCTCCGACGAACTGCTTCGATTGATCTCTCGAAAAGTAGCCGTTGGAAAATTTTGAAAATTTGATAGTATACTAATAATGTCGATGGGGTCAATTCAACTACAATAATTTCAAAATGGTGGCACTTCAAGTTGTACCGGAAGTAGATGTCAACTTGCTTATTTTAAATAGGACACCCTATATATTTTCTTCATTTTTCTAACCGGTTTTGACGTATTTAAAATTTTATATATGACGTTTGCGGACCGAAAAATAATTTACAATTTTTCCAATAGCCTCTATTATTTAATTTCCTTGTAGAAGGAAACCTACTTTAGTAGATTTTGTATGATATTTTGATAATTATCAATTCAGGATGATCAATAAAGAACAATAAATTTTAAATTGAAAAAACCGTCAAGTCAATTTTTTCAAATACAAACTCCCTGTTTTTATAATATTATCTCATTCAGGATTAAAAATAAGGCCAACTTTGCATAAGGTCGTGTATTCCGAAAATTTATAATTTTCGAAATATTTCCGGCATGAATTTTTAGCAGGACAGTAAAATTTTTTCAGTACTTTTTAACTCTTCATGGTCAACTAAGAGTAACTAAACTTAAAAGCCCTAGCATTTTTGTAATAGAAAAATGATAAATTATCAATATTTCGAAAACTACAAATTTTCGAAATATTGATAATTTATCATTACAACCTTATGCAAAGTTAAACTTATGCTGAGTTAACCTTATTTTTAATGCTGAATAAGATACAATTATAAAAACAGGGAGTTTCCATTTGAAAAAAAAGACTTGACAGTTTTTCAATTCAATTTTTATTGTTCTTTTTTGAACAACCTGTGTTAATAATTATCAAAATATTATACGAAGTCTGCTAAAGTAGATCTCTTTCTAGATAGAAACCAGCCCAAATTAAATAATAAAGTCTCCTGTAGGTATAGTCAATAGTTGTAATTATTTTTCGGTCTGCAAACGTAATTTTGTACATAAAATTTTAAATATGTCAAAAACGGTTAGACTGAGGTATATAGACTCTCGCATTTTACATGAAATATGTTTTGAATTTGGCGTAGAATTTAAAAATTTAATAATATATAGGGTGTCACTATTTTGAAAATATTTTAGCCGGATTGCTTCCATCGACATTAGTATATATACCACAGTTAAATGAATTGCATATAATTCATTTAACTGTGTATATACTACCAAATTTTCTAAATTTTCCGACATCTACTTTTCGAGAGATCGATCGCCGCAGTTCGTCGTATACCTTATTAACATAATACTACAGTTTAGCCAATAACCAATGTACAGGGTTTTCATTTATATTTTGACAGTTAAACCTGGTTGATTTATTATGCTTAATAATATAGAAGAATTCAATATAAGTTGTACAGTTTTTCAATTGCACTCACTAAAGCAAACAAATTAATATCAGAAAGAGATATCTGAAACATCTATTGCAATTAGGGTTCCCTGTATACATCATATAGGTAACAAATTATAGTGTCCAGAGGTGTTATAAAATTGTAAACTTACCGAATTTTCTGAATATTTTATTCAAAATTACTTTATCCCACTGTCCAGGGTGATGAAAAGGGGATTTTTATGGAATACCCTTTATATTGTTTTATAAAGCAGATGGGATGATTGTATATGCTTTGATGGGGTTATCTCTAATAATTAGCGAGATCTGTTTGGCATATATCTGCCTTATTATTAAAGATGAACTATTCAACTCTATATCGATATATCTCTGGGAAAATATTCTATTCAAAAATGAAATAATATATACCTAGGGTTTTCCATTATTAAAAGAACTTTTTATCGCCCTGTTTGTACAGGGTGACCCATTCGTCTGGGATTCCTTTATTTCTCCACTATTATCAACTTTAGAAAAAAATATCTAATACCAAAGTTGTCAGTAATAATAAGGGCTATAATTTAAAATTAGTTACAGATTTACAGGGTGTTCGCATCCTTCCAAACCTATAAAAACTTTTTTATTTTAAATGGAATCCAATGGAACGCTCATTGGATTCCTAATCGCAAGTGCTTTCAGTCCATATAACATTTGTTATAGCTAAACTTTATAGTTTCGAAGATATTTAATATTTTGTGTAAAAAATGACAAATGCAGACTTTGGTGAAAATAATAGTATCTTCCTTAGTTTTTACATTTCGATAATAAATATTGGTATTCGTTTAGTATAAGCCATGGCGAATATTTTGCTGTATATAAATGTTTTATAAATTATACAGGGTGTTAATAATCTCGTAGCAAAATTGGAAAACTGTAAGTGCCAATATCTCGTTTATTTTAAATGGAATACCCTGTATATTTTTAATGGATCAGATTCAGAATTGAAAACTCTATCGATCCATATCAGTATGTTATATACCCAAAGATAATAGTTTTCGAGTTATTTTGAAATTTAAAATATTTTACTCTTTGGTTACAAGTAAACATAAATTATGAGCCTAGACATTAGTCAAACACAAGTTAGTAAGTGTTTAAAGGATAACAAATTTTATCCCTACAAGATTAAGTTACATCAAGCTCTACGTCCAAATTACTTGGAAATAATAAACAATGAAGAAATATTTCTAAATTTTGTAATGTTCAGCGACGAAGCAACGTTTCATAAAAATGGAAATGTGAATCGTTGCAATTTTCATTTTTATTCAACAGAACAACCAAATTTTTTGAGAGTTGTCAATAATCAAGGCTAATGGACTATAAATTGCTGGGGAGCAATTTTAGGAGAGCACATAATAGATCCATATTTTTTTAAAAATCCACTTACAGGAGAGACATATTTAGATTTTTTACAAAATTACCTTTTGGAATATCTATCTATTGGATGATATTCCCTTAAATATCTTACCAAGACTATGGCTTCAGCAGGGTGGTGCCCCCGCGCACTATTGCGTTAATGTAAGGAATTTTTTGAACGGATATTTTCCAAATAGATGGATTGGTCGAGGGGGTCCAGTAAATTGGCCTGCGCGTTCTCTAGACCTTACATGTCTGGATTTTTTCTATGGGGATACGTCAAAGCATAGTATAACCACAAGTATACAGATATATACAGTAGTTTCACTCTTTAAATTTTTTGTACAAAAGTTTTTAATGCACATGTCTGCTCTTGGGTAGTATGCGCGTTGGTAGAGATGTAGAAGGGGAGGAATGGGCCGGCGTATGTTATTTTATGGGCGCACATTTGCTTTTTGCTTTACAGGTAATCAGCATACGATTGTGTGTCTAGGCGTTTGTGTTTGTGATTTTGATAAATGTTTTGTATTGTATGTAACATGGCTACAAAATATTGTTTCATTTGTAAACGAAATTCTGTTAGGCCACCTTTTTTACTCCAAAAAATAATAGTCCGGGCCTGTGCGTGTCTCCCAAAAACGGTCACTACTGCGCATGATTGTGCTTGGGTAGTATGCGCAGTGGTCTTTTTGGGGGGTTAAAAAAACAAAACTTAAGGACACCAACATCAAAGAGATTTTGCCGAGTGAAATTACTGTATATATCTTTATACTTGTGGTATAACTATGGTCAAAGATAAAGTATACAGCATGTCTCCGACAGCGGACGATATGAAAGAAAGAATTAGACATTGCTTCCGAAACATTACACCAGATATCCTAAGAAATGTGCAAGTTTCATTTCGAACAAGACTTGAACTGTGCATTCAGCAACAGGGTGGACTGTTTGAAATGAAATAAAATAAAATTTAACCAGACTGTTATTGTCTAAGCGTAGATTAATCTTTAGAAGGGTTGAGGAAAATCTCATTTATATTAAAAAAATCTAAAATTTATTTTTATTACATTGTACTGATAACTTTTAAAAATATCATGTTACGTTAGTTATTTATTTGAATAAAAAAAAATATTACAAGAGTTTGATTTAAATCATGATTTTAATTATGATTTAAATTCACTTGATAAATTTTGTTTTCCAAGCCATCTAGGCTCATAATTTATGTTTACTTGTAACCAAATAGTAAAATATTTTAAATTTCAAAATAACTCGAAAACTATTATCTTTGGGTATATAGCATTCTAATATGGATCGATAGAGTTTTCAATTCTGTATCTGATCCATTAAAAATATACAGGGTGTTCCATTTAAAATAAACGAGATATTGGCCCTTACATTTTTCCAATTTTGCTACGAGATTATTAACACCCTGTATAATTTATAAAACATTTAGATACAGCAAAATATTTGCCATGGCTTATACTAAACGAATACTAATATTTATTATCGAAATGTAAAAACTAAGGAAGATACTGCTATTTTCACCAAAGTCTGCATTTGTCATTTTTTACACAAAATATTAAATATCTTCGAAACTATAAAGTGTAGCTATAACAAATATTATATGGACTGAAAGCACTTGCGATGAGGAATCCAATGAGCTAATAATATACAGGGTGTTCCATTTAAAATAAGAATATTTTTATAGGTTTGGAAGGATGTGAACACCCTGTATATCTGTAACTAATTTTAAATTGCAGCCCTTATTATTTCTGAAAACTTTTGTATTAGATATTTTTTTCTAAAGTTGGTAATAGTGGAGAAATAAAGGAATCCCAGACGAATGGGTCACCCGTACAATGCTTAAGTAATTTTGGATATTATATTATACGGCAAATGTCCGATAATGCTGCATCTTGGCATTTAAAAAGATTTTCAAAAATAAGTAAAATTTAGCAATGACACCCTGTACATGCAGATTAGCGGAGGAATGCGATGGTTTGAATCACCCCGCGGAGTTTCCGAAAATATTTACACTACCTTGGTCTCTTAATAATACACATACACATACTCGAGAAATATCCCAATGACACCGAGCCGAATGTGTGTGTGTGTATTTTTACTCTTTGAAACGATTTGTGCAAATTGAAATAAGTGAACCCGTTTAGTATTTGAGAGTAAAGTAAAAACTATCGACCAGAAACAACCTCAGCTGACCTCTATAATTTCTTAGCCTGGTCAATATTTTCACCAATTTGCATAAGTGTGCTGTGTATACTACTTACTTCACAGCCCTTAGTAGACTTTTTTCGTACTCGGTGTGAAGAAGTGTGATTTCTTGCGCGACGACGCTTTTCCCTCTTTTTATTTTTGGTTGGTTTGGCTTGTTAATGTTTTCTTTTGCTTGCTGGTGAGTGGCGACAGGGCACAATGTGGTGGTGGTTTTATTTTGGTAAGGACACATTTTGTAGTAGATTTAGCATGGTGTCTCGACCCAGAAACAACACCTTTACACGTTAATTTTATAATAATATGAATTGTGTAAAGCAACAACTGAATAACGTAGCCGCGGTTTGTTGAAATTATTGAAAATGTTTATTTTGTTAACAAAGCTTCAGTTTTGCGGCTTCGTTTGTTTTGTAGGAGCTGAGAGTGTTTGTCAGTTACTGTTTTTTTGCATATTTTAAGTGAAATGGTGTATATGGAGGGTTTTAACGGTTGGTGTGGGAAAAAAATGTTAGTTGGAAAGTTACAGGGCTAAAAATTGGGGAAAACCCTCTATAACTTAACATTGTTTTTTCTAAATATCTAAATAGATATGTCAGCACTTTTTATAGTACCTACTTCTCGCAGTTACCTAAACTTGATTTTATTTTTTATGTCTTAAAAATTTTATTTGGAGTAAATGCTACATTAAATTGGAAGTAAAAAAGAAAAAAAACTCTCAACCATCCGGGTCCCAGAAAAGGTGCATTTTATTTTAAACATTTTGTATGCCATTCAGATGTTTTTTAACACCCTGTACAGTTCAGAGTATGTATATGAAATAATACATTTTGTAATTTATGTTTTTGAAATCAAGCTTATCCAAACCTTTTATTAAATAATTATAACCAAAACCACATTTTATATCACATTAATCTTATAGTAAAACCGTTAAAGTAACATAAATCTGAGAGTAAAAAAACCACAACTTTGCAAACTCAAATTATCTGGTCTCAACAAATATATTGCTTTACATTTTTATTGTAAATAAACCTAAAAAATCAATTCTTTGATCTCTTTATAAAATAAATATTTTATTAAAAAAAAAGGCTTCTAAAGTTTTTTTTTTACCTTTCGAAATATGCTTTATAATAGGTATGTTCTGCCGTCTAAGTCCAAAAAAACTTTTTATTGCTTTTTTGAATCTGACAACCAATTAGAACGGTTGATTGATTATGATTACTTTCCAATTGCTGTCAATAACCTACCCATTAATTGATTATATTAGCATTAATTGACAAAATATATTAATAATTGTTGTTATCTCTGCGCATGACAACCACTGGGATTGATAGTTAGGGCCTCTGGCATAATGACGAATATTCTGAGCATATTTTAGGCGCGGTTAATTGCCGACCTCTACACTCCGATCTATGCGTATATACGCCAAGTTATTTATTGATAGATGGAGTGAAATATTAAAAAACCGAATCAATTTTAGTCCGGCAGCCGAAATATATGTACTGTAATTGAAATACTTGCTCAGAAAGATGTATGCTGGTCGGCAATAGTCGATTCATTTTGTATTATATTATGAGTTAGGAGATTCTAGTAGATACCCTAACTCCGCGAAGGTCTTAACAAATATAATCGAATATTGACGAATATATGCTTTCTTTCGCATATTTTTATACTACCTGACAGTGGTTTTAGTAAAAAGTCAAACTGTCTTGTTTGGTTTGTCATTTTTTAGATATTTTTAATCCCCTTATGACTGCATAAAATCCCAGTAGGGGCTAGTATGACTGCTCTTCTCTACTATTTTTGGCAAGAAATACTTATCCTAACCAAAGTCTACATATATTCTAATAAGTCCGCTCACTCGCCCAATCCATCCTAAAGTCCCTCCCCTGCCTTCTCATGCTCCTTGTCCATCATGTTTCTATCGATCCCCGGCTCAGTGGGCAGAATAGTCCTTGTATAAAGTGAAGCCAGCACGCGTAAAATGATTTATGACTGCTAGCAAAAAGCTGCCGGTGTTTCGAGAAGATCAAAGAAGTGAGCGGAATTAGAATATATTAGAATTAGAAACTTTATCAATCCCGGCTGTCACGGTCGCAATTATTGTTATAAAATACTGATATAGTGATTACCGGAACTAAAACCCTGGTTGTTTAAGAAAAATATAGGCCCGATAATTGACTAAAACACTCTTCTCTCCTACCGATCTCGTTGTTGCAAAGCACGACCCGCACAAAGTAGCGAATAAGTAGCAGTAGACCTAGAAACCGATCTAAGCAGTAACTTGACTTAACCTGTAAAACTTGCTTTGACCTGGTGGCGCCGCAGACGGCATGCCCCTGAGTAACGCGCACGGGGTGGTGCACAAGCGCAACCTGCTCCAGACCGTGATGGCCCCCATCCCGGATCTGCGCAGCGGACTCGACGACCCCAACAAACCTACCACCTTCCAAGGTAATCTCTGTCTGTCTCTCTTGTCACACCAGGGCCGTAGCCAGTCGTTGGCGATAAGGGGGGGTTTCGAACACATAATTTGCTGTTGTTTGTTTTTATTAGCAAGTATACTATTAGTATAGTAGAGTAGGTTTTGTCTTGGGGGGGTGTAAACCCCCTAAACTCCCCCTTTATCTACGGCCCTGTGCCACACATTATGTACCTTTTCCTTTTTCGATCATCTTAGAATGTAGTGATTTTAACAGAGCGATTAACGATGAAGGGAGCTGGTTAAATTCCTCTTCGAAAAAGATTTATGCAAGTTCTGCACATTTTGCACACCCGCCTACGGGACATTGCAACCATTTTCTTATTGGGAAGGGGGCCAGTGAATAAATAAAATATATTTTCAAATTTTGAAAATTACCTAAAAGGAAATTCCTTTATCACCTTCCTTTAGGAGATTTACAAAATTTTAAATTGTTTACAAAATTGTGAAAAATCAACCATATTACATATTATATAGCTTAGTTAAATTGGCCCCCCATAAGAATACAGCTTAATTACGTGATTATTTAGAATTTAGAAAATGGTGTGAAAAACTGCAGAATTATCATTATATTTATTTTGCTTGTAAGATAACTTTGTTAAGGTGCACTGCCGAAATGACGTCACGTACGGATTTTTTATTTGGCGATTGATCAGAGTTTTGAAGGCCAGTTATTGAAGGGAGATAAAAAAACACTCGGTACAAACAGTGATGGATGGAGAAAATATGAATGGCCTAATAATACTCGAGCCTTTCTATTTATTATACCAGTAATATAACCATGATCAGCTTCAAATGATTTTTTTTAATTAGTTGGGGTCGAGGTTGGGGTATTATCTTTCTCCAACCCTAACCCTTTAAGACAAATTTTATACGTTTGAAGATTCTTAGACTACTTATTCATAGTCTTTACACCTATTTGTACGAAATTGTGCACTTTTTTGCGACCGTTTTTGTTCTAAGTATACATATAATATAACCGTTTTCGCGAAGTTAAAAATATTAATTCTCTCAACCATTTTAGGTGTTACGTCGACTTATTTTACTAGTTGATGGTCTATATGTATTTCTGAACAACAAAATACTAATTTATATTCACACATTTTTTACGACTTCCCTTAAATTACAGGTCTTTAAAATAATGGTGTACCTACTTAATTAAGTCAAATGATTTCGTTAGTGACATATCTCGTGACAGTAGTGTTGCCTGTATATCATTGATCCTAATATTCCTAATAAAGTTAGTCACATAACAATGTGTATGGATTAACACGGTAAATACCCTTTTCAGAAGAATGTTTTAATAATGAATGAATGAATGAATATGGGGACTTGACATTTTTCTCAGTGTAGTTTAGAAAACCTTTTTCTCATTGTAAATAAATTTCCGTTTTTGCTTTGTATGTTCAAACTGACATTAACCAGAATAGCAAAGACCAGAAAAATTGAGAATACGTATATTAAGGTCCGTACAGATATGCAACAGAGTAACGTAACGCAACACCGCCCCGTGTCAAGTCTATACGGCATCTGCAATAGCATAATATGAGCATAACACTGCAACACCCTAACATTATGTTCTGTTGCACCTTAAAACATACGACACCGTATTATCTACATATATTTTGTATTATCGTCGCACAACAAGATATGATGCGCGACGGTGTTGCGTTACGGTGTTCTGTTGCATATCTGTACGCACCTTTAGGGATTGTCATATAAGAAAACAAAATTGTATATAGAAAAAGGCTTTGTTAAATTACGTGATTTATGTTTTTATAAGAAAATATTCTATTTAAAATGTTTTACTTTTTATTTTTGTAGTACTTGAAAATTTAAGTAAGTATACTAATTTATTGACAATAATCCATTTGAATGCTAATCTAATTTTGTTGTTAAATATATACATTAATAGATACCATTCACTTTATATTTCATTAACAACCACAATTCAAAAGAAAACTCGCATTTAATTGGATTGACACACATAGTCACGATTAATTAATCTCAAATATTTATGCAAATGAAACCTAATTCGTCTCTAAACACCAATTATAGGAAACGAATTCGAATTCATTTATGGATGTCGTTGAAGTTGAGTAATTTTTAGCTATTTCCAGTCCCCTGTTCGACATTAAAATACCATGAATGGAGCCGGCTTATTTCTTTTGATTTGTGCCCCCTTCTTGCATGAGTATCGAGTACCTACTTTCTAAAAAAAATTGCTTTATCTTTTCTTTCTATCGCTTCTCAGCTTATTTACCCGACTACTAGGTGACGTTGTATTTAATTCTCCGAGGTAAATGAAACTATTATAGATAGTTCTAGCACAGCTTACCGGTAAGCTGTGGTTCTAGTTCTACTATAGACTTGAAACATATTTGGTCGGATCTTGAAACAATAATTGTAGATAAAAATAACTTGAAAATTGTATTGTTAAAAGGCGACAGGTATATGCAAATGGGCTCTCTATCTAATTTTGACTGTACGGTGGGGATTTTCCCATACCAATTTTGTTTCTTCCTAAACTCGGTTTGTATGATAACCCATAATTAGATCCCAGATTACAGATTAATTGCCACTTCAATGGGTGCGTTTTATTTGACGCTCCGAGCGAGGAGAGCGAGTGCTTTAACGACATCAGCCAATGATAACACACAGCTTCATTTCCTGCGTTCTCATTGGTTGAAATTTAATAAATCGCTCTGCTCGCTCTAGAGAGCAACAACTCAAACTCATACTAATAACGCGCTTTCGTAAATTCAACATTAAGATGTGATGGATCCTGTAGGACCAATCAAAAAACAGAATTTTTCAAATCAACTAATCAGAACTCGTTTTTTGGATCCATCACATCTTAATGTTGAATTTACGAAAGCGCGTATAGTGATTAATAATGTTTAAGAAAGATAGAAAGTCCATTTTGCTCCATTTGCCTTTTCCATTTCAGGGATAATCATATACCTATAATCATGTTTTAATGCTTTAAATGCGTTAAATTTGTACTTATAGTTTGTTTGGGCCTTTACAAATTTGCTTTGTTTTTATGGTTTGAGGGGTGTCTTAAGCGGTATCTCGAACTTAGAAGTGGCCTTGTAGGCATAACTACTAAAATTAGACTTTGAACGGCAATAATTTAAATATTTTCATGAAATAAAAGTACGTACCGGGTTTTCCAACGAAATGACTCACCCCCTATATCTTTTTTATTTGTGGTGCTAATAAAAAAAGTTTTATACAAAAGTTTTAAATTTTTTACGAGCTTTCCAGATATGTAGTTGAACAGCCAAAATAAGTGCAGCTTAAAGAAATATGAACCTAGGTTCAATTTTTTTTAAATGGAATACCCTGTAACCCTGTATATTTTTTGAATATTGCATTCTACGGGTTTTTCTGATTTCAAAAATATATATATGTGCTATAATCGATGCAACAGTTGTCATTTTATGGAGCTTTTTTTATAACATAGTAGCTGCAGCTGCCTTAGACATTGTTCATTTATCAAATTCGCCTTGGATAGAAACAAGGCCTCAAATAGGAGTCATTGCTTTCAAAACGTGTTATAAAAAGCTCCATAAAATGACAACCGTTGCACCGATTATAGCATATATATATTTTTTTGAAATCAGAAAAACCCGTAGAATGCAGTAATCAAAAAATATACAGGGTATTCCATTTAAAAAAATTGGACCTAGGTTCATATTTCTTTAAGCTGCACTCGTTTTGGCTGTTCAACTACATATCTGGAAAGCTCGTAAAAATTATAAAACTTTAATATAAAACTTTTTTTTTACTACCACAAATAAAAAATATATAGGGGATGAGTCATTTCGTTGGAAAACCCGGTACATGCAACATACGACATTTCAATTGTACGCATATGACTTGTGTGATTTTGAAGAAAAAAGAAGGCATAAGAGACGTAGGTTGGTCTCTATCCAACCTATCAATAATAGCCAATAAACCAATTATTCCGTAATCAAACTGTATATAAAATAGTCTTTTACAGACAAGGAAATTTGAGTAAATTAAATTAAATTAAATTAAATTAAATGAAAATTACTAGATATAAATTACTCAATTTTTTCTAAGAGAGAAACTCTTTCTATGTAAATAAATATTTTTAGAGAAAGGGATTACGGTACATATTGATTGATAAGTTAATCTACATGAAAAATTCCGAACCATTTATTGTTAATATAACCATGGAATTAACAATCCATTAAAATTAAAACTGCTATAAATGTTCACCTTCAGGAGAATAAAACAAATTGCATTAGCAAAATTTAAAAAACATGTACACTGCCAATTCAAGGAATTCATAAAGATGCTGCACAAATAAGTTATAGATTATAGATAGTAACCATTATTATCAGATAAATTAAGCTGTTTGCTGTAATACCTACATAGCCAACTAGACTATGATCTGATCTATCACATTAGAGAGTTTTTGAACCCCTTAAATTCTAGCACGTTGTTATCGTTATTTTGCGCATGCGCAGTGCCTAAAAGAGTGTCATTATTGGCACTGCGCATGCGCAGAATAATGATAACGACGTGCTAGAATTTAAGGGGTTCAAAAACTCTCTATTATGACCATTTTTTTTAATAATTATTTGACCATTTTTCACAGATAGGTTCATTTGTTATTGTTATTTTCAACATCGTTACTATTTTTTTTGTTAACATTATCCTCACAAACGTGAATTTAAAGTTTACTATTTAGTCACAAAGGTTACTCACTCCTCTTGAAAAAGTAGACATTTAATATTGTAATTTATGTAATATAAGTGTCCAAAAATTTCTACATTTAACTCGCCCTGATTCACGATCACACTTAAAATAATTCTGTTATTCTTGAAAGAGCCAATATCTATGGGGTGTTATTGTTTTCAGGTTATTTGACATTCAAAATCTATAAAATTCCATAATGACTTCTTTTTTCTTTGTTTAGTAGAGAATGATATTAATATAAAACTGATATAATATCTTAGTAGTGGTGAGAAACACACCATAGTACCCTCTTTGGGTCTTTGCTACTATCCGTCTGACAATTATTATCAAGTTGACAAGACAGATACCGACTTGCTTATCCAAAGATGCCATTACAGCAGTGGCCTCTATTGTCTTTAAGGAAGACAATCCTACTTATTTATTGGAAGGAGATGCCGAAAACAACTACTCCACGGTCAATGTGCCCCGACTGGCGTTGCATACCCCATGGAGATGTCGAAGTAATGCAACACCAGTCGGGGCACATTGCCCGTGGAGTAGTTTTCGACATCTCCTTCCAATAAATGATATAATATGTCTTGAGGTACAATTTTCTTGAAAACCAGTTATGTGCAGATTTTACTTATCTACCTGCCATTGTCGAGTCTAATTTTAAGGTTACTGGCCTGCAATACAAGAAGGGTAGGAGCGTGTTTATGTCATCGTTAGGGTAATATATATCGACAAAAAAATGCTTTCAAAATGTTGTGCTGAAGCCATGCATTTGTATTTATCATTAAATCCTAAAAAATCATACACTTAGTTTTCATCTAGTTTATTTTTCACTCTATGAAGGTACATACAAGTAAATATATAATTAGGTATCTATATTATGTTTATTTATTAATTTTTTATATTTAAATCTATTTGGTAGCATCTGAGAAATTTTGAAGCCAAAAGATGAAAATTGCCAAAAGATGAAAAGTCTGATCTTTACATTTTGTGAATTTTTTTTAGTGCTACACAAACATAATGGGTTTGTTATAATAATTGTTGTCATTTACATAACAATAAATGTTGGAAACCACTACTTTGTAGGTAAAAGCCCCAAACAGCATTAAATTACCCCAGCTTATTCTGCCACATAATTTGCCAGTAGTACCACCAGAAATATACTGATTTAGATTCACAAGTTGGTTAGTATACCAGGTGGTAGAACTGATGAATAATGTGGACAAATAGGACAAGCATTGATAGCTTCACTTGGCTTTTATATAGTGGTAGGGGGGAACACAGTAGTGCCCTCTAGCGGCCTGTATTAGTATTTGTCCTACAATATTAATAATAATATTGTCTATTAGAACGACAGGTCTACTATATCAATTTATAATATTGTGGGCAGATAACAATCACTAGTACCCTTTATTGGAGATATAAACCAATAGATGCCACTACTGAGTCCACTGCTAAGATCACTGCTAGACCAAAATTGATATTTGCATTGTTTTTTTTTGCCAATAATGTACCTTCATAGACTTCCTACAAATTTATTAGAAACTATTCTCAATTCTTCACAACTCTAGTTCCAAGATCTACACCGACCCATGTGCCACTCCGAAAAACCAACTCTCTCCAGCAAAGCATGTCGGAGATGAGCGAAGACAGTTTACGAAGGGGTTCTGAAGACTCCTTTGTTGTCCATCGTGGAAAGAATATACCCACTCTCAGATCAGTCGTGGAACCTCTAATGCCTGCTCGTCTTAAAGTGAATAAAGAGAAGCAGAACAACGACAGTAAGGCAGACGAAAGAGGGGAAATAGCTGCTGGAAGGCCTAGTAATTGGGAGGATAATAGGAAACCCAGTTTCGCCGGTAGAAGAAGTAGGCGGAATTCCACATCGGACGATTCCCAGTTGACTATCGAGAATTTCGGTGGCAGTCAGGATAATATCAATTTTATAGGAAGGAATCCAGACAAAGAGGTGAGTGTATATCTAGATGGTATTGTTACCAACACTCTCATCTGCTGCCCTACAACTTGCAGATTTTTCTCGTTAATCCTTGTTGGTGGAATCAACAAGGATTGTAACATGTAGTTACAATCCTTGGTAAGGTGTATGTAACAATGTTATTACTGATTGATAGAAATAGGGCTGCAGTCAGCCATAAATATTTTTCAAAAAGGTCTATGTGTTCTTTCGTTGGATAAGTAGTTGCCCGCACATTTATAGGGAAGTGGTTATTTTTTTAGAAATAAGAATTATTAAGTTTTAAGTTGTTTTTTTACACACATAATCTCAATAGTTACAGAGAAAATTGTGTGGCTTCATATACCAAATTACCATTTGTAAAATGTCGGTTCCTTATGTCAGTAGATGTGATCATTTGTGCTGTACTGATGAGACCAGAGAAGATCGAAATCGGTTTGCAGTTAACGACGTCATAGATGAGAGGTCTTAGCATTTCCTCCTGAAGTTGGAGATATTGTAAAATCTATATAGACTAAATACTGCAAATATTGTCTCATATCAGCACTGATCTTTGCCATATAGCAAGGAAAACAGTAATGTTGAGAGAAAAACTGTATTGGTTGAAAACTTTATTTATAAGGCATTTGTAGATGTAGGTAGCAAAATACTCTAGGAAAAAATGTTTTCTAGTTTTTAAAATATTCCTAGAATAGAATAGTTATCTAAAACAATTTGTTTCGCAGGTTGCAGTGCATGTTGGTCGAAAAATTTCTGCTCCGACTTTTCCTATTCCAATAGAAAATGCTCCCGTTCGTTCTACCTTACAAGACGCGAGGGGCTCCTTCCAATTAGGTTACGACAACGGCTGTGAGAAACAAGACGACGGGTCTGAAAAATTGAAACTGAAACGTCAGTTGAGTAGCGACGACATCTCTCTAAGGAACGTAAGCTCGAATATGAACAAGGAGAATATCATTAAGGATCTTGTCGACGGAGAGGTGACAAAGAGGATGAGTTTTGCTGATCTAGGCAAACAAAAGGTCTTAGGTGAAAATAAGGGCATCCACTTGGTGTACATGAACGATAAAGAGGAGTTTCCTCCTAAGAGTAGTTTTTTAAATAAGTTAGGAAGTACCAATGGCAGTTCGGAAAAGAAAACTACTTTCGCCACTCTTCCGAACACCACGACGTGGCAACAGCAGAGTTCCAATCAGCAACACATGGACAATAACGGGGATAGCAATAACACAAGTGGGAACGTTATGAATGTGCAGCTTAACGATATTAGGATGAAACTTGAGGAGAAGCGTCGGCATATAGAGAGTGAAAAACGAAGATTGGAAGTGGCCATGAACAAAGAGAGGCAAAAGATTGGACAGGCGGCTTTCCTTCAAGCTGTGGCAAAGGTAAGTCTCGTGGTACATGTCAAAGCTGTGTATCAAGTCATCCCACATCTGTGTTCATGCATCTGGAGCTTTTAATGTGTATTGATTTCATTTATTACTAAACCCATTTCATTTTCGTTCTTCTGTTCAACCTTTGTAATAACTGGATGTTCCTTTTAGCTAACTGAGTTGGTAAGGGTGCCGCTGTAGCTTTGACAGTTTAATGAGATTCGTTATTTCTATTTGCCTGGTTTTATTACATAGGTAGAGTTTTTGGTTATGTTTTCCAAGAAATATTTTCATGTGCATGTGTTTTTGCAATGTTTCCGTGTATAGGCGGCCTAAAGGAGTACTTATTATTTCAAATAGTGTAAATAGGTACATAACCTAAATAAAATTGATTTTTGAAAGATCAGGTTTCCAAATTATTTACAGTAGGGCCAGCTGATCGTTTTCCTTACGTTATGAAGTATATTCGTATGGGGTGAAACGAAAAACTAGTTCAAATCAATAACCATTCATTAATAACTACTTTTGGCTCTCTTCTGTTAGTAGATGATATTGGATGATTTCTAGCACTTTTTTTCAAAGACCTTAAAATTTTACTGGAAAGTTAGGTCAGTCATTATGAGGTACTCTAACCAATGCACATATAGTCTCAATGCTTGGTGGCAGCTCGGTGGCTGTAGAAGTTTTTCAAATTGTAAAATATAATAATATCTTTGTATCAAGTACTTTAGAGATTGAAAAAGTGATTCAAACCTCCTGGAATGGTTTTAAAATGAAATAGCATATCTTCAAGATTTTAATAGTCATTGGAATAAAATATTGAAGTATCACATTTATTTAACATACTGTTAATGTTGTTACTTACTCCCTCTCAAATCTGTTGCCAACTATTTTATTTATATGTAACTAAAGTCCGTCTAAAATGTATACGAAGTTCACTGACCGCCTAAAGGAACAATCGCTATTGTCACATGTAATTTTCAAATTTTTCAATATTCAATTAAAATATCAAATTTCACAAAACAATATATAATAGTTGTGTATATTATTTATGAATGTCATAAAAGAAATACAATAATTTAGTATATGCCAAGATATTAGCCATTTTTACATTTACTCTGAAAATATTTTCGTCTACTTTACTATGACAATTCCGTAAATGTCTATCTTAACAGTTAAAAGCGACAACGCCGCTCAGCTCGTTGCATATATCTCTTTTTAACTAATGGGAAAGACGTGCTATCTTTTTTCATTCGGCAGAATACATAAATGCTCTGGCCTGGCAGTGGCGGGTTGGAAATATGTTTCGCGCGCGTTTTTTATTGCAATTATTGTCGTTCGGTTATTTACATAAGGAATTTATATAAATTATTCGACATTGGTGCAGTGCAACTGTAGATAAGTGTAAGTGATTTAATAGGAAGTGATTTAATAAGAAGTGATTTAATAAGTGTAAGTGATTTAATAGTGTAACCCATATAAGGAACACGTAAGTATCTACTTTTTACTATAATAGGAAAATCGTTTGAGGTTAATTTTAAAGAGTTGAATTTCTCAGTAATTTCAATTTCCATAAGACGTGTGTAGGTATTCGCGATTGTGTAGTGCTGTTTTACTGTTATTGTGATACAATATAATATCAGTGAACGATGGAAAGTATTTCAGGGCCGTCATCTGCCGCCGATGCAAAACGTAGGCTCTATCAAACGGTAGCCGAGAAGAAAATTATTTTACGAGTATTTTACTGCATACAGAGAGATCATCCTCATCGCAACAAGGATGAATTAGTGGATATGTGTTCGGATTATACAGAACAGTCAAAGACAAGCATAAACACACTTTTAAGAGAAGAAAAGATACATGGAAGTGTACAGCCACCGAAACCAAAAAGCGGTCGAAATAAGATTGTAGTGGAAGAAGATGCAAAAATTGCGGTACGTAGAACGGTCCAAGGTTTCTTTACAAAGAACGAATTGCCAACTTTAGATAAGGTGCTACAAAGTATAAGAGAAAATGATATACCTAAAATGTGCAAGGTTAGTCTGGCAAAAATGTTGAGACATGAATTTTACGTATGGAAAAGTAGACAGAAAGAGTATTCTCATAGAAAGATATGAAATAGTTGCTTGGCGGATGGATTATCTTCGAAAAATAAAAATTCTTCGAAACGAAGGGCGGAAAATTGTTTCTTATGGGAAATATGGCTACTGGCAAACCACCCACTAAAAAATGGTAATGCACCGAAAGCAATACTTCATGAGTGGTGTGAAAATTTGCATTCAATATCATCTGTGGTGTTTAAAATATGCATATAAAAACCTATTTTCAACCCCCTAAAAATAAAAAAATGCCTACGCCCATGACTAGCGCTGATCTTCGCCGTTTTGCCCGTCAGTGAACTTCATATACATTTTAGATGGACTGTATAAGTATCGAAGAAGGCACAATTAACAAATGTTTAAAGCTAAAAATAAGTAGAAGACAAATAATTCAGAACTAGGTTAAAAAAACTAATAAATAACTATTAGGATTACGTCTATGAAACTTTATGTGTAAACAAAATCCCAAGTGAAAAGAACTACTTAATAACGAAAAGTATTTTCAGACGCTAGTAAAATATTACAAAGATCAAATAAAACAGTATGACCGTGAGACCGAGTACAACTAACAAAAACACTAGTTAAGTATGTATTGGTTTATTAGAAGTACAGCAAACGTGGTTGTGTCTGTTTTTAGCTGAAAGCATATGTCGTAGCTCATATCAACAGATAACACAACACAGAATCTAATAATTTATTGTTTTCTAACAATAGCCGGTATTATTATAATCATCCTAGGTGTTTTGTCATTGATCATGTCATCCATTGATGTACGGGTAAAGATTCACTGGCCCTAATGTAGTACGGTTCTGATTGTAGAAACGTTATAAAATTCATACAAATTAATTAAAAAATGTGATGTCAGTTAAATAATTAATCAGGAGTAAAAAAAATATCTAAATAAAATGATGTAACATAAATTCAAAATTCATTACAATCCTTAGTTACATTAATTGAATAACCAATATTATTAGTAGGTAGTTTTTATTCTTCTGGACACTATTAAAAAACATATTCACAACAAATCTCAAGGTATGTTTTAGTATTAAATTTCTTAATGTTAAAATTTCATTTCTGTTTTTGAAGCGCTGGATTGAAATTTTTTAAACAATATTTACATTTACACTGATGTTTTTGGTAACTTTGGGATTTTTGAATATGACACAGTAATTCATCTTAATTACTGTTCTTTTGGGTTTATGTTAATACTGATAATTTGATCAGGTAAGGGAATACTTTTTCTGTCACTGCTATCTTGGAAAAATGACGCAAAATTGTTCCAAAGAAAAATTATAATTTAAATGTCTTAAAATATCCATAAAATAATTATGTATATACAATAATAAAAGTTGAACATGGGATTTTTTATGCATGTTTTATTATGTTATTTAGCATTTGACTCAACTTATATATTATGTTGAATGCTTTAATATTTTCAAAATAGTAATTGGTGTAGTATGAAACCTTTCCATATTTCGTGGCATGCGTTTCCTTTTCATTTTTATTATTATAAAAAAATGCTTTAGTTTAAATGTTAAAGTTTAAGTTCCTGAAGATATTTTTAACTTAGGTTGGTAAAATTTAAAAACATTTTTGTCTAAAGTGTATCGTTTTTTTTACAAGATAGTGATAAAAGCATTTCCTTGATCTTAACTAGGACGAGCATATTAACTTAAAACGTTACCAGGTGAATTTATTGCAATTCTAAAAGCTGAACTAGTATAGTCCAAACTAAAACGTATTGGGAGTCAAAATATTAACGAGTAACTAACATTAAGTAACCACGACTCGATCGTTAACTGCACCTTTCCCACACTTCTCCGGAATGTTTACTGGCAATGGTAGTGGTCTCTGATTTACTTAACTAACTTTCAGGGAAGAGGTAATTTACTAAAACCAACTGCAGATGCCGAGTCTAACTCGGCCGAGGGCTCGGAAACGCAGAGCCCCTCGAACGATTCCGCACCCACACCAAAACCCCAGAGGCCATTTACCTTACAGGTATTTTTCGTTTTGTTTTTTGTTTTTGGCTTTGGTAATTTGTTTGTTTGTAGATAGTATCATTGGTTTTGGCTGTTTTATGAAGTTACTATTAGTAATTTTCTGATCTATTTTTTTATTTTTGTGATTATTACTTTCTGATTATTTGAAGGAAATTACCGATGATGCAACGACCATGGAAAGAAAATGGTCTGATGAGAACCAACCGTTTGTGGAAACGCGGAGGACTCCCGATTTGGAGAATATGGACTTGGAACAGTACCAACAGTCTATTGCTCAGTAAGTATCGATACAGACTGTTCTTTAATTACTTCCATATATTATCCAGTTGCGATTCTTTACCATTCTTTTTTCTTCTCTAAACTGACATTACGATTTAGTGTATAAAAGTGATATTTTCAGAATGAATTCTAGTCTACACGATATTCAGTCTGACATGCAGCGGCTGGCATCACAGCAAAATCAGATGCAGCAGCAGCACCAACAAACCTTGATCGCCCAACAACAACGACAAATCCAAGCCCTCCAACAGCAGCAGCAGTACCAGAGTATGCAGGCTCAGCAGCAGCCACAGATACCGCAATACACTCAGACACAATATCAGCCGACAATGTACCAGCCACCACAACCAGGTGAGGTTTCAAAATATATCTTGAAATGAACAAGTAATTTGAAAAAACATTTGTTGGAATATCTTTGAAATATTTTTTCTTTAGTTTACGCACCGCCACTGCAATCATCTGCCAGCGCTCCCCACATACCCCAGGCCATTTTTAATCAGTCCAGGATGCAAGATCAGCAGCAGTTCTTTTTGCACGATCACTCGGTGGCCATGCCTTCTCCTCCTGTTGTTCCCCAAAGGAGAACTTGGGCCCAACAGCCTCAGCCTCCTCCCATCCCTGATGCTTACCACCAACCCGAGCTGAGGACGTGGGGCAAACCTCAGAGCGCTGGAAGTGCAGGAGGGGGATTTATGTTACACGATACGTCAGATAGGTAAGTAGCTGTCTTTGTTTGAAATATTGATCTTTTGTTTGTCAAATGCGTCAAATCGAGCTCCACGCCAATATTTTTTGCAGTGCTTGATTCTTACTTTATTTCTCATTCCTTTTTATTATAATAGTAACAACAAAGTATATAACAAATATGAACAAAGTATGTAACAAATAATTCAAGTTTATTAAGGTCAAAGCCGTGAGCCAAAACTGAAAGTAACAAATTTTTACTTTTAATAATTTTTTACATTTTTCATTTTTTATTTGTACCTCATTTCTATTTAGTATAAACAAGTACAGTGTATTCTCTGAATTGTAGGTTTGAAAATACTCGGTACCAGGAGCAACCAAGGTACCAAGAGAGTACCCGTTACTCGGATAGCCCTCGCTATCCAGAGAACAAGTACCAAAATGGCGAGGAGCCCACTTTGCACCACTCAAACAGCTTCACATTGAGCCAGCAACATCTCCAGCAGTCTCAGTATGGCACATCACACAGTACCCCTTCCGCCTCGCCCCAGCACAGGAACATACATCGACAAATTTCGCAGCTCATGGACGAGAGCAAGAGATCTCCTGTCAGCCTTCAGCAGATCGACAACAGAGAGAGGAAAACTAGCGTCATCCATGCACCTATACCTGCTCCGCCCGCTGACGATATGGAACCTCAGAATATCTCATTTATCGGGAACAGCGCAAGCGACAAACTTACTGAAGGTAAGAGTACACAATATCTTCGCAAATGTGCCTACACAAAATAGACATTTTAATCTGACTTTAAAACAACACTGACGTAGTTTTTCACATAACACCGAAATACTTATACTGCACTCAACGCATGTTTCATGAACCAAGTTGCCATCATCTGGAGATGATTAGTCATCTCCAGATGATGCCAACTTGGTTGGCGAAACGTGCCTCGAGTGCAGTATACTGTTTTGGTGTTATGTAAAAAACTATGTCAGTGTTATCTTTACACCAAAGGTTCCACCCCCTTCAGGGTGACTCAAAACCAAAAATATGTTATCACTTTCAACACTTGATCGACCGACCAACAAGTTTCTTAAAGTTGTGTTAATTTTTCCTGTAAACATTGCGGATTGTAGTATAACAGTTATTAGTGAATGTAATTTGAGTCACAATAGTAAATCACATGGTCGTTTTGATGAATATGTTTTTAACTCACTCGCTTTTGAATCTAATCTAAATGTAACTTGAATTTAAAAATTCCCTTCCAGGTCTTAGCAGGCTGAACATCACGTCGGGTAGCCGAACGTACAGGATACCGTCCCCTACCCGGCCCCTAATCACACGCAACTCATTCCAACCGACCCCCTCGCCACCTCCTACGGAACCGACACCCATGGCTGAAGTCAGCAGCTTGGATAACGACCCGACCAGCCAGAAAGGCTTCTATATCAGTTTCGATAACGACCAGCCCAAGAGGCCTAAGCCTGCACTCAGGGTGAAACGGATGTCGCCCAAGAAAGAGAGGAGTTACATTGAGAGTCCCGAAGAGGCTATGGAGAGGAAAGAAGGGCAAGAGAGGCTGGCGAAAAAGAGACAGCTGGAGAGGGAACTGGAGGACGAGAGGTTCAAGAAGGAGGAGGACGAGAGGAGGCGGCAGGCACTGATTGAGCAGGAGAGGGAGAAGCTAAGGGCGAAACGAGAGGCTAGTCAAGAGAGACAGAAGGTCGCCGCTGCCAGTACTATTATAATCGGGAACGAATTGAGTAATCCAGATCCGGTGAGTTTTTTGTATAAGGTTATAACAATTTCTGACATGGGATATACTTTAATTTGTCAATAGAATTATTTACTCACTCAATAGAACTATTTACTCATCACGAGTTTTTTGTTGCAGGACCTGGATTACGAGAGAGAACGGAAGAAAGAGAAGATAATGATGCTGTCGTTGCAGAGGCGGCAGCAGCAGGAGGAGGCAAAAGCGAGGAAAGAAGCCGAGGCTCAGGCCAGGAGAGATATGGAGAAAGCGAAAGAGGAGGAGAAAGTTAGAAAGAAGGAGGAGCAGGCAGCCAGGCGGCAGGCCATCTTGGAACGGTATAAGCTGAAAAAGGCCATAGAAGAAGCGGAAAGAGAGGTATGTGGTTTGGTTTTGAAATTTTTTCTGACTACTTTTGATCATATCATTTGATAGATTGAAAATAGGTTAAAAAGGGAAAGAGGGAATTATTAAGTAAAACGTTTGGTACAGATTAATTTCAGGTTTCCACTTAAAAACCTATTGTAATATGGACTTTTCGCATATAATTTACAGTAAGATTACTGAAAATTACCTTACTAAAGTAAAGACCAGAATTAAGCAAAGTGGAATGACCGTAAAAAGAGTAGATCTGTGTAGTCACATTTATTTCTAAAGTATTCTTATTTAAAACAGGAAACGTATTAATTACCTTATTTACCCATTTTTTACTTGTCTTTAACGTCCCTTATCCCTATTGTACTTTATTAAAGCAAACACAATGTTTAATTTGTCTTTTACTTAATAATATCAAGGAATATGTGGCAACTGCGAAAGTTGTAAAGTTGACGACAAGCTGTTCATCCTTATTTAATATACATATTCTTGCATTTACGCTTTCTTTTCTCTGAGCTTCAACGACGCTGATTGGTCGAATCAGGAACCAACAAGCGACTGCGCTCGAAGTAGTAGGGAAACAGTGGCGTGATGTTGGGTTATTTCGCGCGCGTTTCTTAACGTTTCACCTAATGACAAATCTAAAAATGTCTATATTAACTAGACATTTTTAGATTTGTATTTTTTTACCACTGGGCATATTTCAGTTAATATATACTAGAAGTATTCTATAGAATAGTATACGAGTATATATTAACTGAAATGTGCCCAATGGTAAAACAGACATTTTACCAGATCGGCGAGGTCATTCCACTTTGCTTAATTCTGGTCTTTACTTTAGATTGTTATATTAATCAATCTAATGAAAAGACATGGTTCTTTTGACTTTATGTTTCTAATTAGATCCATATGATATACTTATATATTTGTTCCGGCGGTTACTGAAATACAAAGGAAAATGTCGAATGTATCTGATATATTAAGACAATTAGGATATACACCCAAAAATTTGAATCCTAGTCTAGGTGGCCATGACAATAACCAATTGTTTCTTGCGACAAATCGAGTGAGAGCGTTACGCTGGACACCCTGTACTTATTATCTGTAAAGGTGCGGGTACTCAAATATTTTAAACAAAAGAATATTTCACAGTGAATTTTGTATATGTACCTAATGATATTCTCAAGAGACTAACTTATTTAATGCTTTTTAAATACCCTTTTAAGCGTAATTAGTGAGAATGAATTACTAAATGTATGTATTTGTTAGCCGAAATAAGCTGTATAACTTCTTTTATGGAATACTAATGTTTTTGAGCATTTTAAATGTTTAAAAAATCTAAATTCAAGTTTTCAATGGTGGAACCATACATCTTTTTTAGAAGATGTTCAGAAAGGGTTGAGTCCAGGGGCAGCTCGTGATGAAATAAAACGGGTGTTGTGCAAATGTTCACTTTACCTATTTTCTAAAAAGTTAATTCAGTTCTTCGATCCGCTGTATCAAATTTGTAATGTCCTGTCAATGTCAAATCAAAACCTCAAAATTTTATGCAATTTCTAATCTTGGATAAAACATATATATTTTTATCACATTGCCATTATCTTTTTGTAAATAATTTATCCAATAAGCTGAATCTAACTAAGCTAAAATATTAATGGTTCCCAATGAAACTTGTGTTACGAAAATGGATTTTTTTCTACGTTCATGCAAAAAACAAAACTTTATTGAACTATATTTAGTCAGAGACTTATCTCTGATTTAGTGAAAAAACTCGTTCTTTATTGCACTCATCTGTCATTCTACTACAGCATTTTGTGATCATGCCAAACATAAATGTTAAACAATGTAAAGGGTGCCACGACAGCGATTAGAGAATTCGTCTGGTCTATTGTATTGGCTTTGCCGATATTATAAGTTGTAAAATTGTTGGTCGGGGGCTTTTGCTTTACACAATAATTCAGACACACCTAATTCAGATATAGTGATGATAATATATTATTTTGATTCTTATAAAAATAATATATTAAATGTATAAATAATTAAACAAATATAAGTAATTTTTGGCAGTTCTGCAGCACCTATTCACCACCCGCCCTTGGTTCCGTCTCTTTAGGTATCGCATTGTTTACAATAAAATTCCTATACAGCAGAATTAGCCGTCTAATATCAATGAAAGCGATTCCCTGTAAATATAGCATGAAAATGAACGCCATGAGAAAAAAGAAATAAACTGAAATTAATAGAATAAAGAATTGCATTGACATTATGTTAGGATTGACCACAAATATTTCATGATTGGGTCAGTAACAAAATATCTCACTTCCACTAAGCAGCACCCTGTTGGATTTTGCATTCATGTCCACGCTCGGGGACTCGTGCGGCAGACAATCAATGAAGCGGTGGTGAGTACATTAGAATCATTAATAGACACTTAGAGAATATTTTTTACCATTATTATCTTTTTTTATAGAGTATTAGCGTTTACTATGAGAGCAAAATATTCCAAGACCTCTTTCTCTTATTTTGAAAATCTATTAGTACTGCTGATAGAAAACCGAAAAATATTTGGTATATCTAGGTACACTGTATGCAAGCTACCACATCCACAGCTTTTTAACACAGGTTTAACTCTACAAAGAAATTATAGTGACGACCACTACACTCGATTAAATCGCAAATATTTTTGTTGCACAAGCACTACTACCACACAACTAATAAATGATATAGGTAAATAGACAATTTTAGATTAGTGCATTAATATTTAGATGGTTATATATAATCATATAATTTGCAGTACCTACTTAGTATTTTTTTTTAAATAGTTCATTGTAGGTTCGTAGATTCATAGGAGCAAAATTATTTTTATTTTTAGTAGATTATTGAAATGAATTAAACTTACATTCTTAAAGATAGAGTAGTGAAATACCTATATCTCTTATGGGTCTATTTCCATTAATATACAGGGTGTTTCATAATATATGCGCAGGACTTCAGGATGTTATAGCTCGTCCAAAAATATGAAAAAAAGTTTCTATTAACTTACCTACCCTATAAAATGCACCATTTTAGAGATACAGGGTGTTGAAATTGAAAAAAAAAATTCGTTTTTTGCGAATATCTCCGGAACCGTTTATCGCACAGAAAACCGATTTTGTAAGCATTTTCTACTTATAATAAACTATGTTTGGTGCAGAAAATTTTTTTTTTTAAGTCATAATTGGAGAAGGTTTTGAAGGGGTAGTGTGTGTTTTTCTCCCCAACTTCTACGCTACTGGAAAAAGTACGATTTTGAGATGCCCATTTGAACCGCCAATGTTTTCTACACAAAAAAGGTACTCTTGGTCATAAGCTCTAAAGTCGATCGTATGACTTTATTATGACGTTTTCGAGAAAAATCAACTTTTATGTTGAAAAACATGGGCAATTTTTTTAAATAAAATTTTTTTCTTACTAATTAAACAAAATTTATTTAAACGTTAGAACAAGTAACGAAACCAAACGTTAACTTCATAATTGCAAAATTAAAAAAAAAAATTTAAAATGATACAAAAGTTGTCTTTTCAAAATTCCCCAAACTACGTAAAGGTAAAATTGACCATGTTTTCAAAAAATTGACCATGTTTTTCAACATAAAAGTTGATGATTTTTCTCGAAAACGATCGACTTTAGAGCTTATCACCAAGAGTACCTTTTTTGTGTAGAAAACATTGGCGTCTCAAAATCGTACTTTTCCCAGTGGCGTAGAAGTTGGGAAGAAAAACACCCACTACCCCTTCAAAACCTTCACCAATTATGACTTAAAAAAAAAAAAAAAAAATCCGCACAAAACATAGTTTAGTATGAGTAGAAAATGCTTACAAAATCTGTTTTCTGTGCGATAAACGGTTCCGGAGATATTCGCAAAAAACCAAATTTTTTTTCAATTTCAACACCCTGTATCTCTAAAATGGTGCATTTTAGAGGGTAAGTTAATAGAAACTTTTTTCATATTTTTGGACGAGCTATAACATCCTGAAGTCCTGCGCATATATTATGAAACACCCTGTATAATAGATAAAAACATTGATCTTAATGGTCAACTTAATCTTAATAAATATTTACATGGGAGCGGGGGGTGGCCAAAACAATAAGAGGACCGAAAGCACAATTTAGAAACCCTCTCTATCATATTTATGATGATTGATGAGTAATTTGTGTCTATATCCTAATGCAAATATGAATAATGTTTATAATAAGAAATTCTGATGATTTTGTATGTGATAGCCTTATAAGTATGGGTATCATGTAAAATATTGTTTGAATTTGAAATAAGTACCTACCTATCAAAAAACAGATGAATGATGAATATGTACCAATCACACAAAGTACTACTGAACCTTCTTAATTTGCCTAGTGAACGTACTATTTGGACATAACTAACTAACTTCGTTGAGTGAACTCAAAGCTAACTTCTCTTTATCCTTGTCAAAAGTTTATTCTGACCACCTAGTAATTTTAACTCTAATCCACCCAATCAATTTTATTCAGTTATCAAATCCTGCACCTATTGGTTCATGAATAAATAATGCTCTTACCCTTACCTATTCCATGTTTATTACGAAGCTGTTTTGGGTTTTATCAACGAAATCACCCAATGGATTATTTCATATTACCTCTCTTTTATTAATCCAACAAATATGATCCTAACCTCACCCACACGCCAAGATTTTTTAACATCTCTGCCGTCGACTGCCATTGAAACGAATTTTTAATGGCGAGATTATTAAATATTTTTCTCATCAAATTATCCACGTGCAAGATTACTGAACTGGAGTCCAATGAAAATAGGTCTCTTATAATGCCTAGCCTTTTTGCCCCCATTCCTCCCTCTGTCCCTGCTCCCATTTTGCATCAAACCCCTCCACTTGTTTAGGTATTTGTTTTTAAAAAAAAAAAAAGGATTTTAATATCTTAATGAAATACGGCATTCTGAAATGATATGAGTTGTCGAGATGTTCTTAGTGACTTTAATATTTTCAAATATTTCTTTAATGTTTATCATGAGTTGTGAAGATGTTTTTAATGACTTCAATGTTTTCCAATATTTCCAATATTTCGTGTCCCGAAATCGATTTTTATGGAATAAAACAAGTTTTTACTTGTCCAAATCTTCGTTTCAATTGTAAGTGATAGTAAATAGTCATGGGCGTGGCCTCCAAAATCTGTAGGAGAGCGGGGAATGAAATAAATTTTTTTAGCAATATATGTAATAATATTCTTTCCACAAATCGAAATTAATCATTAATTTTGAAATTATTTGAACTAAAAACAAAATGTGTATGCTTAACGTGTATTCTTCTCAAAAAAACGCCCTGTATCTTGTAAACCGTAAGTAGCAAACCAGGGTTCGTAGCGACCGGGAAAACCGGGAATATCGAGAAAAGTCAGGGAATTCACTGTTCTCCACAAAAATCAGGGAATAGTCGGGGAATTTCAAAAGTTAACCTGGAAAATTTAGAAGAGCCGGCCCTGTCTTATGTAAGCGCACGCGTGAATTCCCAAATTTCGGGCGTTCCAGAAAGATAGATTTATCCTCAAACATGTACGTCGGATGGAAACACAGGACAAATTAGTAATACTCAAAAACCGTTAATTTGACTGAACTGAAATTTGATGATTTTTATTTGTAATTTGAATTTGAATTGAATTTCAATTATTTTTATTGTTTGTGAGCTCTCTTTATACTTCATGATGAGCACCAAGGAAGTTTTATTGATTAAACTATTAAAATTAGGATTGGTTTATTCTAAATTATAATTTATTATTGTTTTATTCTAAAAGGTAAGTTATCTAACATATTTTGGTTATATTTTCTTATAAAATGAAAATTATCTAAAATTATATTTTGTTTGAAATGAGTTTCAGAAAAAAAAACAATATTTAATCCTGATATTTTGAAAAATAGACTCTCGACCAGTTTTCAGCCCTTAAATAAAAATATAAAGGTCTTATAATATGTATGAAACATTCTGTTTTGAGTTTAAAAGAATTCAAAAGAAGTCAGACGGGAATTTTCAAATAAAAAACGAATACGTAATTTTTTTCTTGTTACCAGAGATTTACATATTAGAAGATGACTGGAAATTTAAGTTAAAAGTCGGGGAAAACCTGGAAAAGTCAGGGAATTTTATAACACTTTTGACGTATGAACCCTGTTAATATGGGGTACCATTGTACTAGGAAAAAAGTGTGGATTCCATTTCTGTTTAAAATACAGGACGTTGCAATTTAAAAAATGTATGATGATGAGACAACTCTAAAACAAAACCAGATTAAACAAAAAATTTCATATCAGCACTCCAAATTAAAAATAGAACACATTTTGAAAAATTAAATTTGCAGTGGCAAATATCTTTTTGAATATAATGACGCTCTATCAACAAGTTTTGAGGCAATATATAGAAACAGTTGACGACTATGTATGTACACTATTGTTGACGTAATTTCGTCGATATTGTTCGACATATTCATGAAAATGGACTCTTCTTTATAGCAAATTTCTAATTTAGAACATTAATAATTGTTTATTTATAAACATATATCTTAAAAACACACTTTTGAAATCTATTTATTTTCATAGACACAGTATAAACGTAATTTTATAGAAGTAGCCCAGTATTCTGTCTAAACTGTAAAAAATTATGACAAAATATTAATTGTTTTGAGTTTTGTGACTTTTTTCTGTATTAGCCGCACCTGGCGAAGTATATCCGAAATGAAAAATTCTTTCATTCCCATAGATTTATAAGACAAGGGAGATGTAATTGTTTACATTTTAAAGCAATCAGAGAACCCCTTGTTTACCCTTTATCTGGTCAACTGCAAGGTCTACTTTATGATTGTACGAAAAACTGTTGCCAAACTGTCAATTGTGTAATTTATATTTTCACATTTAAACTACCATGATTATGGGTTAAGGTTAAAATATTACATAAAAATATTTTCCCGTTTCCTAGTTAAGTAGATAAATCATATTTTGTTAAAAACGTTGCGATAAAAACTAACTTCATAACGCAAAAATGGAATGAACAGGCATCATTGCTCCCTACTCCAATCCGCATGTCCATTGATGCACGTGAATCGTAGTATTTTATAGTATTTCTTTTGTGCGGTGTTGCTGGCAGTCGGAATTTTGCTTTTGTGAATTTTTCAGTGTTTTTCGTAAGGATTTTATTACTATTCTTCAGAAAATGGTGCGTCAGTGTCAAGTGTATGGAAAAGTGAATTCTTTATATTCAAAACTGTCTTTCCATAGGTAAATTTTGCCAAGTTTTGTTTGGTTATTCGGTCGCTATATTTGTCACGCCATATTTACGGATTTTCAGGGGCGTGCTGGCTGGCTTCCTTATCATTTTACGGAATATAGTATATATATACTATATTATATTATGGAATTGCTTTTGTTATTTTTTAAAATATGGCTGATGTGTTAGTTTTTGGAGTTACCTACACACATACTTAAATGCGATCAAAACAAGAATCCAAGCAAGAAGCTAAGGCATCATTCAGCACTTTGCTGCATAACAAATTAAAAAACCTATAATGTTTGGTAAGGGTGAAGCCAACATGCAACGTTTGCACACAAAAATTAAAATCAGTTGCGTAACCAAGGTAATTTTTAAAGGTATCCTTTATACTAATCTAAGAGAAAATCACCATTATCAGGCTTTTAAAGAGTTATTTTGAAAACAGTAAGTCAAATAACTTGAAACAAAAAGTTGAATTAAAAACTAACACCATGTACCTCTTTCTTATTTTAAATTATATTTCACTTTTAAATGTAATGGAACCCTGTATACAGAGTTTGGGTATCTTTGAAAAACTGAAAAATACTTTTTTACACTACTGTATATATAAGTTTTTGTAATGTAGTAGGTGTACCACCTTTACTTAATTCAGAATTTTAAGTGTTCAAGTTTCAATTCATATTCCCTACATTAAAACTCCGATACTAATTTAATTTCTAATCTCACAAGCTTTTGCTGTTGCAATGTATAGTACTGATTTTCTTAAAATTCCTTTTTTGATGTTTTATTATCATACCCAACCCTTCCAGAAACAGTACGCCTTTGGCGTCGGAAGCAAGTTCTCCCAAAACTTTTGCAACGTTGCACGGAGTCGGAATTTTGCCGTTCTTTCTCTCGGTATTCTTTGTCATACACATTGCCAATGATTGATACAAAACAAAAGGTTATTTATGAATGAACCGTGAGGTCTCCTCTTATTAAGTCTATGTTCATTCCCATAGGGATAGTAACCTCTAGGGCCTCTAGGATGTGCTTTACATTTGGAGCGACAGAGACAGAACATAGGAATTTCATAAAACCAGAGAAAAATAGAGACAGCGAATAGCTTTTCATATCTCCTTACCACTCTGGTGTAATCGTCTGTACTGCGGCCCATCGCAGTTAGAAAAGCTGAAATTAAGTTTATTACGTATACTAATTTTTTGAGCCGAATAGCGGCCCAACCATGATTCTGGCCGTCTCACCCGTCCCTGAAAATAAGTTTGAATTGGCTTGACCTTAGACCTGTGAGCCTCTCTATTGGTTACGCCACTGGGTATTTAATACTTATATAAAGAACAATCTTTTTTTATAATTAACGATTACCTAATGTTTGGAAAATTATCAAACATTATCTTTTAAAATTGTATTTTTATATTGATTTGTTATGTTTAACGCGGGGTATTATTTTCTTCAAAACAAAGCCCGCGCTGTGCACATATGGCGCCCGTCTTGTCTATTTTTACGCTTATGATTTACTCTCCGAGGTCTGAGGAATCGCCGCCTAAGATTTTTGTTTTTCCTGTTTAGTAGGTGTATTTCGGGCAGTTTGAAGTACACATTCACGGGGACATTCACTCCCCGTTGTTCATTTGTTAGTCAATATTTACGCTTCTCGACAAGAACTTCGCGCGTCTGGCTTCGGGCGATTTTTGTCGGTACAATAATACCATACCAACCACTCATACGAACGACCTACCGTCGGGTCGCCGGTGTGTCGTGCGTTGTGAGCATGTCTTTCATCTATTGGTCACTGGTAATTTTTTTTATTTATAATTAAGTCATCACCTAGTTCTTTTCGTAAAGGTAACTTACTGGATTTATTTGGAAAAGTTTTATAACAATTACAACATATAAAAATAAGATTGTCAAGTCAAGTTTCTATCAGTTTACGTTTGTGACAGCGCCAGAATATATCGGAATTACAGTAAGCGGTAAGAAAGGAGTTGAAGGGTTTGTTTGGAGAATTACAAACCCGCGTTATTGAGCTTTGTGGCTGGACTTTTTATCGATAAACTGTCGCCACTTTCCAGATCAGTGCCGGTTTTGTTTTCGTAAACTGTAGGCATTCAGCTCACCTATTATACTATTGTATTTTCGTATGAAATACTTTTTTGAACCAAAATTATCAGATATAGGTATTCGAAAGTGAGTTGGGTGGTGGAACGGTACAAAAATTGCATTTCTTTATCAAGTAAATTTAATATTCGAATGTTTTGCCGCTCATCTCTTGTTGATCTGGTTAAAGAATCCAGTGACTACAAGGTACACTCACACCTGCATAGAGTTCGCTTGTCAGTAGCATATCATAAAGAAGAAAACTTCGTCGTGAAATTACTTAAACTTTTAAATATTATTTGATTCATTACAATATGCCCAATTTTTCAAAACGAGGTTCGGATGTTTTGGAATAACGTTGGGCAAATTAATATAAGATATGAAATGCGAATATGTGATTAATATGCAAATTTTTTAAAGGTTTCGTTTTGAAATAATTTGTTAAATGAAGTGATATAGTCAATTAAGTTATAACTATTCTAACTATTAGCTATTCCAAAAATGAATGAGGGCGCATTCATTTTTTGAAAAAACATAAATATGTTTGTACAGATACAAATTATTTAACATACATACGCAAAAAAAACCCAAACCCTTCGACATACGTTAACCATACCTACACACATTTGACAGTTAGTTGTCCCTTGTCAGACAATAGGGTGTTCTCACATATTTTTTTAATACAAAAAAATTGAGTTTTCCTTCCCTATTATACATATGTCTAGTTAAAAAAAATTACAAACACTTGCATATCCGAAAAAAAGTGAGTTGAAATTTAAATTCGGCATTTGGCGCGCAAACGCGTCTACTACGGCAGACATATTTGTGACGTCATCAGGCATATAAACAAACAGTTTGACAGGAAGCTATCAACATCAGTCATTATATTTCCATTATAATAAAGATCAACGTGTATGGTAACAAGTTTTTTTAAGTTATTTTATGAAGTACTAATTATATTGTATGTATTAAATATATATAAAAAGTTCCAGTTCAAAATATGTAATAAACAAACACTAAACGGCGGCCATTTATATGCTTAATGACGTCACTTGTGTTTTGGTTCTCGTTTAAAATAGATCCTTTTTTTAAATTTTCTAACTTCGATTTTATTCTGAAATTTGCATTTTTAACACTTTACAACTTCTTTGTGGATGTATTACTAAGTATGTATAGGCACGTATAGGTTTATAACTTAATTCGTCACATACGGAAAACACCTTATTTGCGAAAAACAAACGATTGACTAATTTATCCAGTAAGTGCTGCCAATGCAGGTACCTACTAAATTACGGTGAAAGAGCGAGCAGAATTTTCGCGGATAGCATTGGTCGGTTAGACCAATGTCCCATTTGGTCGGAGTCCCTAATTAAAGTTTAAAAAAATTAAAAACACTTAGTAGCGCACTAAAAAGTTAAAAAAAATTGTATCTACCATATTATTGTATTGTCACCAGAATTACATAAGTTTTCAGAGTGTCAAATCGATACGACAATTTAGAAGTGAGTGAAAAGTGGGTTGTTAAGATTTTTTTACAATGTTAGGAAATTACAGGTTAAGCTAATTAAAGTGTGTTAAAAAAGCATGATTTTCCCGCGAATTATTAGTAGCCGGCGTCCCGCGACGTTTTTAGTATTTGTGTGAGAAAGACTTGTTTTTCACTTTAACTACGATATAATAATAGTAAAACAAACCAGCCTGTGGGTTTTTCTGCATGAATTCCGTTTGTTGCAGGGCAAGACGCTAGACAGGAGCGAGCTGTCGTCTCTGAAACCGGCGCCGAAGATGCGGCCCAAAGGGCAGACCCGGCCTCGGCCCAAAACGATCCACATCGACAGCGGGTCCGTGCAAATGGCCGAGGGAATGTCCAGTGGTAGGGACAAGAAGGGCTCTACTTCCAACCTGACGGGTGAGTTTGAATTTGGTGTTTTTTATTTTTGTTCTAGAGGTTATGTTTCGTAAGCAATAATCGGCAGCTAATCAACGACGCCGATAATACAAGGACTCGGTGCTCTCGCGTGACGTCACCACAGACAGGTAACGCGTTTATAATAAGTTTTGCGTTGTTTTAGCATTAAAAAAGAGGTCTTTTTGTATCTGGATGAGATAAAGTACACCAAAATGTCTCCAAGTATTTGGAAGCATGCAGACTTACTATTTGAAGGATAGAGGCTAAAATCAGTATTATTTATATAACGATGTCTTGCCTTGCTTGATGTTGCTCAGATATAAAAGGTAAAACAGAATTATTTTGAAAACTCATCCCTGATGATATATTATACACCAAAGAATCTAATCAATTCGAAATCCGAGTCAGTTTTATCCGAGATTTTGTCTATGTTAAATAACAAATCTTTACAACAGTGTACCTTTTTGTAGATCACTAATTTTAAACCAGCATTCGGGTACTAAAATGAATTAAAAACAATAAGAAACTCTTTAAAATTGGTGTACGAAAATAATTTTCGCAAAATTTAGATTTTCCAGTTTCTCGAGTTTTTCATCACGATTGGACACAATTTAACAGTTTTAGATAAATAGAAAGGGTAGTCGGAGAATTGAGTAGGGAAGACATCGCGTTTTACCCTAGGAATTTTTAAATTTACAGCTATATATAATTTCACCGGATTTTGAATTCGTTGCCGTAAAACGATTTATTATATTTTCTTTAGCAAAATGTAACTCACACACCCTGCTGAACTTAGATGGAATTTTTTTCCTGTGAATAGCCCCTACCTATTTATTAGACATGTTTGCATCCGTTGGAAAACGAAACGTGTGCACTTTTGGTCTATTTTTCTAATTACCTATCACGACACCGCGGCCCCACATAACAAAAATTTGGCATTGTAAGTATATCGGTAACAGCGCAAAAACAGACCACAACCCAATAATTTTCACAAGACTTGTTATTTTTTAATTTAAACTCAAATAAAAAGGGAAGAAATGAATCGCTCTAGGCCTCAACCTAGCCCAAGACAAAATAATAACTGTCACTGTCAACATGTGAATTGAACTATGTCTACGTCGTAGGGCTGTGATATCTGAGTACTGAGTCCTTGTATTATCGGTGTTGTTGGGCTAATTCCATTCTCCGAATGGTCAGGTGTTGTTGAAGGTAAGATATTTAATAAAACCGCAGATTTTCATTAATCATTTTTGATGATATTAATGCAAGAGATGTTTCAATTTTACTAATAATTTTTTTAGAGTTGTCATCAATTTATTTTAATTTTTTCCTTACAAGCGCCAGTCTCTCCTAAATTTATATGTATAAGATGAATATATGTATTGCAGAGTAATAATGTTGGGTAATTTAATGTTTAAATTGAATTTGAAACAATTTAAAAGGTAAGTAAGTACCTCACAAATGTGGAGTTGTAAA